>OY282641.1:78915854-79587805 GCA_958299015.1 Tetanocera ferruginea | reverse complement strand
TTTTATATTTTATATTTTATATTTTATATTTTATATTTTATATTTTATATTTTATATTTTATATATTTATATTTTTATATTTTTATATTTATATTTTATATTTTATATTTTATATTTTATATTTTATTTTATATTTTATATTTTATATTTTATATTTTTATATTTTATATTTTATATTTTATATTTTATATTTTATATTTTTATATTTTATATTTTATATTTTATTTTATATTTTATATTTTATATTTTATATTTTATATTTTATATTTTATATTTTATATTTTATTTTATTTTATATTTTATATTTTATATTTTATATTTTATATTTTATATTTTATATTTTATATTTTATATTTTATATTTTTATTTTATATTTTATATTTTATATTTTATATTTTATATTTTATATTTTATATTTTATATTTTATATTTTAATATTTTATATTTTATATTTTATATTTTATATTTTATATTTTATATTTTATATTTTATTTTTATATTTTATATTTTATATTTTATATTTTATATTTTATATTTTATATTTTATATTTTATATTTTATATTTTATATTTTATATTTTATTTTTATATTTTATATTTATATTTTATATTTTATATTTTATATTTTATATTTTATATTTTATATTTTATATTTTATTTTATATTTTTATATTTTATATTTTATATTTTATATTTTATATTTTATATTTTATATTTTATATTTTTATATTTTATATTTTATTTTATATTTTTTATTTATATTTTATATTTTATATTTTATATTTTATATTTTATATTTTTATATTTTATATTTTATATTTTATATTTTATATTTTATATTTTATATTTTATATTTTATATTTTATTTTATATTTTTTATTTTATATTTTTATATTTTATATTTTATATTTATATTTTATATTTTATATTTTTATATTTTATATTTTATATTTTATATTTTATATTTTATATTTTATATTTTATATTTTATATTTTATATTTTATATTTTATATTTATATTTTTATATTTTATATTTTATATTTTATATTTTATATTTTATATTTTATATTTTATATTTTATATTTTATATTTTATATTTTATATTTTATATTTTATATTTTATATTTTATATTTTATATTTATATTTTATATTTTATATTTTATATTTTATATTTTATATTTTATATTTTATATTTTATATTTTATATTTTATATTTTATATTTTATATTTTATATTTTATATTTTATATTTTATATTTTTTATATTTTATATTTTATATTTTATATTTTATATTTTATATTTTATATTTTATATTTTATATTTTATATTTTATATTTTATATTTTATATTTTATATTTTATATTTTATATTTTATATTTTATATTTTATATTTTATATTTTATATTTTATATTTTATATTTTATATTTTATATTTTATATTTTATATTTTATATTTTATATTTTATATTTTATATTTTATATTTTATATTTTATATTTTATATTTTATATTTTATATTTTATATTTTATATTTTATATTTTATATTTTATATTTTATATTTTATATTTTATATTTTATATTTTATATTTTATATTTTATATTTTATATTTTATATTTTATATTTTATATTTTATATTTTATATTTTATATTTTATATTTTATATTTTATATTTTATATTTTATATTTTATATTTTATATTTTATATTTTATATTTTATATTTTATATTTTATATTTTATATTTTATATTTTATATTTTATATTTTATATTTTATATTTTATATTTTATATTTTATATTTTATATTTTATATTTTATATTTTATATTTTATATTTTATATTTTATATTTTATATTTTATATTTTATATTTTATATTTTATATTTTATATAAAAAAAAAATATATATTTTATATATTCGATCCAATCGAGAAAAGCTACAGAAATGTAAGACTTACTAAAATCTGGCAGAAACGTAACAGTCGGACTCGCTGCATTTATCATTTGAATAAAATTTTTAACGAGTGAACACCAACTCATGAAAGAACAGAAAAGGAGAGAAACACAAAACGAACTATGAAAATGTTTCAAATGTGTAATTTTTAACGGAGTTCACTGAATAATTCAAAAAAATTCCAAGAACTTATAAAAAAATTGTTTAGCAAAACAACCGGCAAAAATAATCGGCTATTTCGACTGATTATGCCGATTACCGAAGCCGAAGCCGAATAATCGGTCAGACACTAATATTTTATGTTTCATATTTTATATATTATATATTAGCATATATTTTGTATTTTCGCATTCTTCTTGTTGTTGACGGCATTATATTAATGGCTTTCAGTCATTGTTCATAAGGTGACAGGTTTCTATAATCCAGAAGGTCATACTTGTCTCTCAAGGCAAAGAGTAAGAATTATTTTTGAATAGATTCTAATCTTTCACTATGCACGTCAAAACTTGGATTCCAGACTGTGGAACAATATTCTAGAATTGGACGCACTAAAGTGCAATAAGGTTTTAGTTACCCACACGTTCTTGAAGTCTTTTGAACGTCTTTTAATGAATCCGAGAAGCTTGTTTGCCCTGGATATGATATTATCGAAATGAAGGTTTAAGCGCAGTCTAAAGTCAAGGATTACCCCAAGATCTACAATGTTATTGATCCTATTTAGGTCAACCCCATTAAGCTCAAAACTTCTATAAAGAAGTTTTTTACGGGAAAAACTTATAACGTAGCACTTCTTTTCATTCAGGGAAAGCTTACTTTGAACGCACCAATTTTCCAGGGATAAAAGTTTATTCTCTAAGAATACTATGTCCACTCCAGATTCAATGACATAGTACATTTTTAAGTCAGCTGCATATAGGAGATGTAGAATATCATACAAAACTTCAGATATGTCAGGAATAAATATGTTAAAGGGAAGTGGACTGAGGTGACTACCTTGAGGGACGCCCGATGAGACATTAATCTTTTAAGATAGAATACCCTGAAATTTAACGTATTTGGATCTTTCACAAAGATATCACACACAAAATACACAACAGACACAACTCAAAAAATATAACTTTTCAGGAGAAGCGAAAAATAAAACTCTTTGGTTGAAAGTACAGACGAAAAGCAACTTTCATTTAAACACAAAAACTTCATTCTTCCAGTTAATGAAGAACAAAATGAAAAAGATAGTGAAATATGTGTTTTGTGAATTGATTTATAACAAAAAGTCGATATCCAAAAATTTCGAGTTGTGACTGTTTTGTTTTTAGTTTTGACTGTTTTATTTTTAGTGCGATATGTGTGAACCTGAAATACCAAATTTTTCTAATTTTTATTTAAGATTACATGATCAGCTCGATCAAATGCTTTGCTAAAATCGGTATATACTGCATCTATCTGATGACCTTTTTCCATATTATTAAGAACATCTGAGACCATGATTGTGAGGTTTGTTGTGGTTGATCGTCCTTTAGGGATTCCTTGTTGCTGTTCATTTAAATGAGGATATACTATTTCTGTGTGCTTAGAAAATATTATTTTTTCGAAAAGTTTAGGAATAGTTGACAGTAAGGCCTTTCATCTGTAGTTTTCGATGGCTCTCTTATCACCGTTCATATTAATTGCTGTAAGATGAGATGATTTTCGAAAGGATGGAAAAACGCCTAATTGTAAGGACTTCGTAAAAATAATATGTATCTGAGAAATTAATTCACCTATACACTGAGTCAGAAAAGTTGGTTGTATATTGTCCGGATCGGAAGACTTGTTAAAATCTAATTCATTTATAGACTTAATTATGTCATCTTATGTTGTATAGATAGTGCTTACCAACGGGGACGAATTGGAATACAAGGACGGAGTTTGAATTCAGGTTAAAGGAGGACGAAAGTCTTCTTTTAAGTGATCTGCAAAGATATTTCAAATATTCTGTGGGTTAGAAGAAGAAATATTTTCTTTATGTAAACATGGCTATTGGATATCCGGTCGATTTTCGCTTGACATTTACGAAGACGAAAAATTTTTTCGGGTCTGTAATAATTCTTTCTTCAATCAATTTGGTGTAAAATTTGTAAGCTTCCACAGACTTTATGGATAACTCTTAAGACAGCTTTTCGTACTTTGCTATTACTTCATCACTTACAATGACGGTGTTTTTAATAAATTTGTAGAGAGTATTTCTTCGATTTCTGAGTTGTCAAAGATTTGGATCCAGCCACGGTTCAGATAATTTATTCCTTTTTTGATTATAGGTGCAAAAGAATCAAGTACGGAGAATATACTCTAATAGAAAACGACAAAGCATCATCCAAATCTAAGAGTAATAGTTGTTCGCAGTTCATACAATTCAGTTAATTTCTTATGTTTATATAATCAGCGTCAAGAAAATCATACACGATTGAGTTATTAAAGGATTTTCTAAGAGTTATATGGGTACAACTTAATTTGACCATGAAAGCAGTGTGGTGGAGAGTATTTGCCAATAAATAATCGGCTTCACAAGTTGGGATGACATTTAATTCGTCGTAGGAGTTAGTAATAATTAAATATAAACACCGTCCGTTCAGGTTAGGAATTAGAGCTACTTGCTGACAATAGTTACTTCAAAAAGTGCTCAGTAAGTTAAAGTCGACCGAATTAGAAAGATTAATTGGAAAGATATGCCTATCATATTCATCGATGATAAAAAATAAATTAGGACGGTTAAAGTCACCTAAAACAATAATCTTATCTTCTTCGTTTAAGGTGTCGGTTACCTGTTACCTAACCTCAGTAGGTTATGAGTTATGTAATTCATTGTATGAACTTTCTGTAGAGATATGAGGAATATTAATTGCACCGAGATAAACATAAATATTATTATCAAGTTTTTCTTTATTATTCGGAGTTCAAGATATTTATGTTTTTATATAATCTCTATCGTTTCGATATATTGTCCAATTAAATACTATCAAGAATTTCCTCATTTTTGAAAGTATCATTTAACCACGTTTCCGTCAAGACTTGGACATGAAACTGACAAAATTAGGCATCAACAAAAAGTTAACTATGTTTACCTCTTATACCACCACAGTTATGGTAGAATAAGTTTAAACACTTGACGGGTTAGGCTGGTTTTTGGAAATAGGGTCGTGGAAGGGTTAAAGTTAGGAACAATAATTACTTTTTGTCTTAGCACGTGATCTTTGTAGATGCTTAATTCTCTTTGAATGTGTGTGCGGTGCAAATGCAGAGAGATCATTTTCCAAATCTTTTGGAGATAAGTTAAGGGGACGTGACGCCATCAAAATTTTTTGTATTTTAATGTTTTGAAATGCGTATAAGTTGAATAAAAAATAAGACATCATTTTGAAAAATTAATTAAATTTTGTAAAAAAATTTCGCCAAAAAAAAATTTTTTTATTATATTAAATTGCATATATTGCTACTGGATTTTTTTAAAAAATCATTAAATAAATCATGGCGGGCGTGATAAAACAAAAACAACTTGACCGATCATACTGAAATTTTAATATGTTATTTGACACTTGTCGATGCATAGAATGAACTACGAACAGAAAAATCGGTTTTATAGTTTTTGAGTTTTTGGCCGATTTTGTCCAAAAATATTGACCATTTGATGCTGATAAAAAACCCCGTTTTTTGTTTTTTTCCCGGTGTCCCAGTGAGTCGCAATCACGTCCGCCATGGTTTTTTGATGTCTTTTTAAAATAGTTCCAGTAGCCATATTTGAAAATAAAAATTTTTTTACTAAAAAATATGTATTTAATTTTTCAAAATAATATCATATTTTTTATTCAACTTAAAGGCATTTTAAAACATTAAAAGAAATTTTTTTTGAAGGGCGTCACGTCCCCTTAAGGAGGGACATAACATTCGCGGCAGAGAAAACAGACCTTGTTTTAAAAATTCATAACTCAGTCAAAAACAAACAATTTTCCAAAATTTTTTTTTATTATTGTAGAGAATTGAACAAGAAAAAAAATTCAAAAAAATATTTTTTTCACTCCAACATGGTTTTATAGAGCTCCAAACTGCGGCAGAGAAAAAAACGGGGCCTCGTGGTTGCAGCGCTGGGTGTGAAAAAAATGACTTTTTTAAATCTTAACAAAATTGGTTATCGTATGACAGGAGCATTTTTTTAATTTTTTTTTCAATTTTTGGTGATGTTCCAAATTTGAAAGTGTGTTTTTTCGAAAAAAAATATTGACTTTAAAAATTAATAAAAAAATCGAAACAACATTTAAAAAAAAGCTCGTGTCATACGATAGCGAATCAAGTTTAAAAAAATATAAAAAAAAAAAAAAATTCGTCAAAAACTGAACCCGCTAGTGCCGCAACCAGTACGAAAAACATGGTTTCGAGATAAACGCGTTCAAAGAAAAAAAACAGCAAAAATTAAAAATGCGCTCTCACTAATCCGGCTGTAACTTTTGAACCCGTAAGAATTAGAATCTTAAGAATATTTACTAAAATACAAAATTATAAAAAAAATTCCAAAAAACGGCCATTGTCATGTCCCCCGTTAAGCTATCATGGTAATTTATAAACATTTTCTTCAACTCAACTGGGTCCGTTGGAAGACCTTCTTGATGTATCGACACCAAACCACTAGTTTAAGTTAGACCATCTATACAAATAGTATCCGATTTGTTGTGTAGGTAGGCAAGATACAAGCGGACATTATCATATCGCCGGTTACGAAGACGTGACATGATAAACCGGCCATCGCTACTTATGTCGGCCAGATTTTTAGTTAATTTTGCATGGTGGGGGTAAGAGAGGATCAATAAATGGTGGTGTTGAGACTATTTTGGGTTGATTTGGGATGGGTGGACCTAAAGACCATCGTCTTTAGTCTTAACAGCAGTAGATACTTATTGATAAATGATGGGTGGAACTTCTGAAGTTGTAGGCATGGATATCTTAGGATTCACGGAACTTGTTTGTTTTGTAGATGTTGTTGGAGCATATGACTGTGCAGGATTCAGAACATGAGACCGAATGAAATTGGGATAACTTTTACTGGTATGTATGTTATAGGTAGGTGGTAGGTGCTATTGTTGGTGTTGTAGAAGCCGTATTAGTGTACTAGTTAAGGATGACATAGGAATGGCTTTTGGTGCAAGGTTAAAGAAGACGCGGTTCTGCTAAGGAGTTTTTGGCTTAGATGGCTGTTGCACACCGTTATAGTAAGCAAAGAAGGAAGAGGTAAAAGGCTGTTTATGGTGAGAAAAGAAGTTAGGGAAGATATTAGTTTTGGAAGTTCAGTTAGAGTCTGACAAAGACTAGTTGATATTTCTACGTTTATTGCTTCTTGAGATACTTCTTCAAGCACAACAATGGCATCGACGTGTGAATGTGTTTCATCGATCATAAGTTGTTGATTGGTTGCTTTATATCGTTTTCTATAAGCGTGAGAACGTTCAGCTGGTGTTTTAGTTGCTTTCGAATTTCTCCTCAACGTTGTCACTTTTTGAATGCTAGATTGCATTTGCATAGTACTCGTTGACGGAGCCTCCGAAAGCAGAGGCAAATCTTGTTGAGTATTGCCTCCTTTTTTTTTTTTTACATGCAATAACAAAAGAGTTCAGCTTCTACAGCTCAAAAATTGAATCCAAAGCATCAAAAATTGTTAATGATAACGATTCCAGTGGCTCAAAACAAAGTTAATGTGGAAAAATTTACCCACCAAAGTATGGGTTGGGCTCAGGGACAACACAGGACGTAACTACTATACATGAACACATAGATCTAATGACAGAATAGCTTTAATCTACTTTTGAGTTGACCTTTTGACAAGTTAACATCAAAAACGCTACAGTTGTTAACAAAGGTACTCATGCGGTTTAAAGGAGCAGTTAACATTTAATTCGTTCTACTAAAAGGTAAATAAATTAAAGTGTTAGCGTGTCTACTGCTTCTACGGTTAGAGTAAAAATTAATGAGAGAAAGAATTTCCGGAGAATAGAAAACACAGGTCATGAGTTTGTGTAAATATACGATATCTGCGGACCTCCTTCGCTCACTTAGTGACTGCATTCTTAATAGTTTTAAAACGATCCTCATAAGGAGGAAGGTTTAAAATATCAGTTCCACTTAAGCCCCTTAGAGCAAACCGAACAAAACGTTTTTGGATCCTCTCTATTCGTTCAACATGCACATTATAACTTGCGGACCAGACTTGACTTGCGTACTCTAAGTGAGGACGCACAATTGCATAATATAACGTTGTAGTTGTAATCGTGCTATTGAATTCTTTGGCCCAGCGTTTTATAAATCCAAGCATTGAAGACACTTTTTTACATATATTATCAATATGAATGTTGAACGATAACTTAGGATACATGCATACACCAAGGTCTTTGACCACCTCTACACGACTTCAAGCAGTATCTTTAATATTGTAATCAAATAATAAATTATTCCTTTTTTGCGAAAAAGTCATATTTTGGCATTTACTAGGACTGAGAAACATATTATTTTTAGAACACCAAACTACAAAGGATTTCAGATCAGCCTGGAGTAGGTTAGAATCATCTTTAGTATTTATTTTTCTGTATATTTTCATATCGTCTGCATTAATCAGCAGACGAGAGAGTTCAATGACGTGTGTGACGTCATTAATTGCTAAAATAAATAGAAGTGGACCAAGGCGGCTACTTTGAGGAACACCTGATTCAGCAATAAATTCAGAAGACAACACCCCTCGGAATCGTATTTGATAAGATCGCTCAGTCAAATACGATTTTATCCAGCATACAACATAATGTGGAAATCCCATTATCTTTAGTTTGAATAAGATTAAATCATGAGGTTATTTATCAAATGCTTTACTAAAGTCAGTGTAAATACAGTCGACTTGGTAACCAGATTCCATTGTATTTGAGCAGAATGTTGTAAAATCGAGAAGATTAGACACAGTGGATCTTCCATTAACAAAACCATGCTGACGAGTTGTTATGACTTCTCCACAATGAATTTTAACACGATCGAACACAATTCGCTCAAAAAGTTTGGGAATCGATGAAAGCTTAGCCTATAATTATTAACATCATTCCTGCAACCTTTTTTTATATATTGGACTTATAAATGATTTTTTACAAAAAACTGGAAAATAATTTTCTGTAATTGATTTATTAAATAATAAAGAACTTGGTTGACACAAAACGGATCCGCATTGAGTTAACACTGCAGCAGGAATTCCATCAGGTCCAGCGCCAAAACCCTCATCGATTTTACCAATATACTTTAAAATATCCTCAGAGGTAAAGGATTTAGATTACAAAGAGACCCTTGGTGAAGAGTTCATGTGGTCAAAGTAACCTTCATCAAGGTCAAATGAATCTGAACAAAAAGATTCATTGAAAAGATTGGCAAAAAGGCTACAAATTATAGAAGGATCGTCGGTAAATCCATCAAGAGTTTTGAAGGATGAAGGAAATCCATCAGATTTTTTCTAAGTATTTATGAACCCCCAAAATCTCTTGGGATCAGACAATATTCTCAGCTTAATATTGTCTAAATATTTATTATATAAAACAGCTGAAAGGTTTTGAAATTCCAGACACAAACGTTTGTAGATTTCTAGGTGAATTGAGTCCATACTACAAACATATTTCTTCCATGCCCTATTCCTGTTATTGCGAAGTGTTTTCAAAACTTTTGTGTACCAAGGGTACGCCGAGTTCTTTGCAAATTTGAGGCTATATGGTACAGACTGAGAAATTACAGCAAAGAGTTCCAAATAAAAAAAATTAATGGATTCATCAAGATTATATTCATTTATATATTCTAAAATTACGTTAAGTTTACTGTAAAGTAAATGATTGAACTTCAAAAAGTCAGCTTTTTTGAGATTGAATTCATAAACCTTGCCCATTGAACTCGAATTAACTATATTCTCCCTATCCGATTTATACCAAATACTCAAAGGTGGATGATATGCATCAATAGTAGTAAGAGCATGGAAGGCCCTCTTAACAATGACATTGTTACTGTCCGTAGCTAAGACCAGGTCAAGAAGTCTTTCCAGACTATTAAAAATACAACTCACTTGTTGTAAGTCAGAACATATACTGTCAACGAATATATGCTCCCCAAGAGTCTTCGCATTAGATGCACAAAAAAATGTATCATCGTCAGAAGAATGCCATTTTAAGTCGGGAAGATTAAAATCGCTCAACAATAAAATGTCGTCATTAACGTCAAGAATATTAAGAATATAGTCTAGACAATCAGCCAGACTTGTATTAACCTCTACACTGTTTGGAGGAACATATGCATTAATTATGCATACATTTGAGCTACAATGTATAACCTTAACGCATATTTGTTCAATATTAGAAGCGCAGGGTATATAAACAAAGGAACTAACAAAGCAGTTCCTTACAGCTATAAGAACACCACCACCAACAGAAGAAATATTGCTGGCGTATCTGTCCTTTCTAAATACTTGGAAACAATTGTCAAACAATTCCAAGTCAGTAATGCTTTCATTCAACCACGTTTCAGTAAACGTGATAATGTCCTCAGAACAATTCTGAGTAGAAAGAAATAAGTCTCGCGTTTTGGAGCACAATCCCCTTACATTTTGATAATAAAGGGATAGCCTATTTAGTTTTTTTGGTTCCTACGGGCTATATTATTTGAGCGCCTAGCCTTGTTTTTAGGTTTACATTCTGAAACGAGAATATTATCGGCCCACATATTCGAATTGAGAACACTTGTAAAAATTCGGCTGCAACTGTGAGAATAAATGAGGCGTGGGTGGGCTTATTGCCAATTTTCTTACAGGAACGGAAAGCATTTTGGAGTATTAAGTTACATTGTTCGACAAACGTCAGAATATTATAAGTTGATGTGTCGGGTTGTAATCTCGAAATGAAAATGTTCTTAGTCCTCGAAACTGCTCTTAGAGTTGTTGGCTCAGTTGAAGGTTGAAGTGCAATGGATGGCGCAGTAACCAAATTATTTATGATAGGAATATCTGAAATTTCAGATAAAGCATTATCATTAGTCACTGAAATAACTGGCACTTCAGATAAAGGGGCACTCAACTGAGGTACTACAGTAATATTATTATTACTAAAAATATTATTATTGTTTCTTTCGTTATGATTATTATTATTATAATCATTATAATTATTATTATCATTGTTATTATTATTATCATTATTATTATTTAAGTATAAATTTTTAAGTTTCCTAATCATAATAGCTGTTTTGCTGATTGAGGGAATCGTAAAGCAGCGAACGTTGATTGTTGTGTATATCAATTTGGTTGGCTTTAAAATTTTGTTGGGATGATGGCTGAGTTCCAAAATGCATTTTTACAAAGCATCAGTGCGTTTTTTTATTGAGTGGTTCTCTGCAGATTCACCTAAACTGCGCAACTGGATTGCTATTATTAAGCACGCTATAGTTGCTCAGTTTTAGTGAATCTATATGCACCAATCCAAAGAAAAACACACTGATACTTTGTAAAAATGCATTTTGAAACTCAGCTAATGTTGCAATCACCATACCTTCATCATTAGTTGCAGACCCAGCTGCGGCTGCATTCTTAAAAACTCGCTGCAGTGATGCCAACTACACGGAAATTACGGATTTCTACGGATATTTAAGCCTTGCGCATATAAACGGACAACAGCGACAAAATAAGGTAAATATACGGATTTTTAAGAAATTCACACGGACTTTCGAGGCTTTTCAAGGATTCTTATGTTCATGTCAATTTAATGTCAAAATTAATTTGAACGGTAAAAAAATTTGCATATCACTCAAAAATATGTTTACTTAATTTGTTTCAACTTATCAACAATTGCAAATAATAAAAATGTGCAGTCCATGTGCACAATGTGCACATGTAAGCAAAGTTACTTATAGGCAGTTAAATGGTAAATGTAGCCTTACCTTCGCTGAGTTTCAGTTCTTATCGTAAACAAACTGACTTGGATAGCAATGCAAACTATCTTAAATTAAGACCCATATGATGAATTGTAGTCACTTTTAAGATACAAAACCATGAACTTGTTTAAATTAAGCTAGCTTGGATTGAAATCAACTTCCAAAAGCTGACTTCTGTGGGTTTTTAAGCATTTAGAATATTAAAATGCAAATCATGCTTAAATTCAGGCACAAGATGATTTAAAGGCAGTCTTTAAAATACGCTTTACTTTTAAGAGTGTGGTAAGGATTTAGTTGTAAGTGCCCATTTAAGTTTTTTTGCGACATTGAAAACATTGAGTAATTATAATGCAAAAACAATATGTTTTATGATGTTTTCATAATACTCTCCAAAGTACAATTATTATTTAATATATAAAAATCACGTGTCACTATGTTCGTTTATGCTAATCTCCAAAACCACACAACCGATTTTAATGAAATTTTGTAAATGTGTATGGTTGGTTTCAGATTGAAAGATAGGATAGTTTTGTACCCGATAGGTGGCGCTGTTTTTGAGAATTGTGTTCTTTTTTATAATTTAGACGAAATTTTTCGTTTTGGTATTTTTAAATATCTCATTCATAATTTCATTCAAAAATATATACAGCAACAAATTTGAATATGTGACAGGACGACGTCTGCACGGGTAAGCTAGTTAATTATAATTTATTAAATAATTTAATTCATATATAAAACACTATTTCTGTGCACAGAAAATTAATTTTTTATTATATATTATAATATAATATCTACTTTTTATTGGTTAATAACCTTTAAATAAATACACATAATATTTAAAATGAGTTTTAATTTTTAGCCCACATTGAACAATTTATGAAATGGTCACCTTATGTTTATGTTTATGTTTATTATTAATATTCGGAATTAATACAGTAAGATTCATAAATATCTTTAAGCGTACAACATGGTTTTATACATATATAATCAACACTTAACAAAAAAATATAAAAGTATTAAGGAAATGGGATAAGATAAATAAACAACAGAAAAATAAAAGGCATAAGAATACAATAAATAAACAACTATAACAAAATAAAAATACAATACATTTAAATAACAAAAATTAATAAGTTACAAAAATAAAAATAAAATTGAAACTAAAATAATGTTTACAGGTTTGAGCAAATTAAAAATTAAATATTATAACAATAAGATTTTGCAAGAACAGAAATTAAAGTTAATTATAAAAACATATATAGACAGAGATAGATGTATGAGCGATAGAAGAAGATTAAGAATTCGAGAAATAAGACATATCTAAAAGCTTACATTTGTTCATGCTGGCAATTGATTTTATATTTAAAGGAAGAGAGTTCCAAAGCTTAATGGCGTTGATGAAAAATAACCGTTTAGAATGTTAACAAGAGTATCTAGGAATAATCAAGTTATTTGTTCTGCTATAGACACTGAAACGCAGTTTTTCATATAAGTATGGTGGAGACTTACAGTTAATTAGCTTATGTAAAAAAATACAGTTCCTAGCGTTGAGATAACCTATCAAGCTGCATCCCAAAATTGTTCTACTCAGCAAAGATGTATGATCATTTCTTCTTAAATTGAAAATGTACCTCGTTGCATCATTAAAAGCGACCAGAATTTTGTGTTCAGAATGGGAATCCAGATTGCTATACACAAGCTCGGAATATGTTATCAACGGAAATTAATAAACATTATTAATATGTTTATTAGAGTGGCCGCACGTTGCATGGGAATTTTTTTTCGATATCCAACTGTTAAACAAGGTCAAAATGTGCCATTTGGTGCCAAATTCAAGTTCCCAAAATTTCATCCCGATTGAATGGCCGAAACCCGCGTCCACTTGGGCCTATAGTTTGACCTAAAGACCATTTATGGCTTATTTGTTTCATAGCACCTATATAAGTCGGAAAAACGTTATTGGAATGTACAAAGCATTGGTTGGACGTGATAATACAAACATTTTGATATATAATTCGATTATCTGAGATATCTGGTTTTCGAGATATATATATGTATATTAAAGAAAAATTGGGATATACTCAAATTCATATTTTTCTCAATTTTGTATTATTAATAATAAAAAACTATCGAAATACGCTAATAAATGTTAAGCTTTAATTTTATTCAATCCAGTATGCGTCTTTTTATAAATTTGGCTTTGTTTTCCGACGCATCCTTAACCCATACAGGCTCATAATCGGCAAAACTTACGATTTGGTCAACTAATGACGACACAATACATTCATAAAACCAATTTTTAAAATTTGCGGTCTAAATATGCTTGTTGGCTTAGTGTCACCAATGGATCTAAAGAAATCTTGTATTGCGGTTCCAATATGGGATAATATGGGATATGGGATAGCAAACCCAATAAAAAAGTATAATAAATTGGACACTTTATGATATTCAAATTATTCAAAATCATGCGGTCCCCAGACAAATAACCCACAAATTGGGAATATACGTCGAAAATAGTCTCGGATGTGGTCATCATTCGGATGACCACAAGAGAGGTAAAATGTTCCAACATGTCCAAAGCGAAGCAGATAAATAGATAGATGATTTCTTTTATTGAAATAAATCAAAATGAATCCATAAAAAATTAAATGAAGTCCATTATTCAATATATATTATTATTTTCATCAGATAAATAAATAGATACATAAAAAAATAATACATAAAAAGATTGAATCTATAATTAAAATATAAATGAATTTATATCCGAATATTTAAAAAATTAGTCCATAATTCAATTTATAAATTCATTTGTATCAGAATACAGAAAAGTTATTCCTTATTTAGTAGTTTGGGTTTAATGTGTGATGGAAATTCCTTTCTATACAACTCAATACTTTGCAGCAAACAATGTCTGTCCTCTTCATCATGCGTTAGTGCTTGGTTGTAGTCAGTGATCAGTTTGACTGCTCTTTCAGCAGCATCGTTTACAACAGAAATATTTTGACATATTCGAAAGCCATTTGAAAAATCATTTCTATCATTTCAGATAGAAGGGTCGAATTGTAAAAAATTCTGTAGATATTCCCAGACGTTCAAAGAATTGCTTTGTTCTAGGTGTCACAAACTGACACAGGTCTTTAGTGGCAAGCTGCTTAAACTCTGTTTAGCTGGCCTGGATTCGTTTGCAGATTTCGAAGTCTTGATCTTCGTAAGCTTTCAATGTCGTGACCATTTTTCTTTTTGTTTCCAATTTAATATATTTGTCGAAAAACGCAAACCCAATAACCTCTTCAGACAAATACCAGAGGTGATTTTGGAATTTCTGCACTTACACTGAAGATACAAGGATATCGGGATATTCCACAATCTTTTTGATGAGGTTTAAGTCGCGACCTGGTGCCTCGATTGCGTTCGGGCATCCAAACCAATACAAAACGTATATGCGAACCAAGAATAAAGAAACGCTGCGAAGACCATTTAATTCGTTCGATGTTAGTAAGAATTGATGACGGAACAGGAATATTTTGAGGGTGTATATTGCTTTTGACATAAATCTAGCTCCTGGTAAACCAAAGTCTCTAAAATTTGGGAGACTGCTTCCAAGGAACACAAGCACAAGTTCAAGCAATTCTTTGTAATCATTTCGTCTGTGGGTTTCTTGCAAGGTCTTAAGGCAATTTTGTTTTATTATTTTTGTTTCATCAGCGCTTAAAGCATATGAAAATAGTTCGTCTTCAATGCCGGTTTTAAAATCGCTGGTATCAAATGATTTCCATTTATTTGCGAATTGGTTGAAAATGGTAACATCAGGCCCAGTGGTCTTTCCAAAGTTCAGTTCGAAAACCGCGCGCAACAATAATTCGCTTATATGATGCCGACATGGAAGAAAAAGCAAATTGTGACCCAACATTTTTTCTAACGGTTTTGCGCCGCCTTTGTGCACACCAGTGTTGGCATACGTTGTGTCAAAACAAACGATTTCTACCAAATCTGTTATTTTCCATTTGCACAAAAAATTGTATATTGTTTCTGCTATTGTTGCGCCAGTTCCATCGCCAGTTTGTGGGATTTCCAACAATTTCTCGACATTTTCGGCTGTGAGAACCATAGCCAAGCGCTCAGCTTTTTCTCTTCCCGAAACTTTAGGGAGTAGTTTACCAACCCAGTGGAGAACAAATGTTTGTGGAATCTGTGAACTATAAACAATTGCTTACAATTACATTTACATACTAACAATTAAATTCATAAACTAATAGCTTATTCTTAACATATATTTACTTTAAAATTATCCAAAATTGCATGCGCTTGTCTCCTTCGATAATTTTTGCGCATAAGTTCTACAGATGTCCGATTTAAAACCAAATCGCTCACTTTATGACCTAATGCGTCGGCCGTTGCGCAGATAAGGTGTATTGCATCTCGTGTCGTCAATATACATTTGTCCATGCAAGCGAGCATTCTATCATTGATGAAGTGTCTCGTACCTCTTTTTTCTTTTGTGTTTCTTAGTGAGTTTCCCTGATCGTCATCATCGACATACATAAGCTCACCATCATTACATTCAGCTTGTTCGGAATCTAATTTTTTTTCAAGTTCGTCATCCCCTTCAGTGACAGAGATGGCATTATTTTGAGATATAGCTGTTGTTCCGGCAACACGATACCATATTCAATAATTAATGAATATACGAATTAAAATAATGCATTCTCATATTTTGTAATAACATACCTGCTTTATTATTATTAGCCTGATTCTTTTCTCGTCTTCGTTCTTCCTGCATGAGTCGAGAAATTTTACGGTGCTCTTTCTGTGCTAAATTTTTATCGATTGCTACCATAGATCCAGGCCGGCGTTTTTCTCGCTGCTTTAGAAGAAACTTTTTATTTTCTTCGTTTTTTATTATGTTAAGTGCCTCCGAGCTGGCGATATCGAACAAATCGTTCAGTTGTTCACTAAATTCGTTTTCTCTTTGCCGATGAACTTCCGAAGTACTGGCTCGACTCTTGAGTAGGGTTTTCCATTCTTTGTGCAATTTACGTTGGAATGCACAAAGGAATGTACGTTGGAGTGTGAGCCTTCTGCCAAAAAAAATTTTGAGTTGTATTGATAACCGAAAGTAAACTTTTGTTCAAATTCTTTTTTTTCGATGCGCGTTTCATAGAACAATAGTTGTAAGCTTGTTGTTTTGAGGGTAACTTCGAACCCATGATTTCCTTCAGGCAATTTCCAATTAAATACACTTTAGAATCAGTAGAACGTAGTTGCTTTTTCTGCCATGCCATTGCCTTTTACAATGTTATATATCACTGATTTTAAATTAAATTTCTTAATTTGGAAAATTTTTTTATAGCAAATCGTTTTATCACTTTTTTATTCACTTACTATTTCAACTAGGCTTTCACTTCTTATTGAACGTGCCGTTACTTTTAAAGCTGTTGTGCTGCTTAAAGCTGTTGTGTTTGTTAAAAGTAAAAGGACGCGGTGGGCTTCTATCTCACGGAATTTAAAGTTTTCGGCCTGAGAGAAATTATTGTTTTACGTGTATTAGAAGATAGTGCCAATTGTCAAATATCGTCTCAAAGCCAACTAAATTTTACTAAAAGCTTGAGTTTCTATACGAATGAAAGCACAAAAGTAATTTGTACAATTGTGCAATTTTGAGCGCTATACAATGTTACCTATTAAATAAAATTCTCACAAAAAATGTTCATTCAGTTCTTTTTTTTACAAAACGAAAGCTTACATAAGCGTTATTAATTGCTTTATATTGTTTTTATTGACCGAATTAGGACTTTTAGGGCTATTGGATTGGTCAATACATGCAACATGCAATACACGTTTATTTAGGTGAATAATTTTCAACTTTAGGTCCTAAATGTTGATGATATTCCGAAAAATTTCGCTTTTTGACTCATTATTCAATATATCTGATGTTAAGTTCAAATGGCCTCGGGTAAATGCCACTCAATCGTAATGAAATTTGGAGACATTAAATTTGCTACCAAATAACATATTTTTCGTTGTTTAACTTCGAAATTTCCAAAAAAAAATATATTACGGCCACTCTAATGTCTATAAATATTTAATATGTTTTACTTTATTAGAAAAAATCGTATGTTCCTTCAAAATGAAAAAGTTGTTAAGTTTTTGTGTTTTTAAGTTTTTAGAAGATATGTTTTATGTTAAGTTTTAACTATTTTTACTTTTAGTTATGTTTTACATTATTTGTTACTTTTTATAAGTTCAATGCAAATATTTTTAGCTTGCATTGATCTTATAAAAAGTTAAAGTTTAAATTTCAGCTTCGGGACGTTTTTGAACATGGCAAAAACGATACCACGTCTCTGTTATTACAGTTTTACCACTTTTTGCTTCCAATTTTTTATTGTATTAACTGTTTTGGATGTTATCATCCATCAAGTTTTTGATAACAACCAACGCTATGATATGCTCTTTCAAATTAAGCTCTAAGCTAAGTACGCAGCGAACAGGCAGTAGACTTTTTCCGCTCTACACAGAAAGTTCGCGTATAGAATTATATGCCTAAATTTGTTCGTTCGAAAAGAAATAAATTTTCCGTGCATACTTTTAGGATGAAAATTAAATGCTTAAAAGGCATAGTTTGTGTTTGTGATATACTAGATACGGACCAAAACGCTTTCTTGATAGACATAGTTTGTGTTTGTGATGTACTAGATACGGTCCAAAACGCGTTCAATATTAATTACATTTTGTTTACCTACTTATCATGTGCCTATATGGTATAATGGTGGCGCTCTCGACTCTTATGCGATGCTCAGTTGTGACAGTCCAGGTTCAATTCCCGCTTGCGATAAGAACATTATCCAAGCATCCAAGCAGCCAAAGAAGTTTCTCTGCAAAAAGTGTAAAGGGCCCTCCGATGCACTTATGTCCCCCTTTTTATTTAAAAAAGTTGCCTTTGGAGAGATTGTAATTCCATTTAATGATCATTAGGTCTTTGTTGTCGTGTTTATAATTGCTACATTTTAGAGAGACTAAATAAGTTCACTCCCAATAGAATTGCTATAATTTGCCTATAAAACAGATGCGGTGCTTGCTTCCTCAGAGACCTATTATTTATCATAATATTTATTCAACTTCATTTCACTCGTCAATGCAGACATTAAAAGTGTGACCGCATTTGCTACTCCCAATGTGCACAAAAATTAACGCTTTTTTATGTTTCGTCGGACTCATTTTGGACCTGTTACGAATCCGTCAAAACAATTGTCAGAACGTTAATATAAAAGGAAGTTTTTAAGTTTTTATATTGAAATAGCTTCCTTATATCAGTAGCCACATGCTCCTAAACATCTCTTTAAAACCGAATAGAGCTACTACAATATATTTTCCGGAAGCTTTTCTAATTGAGTTAATTTATTACGTTTTGTCTTATAGCTGTAAAAGCTATTAGGATGTTTCAAGGAGATGTTGAAATTAAGCTTAAAATTATCCTCTCGAATAGTTATTCGGCACAAAACGTCAGTTAAGCTATTTTCTATTTCATAGTGAATACATTTTCCGTATTACATTAGTGATATCAGAATGTTCCATTTAGTTTGTTTGAATGGGCATTTGATACAACAGGTTTCAAGATTGTTTATAATTTATGAACCGATCTAAAATATGTGTTTCCTCAATTGCCCACACAACAATTTACTCCCGAATCACATTCCCATTGCCCTGGTATTATTTCATTATTTTCCATTTTGTTTCCGAATTTTTTTTTAAAAAGAGTCCGTCGCGAAATCGCATTATTCAAAACAAGAAAACAGAGTCTGAAACATATTCATATCTGGTGTCCGTTTGAGTTCGAGATGAATTCGAAAAAGCGAAAAAAGCATTTCGTGTTTTTGAGAGTAATTTCATACGAAAACGGATCAGTTTCGGATATGAAACGCAATCCGTTTTGGATAAATTACACGAAGAAGTAAGTCCATCTCGAATTCGCAACTGATCCGTATGGCACATTGGACCAGTACAGTTTATTACCGTGCCTTAAATAACTATTAGTATTTTGTGAATATATTTAAAACGTGAATTAAATAAAACAGTTCTTAATTAAATAGCAAGTTCATATCATTTTTACAGAAAAACAATTTTTGTTGCACACAAATTGTATATACTTAAAGCAGTTAAGTGAGGCAAGTTGTGAAGTCGAGCTTATAAAAAAAAAAAAATTGTACCATCTTCTTATTATGTAGATACTTTTAAATGCTAGCCAATTCATTTGTATAGCCTTTTTCTTTTTATAGAATTTTTATAGCCTTAATTTGATTTTTTTATTTATTTTTAATTTGTAAGTCCAAATTTTTATAATACTAAAATAAATAATTTGAAGTTCAAATAAGTATTCATGTATGAACTTTATGTGAACTTAATTTTAAAATTGTTTATTTACATTACGATTTTTAAAGAAATTTTATATTGTATTTTTTTAAATTATATTTTTAACTATAAATCATTTGAAATTGTTTATTTACATTACGATTTTTAAAGAAATTTTGTGTTGTATTTTTAACTATAAATCATTTGAAACAAAATGGAAAAGCCAAATAAATATATAAGATCGAAGGTATTTCATTTGTGTTTATTAAAATGAAAATTAAAATCATATGTTTGTAAAATGAAAAAATCACGAAAATGAACGTGATTTAAACGTGAAGACTCATTAAAACTAATTTCAAATAGTACCTTTCTTTTTACAAAAAAAATTCACATTTTTCAAAAACTATGCAAATTCTTTCTACAATGAAATTTTAAGAGGACGTGACACCTTCAAACATTTTTTTATTTTAATGATTTAAAATGATTTTGAAAAATTAAATATATATTTTTTTGTAAAAAAATTTCGCAAAAAAAGATTTTTTTATTATTTTAATCACATATATTCCTACTGCAATTTTTTTAAAAAATCATAAAAAAAATCATGGCGGACGTGATAAAACAAAAACTACTCGACCGATCGTATTGAAATTTGAATATGTTGTTTTACACTTGTCGATTCATGGAATGAACTACGGACAGAAAAATCAGTTTATAATTTTTGAGTTTTTAGCCGATTTGTCCAAATAACTTGACAATTTTCGAAAAAACGCCGCCATTTTGTTATTTTTCAACCGAAATTATTTCTTCTAGTTCATTCCATGGTGGTTTTGATGTTGATAAAAACCCAGTTCTTTGTTTTTTTCCCGATGTCCCAGTGAGTTGTAATCACGCCCGCCATGGTTTTTTGATGTTTTTTAAAATGATTCCAGTAGCCATATATGTAAATAAAAAATTAAATACATTTTTTTTGTGTAATTTTTTTAGTAGAAAATATATATATAATTTTTCAAAATAATATCTTATTTTTTATTCAACTTATAGGCCTTTTAAAACATTAAAAGAAATTTTTTTGGATGGTGTCACGTCCCCTTAATTAAATATCCTTTTCTTCGATACACAAATTTCTAGCAGCAAAATTAAAATTAAGTACGTTCTTTTGACTTTCAAAAAATGCATCTTCATAACTAAAAAAAAAAAAAAAAACAAATTGGCCATTTCAGCCCTTGAAAGGACTTTGACCGAGCTTCTTATGATCAATTGTGTTGTGTGTGTTATTAAATGTTTGCACACAATTGACCGAGAACTGGACCTACATGTTTTATGCCGACTCCGAACGGCTAAAGTTCATGTTCTCAAGAAGCTTTACATGGCATTATTTACTCTCTGAGGTTTGCCATTGTCTGCAGGAAAACTTTCTTTTGTTCTTTATTGCAATATTATCTTTTATCTACTACCTTATGAATATCGTCTACAGCTATTAAATCTTCCTACTTTGAAAAATAGGAGAGCTATGCTTAACGTTAGTTGGATTGTTAAACTTATACATGGATATGTAGACAGTCCATATTTATTGAGTATAATTTTCTTTAATATTCCACTTCGTCCTAGATGATCTTTTGAGTTACTTTTTATGAACTTTTGTAGAACGAATTACTTGCAAAATGAACCATTAAGAAGCGCTTGCGGAGTCTTTAATTCTGTTTCAAATGTTATATCTTTAAATGAATCCATGTACATGGTGATGGATAAACATAATACAACACATACATCTGAATGGACCTGACCTGAACCTGTTTTGGACCTCCTAAATTAATATAATCGAACATGCTTGGTGAATGTAAACGCATTTTTTCGGTTGTGCTGTGCTGGTTGTATATTTTGGACTTTGTCCTACAACCAGCGAGAACGATTTGTCTGACATATAATAATACGACAGGCCAATGAGACCTAGATGTCTCAGTGCCAGCGTTCGCAACCATTTCTTTGTTTCTATGGAAATTGGTGTGGTAAATATGACCTTGTTTGTCGAAATACCACCTTGCTGTGAACGATATATATTATATATTTGGTTACACTTATCAGTGTAGCGTACAGACCTTGTTTGTCTTGATACCTCCCACCGTTCTAGGCCGACACCATGATGCTTTACATACACAACCATGTCTGCCTTGGTTCTACAATGTTAATATGTATAATTTTGAAATATCGTATTTTAAATTACGTCAATGTTAAAATATCATTAAATTTCTGTTATTACGCAATATTCTAAATTGTTATTTATAATTATAATAAATGGCTAAATCTTAAAAGCTATAAAGCCTCAAAGGCTTAGCTTATAATAAATAAATAAATAAAATTGTAGCTGAGCATATTTTTGTTTCATTTTGTTTAAAAGAGTTAATTATATCATATGGTTTTGCAAGAAAGTAGTTAAAGTTTTTTCTGTCATACAAAAATTTAAATACATAATTGCATTTGTGATTTCCGTTGACTTGAATATTATTCATAACCATTGTATCGTACTTACATAGATGGTCCCACAAACCAACCACCCTAGGACCTTCATTAGTACGTAAAATTATCCAACAAATGGTAATAATGAAACCAAAAGATATGTTGACAAATTGGGAGACAAGGGGGCGGTCTTCACATGGCAACGTGTCTGATTGCCTCAACTTGGCGAGACCAGCCAAGCTCCCAATGAATTACTAATTTTACTAATTACTAATTTCCCAAAGAAAACTAAAACAGCCTCGGATCCCTTCTACATCGAAAACCACCGCAAACAAAAAACGGACGATGATTAACGGATATGCACCTGGAATGTCCGAACCCTTTATAGGGAAGGTGCCGCTGTTCAACTGGCGGAAGCCCTCGAAAAAATAAAGGCTAACATCACCGCCATCCAGAAGATGTGATGGAAAGGAAAAGGTTACTACAGCTGCCATGCGGAGAAGCGTGAATTGGGATGCGGAAGGCTGGCGACAATCCGCATCAAGGCGAAATTCTTCCATATAAGCCTAATTTGCGCACATGCCCCCACGGAAGAAAAGGGACGATGCTCTCAAGGACACCTTCTAAACGAGCCTAGAGGACGAGTTGATCGCTGCCCAGCCTATGACGTGAAAATAGTTCTCGGCGATTTTGACGCGAAGGTTGGAAAAGAAGGTATCTTTGGCTCCACTGTCGGTCAGTTCAGTCTCCAAGAGACCACTTCGAACAACGGTCTAAGACTGACCGACTTCGCCGCGGTGCGAAACATGGTAGTTGTAGCACCAGATTCAAACACCTCGATATCCAAAAGGAAACCTGACTGTCCCCAGATCAAAAAACAAAATTGATCATGTTGTGATCGACAGAAGGCACGCTTTAAGTGCACTGCATGTGCCCACATTTCGGGGGTCAATATTGACTCCAACCATTTTACGCCGCATATAAAAAGACGCTGCAGTCAGCTGCAAAGTGAGCCATGCACGAAAACTATCGCGATAAAAGGAAAGAAGAGAGATGCCTTTTCAGACGTATAAAAAGAGAGCAAGAAAAGCGTGAGCGAGAAAAAATTGAGTAGTACCAAAGCAAGAACGATGCTCAAAAATTCTACCAGCAGGTTATGCGTCCAACCCAAGGTTTCAACCCCAGAGCATCCACTTGTAGAGATGAGAATGGTGATCTGGTTACAGATACGCAGTGCGCTTTGAAATTATGGAGACAGCATTTTTCCAATCTGCTTGCAGGCGACGATACCAACAATTCCACCTTTGGAGAATGCATTCCAATCGTTGATGATGGAATGATGCAGTGAACATTCCACCACCTAGCCATGATGAGATTAAAGTTGCTATCCTGAGACTCAAAAACAACAAAGTCGCAGGTTCTGACGGCCTAGCTGCTGAATTGTTTAAAACCGGCTGTGGTGAATTGATAAGGTGCATGCATTAACTCATAAGCAAAATATGGCTAGCGGAAAGCATGCCCGACGATTGGAATCTCAGTGTGCTTTGTCCTATACTTAAGAAAGGAGACCCGACAATCGGCGCCGATAAACTACCGTGGTATCAGTCTTATTTCCATCGCATACAAAGTTCTTTCGAGCGTATTGTGTGAAAGATTGAAGCCGCGTTCCAAAACACTGATTGGACCTTATAAGTGTGGCTTTCGTCCTGGCAAGTCCACCATAGACCAGATTTTTACACTACGCCAAATCCTGGAGAAAACCCACGAAAACCAAATCGACACCCATCATATCTTTGTTGATTAAAAAGCTGCGTTCGATAGCCCGATTCGGGATTGCCTGTACGCAACAATGTCTGAGTTTGGTATACCTGCAAAGTTGATAAGGCTCTGCAATATGACGTTGAGCAATACATGCAGCTCCGTCAAGGTAAGAAATTACCTCTCCGAAACCTTTAATACCGAACGAGGTTTCAGACAAGGCGACCCGCTATCATGCATCGAAATAATACCATTTTCTACAAAGGTGTTCAGCTCCTTGCATATGCTGATGATATCGATATTATCGGCAGAACCAAGAGAGATGTAGCTGCTGGTTTCGCTGCTATCGAAAAGGAATCAGCCAAAGTGGGTTTGACGGTGAACGAGGGCAAAACAAAGTATATGCTGTCTGAAAATAGGGGAGCGCGGCGTCTAGGCTCCCAGGTAACGGCAGGCAAATATAACTTTGAAGTTGTCAAGGAGTGTACATATCTTGGCACCGCCGTAAACAGCAACAACAATGTCAGCCTGGAGTTAAAGCGAGGAATAACATTTGCTAATAGGTGCTACTACGGGCTAAGTAAGCATTTAGGTTCCAGAGTCCTGTCGCGATCGACAAAACTAATACTCTACAGAAGCATCATACCTGTGCTTCTCTATGGCGCTGAGGCATGGGTGGTATCGCAAACAGATGCAGCCGCTCTTGTGGTGTTCGAGAGGAAAGTTCTTCGCAAAATCTTTGGTCCTGTTCAAGTTGGCGACGACTATCGCATTCGAATGACCACGAACTGTACGAGCTCTACGACGACATTGTCTTAGTCCACCGTTTAACAATTTAGTGACTACGTTGGCTGGGTCATTTCTTGCGTATGGATGAAGAAGCTCCAGCGAAAAAGGTGTTTGAGGTGAAAGCCGATGTTCGAGGACGAAGAGAAAGACCATGCCACCGATGGATTGACCAGGCCGAGGAAGCCCTAACCGCGCTTGGCGAAAGAGATTGGAGACGGCGCGCGAAGCAGAAATGCCTGGCGAGAGCTGATGAAGTCGGCCGTAACCCGATAACGGGTTGTCATGGCCACCCAAGTAAGTAAGTATGTTGACAAATTCTAAATAAAAAATCCCTAAATGTTAAAAAATCCAAAACATTGAACAAACATTATTTTCGATGCCCATGACACTTTAGAGTCAAAGCCGTAAAATTAGTGAATCAATTATTATTGGTAGAGATTATGAATTTGATTCTTGAAATAAAGAATAAAGTCAACATTAAGAAGGGAACTATAAACCATGAATTTTAAACTTTCGAATTTATTGATATCATTCTAATCTACCGCGTGCAAAGTCGCGGGAAACAGCTAGTAATTTATATGTTCATATTACAACGTACATTTTAAAATGTTATAACTAGGGATTCCAGTCACGGGATCCCAGGATACGGAAAACTTGGGATCCTGGACTTTTTCCAGTCCCGAGATTATAAGTCATGAAATCCCGGGATTTTCAGGATCCTGTAATTGTCTTTAAATATCTGGATTTGGTTGATTTTTCCAAATTTTTCCATAAATTTGGATAAAATAATAGAATTTATAAAAATGTTCATTTCAAATAATCAAAAGTATTTATATATATTGCCTGCAACTCTTTTTCGAGTAAAGGCAATTAAAAATTGTATTAGAAAAATGCAACACTTAGTTTGACATTCAAAGAGCCATACCGTATTTCAAAAAAAGAAAAAACCTGAACAAATGTTTATATAAACTTAAGTATTATTATTAAAGACACAAAAAAATTAAATAAATTATCTTGTAATGCAATATATAACATATGTATGTGCAGACAAATAACAAAGAAAGAAATTATATTTTTAAGTTTTTAAACGTAAATAACATAACATAACAAAATAAAAATTAGATTTAAAGCCAATATTTTAAAATTTGGTTGTGTATTGGTTAAAGCCGTTCACAACAGTTCTGTCAGGTGCTGATAAGTCAGCTTGGAACTTTATTTTGACTTCACGAATTTCATAGTGGAGTGCAAAATCTCACAGCAATAAGTTGTAACAAATATTGAAAATATACGACACACAGCATTTTTTAACAAGGGATATTTTGAATCTAAGGGGGCGATAAGGGAGAGATCTTCACATGGCAAAGTGTCTGACTGCCTCAAATTGGCCAGGCCAGCATTATCCATATCGAAATCATCTCAAGTCGACTCAAACCTCCACGTGGTGTCTCCTGGAAACGTCAAAAAACTATCACCCGATAGACTTTGGCGGCAAATCTGAGTGGCGGGCTTCCTTTGGCCATCAAGCAAAGGTTGTGCGCTGGGTTTGAAGCCCACCACGTAATTAAACTATTTCAGTGAAAAGTTTAAGAATTAATGAAAGAATGGTCCCCAAATCTGATGACGACTACCGCAAACGAAAAACTGAAAATGATTTACGGATATGCACCTGGAATGTCCGGACCCTAAATTGGGATGGTGCCTCTATCCAACTGATTGATATCTTGAAAAGATATAATTCTGATATCACTGCAATCCAAGAAATGCGATGGAAGGGACAGGGTTGCTTACGGCAAGCATCCTGTGATATCTACTACAGCGGCCATGTGGAGAAGCACGAGTTTGGATGCGGATTTGTAGTTGGCAAAAGAATACGGCATCATTTCATGCGATTCACTCCTGTGAATGAACGACTTGCCATAATACGCTTCAAGTCAAAATTTTTTAACATTAGTCTGATATGTGCGCACGCTCCGACAGAAGAAAAGATGACGATACCAAAGAAAGTTTTTACGAGCGCCTTGAAGACGGATATGAGCGCTGCCCCCGTCATGACATAAAAATCGTACTTGGTGACTTACGGATATAGGAAAACATATTTGGTCCCACAGTCGGAAAGTTCAGCCTCCACGACAACACATCCGATAATGGAATGAGGTTGATTGACTACGCCGCAGCACGAAACATGGTCGTTAGTAGCACAAGATTCAAGCATCTCAATATTCATAAGGCCACCTGGCTGTCCCTTGATCAAAACACATGTAATCAAATTGATCACGATTTGATTGACGGAAGGTACTCTTCCAGTGTACTAGTCGTACGCACGATTCGTGGTGCGAACATAGACTCGCATCATTATCCTGTCGCAGCCAAGATCCGCACACGTCTGTGCGCAGCTAAGAATGCTCGCCATTATACACTAAGAAAGCTAGACGTCGACAAGTTGCAGTCAAAACGGACGGCCGAAGCCTTCGCTACTCGACTCTCACTCTTGCTTCAAGAAAGTACTTCTCCGATCGACGATATATGTGCACATATCCACTCTATGCGTACGGCTGCCGAAGAGGTGATATGCTACCATCGCCGTCGCCGAAACCAGTGGCACGACCAGGAGTGTCGCGACGCCACTGCAAAGAAGGACGCCACCTACAAAGCCACCTTGCAGTCGGTTGTAACGCGTGCTGTTATGGAGCGATACCGAAAGAAGAGGAGGGAAGAGAGACTCATTTTCAGGCGAAAAAAACGAGAAGCGGAAATGCGTGAGTGCGGACAGGATTGAAACTCGAAAATTTTTCGAAAAAATAAGACGCCTGGCCGATGGTTTTAAGACCGGAGCCTCTTCCTGCAAGGATGAGAATGGGAATCTAGTGAAAGATATCCAGAGTACACTGGTGTTATGGAGGGAACACTTCGCTAGTCTTTTAAATGGAGACGCGACAATAATCCCTCCAGTGGAGATGATATCCCGGAAACCCCAATTATGGATGACAGCGTTGAAGTTCCGCTTCCTGACTATAACGAGTTCTTAACAGCTATAGGTCGGCGAAGATCTGTTTAATGCATTCACAGACTTCTTTGCAGAATATGGTGGGAAGAATGCATCCCAGATGATTGAAACCTCAGTGTGCTCTGCCCAATCCACAAGAAAGGCGATCCCACTATTTCCGCCAACTACCGTGGGATTAGCCTTTTTAATATCGCATATAAGGTTCTGTCGAGAGTATTGTGTGAAAGACTTAAGCCCATCGTTACCCAACTGATTGGACCTTATCAGTGTGGCCTTAGACCTGGAAAGTCCACCATTGACCAGATCTTCACGCTCCGACAAATCTTGGAAAAGACTCTCGAAAAACAAATCGACACACACCATCTTTTTTTCGATTACAAAGCCGCCTTCGACAGTCCAATAAGGAGTCACCTATACTCCATCATGTCTGAATTTGGTATTCCTGCGAAGCTAATACGTCTTTACAGGATGACACTGAACAACACCAGCAGTGCAGTGAAAATCGAGAAGGACCTCTCCCTTCCGTTCGATACCAAACGAGGTTTCAGACAAGGTGATTCTTTATCGTGCGGCTTCTTTAATATAGTAATGGAGAAGATCATCCAAGCTGCTGACCTGAGACGCAGCGGCACAATTTTCTATAAGAGTGTTATGCTGCTGGCGTATGCAGATGATATCGACATCATTGGCCACAATACGCGCGAAGTCTCCAGGCTAGAAAAAGAGTCGAGTCGAATGGGTCTTGCAGTGATCGCAGATAAAACGAAGTATCTTTTGTCAACGATTAAACAGTCCCAGCGTCTTGGAGACCACGTCACTGTTGACAACATCTCCTTTGAGGTAGTGAAGGACTTTGTTTACCTGGGATCCAGCATTAACTCCTCCAACGATATTAGTATTGAGATTAAACGAAGGTTAACTCTTACCAACAGGTGTTACTTTGGGCTCAGTATGCAATTGAGAAGCAGAGATCTCTCTCTCGACGAACAAAACTGAAGCTCTTGAAGTCAATAATCATGTCCGTTTTACTATACGCATCACAAACCTGGACGTTGAGCAGCTCTGATGAAAGGACTTTGGGAGCGTTCGAGAGAAAAATCCTTCGCAAGATCTATGGTCCAATCTGCGTCAATGGCGAGTACCGAAAACGATGGAACCACGAGCTGTATGAGCTACTAGCAGGCCACAGTCGTCCGAGGCTTCGCCACGGACATTTTCTCCTTATCAATAATACCTTTGTTTATTTGCATATTATTTGTATTTGGAAGCAAAATATATAGTATAATGATAATAAAGTGAAGATATTTTCATTTAAGTTACTTAATACTTCAGTATAAACAACGTTTTTTGATTCATAGGTATTACCAGGAATAAGAAAAATCTGATTTTCTGCTGTACCGACACGTTTACCATAATCTACTTCTACGTTTTCATATACCCTGAAGTTGAAATTCAACAAAATTTTGTGAATACTTCCATAGAAAGTGACGTCACCAAAATATCAAAACCTTCATAATTTACACAAAAATTAATGTGTTGAATTGAAAGTTCATACATAAGTCTTGTTTTCTTGATAAATAAAATGTATTCTGAGTTTGAACTATGAAAAATTGGAAAAAAATACGCCTATACCCTTACAAAGTGACGTCATCAAATTTATATAACCTAAATAAATTCGAATTAACTTCAACCTAAGTATTTTGACTTCGGGCAAGTCAAAGATCATTTTTAATGGTTTTATTTTTCAAATGTCTTTTATTCATCATTTAAGTGAGTTAAGTAAACATTTCATCCAATATCCCAGCAAAATGTTTCGTTAGGTCTTGTTTTTTAATCGATTCTAAAATGCATGACATAAATGCTAATGCAAGAACTTAAATTTAATCCGTAATAAATTCACGGCAATTCATTCACATCAACTTGAAAGTTGTTATTCAAGTATTAATTTCGTGAAATCAGTTATAAGCCAACCGTTTTAAGCGCTTAATCTTTTCAAGTGACAGCGCTTTCGATTACCTCTAATGACATGGCTACATAAAAATAATGGGTTCTGTAAGCGAGAGGGTAAGCGATGAATGAAATTTTCTGGATTACTTTTTCGATTATATGTAAGCGAAGATTTTGCTGGGATGTTCTCCAGCAATACATTTCTCCAGAGCTTTTTAGAAAAACGTGCTCGTGTCATAAATATCAGGAATAAAAATATACTTTTTAATTTTGTGATTACTGAGTGCTGAGACTATACATCGACAAACAAACCTTTATTGCAGCTCTTCACCTGCTAGAACATAATTTTTAATAGAAATATGTTTTTGGGTATCCTGTTACATAAAGCAATTTATAAGCTCTATTTATTACTTGCTTTAAAATTTCTAAAAAAAAATCAAATTGATTAAAATTCATTAAGTTTTTTATTTAAATTAAATAAATGGCGTTTTATAACAATTTTATGGCATTCTGATGTTTTTTTATTTTATTTTGAAGATGTCTATTTTAAACTCTAAGATGGTTTCCTAACTCCATTTCTTTACTAAAATACATAATTATTATTCTGTTCAAATCAATCAACAAAAACTGTCAAAAATACAGTTTTTAAGAAAAAACTATTCTAAAAATTATTCTAATTTTCATGACTCTTGACCATGTTCTGCCAGGGCAAATTTGCTTTGGGAATTATGTAGATAATGACTATGAAACAAATTTCTGAAATCAATTTATTATCACTGTGATATTTATGGTCGAGAATAAGGCAGTCAAATGTTACAGACCTCAGTCTTGTCTATTAAAGTCGAAGCTGAAATGTATAAAGAGTACCATAAAGAAATTTATAAAAATTAGGAAAAAAGTTTATAAATTAATTTTAATATTTTGTTGTAATTTTCACTTAACTTTCATATAGAAGACGTGGATTGATTTCGAAAAAAATATTTAAATTGATAGTTATTCAGCGTCACTGAAGGAAACTTTGTTAACGTTTTACTTCCCGGTCCTATTTTTTCCTCAATTATGCAAAACTATTCAAAATAGATCTTTGGGGATTTACTCACTATTGCAAGACAAAATTTTGCGTAGACAAAACATTTTTGAAAATTTCCTTGATTGCGGAAAATTTTTCAGTTTCGTAAAAGTTACCAAATTATCTTTCAAATGATATCAAATATATTAATATCGATGAGATCAATTTTTAATTTTGTATATTGTTACCGACTTTTATAAATAATACAATGAATTAATATACATATGTTTACTCATTTGCTCTTAACAAAATAATCATAACAGTAAACTATTATTTAAAAAAATTACATTAATTTGGTAGTACTTCTTTAAGGATAACATTCTTAAAGGGTGCACAATTTAGTTTCCGGCCCGAGTGCCAGCAACCCTAGCTACGCCACTACGTCACTCCAATCGCATGCATTTACCAACAATTTTCTCTTTGAGTCGCTGCTCTTGCTCTCCTAGCTTGGAGCATCGCTCTTGCATTTTCTGTTAAACTTGTCAAACTTGTTTTACGTCGAGGCATTTATTTGTTGTTTAAGGGAAATACGCACACTGCATTTTTCAAACTTTTAATTTATCTTTAATCTAAGAAAGGAATTGCATGCGGCGAAACAAATATGCACACATTGGTTTGCAGCTCATCATTCTGCAGCAACAACAGCACAGCAAGCTTTATTTAACTTGTATTCCCATCACGTCAAAGAGCTCCAACTGCTTTTTGTTACTCTTCGATTGAGTGTGGAGAGCGAGATCAATAAACTTTAAAGAGAAGGGTTGATAACAACATGTATTTGAAACGCTCGTAACACAAACGCGTGAAAAGCAGACGACCAAGCAATGCTTAGCATCGGTGGTAACTTCCTAAAAACACTTAACAACTTAATTAAATATATTAATTGTTAAATTTTCTTAAATAAACCCCGATTATGGCATTCTGTAGCACAAACATGATATTTTCAAAATTTTTTTCATAAAAATCGGTCCAGTAGTTTTGGAGTCCATTGCGCACTTAATATTTCCACTTCAATTTTATATAATAAGTATAGATATGCCGACATCGATATAGTCAAGCATATTAAAAGAGAGCAGCTTCGCTGGCTAGGTCATGTCGAGAGAATGAACGACGATGCTCCAGCGAAAAAAATATTGGATTCGGTACCCAGCGGTGGCCAACGCAGACGAAGAAGACCGCATCTCCGTTGGAAAGACCAGGCATTGGATAACCTGACAACTTTTGGAGTTTCCAACTGGCGTCAGCAAGCGCACGACAAAAGAGGCTGGCGCAAATTCTTAGACCAGGCCAAAATCGACCAACGGTTGTAAGCGCCATCTAAGTAAGTAGTATATTTTGAATCTGGTACGAGTTGCCAAAATTGGAGTATTGAAAGAGCTTTATGTTGCATTTCCAATGACATATCTTCTTTTAATTCTAAAAACTCCAACATTCCTATACTTTTTTCAGAAAGTAGTATTTCGGATTTAAAAAATTAATTTTCAGATATGTTGCACAAAAATGGATTTAAAAAGAACGATAATGTAGTTTTAAGCAATTTCAAATCGGTAAATCTCTTTTTAAAATCTGCTTGTAAATTGTGAATTTTTCCTATATACTGCCTTAATTTATCCTAAAAAAAATTACTAAGGGTTTTCACGAGGCCCTGATTAAAAAAGTAAAAAATTAAAGTGTTAAATAAAAATACTCTCCAACAACAAAATGCTTTGAATAGAAACTTGCACTTTTACTCAACCTCAGGCATTGACTTAAATATAATTTTACTCTAGTGTATAAATGACAGTTTGATTTTTTCTGGCAAAACAGCTCAATTACAGGTATCTTACAAAAAACATAATTCGTCGCATATTTTACAGATGTACATATGTCCGAATAAATGTTTAAAAATTAACTAGTGTGCATGGAAGCATAAATCAGCTTTGAATATAAATGGAATTCAAAACAAAAATCATTTAGAAGTCAAATTTTTTCAATTTCATAAGAATAAATTATTTTGAAGCATAAATATATTTAGTGCCTCGATCTAAGAAAACAAGCCCGAAAAACCTTTAAAAAAATGGTCAGACGCTGAAATTGTAAATATTTTTTCAATAATTTCCGACATTTTAAACAATGGTTATTATGTTGAGTACACATTAATTTTTTACTCAGGGCCTCGTGAATACCCCTACTTTAAATTAATTTTTAAAAATATTCTAATAGGATGAAGAAGCTAGACAAAACGGCTTAAAACGTTGTAAGCTCAACACTTCTAAAATTATTTAAACTCACGATGAGTTTTGGTATTTGTTCTGATGAAATTTACAGTTTTAAAACAATTGACCAGACATTTTCGAAATTAAAATACTTTGCTATGAGATGTTCGCGGTGCACGCTTACAAGTTTATCAAGACACAATTCAAATTTGTTAATAAAACCATCAAGTGCATTTCTAATATCAACACTGCGAGTTGATTACATAAGAGGCATAAGATCCAACATTTCCTCAAACTGCCAGTTGTGGAATATCAGAAATGTGATGTGTGAAATGACCCGTCTAGAGCTAAACTGAAAGATCTACAATGTTTCAAATCACAAATCAAAGTATTTCGCACACTTTTACTAATTGTGGTTATACGACGCTCAGTTCTACGTTTTGATATTGAAACGAGAAAACTGATATTATTATCATAATTTTGCTTTGAAATTAATTATATTACTTGTGAAACTAGTTTATGTAATTTTGTATTATTGAGTTTAATATTTTTAACAGTAGTTTTACTTTTAATGTCATTTTCAGGTACGATCTTCAGCAACAACTACAGAAGTACTACAAGCCAAAATTCGATAGAAGCAGCCGCGATAAATGGCCGAATAGTCAAACGCAAAATAAATACCAGCAACGGCAAAAACTTCCAACTACAAAAGCAACACACAACAGCAGAAGTACTGCAAGCCTCATGTGCAAGCCTAACTTCGGCAGGAACAGCCCCGACAAATGGCCAAAAACAATAACCAGAAGAAAACAAACACCACCAGAATAAAACAACAACAACAGCAACAACAATAACAGCAGCGGCAGTAAAGCTTTAGATTACATTTATTATTTTTAAGCTTAGTTTAATAGCGTTTTCTTTTCTCAACGAAAAATTCTGCCCTCTGAAGATGCAGAATTTTTTCCATTTTGACCTGAACCCACAAAATTCTGACCTTTTTTTCGCTGATCACAAAAAAAGCAAAATTTTTTTTAATGTTTTCGAGTTGGCACCCTGTTTGAAAAACTTCAAAAGAATTAAAGATAAAAAAATTTTAAAACTTCAAATTCAAACATTTTTTCCCGCTAAAAATTATTTATTTTTTTTTCATAGAAAAATTTTGACGTTTCCCGCAGAAGAGTTCAATCTTTTCTTTACTGTCAATGGTAAAGTTTACTATTTTCCACATATTTCATTTATTTTGTTTATTCAGTTGGTAGCATTTCAGGTCAGAATTTTTCTAACCGTCGAAGTAGAGAGGGCAAAAATTCTGCATTTTTTCTACTTTTAAGGTCAAAATTTTCGAGAAATGAACACGATTCAATTGCAAAGGTCAGAATTTTATTTGAGAAAAGAACGAAAAAATGCAAAAAATCAAACAGGGCAGAAACAATTCAAAATTTTTTTTGAGAAAAGAAAACGCTATAAGTGTGTAAGTTTAGTTTATTAACTTACACAACTAACCTCCCATTTGTTATTTTGAATAAATGTTATTGCATTTATTTATATTTAATACCATTCTTTTATTTTATCTTTAATAAAAATACGTATACAACGTTGCATTAAAAATAACAACACACATTTTGAATTCGTCGCTGATTCCTCCAGAACGTGAGCCATTGCTACCTTCCTCTTCATGTCATGTTGAAAGAAAGATTCGTTTCTTATAGGTCTATATATGTATAAAAATGAGTTTGTTTTATTTATTTATTAGACAAAACTACAGTCTACAAGATGCTCATCATACCTGTGCTTGTCTATGGCGCTGAGACATGGGTGGTATCGCAAACAGATGCAGCCACTCTTGGCGCGTTCGAGAGAAAAGCTCTTCTCAAAATCTTTAAGACTGTGCGAGTTGGCGACGACTATCGCATTCAATGAACTACGAGCTGTATGAGTTCTACATACAGCTCGTGGTTGACTTTGTTCAGCGTATTACAATTCAGTGGCTAGGCCATGTCTATCGTATGAATAAATAAGCTCCAGCGAAGAAGGTGTTTGAAGCGAAAGACCATGGCTCGGATGGATTGACCAAGGAAGCCTTAATCGCGCTTGGTTAGATTGGAAATTTTATTGTAATTGAAATGCGTGCGAGAAGCAGAGGCGCCTGGCGATAGCCGATGAAGTCGGCCGTAACCCGACCACGTGTTGTTATGGGCACCTGAATAAAAAATTATTTATTTTACATTGAAATATTTTAAACAAAATAAAGATTTTTCACTTACTTTCACGTTGTCTCCATATTTTTAAGTCAGCTGTCATTTGTTTACATTTGCTTACGTATTTTGTTTTTTTTTGTTCTGTTCTTACGTTCACTTATGCGATTTTGCGCCACCTGGTCGTGATACAAGTAAACATAATCTGAATTGTACGCAAGATTTTATTTGTATTGAAATCGGATTTGGATGTTGGAAAAAACGCAGCTAATATTGAAATTTTGTACTGTTAAGCTTTGTACAGTGCTGGAAAGCCTAAATAAGACTTAGCAAAAAAATTAATAAAAACACATATCTCATTCTAGTCATAGTATCGAACCTTTGCCGCAAAATCCTGTTATTTTTATGACTTTTACATAGTGTTATGAAAACAAGCACATAGGGACGTGGATTTAAAAATGATTTAAAAGCTGGACAGGTGTTTTAATAATGTAATTGTTGTTTTTCTTTAATTTTGTGTTATTTTCCCGTTTTTACAAAACAATTTGAATGGATAACAGTTAGAATTTTCAACAAATAATGTTGCGGTGATTAATTGCACACGCAGAAAAAATTATATATACCAGAAACATAATGGGAGATTAAACTTTTATGTTAGAAAACTTAATGAAAGCAAACAAGATTATTTTTATTAAGATTATTTTTATTATTTTTACTAGAAACTAATATTCCTATTTTACGGTTACCATAAATAGTTTGCGTAACCAAGTGACTTTGTTACGATTAATATATTGTGTTCACTAGAAACAATGATAAATTGATGCGATAAATATAATAGCGGTATTCACACTGCGTTGGGTAGTTGGGTAAATTGGAAAATGCCACACATTTTGTTTTTGTAAAAGTGCCATTGTACCCAAGTACCCATATATCAATCTACTCAAGCTGACCCCCTGACTTGTTTGGGTGATTGATTTCTCTTCAAATTGAGTACTTTTTTCATTGGTTACCACCTTTTCCAAAAGTAGGCAATAATTGAATTGACAAAAAACTAAAACAAAGTATAGAAATTATAAGTGAATAAAATAGATAAATGTGTTAAAATGAGTTATTTTAAAACTTTTGAGGTAAAAATTATTAAATGCCGCAAAGTTCACGTTAAAAATTACTCCTGTACAAAATAACTTTTTTACGCCCGTACAATGGCCTAAATTTTGTGCTCATAAAATGCCATGAATAATATTGTGGCAACTCTTTTCTAGCTGTCACTCATCTCTCATCAGCTGTTTTTCTACAAAGTACTCAATTGCAGTTAAGGGTGCTCGCAGTAATCAAAAGTAGTCAATCTACCCGTATGTTTACTGTGACCAGTTATGAGGCAACTAAGTTCATAGTAAGCTAAGGGCCGTTTTCACAATGTTCGGTTATTTAATATTGCATAAAATAAAGGCTTGGAAAGATGGAAAGGCTTGTATAGCTGAATTAAATTTTTAATCAATTTTATTTTAATTAAATTTATTGATTAATTGAACAAGCTATTTTTGAATATTAATTTTTGTTTAAATTTACACTTTTCACGGCATAAAATCACAAAAAAGTAACACAAGACAGCTGATAAGCACTGTTTGTGTATTCAGAATTGAAAAATTCACAATTAATGATCTAACCGGCAGCTAGTTATGCGACACTTGGTGAAAACGAAATTGTTATTTTAGCTATCGTATTAGCTATCTGCTGGTTAAGAGCTGCGCTAACCGGACATTGTGAAACCGGCCCTAAGTATACAACAGAGAACTGCATGAGTGCACTCATAACACAAAAAACAAAATTTCTAAAATAAAAGCCTTGAGTGTATTTGACACCCACACACAACATGCAACTGGAACCATTAGCGCAACCAAAGGGTTTTTAAAAGTTTCGGGGTTTAAACGCCCCCCGAAAAATAATTGTGGTTGCAAGCAATATAAGAATCAATCAAAGTGAGTTACATAAAAAGGAATCACACATCTTATCAAATGAGTGAAAACCCCAAATGTATGTGTATTTCAATTCTATTCTCGTTGATTCATAATATCTGGTTGTTGTTTAATTTTTGTTAAGTTATGATTCTGTCTACTCGAGGGGTTAATGACAATACTTCGATTTGAGTTGTCTTTTCACTTTTAACATGGAACCCACTAAGGCGGCTGAAATATTTGGTAAAAACTTAATGCAAAAGTAAGACTAAATAATAAAGCCTGAATTCGAGGACAATCGGTTGAGTCCCTCGTCACCCATATTTAGAGAAATTCCCTCTTAAATTGTCATTGTTTATCCTTTTTTAAACGTCTTGTGATTCAATAAAAAAAATAATTCCGATTGACTTCCGAAACTGGAGAAAAAATGCACAATTCATCATTTTATATTATACTTTTCCGAATATGTTTCATTAAAATTTCTCTACAGCGTGGCGACGAATAACTTTTACCTTTTTTCAAAGTGCAGCTGTTTCGATCGCAGCAAGTCTACGCTTATTTTTTGTTTTTGCTTTATTTGTCATATCAATATTTTGAATAATGCACTAGTTAGACAACGAATTCCAGTGCAAAATATTTGAGAAGCATGGACGCTAAACGAGAACTAGTCGTAAAGCTTCATTTGAAGGGTGAAAAGCTTAGTGAGATTCTGTAATGTGCGTTTTATGGTTTTTCTTCGACTTTATTATTTGGTTCTTAAGCAAACTAAAAGATTAGTTCTTATTCAAACCCAAGCCAAAAACGTTTATCTCCTACAGAAAATACTCAAAACAGGAGATTAGATGTTACCTGAGTTAAGAGTTTTGGTGTGTGTGCACATCTAGCGATGCACTAGCTAGCTCGTCGAAATGGTCTCCTAGCTCTCAACTCAAAAAGCATTACGACAAAATTATTATTTGCACTTTAAAATAATAAAAAAGACAATTAACTTTAAATAGACCAGAAACTAACCAAAACAAAACCCGACAAAACCGTCTCGTTTAACCCTTTCACTACCTTACCAGATATTGAGAAACCAAAGGTGGAGTCGGTCCTCGTTCTTTACCCACCCGACCTTGGTAATACGTTAAATTTATGTTTTATATGTATTGCCCCTTTCACAAGCTAACTTGAATTAAATTAAACTCGAGATAATAACATGACTAACGACGACAGACTACGACGAATCAAATCAATAAGGCATCTTTAGATTTCAAATTCACAAAATAAATTCCAATTTAGTAATTCATTAAGATTTATCAGAAACTGCATTATAAACATTTCGTTCACTACATAATAATTACGTTATATTATATTGGGATCGACTGATACTAAAGAGTATTGTCATTATACGTTAACAATTATGTAAAAATATTTATTCATGAAATTATTCCATATCTTGCAAAGTAGTTTTATAGTTATATAGTTTCCATATTTCTTTTTGTTATAATTTATTTAATCGTAAATTTTAATAATACATTAAGTGCCAAATTGTTCACCTCTGGATATCTCTGGCTATCCAGACGTTAACTTATCCAAGCCGTTAACTTTAACCAGCGGTTAAATTGCCTGGATAAAGTTTCGTATTGTTCAGTTTTTTATTCTCTGGATAGCATTTTAACCGGTCTGGATATTTTTTTTTTTTTTTGGATTCGCCAAGGGAGTGTGAAATCTCATGAATACGTGTAGCCCGTAGGGTAAACTGGGGTACCTTTGACTTTGGGGCACATTTGACTTTGACGTTTTCAGTATGAACGAACAATTATTTTTCAATAATTTGTTTTATAAATTTTGCATCATAGTATTTTATTAATCGTCACGAAGCTTGACGATTCTTGCATTACATGAAAAAAAGTAGCAGGTTTTTTTGTTTTTTTGGGCGTGTAACTGTTATTTTCCGGCATTGATACGTACCTCCTGGTCAAGTTATAAAAGTTAATCATAGTATCTTTTGCAAAAGGTAAAAACAACTATTTATGTTTTTGTAAATATAAGTGAATTTCAATAAAACTAAATATAAACTAAAAAAATTAAAAAAAAGCCGAGAGCGTTTGGGGTACATTTGACATTTTTGATTGGGGATCTTTTGACATTTGTCAAAAGTGCCCCAACACTTTCGACATTTTTGTGGACTCGAAAAAAAAATTATTTAACAATTTTTTAATATATTTCTAGATTGGTTTTAATAAAAAATGTGATTTCAAACCTCAGAATAGAACTATCATTAGCCGAAGAAATAAAAGGACATGAAGAGAACAGAACGTGGGTTCACGAATGAAGAAGGAAAGTCTAAGGATATTAGTAATTCTGGTAACAACTATAGCTTTGATTCTTTTGAGTTGTTCTGTAATGCTAGTCTTATTTGTATCAAAGTATTCAGCCACTTCACTTTTAAATTATTTTTTATGTAGAGTTGTGGTTATCGTTAACTGGCCCTTAACTACCTAACCTGTTAACTCGTATCCATAACATCTTTGCTAGCAATGTTTATTCCTTACTTTGGCAGTTCGTTAAAGAAAACTGTTACTCGCTTAACTACTCGCTCACTGAAATAATAATAAAGTTTATAGTTTTTATTCAAATTGAGTGAATTTTACTAAATTTAATTAAGACATCAATTGTATTGAACTGATCTTGTTACATTCGATATATTAATTCTATTCTACTCTTACAAACACGAACTAAAGAGATATTGAATTTTTGTATGCATAAGGCTGGTTTTTCGATTTCTTAAATAGCGTAAATATTCATGTCAAATGTGCCCCTTCAAATGTCAAGGGTGCCCCGTGGCAGGGGCACATTTAACAAAACGACTTTTTTTAGAAAAGTTCAAAAATATATGTTGGGACGTTAATAATATAATTTCCTTTTTGAGTTTGAAAGTTAAATAACACTGGTTTACACCCAATATGTACTTTGAATGCCACTATCCTTTTCTCATGAAAAATCGGTCGCTAAGTCCGAAAAATAAATAGCAGATATTGTCATTCTTTGTAAAGTGTATAGCAAACGGTTTTTCACGGTTTCTGAAGTATGTCACCTTAACATTGGGTCTCAAAAAGTTGAATTGTTGATTCATTGAAGATTCCACCAACAGATGAAAGCAATTGAGAATCGGTACCAAGGATTTTTGGACGAAGGAATGATGGGCGACTAATGTTGGTTTCTCATCAGAGAAACCGATCCCGAATTAAATAAACGACATAACAAGAATTCTAATCATTTTGAATTTCTGAATGATAAATAAAAATTATTTACAATGTAAATAACAATATAAATGATTTAATGCAACAATAAAAATTATTAATAATAATTATATACAATTTAAATAATGTAAAAATAATGTAAATTATTAAAAGAACAATAAAAATGAAGAATATATGATTTTATTACAACAACCTTTAGTTCTCATTTTTTTTTTTATGGCAATAAAATAAGTCCAAATGCATAAATTGATAATCACACAATTTGGGTGATTTCGTTCCATTAAACACAACTTTTTCATTTCTTAATAGATTTTCTTCAACAATAGCTTATTTTTTTTGGAAAAATAAAGGCTTTTAGCAAAAAATATCAAAAGTAATAAAATATTTTGATTTCTTAACGAAATTTGCAACTATTTTGTCTTTTTTTGGAAATTTTTCTGAAAAATAAAGAAAATCCCCGAAATTTGAATTTATTTCACCAAAACTAACAACTCGACCAAAAAATGGTGTTTGCATTGTTTGTAAGAAATTTTATTAGCTTTTATTTGATATATCATTTGTTTGGTTATTGTTGTTGGTTCTGGAGATATATGCAATTAAGTGGAAGCAACTTTTTTTTCGTTGAAAACCCTACAGTGGGCAATATCTCGAAAACGGAGTGACAGAAAAAAAAAAAATTTTTTTCGGAATTAGCGACCGATTTTACATGAGAAAAGGATAGTGGCATTCAAAGTACAAACAACTTTTCGATATTTGTAAACCAGTGTAATCAACGCTTATGGGGAATACAACATTTTTAAAATCGGTCATCAATTTTTGCAATAACACTTTGAAAAAAAGGTGTCAAATCTACCCCAGCTTACCCTAATATACGCATACACGACTTACACTCTAAAATCAGTCCGGATCAACCGGAACAGACAGAATGCACCTACGTACTAAAACTCACTCCCAGTTGGCGAATTAAAAGGCTTTTCAGCGTAACTTAAAAATTGTTTAACAAAAACACGAATTTATTAAGTATTTATGAATTTAAAAAAGTAAACAACATTAAATAAGAAGTAAACTTTACATAAAACTCCAAAACAAAGAGACCAAAGTAACAATAAATAATATGAATATTAGTAAGTTTGCGGCCACTACCCAAGAACCTACGTGGAAAAGAGATAAAACTCTTAAACACCAAACCAATTCCAAATATAACGCAGATATATACGTGTAAATATGTACAAACATATATGTGTGTATATATATACGGGTCACTATGTAATTTTGGAACACCGTGCTAATGTTATTAATTGGATATGTATTTGGGCCAACGCAGGCATAAACTTACATGGAAAAGAGATAAACTCTTGCGCAACAAACTAAGTAACTAATAAATCAAATGAATAAGAACAATTTAAAATTTTTTTGATTAAAAACAAACAAGTTTAAGCATAAATATCATATTCGATGGTGTTTACTTCATCAAACGCAATATTATAAAGGAAAAACAACTGAAACGGTCTCGAATATATGGAATTACTTCAGCCAACATTTTAACAGAATATAACACTATTATTAACCGAGTTAATGTTTGAAACAAAATTCTAAAATGTATCAATTATTTAAATGTAAAATCATTTTCCGTTTCAAGGCATCCACCGAATCACAAAAATTAATTAAGCTGTAGCTATTGTTGAAATCACTACACATACATCGTAAAGGGTCATGAAGGGCAAAATTTGAAGTGCACTGACTCAACTTAAAAAGCACAAAATGTCTAGATCCTCTTCTTGGGATGTTAAAGTTAAGAGATGAGAGAATATATTGGGAGTCAATATCACCACAAAGTAATTTATATAGGAAGGTGACATTAAGCACCATTCTTCTGCTTCTCAAGGAAGGCAGTAAAATTTGCTTCAGGCGGGTTTCATAGGAAGGAAGAATAATATCTGGGTTCCAATGATGATGACGTAAAGCGAAAAGTAAAAACTGTTTTTGAACCGATTCTATTGCATCAATGTGGACGTTATATTGAGGGTTCCATACTACGGAAGCATATTCAAGGATTGGTCTTACGAGAGATATATATAGTAACTAGCAGGCCACAGTCGTCCGAGGCTTCGCGACATTTTCTCTTTATCAATAATACCTTTGTATATTTGAAAAATTTCAATAATAAAAAACGTTAAAATATTTGCATATTATTTGTATTTGGAAGCAAATTATATTAAATAGTATAATGATAATAAAGTGAAGATTTTTTTACCCCCACGCGTACTGCGTAAGGGGTATATTAATTTTGTCACGACGTGTGTAACACCCAAAAGGAGGCGTGGTAGGTATGGAAAAGTATATATATTCTTGCTCAGCTTCACCACCTGAGTTGATTTAGCCATGTCCGTCTGTCTGTCCGTCTGTCCGTCTGTCCGTCTGTCTGTCGACACGATTACAGCCGCAATTTTGAAGCTATCGTAATGAAATTTGATATTTAAGCTTTTTTTCAAAAAACTAAGGTCAAGTTCGAGAATGGGCTAAATCGGATAAAAACCACGCCTACCTCCCATACAACCCAAAAATTGAAAACTCTACAAAGAAGCTAATATTTAAGCTACAATACTGAAATTTGGTATATGTGTATTCTATATCAAAACTGAGATGTTTTAGAAAAATGGGCGTCATCCACTCACTAACACGCCCACCTCCCATACAACCCCAAAATTGAAAAATCTATAAAGAGGCTAATATTTAAGTTATAAGACGGAAACTCAGTATTTGTGTATTCAATGTCAAAACTGAGGTGTGTTAGAAAAATGGGCGTCATCCACCCACTAACACGCCCACCTCCCATGCAACCCCAAAATTTAACAATCTATAAAGAGGCTAATATTAAAGTTACAAGATGGAAACTCGGTTTTTGTGTAATTAATGTCAAAACTGAGGTGTGTTATAAAATTGGGCGTCATCCACCCATTAACACGCCCACCTCCCATACAACCCCAAAATTGAAAAATCTATAAAGAGGCTAATATTAAAGCTACAAGACAGAAACTCGGTATTTGTGTATTCTATGTCGAAACTGAGATATGCTAGAAAAATGGGCGTCATACAAAATCTAACACGCCCACCTCCCATACAACCCCAAAATTTAAAACTTTATAAAAAGGCTTATATTTAAGCTGCAGGAAAACAATTTGATATGCGTGTTTTTTAGACTCATAAAAATAATAATATCTCTCAAAATCTCATACAAAAAGCTCTCCAATTTAATATCCTTCCACCCTTAAGAATCGGCCGTGGGGGTATTTTAACTTCGGCCAAGTCGAAGATATACCTTACTAGTTTTATTTTAGTTCAGTTTACTTTAGTTTACTTCAGTATAAATAACATTTTTTGGTTCATTGGCATTACCAGGAATAAGAAAAATCTGATTTTCTGTTGTACCGACTCGTTTACCATAATCTACTTCTACGTTTTTAAGATTTTTTTATTAAATAGTTATTATACTCCACCCGCAAAGCGTAGCGGGCACAATAATTGTGTCACGAAATTTTTTCACGACCATGAGTCGATTAAGCTTTGTCCGTCTGTCTGTCTGTTCATTCGTTTGTCCACACGATTACAGCCGTCTCTTTATTGCAAATCTCGTTAAAGTCCATAATGAAATAATTTTCATGATTTGAGATTTGTCATACAGTGGTGCTCCAGTTTAACGAAAGATATAATGTCCAGGGTCGTTCGGTGAATCAAAAAGTTCATTAAATCGGTAATACTATTTTCGAGTTTTTTAACTTGTTTTAGGTATTATTAATTATTATTATTAAATGTTTACAAAGCTGCTGGTTAAAATCTGTTCACACTCTAAATGAAAAATCCAAGATTATGTCAATACATTCCTATAATGTTTTTTTTAAAAAGGAAACCCTACAATATGTATATTAACCTGAGAGGACTTTTTCAGAATTAGATAAGTAAATACATATTAATGTTAGTACAAATTCAAAAACAAACGAAGCACACTCAGAAAAGCAAATGTTTGTTAAATAGAATACTTACAATTTCAAATGTTCGCAATATAGAGTCAACAATGAACATTAAATAAGGGTTCGTTATATTGGAAGTTCGTTAAATCAGTGTTCGCTTAATTGGAGCACCACTGTAATGCTTAAATTTGGAACATATACAGTGGCGAGCAAAAGCGGTCGGATGTTTGTACAACTTCAAAGCTTATTGCTGTAAAAAAGTAAGCATTGCTTGGATTCGGTTGAAATTTTAAATTTATATTCTTTATTCATTTCTCTTAACGTAAACTAAAACATAAAATTGTAAAAAATAACATAAACCAATAATTTCAAAAGAAAAAGAAAGAAAGAGAATGCGTCCAGTTTTGCACGCTGACTTCAGTACGCAGCAATCGTTGTTTAACCGTTACTTTTCAAACGGGTTTGCTTTTGTTTTTATATTTTTGCCATTTTAATGTTTTACGTTGAAGTGTTTAGTTCACAATTTGTCACTTCAATTGAAAAATTCTAGCTAAGCATTTAAATCGCGAAAAATGAAGAAAATTTCAAGAGATTTGGAAAATCGTATTACGATATTATTGCAAAATAAAAATAGCACACGAATAATAGCAGAAATGACTGGTGTTAGTAAATCAACGGTTATTGCAGTACGAAAAAGAAATAACTTGGAATCTTCTAGCAATTGTGGAGGACGACCAAGGTTATTGAATGATAGTGATGCTCGTCATATGGAGCGATTGATTCGTAAAAGCTCTAAATTAACACCTAAGGAAGCTACACAGGCCATCAACAAACCAGCTAGCGAATGGACAGCCAGGAGAGCATTGAAAAAAATTGGATTAGTCGCGTCTGTTAAGCAGAAAAAACCTGCACTGTCCAAGAAAAACATAGCAGCCCGATTACAGTTTTGTCGAAATCACAAAAATTGGTCTATTGAGGATTGGAAACGGGTTATATGGTCTGATGAAACGAAGATCAATCGTTATCTCTCCGATGGCAAATCTTACTATTGGCACCGACCAAACGAGCAGCTCCAGCAACACCAAGTTAAACAAACTATGAAACATGGCGGTGGTGGTATAATGATTTGGGCATGTTTCACTTGGTGGCACGTTGGTCCAATACATAAAATAGATGGAATAATGAGAAAGGAAGACTACCTGAATATTCTGCAAACCTATTTGCCTGAGTTTGTTGATCAATGCGCGTACCCTATGGAGGAAATCATATTTCAGCAGGATGGAGATCCCAAACATACGTCTAAAATAGTGAAGGAGTGGCTTGAAAATCAACAATTCAATACTTTAAAATGGCCTGCACAAAGCCCAGATCTCAATCCAATTGAGAATTTGTGGGCCATTGTAAAGCGAACTTTGTCTCAGCATGATCTTCCACCAAAAAACGTGAACGAGCTATGGGAGCGAGCTAAGGTTGCCTGGAGCAATATACCACACAGCACAATAGAAAAATTAGTGGAAAGTATGCCCAAACGAATAAATAGTGTTCTGAGAAGAAAAGGCCTATGGTCCAAATATTAAAATTTTCCAATAATCAATGATTGCTGCGTACTGAGGTCAGCGTGCAAAACTGGACGCATTCATTTTCTTTGTTTTTCCTTCGAAATTATTGGTTTATGTTATTTTTTCAAATATAATGTTTTAGTTTACATTAAGAGAAATGAATAAAGAATTAAAATTTAAAATTTCAACCAAATCCAAGCAATTTTTATTTTTTTACAGCAAAATACTTTGAAGTTTTACAAACATCCGACCGCTTTTGCTCGCCACTGTATATATATTAGACCGTATCGAAAAAATAAATTTCGCCGCACACCAGCTAATCTAAAGCGTTATTGGAAGAAAGTTTCGAAAAAAATTTTTTTTTTTTTGACCGAACGTAGGTCCGGTGGGTCAGTACTATAAGTGGTCAACTGAGGTCAATGAGTTCTAAAGACAAAAAATAGGTCTTCCTGAGACAAAAACAAAAACAATCAATTCTTTAAGATCGGACGGTAAATACCGAAGTTATAAAGAAATATGTCGATGCGCGACCCCTACGTTCGGCCAAAAAAAAAAAAATTTTTTCCGAAACCTCCTTTCAATAATGCTTCAGATTAGATGGTGTGCGGCGACATTTTTTTTTTCGCCTATAAGGCGAGACGGTCTAATATATATATATATTAAGGTGCCTCAACTTGTATGAAACCCATTTTAAAATGAACCTTGATGTATTCTATGATCATTCTCAAAATATTTTGGCTATACCAAAATCCGTCAGTGAGCTAAACCATTTGCAAAAACCTCCATAAATCATGTTTTCCGTATATATCCTGGCTAGTGTAATAGATTTAAATAAATAAACTGTCTCAAATTATAGGCCTGGAAAAGTTCTTTCAATCTGCATCAAAAATTTGTATAAATTTGCAATTGGAGTAAAGATAATGATGTTTTTCATGATTTTTTTCTTAGTTTTTAAGATGATTTTCAAAAGTTCTACATTGAAACAAATGCTTGAAATTAAAAAAATACAGTATTTTGGATTTTGAAAATTTTATTTTGAGGTAAGCTGCACACAAACGGAGAAATAAAATAAGACCCACACTTTGTTAAACAAATAAAAAAATAACCAAAATATATGACAGCCGTGCATACCTTTCCAATGATATCTTGATAACGACGATCGTATAAGAAATAATAAAGTAATTTGAATTTTTGTGAAAATAATCTAAAAAAAAATGCATGAAAACGTCATTATCCTTAATCCAATTGCAAATATTTTCACATTTTTATGCAGATTGAACGAACTTTTTCAGGCCTATAATTTGAGACAGTTTATTTGTTTACAACTATTACGCTAGTTAATATATATACGGAAAACATGATTTTTGGAGGTTTTTGCAAAATGGTTTAGCTCACTGACGGATTTCGGCATAGCCAAAATATTTTGGGAATCATCATAAAATACATCAAGGTTCATTTTAGGATGGGTACAAATGAAACTTTTTTTTTCAAGGCACCTTAATATATATACTTCCATAGAAAGTGACGTCACCAAAATATCATAACCTTCATAATTTACACAAAAATTAATGTGTTGAATTGAAAGTTCATACATTAGTCTTGTTTTCTTGATAAATAAAACGTATTCTGAGTTTGAAATATGAAAAATTGGAAAAAATACGCCTAACCCCCTTACAAAGCGACGTCATCAAATTAATATTCGAATAAACTTCAACCTGAGTATTTTGACTTCGGGCAAGTCGAAGATAATTTTTTAATGGTTTTATTTTTCATTTGTCTTTTGTTCATCATTAAAGTGATGAATTAAAGTATATTCCTATATATATATTCCTCACTTTATATTAAATAAAGTTTTTTAAAAAAGCTTTTGTACTTCATATATTAATCTTAAGAAGTGCTCAAACATGCTAGTATAGTAGAAATTTCATCCAATATCCCAGCAAAATTTTCGTTAGGTCTTGTTTTTTAATCGATTCTAAAATGCATTACATAAATGCTAATGCAAGAACTTAAATTTAATCCGAAATAAATTCACGGCAATGCATTCACATCAACTTGAAAGTTGTTATTCAAGTATTAATATCGTGAAATCAGTTATAAGCCAACCGTTTTAAGCGCTTAATCTTTTCAAGTGACAGCGCTTTCGATTACCTCTAATGACATGGCTATATAAAAATAATGGGTTCTGTAAGCGAGAGGGTAAGCGATGAATGGAATTTTCTGGATTACTTTTTCGATTATATGTAAGCGAAGATTTTGCTGGGATGTTCTTCTAGAATGTCATATGTGTCAGGAATAAAAATATACTTTATAATTTTGTGATTACTAAGTCCTGAGACTATACATCGACAAACAAACCTTATTTGCAGCTCTTAACCTGCTAGAACATAATTTTTAATAGTAATATGTTTTTGGGTATCCTGTTACATAAAACAATTTAAAAGCTCAATTTATAACTTGCTTTCAAATTTCTAAAAAAAAAATTAAATTGATTAAAATTCATTAAATTTTTTATTTAAATTAAATAAATGGCGGTTTATAACAATTTTATGGCGTTCTGATGTTTTTTTATTTTATTTTGAAGTTGTCAATATCAAACTCTAACTTGGGGTTTACATAAGACAGTACTGTTAAGACAGTCAAGAATATGAATTAGTTGTCAAAAATACTTCAAAATTAGGTCTATGACGTAGGCGTCCAGACAATTGGCAAGACAGTAGATAAAACATTGAACAAATTTGACATTTATTGATATCAAATATTCAGCGTTCCTAATATTATTGCAATGGTTTCAGCTGGTTATGTTTTTAAAAATACATATTACGTTTTATCTTCAATTTCCAATGAATTATTTGACGTTTTTCCGTTTTCCATTTTTTTCTATATAGAAAATGTCATTTTACTGTCCCAGCTACTGTCTTGGCAACTGTCTTCAAAAAAGTTCAGACAGTTGACCAGACAGTTGCAAAAGTCAAACTGTCAAAAAGTCAAACTGTCAAAAATACAGTTTTTAAGAAAAACTATTCTAAAAATTATTCTAATTTTCATGACTCTTGACCTTGTTCTCCCAGGGCAAGTTTGCTTTGGGAATTATGTAGAATTATTGGTTTACCTGAAATGTATAAAGAGTACTATAAAGAAATTTATAAAAATTAGGAAAAAAGTTTATAAATTAATTTTAATATTTTGTTCTTATTTTCACTTAACTTTTATATAGAAGACGTGGATTGATTTCGAAAAATATTTTAATTGATAGTTATTCAGGGTCACTGAGGGAAAATTTGTCAACGTTTTACTTACCGGTTCTATTTGTTCCTCAATTATGCAAAATTATTCAGAATAAATCATTTGGGATTTACTCACTATTGCAAGTGAAAATTTTGCGTTAACAAAACATTTTTGAAAAATTCCTCGATTGCGGAAAATTTTTCAGTTTTGTAAAAGTTACAAAATTATCTTTCAAATGATATCAAATATATTAATATCGATGAGATCAATTTTTAATTTTGTATATTGTTACCGACTTTTATAAATAATACAATGAATTAAAATATATATGTTTACTCATTTGCACTTTAACAAAATAATCATAACAGTAAACTATTATTTAAAAAAATTATATTAATCTCGTAGTACTTTTTAAGCATTGCTTTTATGAGGTTTAGTATATATAACCTTCTTAAAGGGTGCACAATTTAGTTTCCGGCCCGAGTGCCAGCAACCCTAGCTGCGCCACTACCTCACTCCAATCGCAGTCGTGTAAGCAAATAATTGCATGCATAATTTACCAACAATTTTCTCTTTGAGTCGCTGCTCTTACTCTCCTAGCGCGGAGCATCGCTCTTGCATTACTTGTTTTACGTCGAGGCATTTATTTGTAGTTTAAGGGAAATACGAACACTTCATTTTTCAAACTTTTAATTTATCTTTAATCCATACAAAATATGCTATCACACTTCTGAATGCCACATTTTGAAATATTAAAATATCTTTCTTTCTCATGTGTAAATTAAAAAATTGGAAATTTACAATAAATATGTGTAAAGTAATTTAATGCGGCGAAACAAATATGCACACATTGGTTTGCAGCTCATCATTCTACAGCAACAACAGCACAGCAAGCTTTATTTAACTTGTATTCCCATCAGTGCTGCCAGGTGTCAGCAAAAATAAATCCCCATTTTTGCATACACAAAAAAAATTTTCCCCGTTTTTTATTTTGAGTTTCCCCGTTTTTTTCCCCGTTTTTAAATTTAGAAAGAAGTATCAGTTTATTAATGTTATAATATTAAATTATTTCATTTAATTACAACAAAAATAAATACTTAGATCAAATACGTACGTTTCCATAAAAAACATACAATAATTATAAGCGGTATATTGTCGATATTCGGGATAGAACCTTAAGGGTCTGAGATCAACTTAACAATCATTGCAAAAATTGTATAAATTTATTTGAAATTCAGTATTTATTTTAATTACAAAACTTTTTGAAATTTCATCAAAGATTTAGTGTTGAGAGTTCCGGATAAAGAGCTTTGATCAAGAGAGTTCTTTATTTTTGTTTTGTTTAAAGTCTGCAGAAAAATGAACCTAAGAATAGTTCTGAACTAGTTCCAAAAGAGGCTAATACTTGTAACACTACATTACCGTTTTGCATTGAACGAGCTGACGCTTTTTACGGGTTGATGTCATAGGAAAAGACAATTGTCCCTATAAACATTATTTTTTCCCTATATCTGTGCTTGTTCCATTATGAATGGTTTTAAACTGGTCCGTTTTGATACAGTCCAGAAGTGGTCATTTAAAGCCCTATTATCAGCCTTATTTGAAACACGGGTTTGTACGATATAACTAATTTAATTATTTGTTATATTTAACGTCCTATGGTCTCCGTGCTTTCACAAGGAGAAGAGAGACCATGGACGGAAAGAAGAAGACGTTTGTTTGTTTTGGTTTATTAAAGTTTTATTTTGTTTAGTTTATTTCAACAATGGCCCGCTGTCTATGCGTGGCTGCGACCAGAGTTGGATTTATAATTTTATAATTTTAATTTATTCTAAAAAGGCCCGCTGTCTAGGCGAGGCTGCGACCAGTTTAGATTATGTTAGTTCAAAACTATCTTTCTTTCTTCGATCGTTTCTACGCCGGTCGGTGGTTTATAAAGGAAAGTCCTCAGTTTTCGAGGGCGTTTCCTTATTCCAATAATTCCAATAATTTCCATTATGTGGAAATTCAAACAGATACCAACCAATCAAAATCAATACATTAGTTACATATATCTAGGAAATGTAAATCATTATGTAGATTTACATATAGTTCTACTTCCACTTAGTGATACGCGATCACGTACACTTTGCATGTTACGCAGTTGCAGGCAATGCACCTTACAAGCAGCGCAGTAACTAGGGTAGGTAAATGAACGGCCTTTGCTGACCGTGCAAGCCAATGCCGATGCACCCAAACAGTCACTTGCTTTGCTTTTTGTTGTCGCCGACGTTTAAGTCGGAACCACTTGACAATAAAAACAAAGCATTGGTTTTGTTTATTTTGGTAATTTAAGCATATGCGCTTAAATTAGGTCAGTATGTTTTTCTTTTCTTGAACGCCGGCAATTTGAGTCGCTGTACTCAAATTGGGTTGTTGTCGTTCGTAGTATTATATTTTTTGTTTATTATTTGTGTCGAAATGCAGATCGCAGCATTTTTGATATCGACATCTGGACATAATATTTATTGTGTTGGTTCTTTGGAATTGGTGTGAGGTCGGGTGTACAAAGTGTACATGTAATGTTGTGGGATACAACATCCCTCCCCCCTTATAAAAGAAAATTTTTCTCCTTGAAGAGGTTGAAAAATTTTCTGTCGCGATACCACCGATCAGTGAGCAGAAATGAGGATTACATGAATTTTTATAATAACGAATAATTTTTTATAATTTTTATATACAAATACGTTTTAAGAATTTCATACAAGTAAATAAGTATATATGAAGTTAAATTTATCTTATTATACATGTATAATCATGTGACTGATTTCTAATATTTGTTGTTAAAAATTTGTTTGTCTAATAGTTATTAATCTACTAATATATATTGTTTTTGTTTTTTTTTTTTTTTTGTAATCTTATAAGGTAGGTAAGTAAAAATATTTTATACATTATGTTTTTTGTTTTTGTTTTTGATATTATTGATATTATTTTGTATATTATATGAAAATTAAAATTTAGAAGAACAAATTTATTTGTAACATCTAAGTATTTGTTTCAAAATATGAATTTGTGTCCATTTACATTTATATTTTTCTTATTTACGGACGTATTTTTTTTTTTTACTTTTACGTTTTAAAAAATGTTTTTATATATAGTTTGAAAGTTTTTGCTTTATTGCCGCATGATTTCAATTTCTTTGTTTTAATTTGTAAGCGGAATATATTTTTTTTTCTCATTTTGCGTATTGCCTCATAATTTCAATTTATTAATTTCAAAATTTTTTTTTTTTTTTCAATTTGTTAGCGGAATATATTTATTTTCTTTTTGCGTATTGCCCCAAAATTTCAATTTGTTAATTTAAGCGGAATATATTTTCTAGTTTTTGCGTTTTGTACAAACAAATATTTAATTTAATGTTTTTTTTTTTAATTTTTTCAACTTACAAGCGGAATATTTCTTCTTTTTTTTAGTATGTATCAGATAAAATTCGAGAGAAATTGAAAAGTTTTGGTTCATGAAGAAAACTAAAGACTGCATATTTTAAAAAGAAAGAAGTAAAATAACATGTTTCACTAGGCTTGTTAAAATCGTAACAAAATTTGTAGTTCTGATTTTAAGATGTGTTCGTATTAAGTTGTTGTGTTTTTATGAATGTTAACCAAATGTTGTATTTTAATCGGAGAATAATTTCAGGTTGTTATTGTGTATTACTTTAATTTTATTGCGAATTTTTATAGCAGTATTTTCGGGTGAAATAATCTTAATAACTTCAAATGGACCTTCCCAAAGAGATGAAAATTTATTTTTTCTGGTCTGGTTTCTAATCAAAACCTTTTCTCCAACGTTAAATGTTTTTGGTTTGGAACCTTTATCATACTGTTCTTTTGATTTTTCCTTTTTATATATCAAAGTTTGGCCTGCAATTTTAAATCCGTGTTGTAGTCGTGCCTTTAGCTCATTTGCATAATTTTCGTAGTTATAGTTTAATGATGGGTCTTTTTGTAAAGTGGATGGAATTTTTGCAGGGTATCCATAGAGTAATTCATGAGGGCTGTAATTGGTGCTACTGTGAGGCGTGTTGTTGAAAACAAATATTGCATAAGGGATCCAATCGTCCCAAGTGAGAGGGTCATTATTGACATAATGCCGAAGATATTCCGCAAGAGTGCGATGGCTTCTTTCAAGTGCTCCATTTGTTTGTGGATGATATGGAGTTGTTTGTAATTTTTTAATTTTTAATAATTTACATACTTCTTTAAATAAATCGCTAAGAAAATTAGTACCTTGATCAGTTAATAATGAATCAGGAAATCCAAAACGACAGAGTATCTGTTCTACAAAAGCTCTTGCAACTGTGGTTGCATCTGCATTCTTTAAAGGTATAGCTTCAGTAAATTTGGTTAAATCATCTTGAAAAGTTAAGATGTATTTATTATTTTTGTAAGTCACTGGAAGTGGACCTACTATGTCTAAAGCCACTCTTTCAAATGGTGAAGAGCTCGTCGTTGTTATTTTCATTGGCACTTTTGGAGATTTATTTAGTTTATTTTTCTGGCATGATTCACATTTTCTTATGTAATTTTGTACATCAATTTTCATTGTTGGCCAGTAGTAATTTGCTTTTAATCTTTTTAACGTTCTATTTACTCCTTGATGTCCTCCAAGCGGTGATTCATGATATTCTCGTAAAATTGTTTCTATTTCATTAATGTTTTCCAAAATTGTTCTTTTGTTGATATGCAAATTAATTGTTTTGTCGGAAAATATTTCTTTAAGCAATGCTTTAAAATTTTCTTTAAACTGTGAGTTAATGTTTGGAATTGATATGGCTATAGAATCATGATTTTTATTTTCGCTTTTTATTTTGTTTAGCGTTTTCTTTGCTAATTCTTGATCTTTTAACGTTTTAAATGGTATAGGTAATGTCGTCGTATGTAGATTTACGTTATTATATGAGTATGACTCTATTTCACCTATTAAAGGTTTTATAAACTGTGGAATTGATTTTATTATAAATTTTTCTTCTAAAGATTCTGTTAGGGGTAATATTAATATTTTTAATGCGACTTTTTTATTGAAATATATTGAATCTTGGGTTTCTATTATTTTTGAGATTGCCTCGTTCCTTGTATTTTTGCGTTCCTCAATTTTTGAATGTACATTTTCATTTTGCTCCTTTTTATTTGTCATTTGGCGTGTCATAACTAATACTTTGTTTACTATTTCTGCAAGTTTTTCATCTTCAGTGATTCGACTGAGTGCGTCAGCATTTGTATTACTTTTCCCTGCTTTATATTTGATCGTATATTCATATTCTGATAATAGAATTCGCCATCTAGCTAATCTGGACATTGGGTCTTTTAACTTCATTAGCCATTCGAGTGGTTTGTGGTCAGTGTAGATTGTAAACTTTTTACCGTAAATATAAGGTCGGAATTGTTTTACAGCAAAGACAATTGCAAGCAATTCTTTTTCCGTGGTGCTATAGCGTGTCTCTGCATCGTTCATTGTTCTACTTGCGAAACATATAGGCTTGTCTTTTCCAATTATACCTTGAGATAAGACTGCGCCAAGTCCTGCATCACTCGCATCTGTCGTTACTATGAATTCTTCATGAAAGTTTGGATATGCTAATATTGGAGGGTTAATTAGTTTTTCTTTTAATTTTGAAAATGCTTCATCGCAGAATGCGTCCCAATTGAATTTGATATCTTTTTTAAGTAGTTTAGTTAAAGGTTTTGCTGTACTGGAGAAATTTTCAATAAATCTTCTATAATATCCTGCGAATCCTAAAAATGATTTTATTCCTTTCACATTCTTTGGAGTTGGATAAGTTTTAACTACTTTAATTTTTTCGGGATCTGGTTTTATACCATTTTCAGAAATTATGTGCCCTAAATATGTTAATTCTTGTTTGAGAAAATTACATTTGTCAGGTTGTAGCTTGAGGTTGTGTTGACGCAATCGGTCAAATATTTTAATTAATTTGTTGTTATGATCCGATAAGTCATAACCGTACACAACGATGTCGTCGACGTAGACAAAACATTCAAATCCTTGTAAACCCATTAGTACGTTGTTCATGAGCCTCTGAAAAGTTGCTGGAGCGTTTTTTAATCCAAATGGCATTCTGTTATATTCGTAGTGTCCAAAAGGTGTGCTGAAAGCAGTTTTACATTTGTCAGATTCTTTAACGGGAATCTGATGAAAACCTTTGGCTAAATCCAGAGTGCTGAAATATTTTGCTCTTCCCAACTGGTCAAGTATGTCAGTAATATTGGGCAAGGGGTATACGTCACCGACTGTTAAGTCGTTTAATTTTCGAAAATCGACTACAACTCTCCAATGTTTGTAACCTTCGGAATCTGCCTTCTTTGGAACAAGTAAAAGTGGCGAGTTCCATGGACTTGAACTTGGGCGAATAATATTATCTTCTAACATTTCATTAACCTGCTTATGAATTTTCTGTCTTTGACTTTCAGGTAGTCTATATGGTCTAACAAATAATGGAGGTTTGTTTGCTTCAGTTACAATTTCGTGTTCTGAAGTTTCTGTACAAGTGAGGTGGTCTCCTTCAAAATAAAATAAGTCGTTATAATTTCTACAAATTTCTAATATTGATTTCTTTTCTTCTTTGTTACAATGCGTTAGTTCTATGCTTGTTTCTATCTTTTTTAATCTATCCTTTATTAAATCTTTTGTTTTATCTAATTTGATTTCATTGAAATTTTCTATTTTTTCCCACTCATATTGAATTTTATTTAAATTTATTTCTTTAATATCTTCTGTTGTGTTCATAAAAAGAACTTTAACTTTATTTTTAATTGGGCGTACCAGGGTTTCCGCCAAATATACTCCTGGTTTTATTTCTTTCTTGTGGATCACTGCATCTTTTGAATAAGCAAAAGGGATCTCTACAAGTTGTTTGCAGCGAGGTTGTAAGGTAATGGATTGCAGCCCGTAGACATCAGGTTGAGTTGACTCAATCCTGTTTTTACAATTCCTTTCATTATCCAAGAATAATGCCTTAGTTTCCTCTTTACTTGCCTTCACATTATTTTTTGTGATTTTGTTTCTACTTTGAGGTGACAATGTGATGGATTGCGGCCCGTAGACATTAGGTTGAAGATTCTCAATATGACTTATGCCATTCGGCGCATACTCCTGCTCTTCATTCCTATTTTCACAATTCCTTTTGTTACCCGTAGACAACACATTGTTTCCCTTTTCTGTGTTTTTACAATAATCTACAATATGTGATTTTAATATTTTATTTTTACTTACTGCTGTGTTTGAGCAGTCTACTGGTATTTCCAGTTGTTTTTTCTTGAAATCTATTTTACAGTTAAATTTTGTGAGAAAATCGCTTCCTAAAATTCCATCATAGGATAAATTAATATTTTTATTTAGAATATGAAAATTGTGACTCAGTGTTATCATCTGGTCATTATATGGAACATTTATAGTTTTAATCTGTTCACCTAATGTTTGCATTGAATTACCTGAAATGGTTGTAACCGTATGTTTACTTTGTTTGTTAATTCTGTACTTTTGTTCTGTGTTTTTTAAAAGACTAATTTGTGCGCCTGTGTCAATTAAAAGTGAAGTTATATGTTTGTCTGAAGGTTCGAGTTTAATACGAAGTACTGGCTCATCGTATCTTTCGCAAAAAGGTATTATAATTGAATATGTTAATGTTGTGCTTGGTGCACATCGGCTTTTATTTGCATCCGGGGAGAAGCGCCGCTGATTTCTTCCCGTGCTATTTCGTTTCCCGATGCATGATTTACGTGGTGAGTTTGATAAGGAGGATTGTATTGACCTCTGAATTGGTTGTTTTCTCTAAACGGATTTGGATATTGTCTGAAAGCTCTATTATTTTCTAAGATTCTGTGATTTTGGTGTTCTTTATATTCTTGCCTTGGCCGCAATCTACACTCTTTGTACGTGTGATTCGACCGTTTGCAGTATAAACAAAATATAGATTGTATTTCTTTCTTTATATTATGATGTTTGTTTTGATAAGAATTTTGACTATTATAATTAGAGTAGACATGATTATTTTTGCGATAGCACGAATTTTCAGTGTGCCCTGATTTTTTACAATATTGGCATGTGGGTTTAAAAGGTGAGGTTTGGTATTGCGAATTTTTTTCCAGCCGTACTGAATGCTCCTCGGCATACATGATGGCTTTCTTCAAGTCCCGCTCATTGTGAGCTTTAAGAATTAATCTTAAATTATGATTCCGCAAACCATCCTCGAATACCCGTATTGCCAAGTGATCGTTCTCGCGTTTTAAATATGTACGAATCGAAATTTCGCTAGTGCTAGAAAATGTAGCTGAATTTAGTGAATGCAGTAATTTTCCAATTCGTTCACCGAACTCTTTAACAGTTTCTCTCAAACTTTGTCTAGCTGTCATAAGTTCGTTTTGAGCAGAGGCTCGCGTTTTTACTTCTTTGAACTCATTCTCCAAATCTTGTACCAAATCATTCCATTTGGTAAAAGATTTAAATTGGATGAGCTCAAAAGCTGAGCCTTCTAGCCGTGTTTTTATAACCTCTAGAATGAATTTATGTTCTGCGTCGGTCTTAGCAGAAGAAAAAAGTATATTACCGCATGCAATGAATTTATTTAATTCGGCTGGATTGCCGTTAAAAACCGGTACGATATTATAAATGTCGTTCAACGAAAACTTGAGATCCATATTTAGGTACTCAGGATCAGAATCCGCGTCGAAACAAAAAGAATTTTCGAAAAATGGTAGAGAAGCAAAGTTCTGTACTACCTTAGTCGCGTGTTGACGAGTGAAAATTTTGAAAATATTTTTTTTTTTTTTTTAGAGCAGAAAAATATATAATAATTTTTTTTTTCGCAAAAACTTTCAATCTACTTAAAAATTACTAAAATAAGTGAATATATATGTATATAATTATTTATTAATTATGTTTTTTTTTTTTTTTTTTTTGCTTACTATTGTTTTAAATTCTTCCTGGTTCCTGGTTGTTGATGTGTATTTGTTGATGTATTCTTGAGTTATTGGTGTCGTTGATGTGTTCAATCCCTTTTTCCTGCTTGACGTTGTTTCTTCTTTTTTTTTTTCTGTTTGTTGTTGATGACGCCAGGAGGCTCTTAGTAGCCCTATAGCTGGTTATCCTGGTCTTTGTTTATAGGTTTCCTCTGATGTTGTTGATGCCAGGAGGCTCTTGGTAGCCCTATAGCTGGTTATCCTGGTCTTCGTTTATAGATGGGCCAGGAGACTTCACGTCTTATAGCTGGTTAACCTGGGCTTTTTTTTTTTCACTTTTTATTCACTGTTTTTCACTGCCGCTGTTATAGCCTCGGCACGCTTTTGTTTTTTTTTTTTATATTTTCACTTTTTTAAAAAAATTTCAAATCCGATGTTGAAGCCTCGGTACGCTTTTAAATTTTCTTTATTTTCCTTCTTTTTTTTTTTATTTTGATTTCTGGGATGTAGCGATCCCACCGCTGCCACCAATGTTATATTTAACGTCCTATGGTCTCCGTGCTTTCACAAGGAGAAGAGAGACCATGGACGGAAAGAAGAAGACGTTTGTTTGTTTTGGTTTATTAAAGTTTTATTTTGTTTAGTTTATTTCAACAATGGCCCGCTGTCTATGCGTGGCTGCGACCAGAGTTGGATTTATAATTTTATAATTTTAATTTATTCTAAAAAGGCCCGCTGTCTAGGCGAGGCTGCGACCAGTTTAGATTATGTTAGTTCAAAACTATCTTTCTCTCTTCGATCGTTTCTACGCCGGTCGGTGGTTTATAAAGGAAAGTCCTCAGTTTTCGAGGGCGTTTCCTTATTCCAATAATTCCAATAATTTCCATTATGTGGAAATTCAAACAGATACCAACCAATCAAAATCAATACATTAGTTACATATATCTAGGAAATGTAAATCATTATGTAGATTTACATATAGTTCTACTTCCCCTTAGTGATACGCGATCACGTACACTTTGCATGTTACGCAGTTGCAGGCAATGCACCTTACAAGCAGCGCAGTAACTAGGGTAGGTAAATGAACGGCCTTTGCTGACCGTGCAAGCCAATGCCGATGCACCCAAACAGTCACTTGCTTTGCTTTTTGTTGTCGCCGACGTTTAAGTCGGAACCACTTGACAATAAAAACAAAGCATTGGTTTTGTTTATTTTGGTAATTTAAGCATATGCGCTTAAATTAGGTCAGTATGTTTTTCTTTTCTTGAACGCCGGCAATTTGAGTCGCTGTACTCAAATTGGGTTGTTGTCGTTCGTAGTATTATATTTTTTGTTTATTATTTGTGTCGAAATGCAGATCGCAGCATTTTTGATATCGACATCTGGACATAATATTTATTGTGTTGGTTCTTTGGAATTGGTGTGAGGTCGGGTGTACAAAGTGTACATGTAATGTTGTGGGATACAACATATTGTATAGTAATAACATAGTTTTAACTGTATATTTACCATTTACCACTTAACTATTTTCATCGAATATGTTTGCAAAACTTAAAAAAAGTTCGGAATCTAAAAAAAAAAAACGGGCCCCAACACGTTTTGAGAGTTTTTGTTTTTTGATTTTGTTAGTACCTGCTGACAAGAAAAACTAAGTATATAAAAATAAATTCAAACTGTTCTGTGCTGAGTGTCTTTTGTAATAGTTCCAAGCTGACTCCAATTTCACTAGAAATAAACTAGTTGGTTTTTCCAATTGTCTCCAAAATAACTGCTGAGAATTAACAACGAAAAAAGCCCTTTCAGTACATGTCGCTTTGGGGAATACAATAACTAAACGAAACTATTTTTTTTTTTTAAACATGGAAACGTTTGGAAAATAAGAGGACAAGGGGACAAATGATGACAATGTTTTTTTTTAACAGATTGGGTAAATTAAAGCACATAGCTTTAAAACTATCATTCGTTAAGTCAAACCTTTCCCAAATTTCTTCGCAAGCGGCAATAAGGAATTGTCTACAAGATGACATAAGAAATGACACATTTTGCTTCGACAAGGTAACTCTAAAATTTAAAGTAAGGTACTTTACGTTGTATTTTTATTTTCCCCGTTTATATCAATGTTTTCCCCGCCATCCCCATTTGAACGAAAAATCTCGAAAAACGGGGAAAATCCCGCCACCTGGCAGCTCTGATTCCCATCACGTCAAAGAGCGCCAACTGCTTTTGGTTACTCTTCGAATGAGTGTGGAGAGCGAGATCAATAATTAAAGAGAAGGGTTGATAGCAACATGTAGTTGAAACTCTCGTAACACAAACGCGTGAAAAGCAAACGACCAAGCAATGCTTAGCATCGGTGGTCATTTTCTAAAAAACTTAAAAATTTAATTAAATATATTTATTGTTAAATTTTCTTAAATAAACCCCGCTTATGGCATTCTGTAGCACAAATATGATATTTTAAAATTTTTTTCATAAAAACCAGTCCAGTTTTGGAGTCTATTGCGCACTTAATATTTCCACTTCAATTTCATATAATAGTATAGATAAAGCCCTCACTCGAAACCTGGGTCCATAAAACTGGAAAACTTAGAACGAAATTAAAGAAATGCAAATTTTTAATTTTATTCACTTTTATGTGTAGTAAGTTAACAAAATAAAAAAAGTAAGAAAATTCGTTAAATCTTGATCAACTTTACTCCAAGAATTTTTAAATAGGTCTTAGAAGCCTGGAAATAGAATTTACACTATCATGCTTTGCGGGCGTGTCGGTAGCCGGACGAAGTTAATAATTTGTTCACATCTTTGTTTTGATGCAAAAAAGAGACATACCAAGTTTGAAATCTGTAGCCCGAATGTACCTTAGTTTAAGCAAAGAAGTAAAATATAAGGAAGTGCTGTAGTTGAACAAAAGTGCGGCACCTCTCATATTTGTGTTGGTTCTCACAAATACATTAACATCCACAAAGGGCCGTATTTGGTGGCATCGTTAAAAAAGGGCCAAACTTTCGGATTTCGGAAACTTGAACTACGTGACTGTTCAATATGTGATCAAGTCTAAAGCAATCGCTATCTTATTTGTTTTGTTCATAACAATACTATATTGTACTACTTTACTTTTTCCACACCACCCTTGAGGTACACAATTTGGTGCGTTAACGATTTTTTTTTTGGGTGTTCGGTTCCCGTTCGGTTCGGTTTCACTCTAAAGCTGAGAATAAAATTAGCAAATAATATAAAAGTTATTAATTTTCAAAAAAATAATAATATGTTTAAACACTTGGTTTATATTCGATCATTCATTCATTTAAAAAACGCGCCCTAAAAATGTGTGAAATTATGGAAAATGAATGCACCTATGGAGAAATGTTTGTACTTTGACAATTCGATATCCCAACATTGGATATTGAACTGTCAAAAACACCCTTCGTCTCGCTCATCACATGCCGCATCACACGTACACTGTATGTGAGAAGAACACCATTTCCTTATATTTTACTTCTTTGAGTTTAAGTCTCACAGGGGTTTACAATTAAAGCCACGTCAAATACTTAACCCTCTCAACGGATTTGTCCATGAAATAAACTTCCTATGAAATGAAAGAAAGTACAATTAAATGAACATGACAAACATAAATTTAGAAAGATATATAACGGCCCAACAGAAGTCTAAAATCCTTTATTTCGCGTGTTTACAAATATTGCAGAATAAATAAAGGTAGTTATTATGGGTGACAAAGGGGCGATCTTCACATGGCAACGTGTCTGACCGCCTCAACTTGGCGAGGCCAGCATCATCCATGTCGAAATCATCTCAAGTCGACTCAAAACCTCCGCGTGGTGACTCCTGGAAACGTTAAAAAACTATCGCCCGATGGACTTTGGCGGCAAATTTGAGCGGCGGGCTTTCCTTTGGCCTTCAAGCAAATGTTGTGTGCTGGGTTTGAAGCCTACCACATTAAAAAAGCATTTCAATGAAACAACTAAGAAATATGAGAACAATTATCCCCAAATCTGACGACGACTATCGCAAACAAAGAACTGATAATGATTTACGGATATGCACCTGGAATGTCCGAACCCTAAATTGGGATGGTGCCTCTATCCAACTGATATCTTGGAAAGATATAATTGTATATCACTGCAATCCAAGAAATGCGATGGAAGGGACAGGGTTGCTTACGGCAAGCATCCTGTGATATCTACTACAGCGGCCATGCGGAGAAGCACGAGTTTGGACGCGGATTTGTAGTTGGCAAGAGAATACGGCATCATGTCCTGCGATTCACTCCTGTGAACGAACGACTTGCCATAATCCGCTTCAAGGAAAAATTTTTTAACATAAGCCTAATATGTGCGCACGCTCCGACAGAAGAAAAAGATGACGAGACCAAAGAGAGTTTTTACGAGCGCCTTGAAGACGCATACGAACGCTGCCCCCGTCATGACATAAAAATCGTGCTTGGTGACTTCAACGCCAAGGTGGGTAAGGAAAACATATTTGGTCCAACAGTCGGAAAGTTCAGCCTCCACGACAACACATCCGATAATGAAATGAGGTTGATTGACTTCGCCGCAGCACGAAACATGGTCGTTAGTAGCACTTGATTCAAGCATCTCAATATTCATAAGGCCATCTGTTTGTCCCCTAATCAAATTTGATTGACGGAAGGCACTCTTCCAGTGTACTAGACGTACGCCAATCCGTGGTGCTAACATAGACTCGGATCATTATCTTGTCGTAGCCAAGATCCGCACACGTCTGTGCGCAGCTACACTTAACGCAATCCTACACAAAGTAAGCCAGACGTCGACAAGCTGCAGTCAAAACGGACGGCCGAAGCCTTCGCTACTCGATTTTCACTCCTGCTTCACGATAGCACAATAAGGAGTCACCTATACTCCATCATGTCTGAATTTGGAATTCCTGCGAAGCTAATACGTCTTTGCAGGATGACACTGAACAACACCAGCAGCGCAGTGAAAATCGGGAAGGACCTATCCCTTCCGTTTGATACCAAGCGAGGTTTCAGACAAGGTGATTCCTTATCGTGCGACTTCTTTAATAAAGTCATGGAGAAGATCATCAGAGCTGCTGACCTGAGACACAGCGGCACAATTTTCTATAAGGGTGTTATGCTGCTGGCGTATGCTGATGATAAAGACATCATTGGCCAAAATACGCACGAAGTCAGTGCAGCATTCTCCAGGCTAGAAAAAGAGTCGAGTTGAATGGGTCTTGCAATGAACGCAGATAAAACGAAGTATCTTTTGTCAACAAACAAACAGTCCCAGCGTCTTGTTGAAAACACCTCCTTTGAGGTAGTGAAGGACTTTGTTTACCTGGGATCCAACACTTACTCCTCCAAAGATATCAGCATTGAGATTAAACGATGGATAACTCTTGCCAACAGGTGTTACTTTGGGCTCAGTAGGCTATTGAGAAACAGAACTCTCTCTCGACGAACAAAACTGTAGCTCTATAAGTCAATAATCATGCCCGTCCTACTATACGCATCACAAACCTGGACGTTGAGCAGCTCATATGAAAGGACTTTGGGAGCGTTCGAGAGAAAAATTCTTTGCAAGATCTATGGTCCAATCTGCGTCAATGGCGAGTACCGAAAACGATGGAACCACGAGCTGTATGAGCTATATGCCGACATTGATATAGTCAAGCGTTTTAAAATAGAGCGGCTTCGCTGGCTAGGTCATTTCGAGAGAATGAACGACGAAGCTGCAGCGAAAAAATTATTGTATTCAGTACCCAGCGGGGGCCAACGCACGAGGAAGACCGTATCTCCGTTGGAAAGACCAGGCATTGGATAACCTGTATAGTGATACGCATTTCTATATCTATTACTTTTTCCAGTTCTCTATAAAACAATTTCTTTAAATTTTCTTTATCTCTTTTCAAACTATTGTAAATCTTTTTCAATTTTTCTTTTTCTACTGTTTTAAATATTAAATCATTCGCATTTAGTTATAATTCTTCTATTCCTTACTTATGCATTTTATGCGGCGAAACAAATATGCACACATTGGTTTGCAACTCACCATTCTACAGCAACAACAGCACAGCAAGCTTTATTTAACTTGTATTCCCATCACGTCAAAGAGCGCCAACTGCTTTTGGTTACTCTTCGAATGAGTGTGGAGAGCGAGATCAATAATCATTAAAGAGAAGGGTTGATAGCAACATGTAGTTGAAACTCTCGTAACACAAACGCGTGAAAAGCAAACGACCAAGCAATGCTTAGCATCGGTGGTAATTTCCTAAAAAACTTAACAACTTAGTTAAATATATTTATTGTTAAATTTTCTTATATAAACCCCGCTTATGGCATTCTGTAGCACAAATATGATATTTTAAAATTTTTTTCATAAAAATCGGTCCAGTAGTTTTGGAGTCTATTGCGCACTTAATATTTCCACTTCAATTTTATATAATAAGTATAGAAGTATAGATTTAGTAGTGAAGGCATCATTGAATTCTTTCCCCCACCTTTTAATGAAACCAAGACCACCTCTTAGGTTAGCTTAGCCTTATTTACAGCCAAATTTAAGTGAAGATTGAAGCGAAGATTTGGATCTATAATTACACCAAGATCAACAAAACTATGTACATTTTCTAAGTGGATGTTATTTATAGTGTAATTTGTGCTATGAGCAGTTCAACGTGAGGTCATTGATTTGCATTTTTTTAAGTTAAGGTTTAATAGATTTTTTTTTTAGCTTTGAACCAAGGATTTCAGGTGTCAAACCTATTCAGTCAAGACTGCCTTGGTTTGGAAATGGGGAGATAGATAAGTAGGAGAGAAAGTGAAATCAAGTGAAACAAGTGAATAATGTTCTATGAGTGGCGGAATGCTATATCAACATGCGAATTTAAATCTAAGGCAAGTGTTATGCCTTTACCTCAGTCAATTCGAGTTATCAAGCAATCTCATTCCACAAACATCTCTACCACCAACTACAACTTCCAAAGTTGTATTTATTGATGAATTTTTAATTTCAGTTGAATAGAAATGAGGAAAGAATTAAAGAAAGGTAAAAGCGTAGGACCATGGCTAGACCGGGATTCGAACCCGGAACCTCTGGGTTGGCAGTCAAGCACGCTAACAACTCGACTACCGAGGCCCCCATGATAGAGAATTTTTATATAAAACTTTTTGAAAACGTCGCGATAAATAAGATTCTATCCAATTTAGCAATTTTACAGGAAACCCAATTAGCTTAAGTTTATTCAATAGAAGATTATGATTGACGCTGTCAAAAGCTTTGCTAAAGTCCGTATAAATAACGTCAGTCTGTTTTCCCAAAGTGAAACCTTTTACTTCACGAGTTGTAAACTCCAAAAGGTTTGTTGAAGTTGATTTACCCTTTAAAAAACCATGTTGAGTGACAGAAATGGAAGAAGATACGAAGTGGGTTAGTTGTTCAGTTATGATTTTCTCAAATAATTTAGGGATTGCGCTTAATTTGGCGATGCCTCGGTAGTTAGTGACATCAATTTTGGAGCCAGATTTATGAAGGGGTATAATATATGAATCTTTCCATATAATGGGAAAATGTCCACTTTGCAAGGATATATTAAATATGTTTGATAGAGGAGCACACAGGTTGCTAGCACATTCCTTGAGAATGCAACTCGGAATTTCATCAGGGCCAGTCGAAAAAGAGCATTTAACTTGACGAAGGTAATGCATAACAATAATTGAGTCTATTACTGGAGTTTCAAAAAAGCTTACTGGAGGTAAATAAGGATGCTCAGTACACATATTAAATGGAATATTGTAGTAAGTTGATTTTAAGAAGCTTGCAAACATGTTGGAAATAACATTGTTACAAGACGATTCCTCTTGATTGAATCTCATAAGGGGTGGAAAGTTGGAAGCTTTAGGTTTTGAATTAACAAAAGTATAGAAGAGTTTCGGATTATCATTAAATTGAGATTTGATGTTGGCTATATAAGCAGAATAACACTGTTTATTTAATAGCTGGTATCTGCAACGACAAGATGAATAACAAGCAAAGTCTATATTAGAACCAGATTTTTTATATTTTTTAAATAAGCGATTTTTTAAATTTTTTAGTGACTTAAGTTCACTTGTTAGCCAGGGTGGACTTAAGGGTTTAGAATTATTTTGCTTTGTTGGGACGTGCAATAAGAAGCACCTTTGCAAAGTATCATTAAAAAACTGTACCGAGGTTTCGACGTCATAATATGAATACGGTGGTTTAATAGATAGAATCGGTGACCAGTCAGTCTGCGAGAGTAAGGCGTTGAGTTTAACATAGTCTGCTCTTTTGAAATTACTTCTTCAGATGCAAACGAGATATGAACAGCTATCAGAACACCACCACCACCGATCTTATTATAACGATCTTTACGGAAAATTTGATAATTTTTACACATTATTTCAGAATTTAGAATATTAGAGCGAAGCAGTCTCCGTGAAAATTATTATGTTATATTCGAAATCAAAACTGTTAATGAACATTTTAGAAAGTTTGGAATTAAGACCCCTTACGTTTTGGTACACAAGTTCTAATTTAGACTTGCAATTTGTTAATCGTTTTTTGGATAAGATTGCGGGCTATTTCGCGGGTGAGGCAAGTGTACTACATTTACTAATCGCGGGTTTTTTTTTAATTCGAATTCGCGTACAATTGTATTTCGGGGCCAGAAACTTACATCAACAATAGTATTAAATAAATTTTCTGGAACTGTCAATCTAAAGGAAGTAGTCGGACGTGCGTTTACATATTTGAATTTATGAATAGAAATAGAAAGAGTCGATGAACATTTCAACTTTGATTTAATGAAAAAATCTATATCATTATCTGTTGTATCAGATGCTAAGCGCGAAACAAAGATTGATTTAGTTGGAGGAATAGCAATCAAAGGTTTAGGAACAGAAATGTCAGAAGTAATTGCAATTTGTTGGACATCGGCAACAGTAGGAGCAAGAGAAGCAGCTTGTGCATACTATATTTCTGGCAAAGCGAGAGGTGGAGCTGATAATGGAAAAGGAGCAGACATAGTCAAATTTGCCGAAGAAGAAAGAATAGGAGGAGGAGCATCCGTGTCCATGTCGTCACCGTTGTCTTGTTCGATAGAAGATTGTGTTGGTGTCGAGTCAGTTTTCTGTTTGCTTCGAAGGGTCATATGTTTCTTTTTTCGCTTTGGTGAAGGAATTGACTCATCAATATATTTGAATTCATTGAAAAGAGTTTGATATTTTAAAAATTTTTCTGAAAGTGAAGAAAGTTCTCTACTAATTTCCGAGAAACCTTGCTTCGTTTGCTTAAAAAGCTTATAAAAGCTTATGTCAGCCAACCTACACTTCTCACAAGGCCAACGCAACCCTTTGCCTTCTTCAATGGCATCTGCTACTCGACCTGACACTCCTGCACACTTGATGTGAACAATATTGTCACATTACCAACATGACAAAAACCGTTCATTTTCACCTTTAACGAAGCAACCAGGCTTAGCACAAACCATTTTTTAGTAATTTTTTTTTAATTTAACAATTTATTTAATTTAAACAAAGAAAAAGAAAACAATAAAAAAAACTCGCGTGTGGCAACGTACACGTGGCAGAAGTGAAACTTCTTAAACAGTAAGAAATAAGAGAGATCTTAGCGTGAAATTAAGAGAGAAAGTATCTGAAAAAAAAATCAAGAAATACGAAATGGAATAATAATCTGAGGATTCAATATTTACATCCAGGGACCGTACCGGTTATGGTTTTTATCGAAAAAATCACATATTAACTGTTATTTTTTAACTTTCATTTTTTCCGCCAAAATTAAAAGTTATTTTGTACCTTATATTTTTTTGGACAAAAATAACAGTTGCTTTTGACGTTTATTTTATCGGTCAAAAATAATAGTTTTTTCTGCCTTTTATTTTTTCGGTCAAAAATATTTGGCAATTTATGTTTTTCCAAAGGTCATTTACCGATTAAAAAACTATTCATACCATTATTTTCATCTCATCGGTGAGACATTTTACACATGGTGTCAACAGTTCAATCTGTCGAGCGGAATTTAAAAAAACACAAATTGCCTGATATTTTTGACCGAAAAACTAAGTCACAAAATAACTGCTATTTTTGATCGATAAAATGAAAGTCAAAAGTAACGTTTATTTTTCCTCGAAAAAATATAAGACAAAAAATAACAGTAAACTTTTAACTTTTAAAGAATCAGTCGAAAATTAAAAGGCATTTAATATTCGTGAGGCTGAGGACATTTGTTTTTAATTTTATATTCTAGTAACTGTTTTGCATATTTTCAATCATCTCCCAAGTTTTTGATAACAACCAACGTTATGATATGCTCTTTCAAATTAACCTTTGAGCTCAGTGTGCAGCGAACAAGCAGTATAATTTTGTGCGCTATTTGAATCTCCACACAAACAGTGTAGATTTGTATGCCTAAATATTTTCGTTCGAAGCTTACAGAAATAAATTTTCCTTGCATACTTTTTGGATGAAAATTAAAAGATAAAGCTTGTGTCTGTGATATACTAGATATCAAAACCATAGCATGTGTTCGTGATATACTAGATACGGGCCACAAACCGTTCAATATTAATTAATTTTGTTTTCCCTTCTAACATGTGCCTATGTGGCGTAGTGGTAGAGCTTCCGACTCTTAAGGGAATGTCAGCTGGGGAAGTCTGGGTTCAAATCCGGCGTGCGGCAATAATTTTTTGATAATTTTCATATGAATTGAAAACGTTAGCCTAGCGTCACGAATAAGAGACCTTGAAATTTCACTCGCCGCCAAAGAAGTTTCACTTCAAAAATAGTGGCAAAAGTTTAAAAACAAAGAGATAAACACTCTGAGACACCCTGTAGAAATGCCGAAAAGAAGTGCCTGCAAGTATGCAACGCTTTCTACTTAACTTAAGAGATGCTTAGAAATAAAATAGTGAAGTGTCAAAAAATAAAAAGAACAACAAGAACATAATTGAAAGAAAAAAAAGAAAGCACAATAATGTTTGTATGTTTTTTTTTTTTTTTGATTTTTTGTTTCCACTGCTTATAAAAATAAGCACCAGTGTCAAGCACTTAAAACTTATATACACAATTTTAAACGCGGAAATTAAAAGCAAAATTATTAAAGGCACAGAAACACTCAATTGTATTAACGAATTTAAAGACCGAAATACGTATTAAAACCGTGTATTAATTTTAAGAAATTGTAATTGAAAAATAATTAAAACACGAGCAGAAATTTTAATGTTGAAAGTTCGACGGAGTTGCCAGACTGACGGCTGGTTTTTATAAAAAATAAAAAAAAACTTGCTTTAGAAAATAATAGCAACGAACTGAACTGCAAACAGAATAACATGAAAAAATTAAAGAAACTGTTGCAAAGGTTCATATTAAAAACCAAAAGTGCATGTCTGGAGCAAGACTCCTGGGTAACCATTAAACCAATTACGTCCTAGAAGATATTCGCTTTCAAACTTCACCAAAACCGTCTTATCGCCAATATCTCCGCTCGTCTTTGTCAGACAAATAATATCCTCGAAACAAAATTGAAAAATAGATAAAAAATTTTAGATAAAAATACCCTCAACAGTTTTGACGTAAAGCACACGTTTTTCACGCTATTAGACTAGAAATTTCTGAACAGCGCAAGAAGAAAAAGATATTGCGTAAATTCAAAATATATCTGACACAAAAATTTCAATATTATTTTCTGTCAAAGAAATGAACAATATGAAAATTGTCAAATCATATGATAAAACTCTGGATATCTTTGATATCCAATGAAATTTCACTGGTTAAGTTATTCTCTGGATAAATTTATCTGCTGGTTAAATATTAAGAGAAACTCTGGATAAGTTTGCCATCCAGAGGTGAACAATACGAAACTACTGGAATAGTTGGAAATATTCACTGGTTAAAGTTATCCAGAGGTGAACAATTTGTCCCTAAGTTTTTTATAGATAGAAAAATAATATAAAGTTCAACTAAAGAGTTTAAAAGTTATCTGTTGGTAGTTATGTTTAAGATGTAGATAATAACAAGTATGCCAAAGCAACACTGTTGCTATGGTAAGTGAGAGTAGAGATAAAAATAGAACTAATTTAACATGGTGAGAATGAAAAAAAAAACAAGTAAAGAAAGTCTAAAGTCGGTCTAGGCCGACTATGAAATACCCTAAACCCACTTTTCAAAAACAAAAAATTTTTATTGTAAATGGGCGTCTCCAAGGGCGGATGAAGCCTATATTTAATATGCATTTAAATGTTGATGAAAAATTTACACATACCAAGTTTTATTCCTGTAGCTCACAGTTAATGCCTTTATTGTGCTTTCGCTATGGGAGATGGGCGGATTCATGGACGAATTACTTCCAATTTTTGAACACACCTTAGTTTTGGTATAAAATACATGCATACCAAATTCAATTTCTCTATGACAAACATAACATTATTTATTGAGTTTAAAACTTTTTGGGTTGTATGGGAGGTAGGCGTGTCCGTAGGCGGATTACGTCCATTTTTCAAAAACATCTTTGCCTTGTCATAAAAAACATACGTGCTAAATTTTAGCTCTGTAGGTTAAACAGAGGCTTATTTATTGCGTTTTCAATTTTTGGGTTGTATGGGAGGTGGGCGTGTCCGTTAGCGGATGACGTCCATTTTTCGAAGACATTTTTGTGTTTGTATAAAACACATACATAACAAATTTTATTGTAGTTGACTAATTATGAGCTGAGTTATGCAGTTTTCAATTTTTGCGTTGTATGGGAGGTAGGCGTGTCCGTGGGCGGATGATGTCCACTTTTCAAAACTATCTTTGTTTTGTTACAAAAAACATATGTGCCAAATTTTAGCTCTGTAGGTTAAACAGAGGCTTATTTAGGAGGTGGGCGTGTCTGTAAGCGGATGACATCCATTTTTCGAAGACATCTTTGTGTTGATATAAAACACATACATACCAAATTTAATTGTTGTAGACTAATTATGAGCTGAGTTATGCAGTTTTCAATTTTCGCGTTGTACGGGAGGTAGGCGTGTCCGTGGGCGGATTCCAAAAATATTCAATAGTGCAAATCCTTAGGTTTATGTGACCATGTGTACCAAGTTTCATCCAATTATCTCAACTCCTTCTTCTTACCCTGTGTATACGGACAACACACAGACGGACAGACGGACGGACGGACGGACGGACGGACGGACGGACATGGATAGCTCGACTCACGTGGTGACGCTGATCAAGAATATATATACTTTTCTATACCGGACTCGCTTCGTTCTATGCGTTACAAACGTTTGCACAAAGTTAATATACCCTGACCTTTCAGGTTTAGGGTATAATTAAGTTAGAAATATGCAAACTATAGAGATTATGCGTTATTCGATCAAGAGCGTGGAACATAATAAAAAAAATATACACAACTTAATATGAGAGAGCATGTTGTAGAATGCATTCTCACATTAAGTAGTGTTGTTGTAAATTATGTTTTTAAAGTGGACTTAGATTACATACTTATACTAAATGTTAACTAAATGTTAAGTTTAAAATAATGTTATAATATATAAAGAAATTGAGAAACTTACTTGATTTTATCTCCATCGATGCGACGCTAGGCCTAGCGACGACGATTTTTTTGTTGCTTATGTTTATGAATGAATTGTATTTTTGGCATGTTTAACCCTGCATTACTAACCTCTGGGTCGAATCGACCCATACACGCAAACTTTTTAAATTTAAAAAAAAACAAGGCGATATTTTAACTCAAGATATATGTGTAATCTAAATTTGTTTATATTTAAACGTTTATAAACAAAAATAATAAGGAATATTTATGATATTATGCATATAAAATTATTTTAAAAAATAGCCTGGGTCGACTAGACCCATAGTAAGCAATAATGTAACAAAGATTATGGGTCGATTAGACCCAGGTTAGTTATACCGTTATTGAAAAAAATATAAGTTCATTGTTTTTCGGAATTTTATTGAAGTAGTCGAGCGTTGTACATTTTTGTTATCAGTTTACGGTTATTCGTCGAAAATATACGATTGTCATTAGTGCTTGTGCAAAATTTTTAAATGAGTTCTTATGAAAGAGAACAAGAGCGATTGCTCGCACTTTTAGCTGATGTACCAAATGACGAAGATATAACTTATGATTGTTGTAGTAATACTGGTAATGATGATGAACTTTTTAGTAATCATGATTCGGAAACAGAGCAAGAACTAGATGAAAACTAGCCTTTAGTAATATTTTATTCACTTTTGAATATGGCAGCTATAAATGCTAGAGTTATTTTACTCTGTACTCAAAACGCATGGATCTTGTACAGGCAAATATTCAGAAACGTAATAAAATGTTAACTTTCTGAAAAAATCTGAAAGCAAGCTGCTCAAAATTTGCGAAGCTATTGGAGGAGGAGGAAAAAGAGCTGCCTACGAAACAATTAAAAAGAAGCCGCTGTCAGATTTGTGATTACAAACAAGATCGCAAAACCAAAACCAAGTGCTCTAAATGTGGAAAATATATTTGCCAGAAGCACTGTTATGTATTGTGCTCAAATTGCATTGCTTCTGCACAAGAGGAAGACATTGATGACGATATGTTCGATGAAAATTCCGAATAAAAGGTAACATTTACTGTACATAACTGAAAAATTTTTAATTTAGCCATACCAATTTTGTTTCTCACATTTCACTATTATATATCAGGTTTCAAATGCACTTTATTTGACGTCAACAATATCCATAAAACTCATCATTTTATACGCAATTCGGCTGGATAACTTTTTTTTCACTATTTTTTAGCTATGTTGTAATGAATACAAACTTAATTTCAATTTAAATACATATATTGCTTAACGCACCATTGTTTATTAAAATTTAACAATTAAAAACTAAAATCTACCAAAAGAAGTATACGTTTTATCAATTTATAAGTTGAGACTATTTCAATGGATAATACAATTGAGGGTCGATAAGACCCATGGTTAGTAACCATGCGACATGATTTAAGGTTAGTAATGCAGGGTTAAGTCATGCTTGAGACAAGAACAGCTTATATGTATGTGTGTTTAAGAAAGCCAATTCTGTAAAAGATACATTAGGGTGTACCTCTTTTTTAACAAAATTAATCTTTATAAAAGTTACAAAAAAAAATATGTTAATTTCAAAAATAAAAAAAAATTTGCATAAATCTTTACATAATGAATATTAAAAAAAAATTTTATAACTACTAAAAAAAATTATTTGAATTTAGAATAGAGTATTTTTAAACTTAATTGTTTTAAGGTTAAGTTATATATATACAAAAGTTAAGATATGTTACTTGAATCCATTATGTCAGGGTTTTGGATCTTTAAATGATCCTCTTTGATTTCGTTTTACTTAAGCTATATTAAGTTAAATCAAGTTAAACGTTATTTTAGTTATACATTTATGTGTTAATTTGTTTGTTTATGTTTTGTTTTTCTTTTATATAGGCATTATCAAACCGAGTTTTAGGTTACTTTTCGCGGGATTATCAAGACCTTGACTAAACTGAATTTTTAACATGATACAGCCTGCTTTAGCTGGTTTTGATCATATTTTTAGTTTTGCTGTTTCTTTAACACTCTTGCGCGATAAAATTGCAACGTATGCATAGGGGTGCTCCGCTGAGTGGGTGCTTCGCTGGGTTATATTAACAGATGCTGCGGAAAATTAAAGGTGCTTCGCTGGGGTCCAAAGCGTTGATTTTGTTAGTTTTAAGCACGTAAACTTTTGCAAAAAAACTTCTGTAAAAACATTATTGATTAAAATAGTGCTTCACTCGAATTTTCATGATTTACTTTACTTTATTTTTTTATATTCTTTAATTTTTTCCAAGTTAATTACAATTCAGCGATTTAACGTTGTTTGAAGAACTTTTAATGCCTTAATGCGCGTTCACTGGAAGTAAGAGAATGATAACTGTGCCGTTTAGGCTTTCATACTCTGATCTAAGCTGAGCTTGAGATCAGTTACCAAAACGCATGTTTATCATACGGTAAATCTCCGATAAGTATGCCTTAAGCAATTCGGTCGGTCTTAGCAATTCATAGATGCCCTAATATTATTTTTTTAATGTTATATATTATACGATGTTATAAGTGACAGATTATTTGAATTTTATTTCATTAATATTATTAATTTTATAATAAATTTATTATAATTTTGTATTAACTTTTTTTTCCAATTACTTATTTTAGAATAACATTTTCAGTATTTTAATATTTTATAATTTTATTGATAGTTTTACTGATCTGGTATAATTTAATTTAAGGTTTTAATATAAAAAGATAATTAATTTGCATAAGATTAATTATTTATAATTATTGGTTTCCATTTTTATTTATTTCTGAGACAGTTTTACAACATATATAAGCTTCTTTAAAATATTTTGATACATTGATCGTAACGAAGAAGTTGCCGCTACTTATTAATAGCGCCACACGATCAGTTAACGTTCCTTCTTTTTTTTTATACTTTGTTTTTTTATTTTTTTATTTTTATTTATAGGTCCAAATTTGTATAGAGCAAAAAATTAAATTTGCGCAATAAGAGTACGTTAGGTATAGTGATGGTAGCTACGGAAATTAAATGTTTAGTGTTCATAGATAGGCAATATATGGTGTGCGTGCCAATTAAAAATAAGAAATTATAATTACATAGAATAAAAAAAAACAATTGTAGGTAGATTTGCTTAGCTAATAAATTGTCCATTACAATCCTGATAATGTGATTTCAAAAATAAAAATAATTTCATTTTTAGCAGAGCATTAGATGGAAAAAGATAATTTATATAATCAAGGTATCTTCTGTAGATCTTTTGCATGGTATACGCCAATTGTTTTTTCATTTTCGGATGAAAGTTCAAAGTAAGATAAACCAACTTTTCGGGTCACGACTGCTTTAACAAATGTAGGTGCAAGTTTTGCGTTGAACTTCTTAATAGCACTGCTTTGGACAAAATTTCTGGCAAGAACAGCTTCGCATATCTTAAATTAAATTTCTCGACTTCGTAAATTATAACGTTGAGCATCACCCTCATGGGATTTGTTTATGTTTTTTTGGCATGATATCGAATCAATTTGAGAGCGTCAGGTAAATCTAACCTTATGTCATCTGAAACAAAATTAAGCTTTTTAAGAAGTAGGTAGTCTTTTCCATGCAACATCATATTCTGACCAAACAAAAGAAAGTATAGAGAATACCCTGTGCTTTGATGTATGGTAGAACGTAACGCACAAGATATTTCTATAAGGTTTGCATCCCAGTTTGAATGATATTTCCAATGTATGCTCTTATGGCGGCAATAATTGATCTATTTACTCTTTCAGATGCATTTGCCTGAGGAGAGAAGACAGCAGTACAAATGTGGTTTACACCAAATCGGGTTAGAAATGACTCAAACAAACCTGAACGAAACTGTGCTCCATTGTCTGTCAAGACAGTTTCAGGTACACCTATAGTAAAAAATATATTATTTTCAAGATATTGGCATATTGCTTTGGAAGTAAGCTTCTTAAGAGGATGAAGAAAATGAAATTTAGTGAAATAATCATCAATAAACCTATATGACCTTGTTTAGATCGTGGATATGGTCCTAAGATATCGAGACATAATTTTTGGAATCGACGCTCAGACATGAGAGGACGACCCATCGGTGGTCGCAATGTTTTGTTAACACTTTTTGTACATCGACACGTTTCACATTGGCCAACATAATCTCGAATTTGTGTCATCATCTTCAGCCAAAATAAGTGCCTTTTAAGTTTCTCTATCGTTTTAGCGATTCCACAATGCGCTGAAATTGGTGGATTATGTGCTCTGTACATAACGTCAGAGATGAGCTCGTTAGGAACCCAAAGCTTAAAAGAGTTTTCTTCTTGTTCAGGATTGCCGGTAGCGTGTTCTACTCGCTTGTAAACATAATCTTCAACGATTTTAATATCTGGTTATTTGTTTTGATTTTCCATAACAAAAGATTTAAGTTTCTCATAACTATCCGATCGAAAATGTTCAGACGATATATCAATAACGGGTCCAATGTCTTCAACTTCAACGATGAAATTTTCTGGCTCTCTTGAAAGAGTGTCAGCAACGACGTTTTCCGAACCTTTGCGGTGACTCATCGTGAACGAAAATCCCCGGAGTTTAAGATCCCACTATGCCAAACGTCCTGAGAGGTCCTTTTGTCGCATTAACCATAGAAGGCTGGCGTGATCGGTAATCACTTTGAATTCCTGGCCTTCTATATATGCGCGAAATTTCTTAATTCCCTGAACTACAGCGAGGCACTCTAACTCAGTGACTGAATAATTACGCTGCGCTTTAGTTAATTTGATCGACATGAAAGCTGTGGGAAGCTCTATGCCTTCATCGTTTTCTTGTGCGAGAACACAACCAAGACCAAATTAACTAGCATCACATTGCAGAATAAATTTTTTTGAAAAGTTAGGTGTGAAAAGTATTGGAGCAGAAGATAGAAGAGTTTTTAGTTGATCGAAAGAAGCTTGAGCCTGTTTGTTCCAAACAAAAGTCTTACCTTTCTTCAGCAATTCTGTCAAAGACAAAGTAATGGTAGCAAAATTATCAATAAATCTTCTGTACCATCCCGCTAAACCAAGAAAACTTCTCACTTGCTTCACGGAAGATGGGACAGGAAAATTAACAATAGCTTAAATTTTATCCGGATCAGTTTTAACTTGACCTTGCCCAATAATGAAACCAAGATATTTTATTTCGGTCATACAAAACTTTGACTTGGCAATATTGACTCTCAAATTCGCTTTTCGTAAGGGAAGAGCAACTTCTTGCAAGAGAATCAAGTGAGAATCAAAATCCTCGGATAAAATAAGCAAATCATCAAGATATATAAAAACACGATTGCGAAGGTTTGCTGGTTGAACGCGATCCATGAGACGACAAAGAGTTTGTGGCGCGTTACATAAGCCGAAAGGCATAACTTTGAATTGGTATAACGGCCTGTTTTGAATTGTAAAAGCAGTAGCTTGGCGAGATTTTTCCTCGAGAGGAATCTGCCAGAAAGCATATTCCATGTATAGTCTAGTTATATAACGAGCAGGTGGCAGACGACTCAATATCCCATCGATATGAGGAAGTGGATATGCATCTTTAATCGTATGTTTATTTACCTCTCTAGAGTCTAAACATAATCGACATTTGTTTCCACGTCTGACAAGAACGCAGTTACTACTCCATGGACTTGAAGATTCTTCAATAACATCTAAAGCCAACATTTGATAGATTTCTGTGAACAAAAGTTTTTCGATTACGGTGAAACAGGCCAATGACGTTGTTTTACAGGTTTAGCTGTACCCACATCAGTGGAATGTTCAATCAGACTAGTCCTCCCTAAAGCTTATCGATCAAATAAGGGAAAAACATCAACAACAAATTTTAATCGAGTGTTCTGTTCATCACTAAGCAAATGCATCTTTGGCACATCAGCTGGTTGTACCTATTTACCAACATCGAGTTCTGATACCACATGTTTATTCAGAAGGGTATATTCAGCTACTAAACCAAACTCTCTCCAAAAGTCAATACCCAAATAGACATCCTGCTTAAGCGATGGAATAACAAATAATTCAATTTTCTTAGTTATATTACTATATGTCAAGACAGTGGAAAAGTTCTCATTTACTGAACATATGGAACCATTGGCAGTTTTCACATTGCCAAAGCACTTCTTAAGTTTAACATCCGCTTAAATAGATTTTGCAGCCATATTGCCGATACAACTAATCGTAGCTCCTGAATCAATAAGAGCAACATAAGTTTTACCAGAAATATTTACATCCGTGTAAAGTCGATTATCCGTATCTGAAAAGTAATCTGAAATTAATCTTTTTCTGGTTTGCACAACATCTTTCCAAAATGATCGCAACCGTTTGGTGGAGGTTTATGTTTATAAGCGACAGATTTACTCGCAAACTCAGAAAAAATACGATGACGAACTTGTTTATAATTCGCAAAACACTCATGATATGGAACTATCGGTTTCAAAATTGGTTTATATTGTGAGCAATTCCTTGGAAGAATTGTCGATGGAAAATTTGATAAATCAAAATCGGTTTTAGCAGAAACGTTCTGAAGTTCAGTTTCTACAGTATCTTGCGCGGTTGTGACAGAATGGTGTTGATCGCCACATCCCTTTTCCGGTTTTCCGAAATGTTGCAAACATTACAGCTGGCCTTAAAAGTATCTTTCTTACCACAGCCATAACAGATAATTTTGCGTTGTTCTAGACAATCGTCATAGCGATGGCCTTGTTTATCACAATTCCAGCATTTAATTGCAAAAATGTTACGCTGCACCTTAAGAATTTCATCATCGGTTTGAGCGCAGGTATCATTGGACTCATCTTCAATTTCTGAGATATTGTTTCTTTGTCAAGATATTTTAGGTTTAACATGTGTGCCAAATTCATGAAAGAATGACTCATGTTTTCTAACCTCTTCGCGTAACCGTGCGATAGTGCGTATGTTTAAATGAAGAAGCTCGTAACGTAAGTTAGGTTTTAGGTTTCTCTGAAGTATGTCAACTAGTTCCAACTCCGAGACCTCATGTTGCATTCGATCAATGAGATTTTCGATAGAAGTTTGATACTCATCGAAGCTCTCTTGGTCTCTTTGTTAACGTTTTCTTTTATTCTCGAAAAGTATCCCATCCAAATCTAGGGTTTCGTCGATGGAATTTCCAAATCCAGTCCTAAGATTTGCCAATGAATAGCAAATGTAGATGATCACAAAGAAGTTGGTAATCGTTATTTAAAGTCTGTCCGGTTAGAGATTGTAAACGGTATATAAACTCATCTATAGGTATGCTATCTTTTGAGCTATCGAACTTTAACTGCCAATTCTGAATTATATTCGAAACTTGTTCAGGTTGGTTAGTTAAGTAAAAGTGATTGGAGTCCCGTAAAGAATTTTGAGGGTTCAGTACTGGTTGAAACAAAGGAATGATTTGTTCGTTGGGGTACCAAGATGGAGGAAGTTCTCGTGGCTAATCGGGCTGAACTGACTGATCAAGAATTGTTTAAGATTCTAGTTGTTTCTTCATTGTCTCTTCAATAGTATTAGAAATGAATGAACTCAGTTCTTGCACCAACTTATTTTGCTCGCCCTGAACTAGGGTTGTCGCAATATTTCTAACGTCATCTTGATTGAAATACTGTCCAGTCGGATTTTGTGACTGTTTCGGACTGTTGACGCTAGAAAAAGTGATCTGATCCGTTATATTAGAATCTCTATAGGTCCAATCAAGATAATTTCGTTTAGACTTGTTATTCATAGAACGAGTAACAGGTCTACCTCGTTTTTTTTTTTTTTTTTTTTTCTTTATTGATAACGTATGTATACATTAAGTTTTATATACAACTATTTCTCAAAAAAAATTACATTTTGTGGGAGAAAATAGCTAAAAATCATTCAAAAATTATATATGCTATCAATTGCTTAAGCGAATTATGTATGTATGTAAACATGTATATACTTAAGAATTTAAGTTGTTATTTATTTCATCATTATAACGTGTTTAATTTGGTTCATTATTGCAATTCAAAATTATAATTTTGCATTAAGAGGGATTTGACGGATCTTTTGAAAAGTAGCAAATTATTGCAAGTTTTTACATCATCGGGCAACCTATTATATATTCTTATGCCATAACTGCGTATCGATCTCGTACTTCTTTCAGTTCTGAAAAAGACGGTTCTGATATTTATTGTGTTTCGAAAGGTATATGATGAGTTTTCTGAGAAGTTTAGTCTTAAATTATGTTTAATCATACTATTTTTAATTTTAAATACCGTTATCAAAGTATGCAAAAGACAGAGTTTTTTAATATCAAATCTTGTTTCATATAAATTCCTAGTGGGTGTTCTTTGTGGAAGTAGTAATATATTCTTTACGATTTTATTTTGAATTATTTGTACCTCATTTATTTTCTTCTCAGTACATCTATTCCAAATTGTGTTCAAATAGTTAATTTGTGACAAAAAGTATGAATCATAAATCATCCACAGCTGCTTTTTTGGAATATTATTTCTGTTTCTATAAATTGCAAAATTGAGAGGTAATAGTTTTATTTTCAATTTATTTAGATGTTCATTCCAGTTGAGGTTGGTGTCGAACCATAACCCTAAATACTTTATTGTTGTCACTCTCTTTATTAATACATTTTTGAAAGGAATCCCTGGAAGATCATTTAAGTCTGGTAATGGTCTATTGTTATTAAACACAATGAAATTAGTCTTTGTTAGATTGATTTTTAATAAATTTTTTTCAAACCATTTGTCAATTTTTTCTAAGTCTGATGTTATATTTAGTATTAATTCTTCTATTGAAACTGTTGCATACATAAATGTTCCATCATCAGCATAGAATTGTGGAACTCCTTTTAAATCCATCTTGAAAACATTATTTATATAAACTAGGAACAGCGTTGCCGCTAGTTTTGATCCCTGTGGTACCCCCGTTTTTATCTGAAGTGTTCTGCTTTTTGTCTCATTAACGGTAACATATTGCTCCCTATTCATTAAGAAACTTTCGAACAATTTTAGATCGTTTCCCCCAATACCCAATTCAGCAAGTTTTCGAATCATTATTTTTAAATTTACTGAGTCAAATGCTTTAGACAGATCGATGGCTAACATTGCTACATTTTTTTTTTGTCTAAATTATCATATATATATTCAGTACATGATATACATGCTGCTAAAGTATTCGAATTTTCAACAAATCCGAACTGATTTTTATTAATTATTTGATTTTCTTTTAGAAAAATTTTAAGGCGATTTAGTATAATATTTTCGAATATTTTATCAATTGTACTCAACTTGGTTATTGGTCGATAATTTGCACAAAGTTCCTTACTTCCTGCTTTGTGTATTGGGACAACGCAACCAGTTTTTAATTCTTTTGGATACTGTCCATTTCGGAAACATTCATTAATAAATTTAGCCAATGGACCGACTAGGAATTCCTTGTATTTCTTAACAAAACGTCCGGATATTCCATCCGGACCATTTGCTGACTTTATATTTAATAGTTTGATCGCTGTTCCCACTTCTATGCTATTGCATTCACTAAGTGAGAATGGTTTTGTAATACCAAAGACTGGCTCATCAGAGTAATTGACAGAATCGAAGGATTCAACTACGTTTATGAAATGCTCATTGAAAGCATTAGCAATTTCTTTAGAATTTGTAATGATATTATTTTTATATTTAATTTGGCTAACTTCAATTTTGCTCTTATTTCTTTTTCCATACATTAATTCCTTCAGAATTGCCCATGTTTCATTGCTTGAGTCTATATTTTGTTCGATTTTTCTGCCATTATACTGTTTTTTGCGGTGATTTATTTCATTTCTAACTGTGATTTTAAGTTTTTTGAATTCAGTGTCGAAATAGGTATTATTTTTATATTTCAATTTTAGTTTGTAAAATTTATCTCTATTTTTTATTAATTCGAAGAGCTGACTATTCATCCACGGACTTCTATACTTCTTATCAGATTTTTGAAAAGATTTCATATTTCGATTTATACTTTCACATAATGAAGCATGGAAATCCGAGAAGGAAGGTTTACGTATAATCTCATTAAGCAACCCATTTGCTTCAAAGGCACGGTAATCAAATATATTAATGGTTTGATTATTTCTCGAAATCCCTGCTTTTCTTTTTAAATTCACCGCGAGGGATATTAACCTGTGATCTGAGATCGGGTTGTCTTCCAATGAAAGAACGAAATCAAAACTTAATTTGTCAGTTATAATATGATCAATGATTGTTCCCATGTTGTTCCCAATTCTAGTGACCATATCATTGCTTAGCTTGTTTAAACAAAAGAAACCATTGCTGTAAATATTGTTTAGATAACTAAGTGTTTCATTATTATTACAGAGAAGATTGATATTAAAGTCTCCTACTATGATTGAGTTTTTAAATTTTAGTACTTCATTTTCAAAGGCATTTATAAAGCATTCTATACTAGAAGAACAGAAACGATACACACACGTAATGCAAATTCCGGTCTTTAATAATTTGACAGTGAGAAAACTACTTTTTTCAATCTCTGAAGAGTGTAGAAGTGTTGAGCTTATACTTTCATGAACGAAAATTAAGCAGCCGCCTGCTCTATCAGATTCTCGATTCGCAATATATACATTATAATTTGGCAAATTGTAATAAATATTTTCATTTTTATAGATCCATATTTCGCTTAAAGCAATTACATGTACTATTTGTTTATTTCTCCTATTTGCTTCTACTATAATATTTAGATCATTCAATTTGTTTCTAATGCTCTGTATATTTAGATACAATATGTTTAAGTAGCAATCTTCTGCTCCAAAAAATAGCTTAATACGTACGTATTTAACATTTCTTTCAAAAATCTTATCGTTTATTAAGTTTACATTTTCCATAAAAGAATTTATTTATATTTGCTTATATAATGTATAATTTTATAATAATTTTTTATAATAGAAAAGAAAATCTTAACTGTAATTATTTTAATTTCTTTATATCCTCCATATTTTCAATTTGAATAATCGATGCACTTTCATTTTTTCTTACAAAAATTTTGGCGTTTTTCATCCATACAAACTGATATTGTTTTTTTTTTGCTTCCTCTTTTGCTTTTTTCATCAACTCGCTAAGCTCTTTTTCAAGTAGATGATGAAAGTTAACATTTTTTCCTCTCATATCAAAATTGGGTATAATTTTTTTAACATCTATCTGCTGTTTATTTTTTCTAAGTTCCATACATTTATTTTTAAAGTTTTCATTGTTCATTTTTAGTATAATTGGATGTGTGTTAAATTTTTTGTTTTCAGATTGAAATATATCGCTTATATCGTTTTCGACTACGTTTATGTTTACTTGCTCTCCGATTTTCATTATAACATCTTTTAAGTTACTTTTTTCAATTTTTGGTAGGTTTGTTATTATTAGGTTATTTTTGTGTTCTTTTTGTTTTAAAGTTAACACGTCTCGCTCTAAGCTTTTTATTTGATGTTTGGCGTTTGAGTTCTGAGCTTTTATCTCTTCAACTTCTTTTTTTATTTGCTTATTTTCCTCCGCTAATCTAGTTATCTCGTTCTTAAGTTCATCGAAACTATCGCTGATATATTGCTGAGAGTCTTTTATTCTATTCATTGCTCTTTCTTGTAATTTAAATTGTTTTTGCATATTTTCAATTATGGATGAAAGATTTGATTTATTTTCTTCTCCTTCTTCATCACTTGTTTCACTTGAAGTTGACACTTTGTCTAATTGATTTTGTTTTTTATTTTTTCTAGTTTTTGGCGCCATAAATAATTCCTTTATGTTTAGGACTAGCCCCTCTGTTTATATTACTTTTAGGGTTTCTTTCTTTAATTGTTTGAGAGGGAAGGTTCGGAATAATACTTTCGCCCCTCGTGGAAATATTGCTGCAAGTAGAAGAAGAACCTGAATTCAACAGATTATTTAAATCTGAGTTACTTATAAGAGTTAGTTTTGAAGACTCACAAGTTTGTCTGCACAAAGGACAGGTAGTAGAGTTTTTAAGCACTATGCAGATTTTGTGAAACCAATGTTGACATGAAGTTAACATAAGCGGTTGATCCTTCTTAAGTTTTTCATGGCATACGCTACAAAAAGGATCATTTTCAATACCCCAAAGGATTATCTAAATTTTCGTTGCTGTATCTTACAGCCATAATAAAAAAACGATTAATAAAACTATATCAAAACTCGTCCGTCAATCATCGTCATGCAAAAAAATATCAGGTAATTAGTAACGGGTTAAACTGATTAGATAAATATCTATTAAATATATATTCCAATCTCAACTCTGCTAAACTCCGAAACTATCCACAAAAATCAAAAAATAAAAGCAAACTAAAAAATACAACACTAAGCTAGATGGACTATTCATAGCATAGTTTGAAGCCAGAAAATATAATCATTATCTCTGGTCGATGGATCCAGATAAAACCTTAACTCATCGCAAATTCCAAGAGAAAGGAAAAACAAATCGTAACTAACAAATTTCCAAAAAAGCTTAATCTGAACTTAAACGATTTTATATCATATGTGTGGGATTGACAAAAGTTATTTAAACGTAACAAGCGAAAACGATTTAAACTGCTCTTGATCACATGTGAAATGCGAAAATCAACGATCTTATTTTCGTCGGCCCAACGTTGGGTGCCAATTGTGTAATGTGCGGTTTATGGTTTTTCTTCGACTTTATTATTTGGTTCTCAAACAAACTAAAAGATTAGTTCTTATTCAAACCTATGCCAAAAACGTTTATCTCCTAAAGAAAATAATCAAAACAGGAGATTAGATGTTACCTGAGTTAAGAGTTTCGGTGAGTGTGCACATATAGCGATGCACTAGCTAGCTCGTCGAAATGGTCGGGGTTCTTCCTAGTTCTCAACTCAAAAAGCATTATGACAATATTATTATGTGCACGTTAAAATAATAAAAAAAAACAATAAACTATAAATAGACCAGAAACTAACCAAAACATAACCCGACAAAACCTTCTCGTTTAACCCTTTCACTACTGTGACGAGGCAAAACTCGGTTGCAAGTTTTGCCGCACACGCAACAACACCAACAGTTAGCGACAACAATAAATACAGCAACAACACCTTCAGTTAAATAAACCACATCTAGCAACAACAACAAACACCACGCGATGACAACAACAGCTAGCAAACACCAACCAACAAGCACCCATTATTTAGCTGCAGCAGTTTATTTTATGTATTACTAGCGGATGTAACGCGGTGTTACTCGGGGTTGTGCCTCGATCGCAGAAAAAGGACGATTTTCAAAACTGCTCTCATTTTAACATTTTTTAAATTACCAATTAAATTTTAAAATTTTTTAAATTATAGTATTTTGGGGTCTTGCCCCCTCCTTCCGTCGAAAGTGTTAAGTCAAATTTCCGTAAAACTGTTCCTGCCAGAGATGATTAAACAAAATGACATCGGATAAAAAAAATGACATCTTCAACGTCTCGATCTGACGTATGGTTTTTGAGGAAAATGGTCATCCAGTTTGAAAAAAGTCTTTTCGAGAAAAATGCGTTTAAAGTTTTTCTTAGCATGCATTTAATATGCAATTTTATCTCAAAAAAATTCCAATTTAAAAAAATCCTATAAGCATCGATTCGCTTTGTGGATTGTCTTCGTTCAACTTCGGTTTTGGTCGAAACTGTTTGGTTAATTTTTTTTCATCTTTATATAGCTTCTGCTCGTATTCGTTAAACTTTTTTTTTTGCATTAGTCTTTGGTTCTTGACTTCGTTTGCCTTCGGTTCATTCCTTGATTTTTGTCGAAGGAACTTTTAAAAGCATAAGATCTATTTCAGTAACAGATACAAATGCCTACCAAGTTTCATCAAAATGGGTTCATCCGTTTTGACGTGAATGAATGAAATTTAAATAGCATCAATTCTGTTACAGGGTCAAGTTATTTCACGTACCGAATTTTAAGAGGGCTACAAAGCGCCCTCTTGCGGAAGTCTTTGGAATTTTTTATATTTTATGTTTCTTGGTTGCAGTTGAACGTTCATACCAAATTTCATTGAAATCGGTTCAATTCTGTTACAGGGTCAAGTTATTTCACGTACCGAATTTAAGAGGGCTACAAAGCACCCTCTTGCGGAAGTCTTTGGAATTTTTCATATTTTATGTTTGAGGAGTTTTTTGAGTCTTTAAAACGCACACTTAAAGCGCCCTCTTACAGATATCTTTGGAATTTTTTTATAGCCTATGTTATCTTGGGCGCAGTCGAACCTTCATACCAAATTTCATTGAAATCAATCCAGCTGTTTAGGAGTTATTATAGAGTGCCACGCCCACATACTTCCGCCCACTTTTTTTTCCTTTGCTTTATATGGGTTGCAGTTGAACTTTCATACCAAATTTCATTAATATCGGTCCAGGCGTTTAGGAGTGATTGAGTCTTAAAAATGCACTACTTAAAGCGCCTTCTTGCGGAAGTCTTTGGAATTTTTTATATTTTATGTTTTATCTTGGAATGAAGTGAACGTTCATACCAAATTTCATTGAAATCGGTCCAGTCGCTTAGAAGTTATTATGGAGTCCCACGCCCACAGACTTGCGCCCAATTTTTACACCCCCTATGTTCTTTCTCTCTATCAAACGTAATCGGTGTCCAAATTTCAGCTGAATCGGATAAACGGTGCACGAGCCTATACGGAACAGACAGACAGACAAACATTTGATTTTATATATTAGATTATTTTATTAACTTAAATTATTTGTTTTAAAAAAGAACATATTGTTAATTTCTTTTGTATATAACTATGAATTATAAAATTATTGAATACCAATCTGAATTTCTTTAAAATTACGTTACATTTATTACAACAATTAGTTTGAAGAATTAAGTTAGTTTAAATAAGATGAAGTTCAACAAAGCACCCTGTACCAACATAAATTATAAGCTATGTATAAGCGTATGTATGTAACTGGTGAGAGCAGCGGTCAATGCGGCAAAAACATAGCGGATGTTCAGGCGATACCAAAAACAAAACTTGCTGCAGCCAAGAGTAACATAAAGAACATACGATCCACAACAACCACAGGCAGCAGTGAGAGACGCAAAGAAGTAAAACCACCAACACTAACACAATAGATTACAAGCAGACATTAGAGCAACGAGAGTAAGAACAACGCACAGTGAGCGACAGCGACGTTGTTAAGTGAAGAAGACGACATCAAGCTAGCAGGGGTATGCGGCTGAGTGATAGAAGATACGGAGGGCAGTAGCTGACAGACCAATGAAAGTGCAGGTTGTAGAGAGTAGCTGACAGACCATTGAAAGTGTAGGTTGCACAGAGGAGCTGACGGACAACGGATCAAAGAGGTTGATAATAGCTGATGCAAATACAAGGCGAAGGTGCGGATGGTAAAACAGCGGACGGACCAGCAAGCGGCAAGGACAAAAAGGTAAGGCTTGAGGCTTGTGAAGAATTTGAAGCTAGAATTGTAAGAATTTGAAGCTAGATTCCCTCTGCTAAGTGACCTGACGGCACGCTTCTGAAACAGAAGCCAGGAGCGTGCCGTCAGGTCGCACGGGTGGTTGATACAAGTAGGAGCGCGCCGTCAGGTGGCTTAGCAAGAATTCGAAGCCAGGTTTTGTTGTAGGAGCGTACCGTCAGGTTGCTTAGCAAGAATTTGAAACTAGGTTTTGTTTTAGAAGCGCGCCGTCAGGCCGTTTAGCATAGAAGAACCTAAAGACAGGATTTAAGATATTAGCATCACGCTGGGTTTTATGCTAGCCAAGCCTCACTCAGATAGAAGACCACCATATTACCATACTGCTCATCACACCACCTTACATAATAGCTTTAATATTTGTAAGAACAAAGAACTAAAAAATCTAAAATAAAGGCTACTTTGAATTGTTCAACCAACAAATTTTGTAATTGGAGATCCTGGGGAACAACTGAGTATTACCTCAGCTATAGAGCCGGAAGACCGGCAGCTTCGTTACACTACCTTACCAGATATTGAGGAACCAAAGGTGGAGTCAGTCCTCATTCTTTACCCACCAGACCTTGGCAATACGTTACATTTATGTTTTATATATATTGCCCCTTTCACAAGCTAACTTGAATTAAATTAAACTTGAGATAATACCATGACTAACGACGATAGGCTACGACGAATCATATCAATAAGGCATCTTAAGATTTAAAATTCACAAAATAAATTCCAATTTATTAACTCATTAAGATTTATCAGAAACTGCATTATAAACATTTCGTTCACTAAAAAATAATTACGTTATATTATATTATATTGGGATCGACTGATACTAAAGAGTATTGTCATTATATGTTAAAAATTATGTAAAAATATTTATTCATGAAATTATTCCATGTCTTGCAAAGTAGTTTTATAGTTATATAGTTTCCATATTTCTTTTTGTTATAATTTATTTAATCGGAAATTTTAATAATACATTTAGTTTATTATAGATAGAAAAAGAATATAAAGTTCATCTAAAGAGTTTAAAAGTTATCTGTTGTTAGTTATGTTTAAGTAGTAGATAATAACAAGTATGCCAAAGCAACACTGTTGCTATGGTAAGTGAGAGTAGAGATAAAAATAGAACTAATTTAACATGGTGAGAATGAAAAAAAAATTAAGTTAGAAATATGCAAACTATAGAGATTATGCGTTATTCGATCAAGAGCGTGGAACATAATAAAAAAAATATACACAACTTAATACGAGAGAGCATGTTGTAGAATGTAATGCACTAATGTAATGTAGTGTTGTTGTAAATTATGTTTTTAAATTGGACTTAGATTACATACTTTTATGTTAACTTAATGTTAAGTTTAAAATAATTTTATAATTTATAAAGAAATTGAGCATAAATCTTAACATAATGAATATTAAAACAAAATTTTATAACTACTAAAAAAAAATATTTGAATTTAGAATAGAGTATTTTTAAAGTAATTGTTTAAGGCATTTTAATTACTTTAAGTTTAATTTTAAGGTTAAGTTATATATATACAAAAGTTAAGATATGTTACTTGAATCCATTATGTCAGGGTTTTGGATCTTTAAATTATCCTCTTTGATTTCGTTTTACTTAACCCTTAAATACATGACCTCAGCGATTTTCTACAAAATGGTCGCCTATATGTATTTCACAATTCTAAAAATGAATTTGTAATTTATTTTACAATCAAACTAGTAACTTCTGTGTAAACTCCATTTTCTTGGTTGTGCCACATATGGCACACCATGCAGTATAGGTAATTGAAAGTTTTATATATATTATTAAAAGAAAAGTTGAAAATATGCATGAATTATTTAAAAAATTGTGTTAACTTATTATGAAGATCATAAAAACAATTTATGTTAGCGTCAAGCAGTGGCGTAGATAGCTTTTGGTTCGGGAGGGGTCCACAAAAAAGTAATGACCTGTCATACGCTAAGGTAAGTAAATACATACTTGTCAAGTGTATGGAATTTTCAAAACTGACAATTTTTTTCGCTCACCGCTAACTTAGTAGGTGCTAAAAATAAGATCTGCAGAAATAAACCTGATCTAGTCTGCACAGAATCTTTTAATTCAATCTCAGATAGCGACAAAGTTATCATAAAAACATATCTAAAATATTTTCTAATCAGAATCAATTGACAACTACTTTCATATTTGACTCATGGCTCTGGGGGGAGGGACACCCGAGGAAAACCCCCATATCTACGCCACTGGCGTTTAGGCATAGGTGGGTGCCACGTTTTGCTTTGAGCAATATATAAATATCTTTTTCTCACACTATGGTAATTTACAGCGTTGACGGTTCGAATCGTACATTGACCAGTGACCTGCAGCGTCCTTATGGATTACCTTATTTGATATGCGTGTTGCATTCGATTTTTTTTACCTTTGGCACAATTCTGCCTACAAAGATATTGATGGGCGATCCTGGTTTCAAATGATTAGGAGCTTAAAATTATAGTTAAAATGAAACAATGAAAAAATGTTCGAAACAGTTGGTAACCATAGTTTCTTTTCTGACCTGACAGCCGTTTGCTTCCCAGTATTCACGAACGTCATTTATTTCATATAACGCCATATTGTAAGGAACACATTTATTGAGCTCTGCGACATCAAATGCAAAATTTTGGTAAATTTTTATGATTCATGATTCGTTGCCATGGAACATTATTTGATTTCAAATCAGTAGCACCACATTTTTAAAATCATTAGAATTCTTGTTCACTTGAACATTTGAACTTGAGCTTGAATCCGTCTCGTTGTAACTTAATGTGTACGCTTATTCTCTTCTAATTTCCAAATAATATCATAACAGAATCATCATCATCAAATTGATCATCTTCGCTCTGCTCTAAATCTATAAGTTCCAATATGTACTCCTTTATATCGGATTCATTTCTGAATTTACGACCTCTACTCATATTTCAGTAACTGTTAAAAAATCGTAATACGCAACAAAAACAAAGAAGTAAAGCTAATAAAACAATGAAGCAAAAAAATACGAATAAAGCAAACGGCTTTCAATAGAAGAATAAAATCATATCTATGGCTACGAAGTGCATGATGTGCCACATAAGGCACAACTATAATTTTGTTCGTAAGAAGGACAAAAAAACATGAAACGCTAATCTAACAATAAATGTGTGTTAATTAAAGACTATGTTCCTAACTTGATTTTTTGTTTCGGTCAAATATACCCTTTACTATTTTGATTTTATTTTTTAAGTAGTCTTGTTTTATTTTTTATGCAGTCAATTTTTTCACTTTTGCGCCAAATAACTCAATGATTTCTGTATGTGTTGCCGCTGTGAGAAAACGAAAGCTTCAAACCAGTATGCCTCAACAAATTTATTATTTTTCCAAACTTACTCTCGTTCAGACATGAGAAGAAATTCTTTGGTTGTGCCATATATGGCACACTATGCATTTAAGGGTTAAGCTATATTAAGTTAAATCAAGTTAAACATTATTTTGGTTATACATTTATGTGTTAATTTGTTTGTTTATGTTTTGCTTTTCTTTTATATAGGCATTATTAAGACCTTGACTAAACTGAATTTTTAACATGATACAGCCTGCTTTAGCTGGTTTTGATCATATTTTTTAGTTTTGCTGTTTCTTTAACACTCTTGCGCGATAAAATTGCAACGTGTACAATAGGGGTGCTCCGCTGAGTGGGTGCTTCGCAGGGTTATATTTACAGATGCTGCGGAAAATTAAAGGTGCTTCGCTGGGGTCATTTAAACACAAATGCCTTAGAGCTTCTAGAGTTTATTCTTTATTTTTTATATTCTTTAATTTTTTCCAAGTTTACAGCAAATATCACGTGTTCCAAACAATTTATTACAATAAAGCGATTTAACGTTGTTTGAAGAACTTTTAATACCTTAATGCGCGTTCAATGGATGTAAGAGAATGATAACTGTGCCGTTTAGGCTTTTATACTCTGATCTAAGCTGAGCTTGAGATCAGTTACCAAAATGCATGTTTATCATACGGTAAATCTCCGATAAGAATGCCTTAAGCAATTCGGTCGGTCTTAGCAATTCATAGATGCCCTTATATTATTTTTTTAATGTTATATATTATACGTTGTTATAAGTGACAGTTTATTTGAATTTTATTTAAGTAACATTATTAATTTTATAATAAATTTATTATAATTTTGTATTTACTTTTTTTTTTCAATTACTTATTTTAGAATAGCATTTTCAGTATTTTAATATTTTATAATTTTATTGATAGTTTTACTGATCAGGTATAATTTAATTTAATGTTTTAATATAAAAAGATGTTTAATTTGGATTAGATAAATTATTTATAAGTATTGGTTTCCATTTTTATTTATTTCATAGACAGTTTTACAATATATATTAGTTTCTTTAAAATTTTTTGATACATTGGATGATCGTAACGAAGAAGTTGCCGCTACTTATTAATAGCGCCACACGATCAGTTAACGTTCCTTCTTTTTTTTATACTTTGTTTTGTTTTTTTATATTTTTTTTTTATTTATAGGTTCAAATTTGTGTAGAGCAAAAAATTAAATTTGAGTAAAAAGAGCAGAGATAAAGAGATGGGAAACTTCTTTTTAATGATGTTTTCTTTCATGTTTCCCTCCAAATTCATGCTTCTTCTTTAATTTTTTGGGTACTTTTGTGAGTCTCATGTATTGTATACATGATTCGCCTCATAGTTGTCAAGTATTATTGTCAGATTCTATTAAAAGGGTTGCATTGCAAAAAAATAAAAATGTACTATTATATCAAAGTTGCATCGAACTTAAATGATGTTTGCGGTAGAACAATGGTATTTTCTTTTCCCGATAAAAGAAATCAAGAATATATTCCATTTTTCTGCACCCTTTTTGCAAAGAGTGCAGAATATATTACATTTTTTATTTAACCCAAAAACTTTGCCCTGTTCTAAGTTGACAAAAAAACAAAAAAACCAAATTTTGTCATAATTCTACTTTAGGGCCCACTCCTTATTATTTATTTTTCGAGTTGGATTAGTTAGATCATATGTATTTGGGCTCGCTTCGCCCAATGGTGGTAAAATAAAAGGACTTTTTTTTTGGTTTAGAAGATAAAATTCATCAAATTTCGAAAAAAGCTTATACAAATCTATGATTTGTTATAATTTATTAATATTCAATGTTAAACAACAAGTTTAAATAGAGAAACTTGCCTTTATTGTTAATTTATTTTAGCAACAAATTATTTACCGTTTTAATAATTTTAATTTTTTTTATTTTTCTCTTTTTTGTAGAAAAAGCTTTGAAAGAAGAAAGATAAATGAAGGAAGTAAATATATTTACCAACAAAACAATATGAACATGTTTCAAATCTAGTTTTTTATCTAATGAAATCTTTAAGTGAAACGTATTGCTTATTTTATGTTTCGGTTTTATAACAAAAACTTATTCATTTTAGCTTCTGAATTTACAGATAAATATTTGCTATCTTCCAAATAAAAGTATTTTTCATTTAAAGAAGAAATTCATTAACTTTTAAAATTTGTGGTTTTACACTTTCGCCCTGTTTACCAAGAGTTATGCAATGATCTCTATTCAATATTTCAATCGCTTTCCTAATTTGCGCAAAGCAATATCTTATTCACCAACTTTAAGCTTGTTAACAAATAATTGGTGAGTGGTAAAAAGTTATTCAACACAATTTATAAGCTTATAACTAAGTTCTTCTATGTCATGCGAAAGCTTCATTGATTAAATGAAGAAATAATGGGTTTCGTGAGCGAGAAGGTAATCAGCGATTTAAATAATCTGGATTACTTTCTCGATTGCATGTAAGCAGGATTTTGTTGGGGCTTTATGTTCAATATTTTCTTAAAATGTCACTTTTCAGTTCCCTCAGTTGACAGCATTTGAGGATAGAATTTTAAAGTCGTCAATTTTGAGAAAAAACTGCAATTTATCTTACTTTTGAGATCAAAATTTTCGTGAAGAAAACACTATTCAATTTTAAAGGTCAGAATTTGTTTGAGCAGAGAACCAAAAACTGCAAAATTCTTAAAGAGGGCCAAAATAATAAAAAGTTATTCTGTTCCTTGATTCTATTCCTAGTGGAGAGATTCTGTAACACAAACCGACCTGTATAAAATTACTTCCAAATAAAATAGTACTAGTACAATTCTACTATAATTTCGTACTTATTAATTCGTAGTAAATAACACATACTCTAAATAATACAAAACTACGTTTTTATGCAACTCTGCTGTTAGTTTTCATGCCAAGGTGGGTTTCAGATTTAAGCCGCGTTTCCATGTGATCTTATCTTATGTTATCTTATCCCATTTTTAGTAAGAAAGAAAGAGCATGCGTGCCATATTTTATGGGGTTGACTAAAGTAAGTGTGAAACAGGCATAAATTTTCTTTTTTTATAGCATGTGATATCCCCTGTCATTTCATGAGAACTAGAGGATAGAAAGAAGTTGAACTTTTTCTATAAAAGTGTATCACATGCTATAATATTTTACAACCGTTTTGATAGCTGCATGACATTTTTCATTTCATATGACATTTCTAAAAATTATAATTGATTTTTAATCATTAGTGACCATGCTAAGTGTTTATTATTAAGACTTAATATTGAGCTTACTGGTCAGTAATTATAATTATTTTAATTATAATTACAAAGTTTTTTTTTTTAATGAAGACAACAACTTTAACAGCAACAACAACTCTGTATAGAGCAAATCACTGAGCATTGACTAGACAGTCTGTTTCGTGGCTGCTAAACCAACTCATCAGTAGTCTTGCGTGATTTTCGCTGTGGTCCACTCAGTTGCTTAAGTTTTATTTGAACACAAGAACAGCTGAAAAAGTGTCTTTGTTTACTTTTTCTTGATCATGTTTTTATTTTGAACAAATCCAACTTATTCTATTTTTAGCAACAAGAGCTTTTTTCTACCATATCGCTTCTTCGAATTCGAATGAAGCTTTATTTCGAAAGTAGACCATAGCTTTTTCCTCTATCAGAGCTTTTGTCGTTGTGTTTTATTGTTGTTGTTCTACCTATTCACAGAACCAACCAGGCTTCAGCTAATCTAGCTGATGATAAACCATGGTGGTGTGAAAGTATTTGTTCTTCTTGAAAAACTGAGTTTTTTTGTATTGTGTGTAAACACAATGAATCAAATTTTTCTGAATTGGTCGTGCTCTACCAGAAATTATAATTGATTTTTAATCATTAGTGACCATGCTAAGTGTTTATTATTAAGACTTAATATTGAGCTTACTGGTCAGTAATTATAATTATTTTAATTATAATTACAAAGTTTTTTTTTAATGAAGACAACAACTTTAACAGTAACAACAACTCTGTATAGAACAAATCACTGAGCATTGACTAGACAGTCTGTTTCGTGGCTGCTAAACCAACTCATCAGTAGTCTTGCGTGATTTTCGTGAGTTTCGCATGGTTTATCATCAGCTAGATTAGCTGAAGCCTGGTTGGTTCTGTGAATAGGTAGAACAACAACAATAAAACACAACGACAAAAGCTCTGATAGAGGAAAAAGCTATGGTCTACTTTCGAAATAAAGCTTCATTCGAATTCGAAGAAGCGATATGGTAGAAAAAAGCTCTTGTTGCTAAAAATAGAATAAGTTGGATTTGTTCAAAACAAAAACATGATCAAGAAAAAGTAAACAAAGACACTTTTTCAGCTGTTCTTGTGTTCAAATAAAACTTAAGCAACTGAGTGGACCACAGCGAAAATCACGCAAGACTACTGATGAGTTGGTTTAGCAGCCACGAAACAGACTGTCTAGTCAATGCTCAGTGATTTGCTCTATACAGAGTTGTTGTTGCTGTTAAAGTTGTTGTCTTCATTAAAAAAAAAACTTTGTAATTATAATTAAAATAATTATAATTACTGACCAGTAAGCTCAATATTAAGTCTTAATAATAAACACTTAGCATGGTCACTAATGATTAAAAATCAATTATAATTTCTGGTAGAGCACGACCAATTCAGAAAAATTTGATTCATTGTGTTTACACACAATACAAAAAAACTCAGTTTTTCAAGAAGAACAAATACTTTCACACCACCATGGTTTATCATCAGCTAGATTAGCTGAAGCCTGGTTGGTTCTGTGAATAGGTAGAACAACAACAATAAAACACAACGACAAAAGCTCTGATAGAGGAAAAAGCTATGGTCTACTTTCGAAATAAAGCTTCATTCGAATTCGAAGAAGCGATATGGTAGAAAAAAGCTCTTGTTGCTAAAAATAGAATAAGTTGGATTTGTTCAAAACAAAAACATGATCAAGAAAAAGTAAACAAAGACACTTTTTCAGCTGTTCTTGTGTTCAAATAAAACTTAAGCAACTGAGTGGACCACAGCGAAAATCACGCAAGACTACTGATGAGTTGGTTTAGCAGCCACGAAACAGACTGTCTAGTCAATGCTCAGTGATTTGCTCTATACAGAGTTGTTGTTGCTGTTAAAGTTGTTGTCTTCATTAAAAAAAAAACTTTGTAATTATAATTAAAATAATTATAATTACTGACCAGTAAGCTCAATATTAAGTCTTAATAATAAACACTTAGCATGGTCACTAATGATTAAAAATCAATTATAATTTCTGGTAGAGCACGACCAATTCAGAAAAATTTGATTCATTGTGTTTACACACAATACAAAAAAACTCAGTTTTTCAAGAAGAACAAATACTTTCACACCACCATGGTTTATCATCAGCTAGATTAGCTGAAGCCTGGTTGGTTCTGTGAATAGGTAGAACAACAACAATAAAACACAACGACAAAAGCTCTGATAGAGGAAAAAGCTATGGTCTGCTTTCGAAATAAAGCTTCATTCGAATTCGAAGAAGCGATATGGTAGAAAAAAGCTCTTGTTGCTAAAAATAGAATAAGTTGGATTTGTTCAAAACAAAAACATGATCAAGAAAAAGTAAACAAAGACACTTTTTCAGCTGTTCTTGTGTTCAAATAAAACTTAAGCAACTGAGTGGACCACAGCGAAAATCACGCAAGACTACTGATGAGTTGGTTTAGCAGCCACGAAACAGACTGTCTAGTCAATGCTCAGTGATTTGCTCTATACAGAGTTGTTGTTGCTGTTAAAGTTGTTGTCTTCATTAAAAAAAAAAACTTTGTAATTATAATTAAAATAATTATAATTACTGACCAGTAAGCTCAATATTAAGTCTTAATATTTCTAAAAATTTTAATAGCAAAAATTCGGCAGACAAACAACAACTTCAAATTGCAGAAAGTAAGTTTGTAACTTTTCTTTGCCTCGTCAAACTCTAAACTATTCCTTTTCCACTAGTTTGCTAGGTCGTCGTCGCTCTGAGGAAAAGGAAATGTTGGATCTCAAAGCAAAAACCGTGCAAATTCTTGCCGTCATGGCAACTGATTCTCTCTGTTTGCCACAATGCAGTTCCACAGGCGCCAACTCAAAGATACACCGCAATGCATGAGCGATCCACCGCCACTGCAAGGAGCTGGTGGTGGTCCAAGATCTTCCTCGCCCATGTGCAGTAGCAGCCAGTCAACAGAAAACGTGGTTGTTTCTGAGGCACAGCAACATCAGCAGCAGCCGCAACAGAAACAAAAACAACAGCAGCTCCAACAACAACAACAATAATGCGCTGGAGTCGTACCAGTTTCGGTAGCAACATCAGTGCTTGTTACTTCATGTTCATCGAACTCTGGCGCTTCGAGTTAAAATCCCAATGCCACGGTCTGCACGCAGAAAGGTGACCACTTTGTTCAACCCAGACGTGGCCGTAAAAGCGATCGCAGTCGAAGTGGAGTTCGTAGAAGTGCTACAGCTACAGCTGCTGCTACATATGATGGTATAATTGCCAATGAAGCGATAGGGGTTGTTGCTGCTGTTTCTGCCGCTGCTATTCATTGTTTCATATATTAAATATTAACAGCTTATGTATGTTATGAATTTTTTTTCGTGTAATTTAATTATAAAAAGGCATGTTAAACCTAAAATGCGGCTAGTTATTTATTGAGAACATATTAATATACATATATAACATATTTATATTTTAGAATAAGAACAAATTTCAAAGTTTTGAAAAATAAATAAATTTATTTTTTGTTTACAAATATGACCAAATGTCAAACGTTTATAGTGAAAATGATCTATATCCATCTCGCTCATTATAGCAAATGTTTTTGAAATGGGATAAGATAAGATAAGATAAGATCACATGGAAACGCGGCTTTAAGCAGTGAGCGCTTTCAACTGTTCCAGTAGAAAACCTAATTAGCGCTTTTTTTCTATGACTGAGTTGCTAAGTCAAACATCAAAAATATTGGCAAGTAGTTAAAATGCAGGGACGTGCAACAAATATGTTGGCAAATAGCAATGAATGCGCATGTTCTTGTAGTTTTAGAGCATATTTTAAAATTAATACTTAATAAATAAACTTAAAAGAGACAAAAAATACAATTTCCTGGTAAGGCTACCAATTTATTGGATAAACTGTTTTACATTTCATAAATTAAACAACTATTTTGACATTTCAAATAGCAAACTATTCAGAAAATATAACTTATTGAGAGCGCTGGACGTGACCACTGAGTTTTCACCAGACTGCTTAAATTTAAGGAAACTGTTGAATTATGTTTTTAATTATGGTAACTGGGGAGTATGTCAAAAATTGCACTAACACATTTATAGAGTTTATGTTGGTATTGTTGCCATTTTGACAGAAGGCTATCTCTTTCTTGCTAAAAATTTGTCGAAGTTTCCCATCTCATTATCTCTGACAAGAGTACGTAAGCTAAAGTGATGGTAACTACGGAAATTAAATGTTAAATGTTTATAGATGGGCAATATTTAGTGTGCGTGCCAATTAAAAATAAGAAAATATAATTACATAGAATGAAAAAAAATCCTAGGTAGATTTGCTTAGCTAATAAATTGTCCATTACAATTCTTAGATCGTTTAAAAACTTTAGGTCAACAAAATGTTTGTGTCGCGTACTATCGCTCGATTTAAGAAAATTGGAAGCTTTAAAATTGCAAAGAAGACCGGTCGTAAAAGTACCGTTAGGACTCCAAAAATTGTGAGAAAAGTCGTGCGTTCCGCTTGTGCTGTTTTCCCAGAGCGTTGTCGGCTGGTAAGGAAAAATAAGGGTGAAAGATTGGAAAGTAATAATTGAAAACCAAAAAAAATAAACGCTGAAATAAAAAATTTTGTTTAAAAAAAAGTAACGGTCTCTTTTATTTTTAACAAAACTTTAGTAACAGTCATTCGTCGCCACGCTTTATATTGCCAAATATTATCTAAAGAAATAATATCTTTTTTAACGATAGGTCTTTCCTATCCACTTTTCCAAAAGAGGAATTTTGATGAAACAGATTTTGAAAATCCAATGGAAATTCTGAATTATAAAATATTTTCCACCAGTTTCGGAAGCCAATCGGAGTTATTTTTGTACCTTTAATGTAGTTTCACTGGATACTTGATTTCCACAAAGAATTTGGGTTACTATGTAAGTTTTCAAAAAATTACTATATAAAATAACGATTTTGGAGGAAATTTCATCAGTTATTTAAGTGGTGATGGACTCAACTCAAAATATAAGAAACAAATCTCAAAATGGCAGTACGACGGGTGTTTGCAAGACATTTTGACCGTACAGATGTTGGAACAGCGAAAAACGATCGTTTTTTTTTCTAGTCCGGCCGTAGCATGGACGATGACGGCATGAGAAAAATTGTATTTTTATTCGGAGAGAGATCAAATTTTGAGAACGGACAAGATTCCGTTATTCCATATTGACCGAAATATTTCAGTTGATATAAAGGGTGATTTTTTAAGAGTTTAAGTTTAAGAAAAATAGACAGAAAATTTGCATAGCCAGTAAAATATTTATTTGCTGCGATACATCAATGCCTGCAATTTAGTTTGTTGACGTACCCATTGAGCCAAAAATTTTCTTCGTCACTGAAAACAATTTTTGGATAAAAAAGTGGATCTTCATCCAATTTTTCTAAGGCCCATTCACCAAACAAACGACGTTTAGGTAAATCACCCGGCTTTAGTCCTTGCACCAGTTGTACGCACTTTTGTATGGTTTCATACCGAGGTTCTTGCTTAAAATGATCCAGGTGGTCGAATAACACAAGCCCAATTGTTGAGAACGGCAACGAGTTGCAAATCGCGATATTCATTGGAATTAGCCGATACAGCAGTTCGGTGGGTTGATTACAAAAATCATAAACTGGAAGTATTAGCGAAACACACTTGTCCCAGAGCACGAATTTTAATAATAAATTTCATTGATTTGCTAAAGATGTTTGTTTATTAGTCTATTTATGGTGAAATGGCAATCCTTTATTAAAAAATTCACCCTTTATTAAGAAAAAACCAAATAAGTAAACATTCGCTTTGTTTAAACCTTTTTGAAACTTATGCTGTGATATGAAGCCTTTGAAAAAAAAAGTTATAACAAAAGAAAAAGCCTGAAGTTTGAACAAGGAATCAATAGTGCAAATATCGGACGCATTAACCGCTTCATCACAGCCTCTATTATTCCATAAAATTATTTTCAGATATAAGCCCGACATTTGATAAAACCGCCCCAAAAAAAAATTCATGGTTGCGCCCCTGACTGGAAATCATGGTTTGTCAAACAAAAGCGTCAGCAAGACACGAGCTTGTGAGTAGAAAGTGGTCGGAAGACACGAAACAAAAACCAAAAACACTCCCAAATCATCCAAACACTCCCAACACTTGCCAAATTCACAAGAATTTAGGGAGTATTTGTGTTTTTGCCGTTGCTTCAGACATTTTTTGTGTGTTATTGTGCGCACAATATTTGGCTGTTTATTCTTGCTACTTCTTTTTGCATTTATTTGTGTGGTGTTTTCATTGTTAATAAATATAACTTATAATAATGTTTACTTTTAATAGGATTATATTTATAAAATATGTGTTTTAGAAAATATATATTTATTAATTCGTGCACCATCATAAAATAGTTTGGTTATGCACTATGGAACGATTATATTTCAGAAATCAAACAGTTGCAACAAAAAGTTCTTTGTGCTCGGAATATTCCTTTTTATGTAATAATTTATATTCATCCAAATTATTTTATTCGGTTTTGTCTTTAAGACTTTTTTGTTTGTTTTTTTAAGTATGTATTTGAAGTATGAAGAACGGTCAAGAGTGATGATCTATCGTCAAGTTATTCCATGCATACAGTTAGGTAGAATAAAGTAATTTGACTACCTGCGGAACATTTTATATTCTAACAAGAATGCAAAAAATGCGTGAATGCAAGCCAACCACCAATAATGGGCACTCCAATTATGATTTTAAAATTAAATTTAAGAAGAAAAACTCTTCTTTTTAAACCAAGAATTACGTTAATTTAACTTTAAAAATCGCAGAGGTTCGAAACTGATTACGAAGATAAAATTTAAATTTATTATATCTCTTTGAATAATATTTTAATGTTCTTGAGGAAGTGCATTTTTTTTTGGGTTTATTTCTGCTCATTTCTTATTTGATTTATCCACATAAAAATGTGTAAAGCAGGGACCAAAACAAATGATTATTTTTCAATTTTTAATGAAAGCTAGTAAGATATCTTCGTCTTGGCCGAAGTCAAACGGCCAATTCGTACAAATAATAAAATTAGCTTAAATATTATAGACAGACATGCGGGCATGGGCTAAATCAACTCAGGTGGTTGATTGATGCTAATCATGAATATATATGTAATTTTCTGTACCTACCACGACTTATGGGGTATGGTAACGTTTTATGGGCGTTACACGCGTTCTGAAAAATTTAATATACCCCATATCCGTGGCGGTATAAAATCAGTGTCGGAAAACACTTTTGAGCATACCGAATTTTTGAATTTGTATTGCCTCTTAGAATTAATAATGATCTTTATTTTTTAAGCGTTAAAAATAAAAATTAAAACAATTATTACAAATTGAACAATTATTACAACCAAAAAATCAGTTTTACTTTTGATTTTTAGTCGAACAAAATATATTATTTTTTAATTTTGATTTGATTTTTAGTTTTGAAGAAGGAATATAAATATATATACTGTTACCTGCGCAACATGAAGGAAGTTTGGCTTGCATTCACGCATTTCATGCATTCTTGTTAGAATAAAAAATGTTCTGCAGGTAGTCAAATTACTGTATTCTACCTAACTGTATGCATGGAATAATCTGACGATAGATCAAAACTCTTTACCGTTATTAATACTTCAGATACGAAAAAAACCCATAAAAAGTCTTAAAGTGCTAGATTTTATTCAAAAACATGGGAAAAAATGCAAAGCAATATGTTGGTTTAATGCAAAAAATTTTTGTATGAATATAAATTATTAATTAAAAAGAAATATGCCGAACACAAGCCGCGGCGAAAAATTTGTTTCAATAAAAAATTTTTCTGATCGGTCACCACCTCTCTGCAGACAATGGCAAACCTCAGAGAGTAAATAATGCCATGTAAAGCTTCTTGAGAACATGAACTTTAGCCGTTCGGAGTCAGCATAAAACATGTAGGTCCAGTTCTCGGTCAATTGTGTGCAAACATTTAATTACACACACAACACAATTGATCATAAGAAGCTCGGTCAAAGTCCTTTCAAGGGCTGAAATGGCCAATTTGTTTTTTTTTTTTTATGCCGAACACAAAGAACTTTTGTTGCAGCTGTTTGATTTCTGAAATATAATCTGCCCATAGTGCAAAACCAAACTATTTAATGATGGTGCACGAATTAATAAATAAATATTTTCTACAACACATATTTTATAAACATAGACATAAAAAGGGAACATTATTATAACGTATATCTATTAACATATAACTAATTATATAATATAATTCTCGGTTATTGCCATTAGGACTAAAATCACTTGAGTCTAGACGCAAAATTGCATCCCGTAATTTTAGTTCATGATATCATCTCCTGATAATCACTTCATGAGCTCATTACTTTCAATTTTCCTTCACGACATTTAAGAAAATCAAAATTGTTTTATATATAATACTGTCGAACTAATTATTCATTAAATGAGCCTATAAGAAGGGTGTTGATACTCTTTAATGAATTCAATTTGTCTTATGACTTTGACTTTTTTGTTCCTTAACACATTTTTAAAAACTTTGTAAATAGTTTCTTCTTAACATAGTACTACGTTACTTTATTTTATACTTATAATCTATGTTTACTTATTTAAGTTATTTAATTATGAATTACTTGTATGAATTTAGTCTGTAAGTCTGTAATTTAACCTCTTGGTTAAGCTCAACCAACCTTACTGTTGCCTCGACGACCCTGGCGGACTTTAGGCGCATATATCCCACTCCATGTGCACTGCTGCTGAAGAAGTCATTGGTTTTCGGCGCCCGCAACCTCGCAACCAATGGCATGGCCAGGAGTGTCGCGACGCGACAGCAGAAAAATACGCCACACATAAAAAGAGGCTGCAGTCAACTGCAACGTGAGCCATGTACGAAAACTATCGCGAAAAGAAGAAGGAAGATAAATGCCTTTTCAGACGTAAAAAAAAGAGAGCAGGAAAAGCGTGAGCGAATAAAAATTTAGGTGTACCAGGGCAAGAAGAATCCTCGAAAATTCTACCAGTAGGTTAAGCGTCTAACAAAACTTTTCAAGCCCGGAGCATCCACTTGTAGAGATGAGAATGGTGATCTGGTTACAGATACGCAGTGCGCATTGAAATTATGGAGACAGCATTTTTCCAATCTGCTTGCAGGCGACGATACCAACAATTCCGCCCTTGGAGAATGCAGTCCAATACTACCAATCGACGATGATGGAGTGGAAATTCCACCATCTAGCCATGACAAGGTTAAAGTTGCTCGCTTGAGTCCAGCGACTCAAAAACAACAAAGCCGCAGGAGCTACCGGCCTGGCTACTCAATTGTTTAAAACCGGCGGCGGAGAATTGATAAGGTGCATGCATCAACTCATCAGCAACATATGGCTAGCGGAAAGCATGCCCGACGGTTGGAATTTCAGTGTGCTTTCTCCTATACTTAAGAAAAGAGACCCGACAATCTACGCCAACTACCGAGGTATCAGTCTTATTACCATCGCATACAAGGTTCTTTCGAGCGTATTGTGTGAAAGATTGAAGCCGCATACCAAAACACTGATTGGACCTTATCAGTGTGGCTTTCGTCCTGGCAAGTCCACCATAGACCAGAGTTTTACACTACGCCAAATCCTGGAGAAAACCCACGAAAACCAAATCGACACCCATCATATCTTTGTTGATTACAAAGCTGCGTTCGATAGCCCAATTCGGGTTTGCTTGTACGCAAAAATGTCTGAGTTCGGTATACCTGCAAAGTTGATAAGGCTCTTCAAGATGACGTTGGGCAATACATGCAGCTCCGTCAAGGTAGGAAATGACCTCTCCGAAACCTTTAATACCGAACGAGGTTTCAGACAAGGCGACCTGCTATCATGCGATCTCTTCAGTTTCATCATAGAGGGGATCCTACGACAGGCAGGTGTACATCGAAATGAGATGTAACTGCTGCTTTCGTCGCTATAGAAAAGGAATCAGCCAAAGTGGGTTTGACGGTGAACAAGGGCAAAACAAAGTATATGATGTCTGCAAATAGGGAAGCGCGATGCCTAGGCTCCTATGTTACAGCAGGCAATTAGAACTTTGAAGTTTTCAAGGAGTTAACATACCTTGGCACCACCGTTAACAGCAACAACAATGTCAGCCTGGAGATAAAGAGAATAATAACAATTGCTAATAGGTGCTTCTACGGGCTAAGTAAGCAATTAGGTTCCAGAGCCCTCTCTTGATCGACAAAACTCTACAAGACGCTCATCATACCTGTGCTTCTCTATGGCGCTGAGGCATGGATGGTATCGCAAACAGATGTAGCCGCTTTTGGGTGTTCGTTAGGAAAGTTCTTTGCAACATATTTGGTCCTGTTCAACTTGGCAACGACAACCGCATTCGAATGAACCACAAACTGTACGAGCGCTACGACGAGGTGTTTGAGGCGAAAGCCGAGGGTCGACGACCAAGAGGATGACCATGCCTCCGATGGATTGACCAGGCCGAGGAAGCCCTTACGGCGCTCGGTGAAAGAGATTGGAGATGGCACGTGCGAAGCAGAGACGCCTGGCGAGAGCTGATGAAGTCGGCCGTAACTTGACAACGGGTTGTCATGTAAGTAAGTAAGTAAGTAAAACTGAAATAAGAAAATAATTGAACTTAACAAATATCATTCTTGCCTTCGTAAGCCTATGGAATGTAATAAAAGTTGGTTTACGACTGAAAGGACATACTTTTATAAAAAAAAAAATGCTCGTTTAACCCTCGAGAACTATCGCATGGGTGGAATCCACCCATAAGGCCGAATTTCTTGTAGAAGTATATAATTTTTCATGAAAATCATCACTTAATTATAATGTTATCCTCATTTGAATGTTTATTGATGTTAAGAAGCATTAATTACTCGTTTAAACTAAGGTGATATTAACATAAAGCCAGTTTATTAAAAGGCTTGGGTGGTTTACACCCTCGATAGTAATGGCGTTTCAAAATTGTGGGTGTTTTTCACCTACGATAGTAATCAGTAATGAAATAATTTATGTGATTGCTAATATAAAATCAAAATAAATCACTAATATTTGCAACAGTCACACCTACCCTCTGTACGTACTGCTATGAATCAACTTTGCCAGATACGAACTCAATCTATGATGATATGTTTAGTAGCTGTAATGTGTAACTAAAATTTGTAAGTATTTAGCTCACTTTTGAACAACAATTTTACTTTGTGCCGAAAAAAATTATTAAATAACTTTTTCTTTTATATATATTCAGCTTTTCAAATCAGTTAACCAAAGGCTCATGGCGTGAAAACTTAAAAAGTTACAACTGATTTTGGAAAATGCATTTTTTATTTTTTCTCTAATTGCTATGTTCCTAAGTAAACCATTACATAAAAAAAATAAAATTAATTACTTATAAAATATTGTTGTTTTTCAGTAGTTGGGTATTCATTCTTAAAAACAAATTGATTATTTTTATAGTTTTATTTGACAGATGAGAAACGCAGATACTAACTGAGTATGGGTGGATTACACCTAACGATAGTACTGACGTAAGTGAAATAGACGAAAGTCCTCGAGGGTTAAAGAATTTTCACTTTAATCGCCCTCATATAAGCCTAGATTGCGTTTTCGTGGATTCACACATAATTTGATTAGTTTTCAAAACAGTGTTTAAAATGAGTTTTCTAATACGATCTTCAGCTTCCTTTGTCTTCTTACTTTTTCATTACAGGACCTCTTCTTTTGATATTCGCTATTTTTATGCCACATTCAGCATATTAGTTTAGTCTAGAGATCAAAAATGAAGCAATAAATTTTGAAAAAAATAGTACAATTATTTTTAAGATACTCTTTTTGACTCATCTCATGCGTTGGTTGAGTGCACCACAACAAAGAGAAAATATGAAATTTGTTAGGAAACAAAATTTTTAAATATTAAATATGTGTTAACCAATTCGTGTTTTACATCTTATCACATATCTAACCATGTGATATGTGATGGAAACCAACAATAACATTGAGAAAGTTCAGTAGAACATGTTTTTAACTTGTTTTTTGTGCTAAAAATCTATAAAAAGAATCCACTGCTGTAATGTTATGTCCCAAATTTAACCAAGTAAATGCTTTTCAAAAATAAATAAGAACACTTTTCACACGAAATTGTTCCAATATTCCAAATTCGTATCAAAGTAAAGGTATAGTTTTACCTTATGGCTTTTATGTTATCCAATTGTTTTATTCCCTTATCAATCCAAGAACGATATAAAAAGTTGATTAAAAAAGGGAAATACTTTAATTGGCTTAAAGTGGACTTTCCAAGTGTATTCTTATTGCAAGATTTCTACTCTTTAAACTTGAAAGCTGTTTTCCTACAATTATTATTCGATTTGGTTAAAATTTTATGGATTTTTTGAAAAATTTAATTTTACGGTTTCTACATTCAAAATATTACCCCTCAACAAACAAAGCTTGACTTACCTCTCTCGAATATTTTCCAAGTAATTGGCAATGTAGTCCACCATACATTTAGCGAATTCCTTAAAATCAGTAGCTTCCATGTCAATCAAGCTGCAAATAAACTTCTTGGTAATTATTTTGATAAGATTTGTTTAAAGAAGAATAACTTCTAAATATGTCATTATTTTTTACACAAATTATGTGTACGCTACACACTGGCGCAGCTGCGAGTAACTAAAGGTACATACCATCTCTTTTAGACAGTAACTTAATTTAAAAATTCAGCTGTTTGTAATTTTGAAAAAGTGTTATTTATTTGTTTGCATGCGTTAAATTTAAGTTATATATATGTTATATTTATGTTATCCATTTATATATTTTTTTTTTCAGGAAACTTTACCATAACTCATCAAATTAAGAAATTAATTTTTATACCCCCCACGCGTACTGCGAAAGGGTATATTAATTTTGTCACGACGTGTGTAACGCCCATAAGGAAGCGTGGTAGGTATAGAAAAGTAAATATATTCTTGGTCAGCATCACCACCTGAGTTGATTTAGCCATGTCCGTCTGTCTGTCCGTCTGTCTCTCTGTCGACACGATTACAGCCGTAATTTTCAAGTTATCGTAATGAAATTCGATATTTAAGCTTCTTTTTAAAAAGCAAAGATCAAGTTTGAGAATGGGCTAAATCGGATGAAAACCACGCCTACCTCCCATACAGCCCCGATAATGAAAACTCTATAAAGAGACTAATATTTAAGTAACAAAACTGAAATTTGGTATTTGTGTGTTCTATGACAAAACTGAGATGTGTTAGAAAAATAGGTGTCATCCACCCACTAACACGCCCACCTCCCATATAACCCCAAAATTGAAAATTATATAAAGCGGCTTCTGACGAAGGTACAAAAATAAAATAAGGTATATATTCATTGTATATCAAAACTAAGACGTGTAAGACAAATGGGCGTCATCCACCCACGAACACACCCACCTCCCATACAACTTCAAAATTGAAAACTCTAAAAATAGGCTTCTCTTTAAGCTACAGACAAAAAATTTGATACGTTTGTATTTTATATCAAAACTAAATCGTGGAAGAAAAGTGGTTGTCATCCTCCTAAGGCCACACCCACTTCCCATACAACCCACTATAGCGAAAACTCTATTAATAGGCTAATATTTGCAGCGTTAAAATTTAATTTTTTTATCCTTACGAATAGGCCGTGGGGGTATTTTAACTTCATTCAAGTCGAAGATATATGTACCTTACTAGTTTTACTAAATATGCCCAATAGAGTGTGTCGTTACCCACGTAATAAAAAAGTTTGAAAAGTTATTTTACGACTTGTTTAAAAAATGACCTCAATACAACTCCGTAATCAAAAACTAAGTTTTTTGACCCCAGACAAAACCACCAATATGGCGTTTTTATATAAATAATGCATTTTATGTGCCTTGAACTCGATTTTTTTTTTAATTATATTAAAATTTGCAAAGGTTGATCCTCTTCTTGCCCTTAAAAAAGTGCTTTATTTGGCCGTAAAAAAATTTTCGTAGCAGTTCCGAATTGCGATATAACAATAAAAAAATAAAAATAAAAACAAAATTGGCTGTTAAATCCCTTAAGGGGACGTGACACCTTCAAAAAATTTATTTTAATGTTTTCAAATGCCTATTAGTTGAATAAAAAATAAGAAATCATTTTGAAAAATTAAATTTATATGTTTTAGTAAAAAAATAACGCAAAAAAATGTTTTTTAATTTTTTTATTTACATATATGGCTACAGGAATTATTTTAAAAAGACATCAAAAAACCATGGCGGGCGTGATTACGAGTCACCGGGACATCGGAAAAAAAAACAAAAACGGGGTTTTTATCAACATCGAAACCGCCATGGAATGAACTAGAAGAAAAAATGTTGGTTGAAAAATAACAAAATGGGGGCGTTTTTTCGAAAATTGTCAATTTTTTTGGACAAAATCGGCCAAAAACTCAATAACTATAAAACCCATTTTTCTGTCCGTAGTTCATTCTATGCATAGACAAATGTTAAATAACGTATTCAAATTTCAGTACGATCGGTTGAGAAGTTTTTGTTTTATCAAGCCCGCCATGATTTTTTTAATGATTTTGTAAAAAAATTCTAGTAGCAATATATGTGATTAAAATAATAAAAAAAAATGTTTTTTGCGTAATTTTTTTTCCGAAAAATATATTTGTAATTTTTCAAAATGATATCATACTTTTTATTAAACTTATACGCATTTTAAAACACTAAATTAAAAAAATGTTTGAAGGTGTCACGTCCCCTTAAGGACTTTGACCGAGCTTCTAATGATCAATTGTGCTGCGTGTGTAATAAAATGTTTGTTCACAATTGGCCGACATGTGGACCTACATGTTTTTATGCCAACTCCGAACAGATAAAGTTCATGTTCTCAAGAAGCTTTACATGGCATTTTTACTCTTTGAGGATTGCCATCGTCTGCAAAGACCTGCCGGTCCATCAGAAAAACTAATTTCAATTGAAATGTTTGTGACTCATCGTGATTCGAACCCAAGTCTGCCAAAAATCGATGAATCGCATCCCACACACGCTTATGCTTTTAAACTTCCTTGATAGAATTTCTCAAAACTAAAGTTTTTTTAATCTGTTGTTACTTTATTCATCGCCCTTTGACTTTGTTTGTGGTTTTTTTGTACGTTTTACAGGCTTTAGGTCTGTTTCTTGTCACATAAAAATATCAGTTTGTATTATAAACTAATTTACAGCATAAGCGGCACATTGCGAAAAACTAAAATATACACCCGACTTTGATAATGTGAATAATTAGTTAATATGAATTAAATGAATAATTGAATGTGAATAATGTGAATAATTAGTTTATAATACAAACTGATATTTTAATATGACAAGAAACGGACCTAAAGCCTGAACAATGTAAAAAAAAACCACAAACATAGTCAAAGGTCGATAAATAAAGTAAAAACTATTTAAAACGGACGGCACGCCGAAAATTGCAGCAGCAAAAATGAAGCTCTACAAAGAACTTAAAAAAACGTATGATGATAAAACTAATAAAACTATTCACAAATATATCAACAGAAAACGATCGCGCGCAAGTGTAAAAACTTCCATAAAATTTGTATTAAGATACAGAAAATCAGGTATTGTGCCAAACTTTCTGACAAATACAACAAAAAAGGTAACCAACATATTTGAAACTTATAACAAAATACAAACAACTTTATAAGAAGAGAACTGATTTATTTATTTATTGGCCAAACAAGACAATTTACTTAATCTAATAGTTTTTGTTATTTTTTTTTTATTATCTTTTCTCTCTTCTTTCCTTGTTTTTGTGTTCAACGATATGCAATTCGATGAGGGCGTAATCCGCCCACCTGACCGACATGATTACAAGAACATGTCAAAAAGAAAAGGCAAGAAGAAAAGAACAATTAGGGGTAATATTACAATGCTTAGGTCTATGTTTTAAACATTATAATTATAATTTATACAGTTATTCTACACCTGCTGAAACAAGGAGAAAGAAATGGACTAGGAGAGGGTTCACTTAGATGTGACATTTGGCAGAGATGGTAAATTAATATTTAGGGTGAGAAAAACGATTTGGAAAGGGAACGCTTGAACATGGATTTGGACATGGGGAGTATACATATAGTGCTCGCTGACATTATTAAATATTCTACAACATCTATTTATGGGTTCGTTAAATGCGTAAATGGTGTTGTGATGAGGTTCTTTTAACAATTTTGTATATCTAGTTCTCCTTATTGGTTCATTAAATACAACTTTATTCGAAATGCATTCACTGTCGATGTTTCCATAACATCAAATTTAAAGCATGAACAAAGTAATATTCTTCTTGACGAAAGCGTCATTATATTCAACATTTTCAGTCTAATTTCATATGGTGGTAAGTTTCTATAGTCCCGGGGATCGTACGAATCTCTCAAGGCAAAAAGCAAAAATTGTCTCTGAATTCATTCAAGTTTTTCACTATGCACTTCAAAAGCTGGATTCCAAATAATACAGCAATATTCAAGAATAGGACGCACTAATGTGCAGTATAAGGTTTTAGTTACCCATAAATTCTTGAACTCTTTTGCACGCCTTTTAATGAATCCAAGCAGTTTGTTCGCCCTGGATATGATATGATCATAGTGAAGGTTAAAGCGCAACTTGTTATCTAGGATTACTCCAAGATCTGAAATGTGAATGACCCTGTTAAGTTCCACCCCATTAAGCATATTATTTTGAATACACCAATGTTCAAGAGATAAAAACTTGTTCTGTAAGAATACTGAATCCACTTCTGATCTAACCACATGGTACAGTTTTAAGTCATCTGCATATAAGAGATGTGGGACATCGTGCAAAACTTCAGATATGTCTGCAATAAATATGTTGAAGAGAAGTGGGCCCAGGTGGCTACCCTGAGGTACACCTGACGAAACAACAATTTTCTTAGAAAGAGTTCCTTGAAATTTTACAAATTGGGATCTTTCACAAAGATAGGACTTGAGCCAATTCAGCAAAGAGCCTGCAATACCAAAATTCTCTAGTTTCTTCGTTAAGATTTCGTGATCAACACGATCAAACGCTTTACTAAAATCTGTATAGACTGCATCTATCTGATGTCCTTTTTCCATTTTAATAAGAACATCCGATGACATGATTGTCAGATTTGTGACGGTTGAACGTCCTTTACGGAACCCATGTTGCTGTTCATTTAAACGTGGGTTAATAACGTAGGTAAGTTTGAAACGTATAATTTTTTCAAAAAGTTTCGGAATTGCTGATAATATTGCAATGCCCCTATAATTTTCAACTGATCTCTTATCACCATTCTTATAAATGGGCGTAAGGTGAGAAGACTTCCAAAAAGACGGAAACACACCTGATTGCAAGGATTTATTAAAAATAATAAATTATGGCGTAATTAACTGCTCTAAGTACACTGGTTTACAAATAACGAAAAGTTGTTTGTACTTTGAATGCCACTATCCTTTTATCATGTAAAATCGGTCGCTAATACCGAAAAAAATTATATTTTTTTTTTCTGTCACTCCGTTTTCGAGATATTGCCCACTGTAGGGTTTGCAACAAAAAAAAAAGTTGGTTCCACTTAATTGCATATATCTCCAGAACCAACAACAGTTATCAAACAAATGATATATCAAATAAAAGCTAATAAAATTTCTTGCAAACAATGCAAACATCATTTTTTGCTCGAGCTGTTAGTTTTGGCGGAATAAATTCAAATTTCGGGGATTTTTTTTATTTTTCATAAAAATAAAAAAAAAAGACAAAATAGTTGCAATTTTCGTTAAGAAATCAAAATATTTTGTTACTTTTGATATTTTTTACTAAAAGCCTTTATTTTTCCAAAAAAAAATAAGCTCTTGTTGAAGAAAATCTATTGAGAAATGAAAAAGTTGTGTTCAATGAAACGAAAGCACCCAAGTTATGTTATTTTTAAAAATTTTATTGTCGTATAAATAAATTGGGTTATTGTCTTATAATTTTTTATTTTTCATTTTTATTCTTCATAGGAATCCAGTCAAGGGTTTTGCGAAAGAAAAGATAAGAACAATTAGGCTACAATAAAAACAGGTAGGCTCACGACTGAGAGAGCAACCGTCGAAACCGTCACAGCAAAACACCTGATTTCGACACTTATGGCTATAAGAAAGAGAGCCTACCTGTTTTTATTATTTTGTGTGAGTCCTTATTTTGTGTTTTTTGACAGTTTCGGCGGTCGCGCTCTGAGTACCATATCTGCAGCACTTTCGAGATTATTTTATTAAAAATTATACTAAAAAACGTGGCAAACAAGCGGACGCACAATTTGTAACGAAAGAAAAAAATAAAAAATAAGATATACTTCAAAATAAAATGAGTAAAAGACTGCGAGAACTCCAGTGTAAAAACGACCCAGATATTTTCTGCTAGTGTGCGGTGAATTTACTTTCGAAAAGAAACGAGTCAATTTTACGAATTTACTGCAAATGTCATGTCTTCATTATTTTGGTATTGTGGCTGAGAACATTGGTGAATCATGGACGCCAAGTTTTTTTGTGTCAATCGTGCAAATAATTATTGTCTGAATGGAGCTCGGGTAAAAAACGATACATGAAATTCGATGTTCCGATGATCTGGAGACAACCGTTTTGCCACCTAAACGATTGCTATTTTTTGTCTGGCCAAAGTGACTGGTGTTGGAAAACATAACGAGTGATATACACCACTGTCCCGACTGTTTCATTGCCAGTATCTTATTCTGACGATGTTCCATATCCTACTTGTCCCGATTCAACACGTGAAAACAATCGAAAATCCGTAGATTCAGTGGAGTCGGAAGGAACCACGGGTGGTAGTACTATTACAACTGAAAGCACAACTCACCTTGTATCGCAAGCGCAGCTGAATGATTGGATAAGAGATTTGGAACTGTCAAAGGAAAAATCGGAATTGCATGTTTCTCGTATGCAACAATTCAACTCTTTGAGACCCGATGCTAAGGTGACATACTACAGAACTCGTGAAAAACCGATTGCTATACACTTTACTAAGAATGACAATATCTGCTATTGCGTAGACATTCCTGGCTTATTTAATACCTTCGGTCGGCCGTACATTCCCAAAGAGTGGCGTTTGTTTATTGATGGCAGCAAAGTGAGCTTGAAGGCGTATTACTTAATATAGGAAACAAAAAGCCATCGATTCCGATCGCGCATGCACTCATTACAAAGGAAACCTACGAAACAATGGCGAAGCTATTGACATATATTAAATATGAACAACACGACTGGAAAATATGTTCTGATCTCAAAGTCGTTGGTATGCTTTGTGGTTTACAGAGTGGCTACACAAAGTACTGCTGTTTTCTCTGCAAGTGGGATAGTCGAGCACGTGAACACCACTATTACAAAAAGGACTGGCCAGAAAGAATTGAGTCGAAAGTTGGAGAGAGCAACGTAAAAAACGTTCCACTCGTCAAAAAGGAAAACATAATTCTCCCACCGCTGCACATCAAACTTGGACTTATGAAAAACTCTGTCAAGGCGTTAGACAAAGAAAGCGAAGAATCTCGGTGACGAGAGCGACGAACATGGGGAAAGATTCCACCAACAGATGAAAGTAATTGAGAATCGATACCAAGGATTTTGGGACAAAGGAATGATAAATAAAAATTATTTACAATGTAAAAAACAATATAAATGATTAAGGGAACAATAAAAATTATTAATAATAATTATATAGGTACAACTTAAATAATGTTAAAATAATGTTAATTATTAAAAAAATAAAATGAAGAATATATGATTTTATTACAACAACCTTTAGTTCTCACTTTTTTTATGGCAATAAAATAAGTCCAAATGCATTAATTGATAATCACACAACTTGGGTAATTTCGTTCTATTAAACACAACTTTTTCATTTCTCAATAGATTTTCTTCAACAATAGCTTATTTTTTTTGGAAAAATAAAGGCTTTTAGTGAAAAATATCAAAAGTAACAAAATATTTTGATTTCTTAACGAAATTTGCAACTCTTTTGTCTTTTTTTTGGAAATTTTTCTGAAAAATAAAAAAATCCCCGAAATTTGAATTTATTTCGCCAAAACTAACAGCTCGAGCAAAAAATGATGTTTGCATTGTTTGTAGGAAATTTTATTAGCTTTTATTTGATATATTTGTTTGATAACTGTTGTTGGTTCTGGAGATATATGCAATTAAGTGGAACCAACTTTTTTTTTTCGTTGAAAATCCTACAGTGGGCAATATCTCGAAACGGAGTGACAGAAAAACAAAAATTTTTTTTCGGAATTAGCGACCGATTTTACATGAGAAAAGGATAGTGGCATTCAAAGTACATATTGGCTGTAAACCAGTGGTATTGAACAAGTGAAATTGGTGGCAAAAGTTCTATTCCAGGAGACTTATTGGAATCTAATTCTTTAATGGAATTGGTAATCTCTCTCTTTGTTATATTAAGTGAACAAACCAATGGTGGTAGATTGAGTGTGTAGGTAGATTGAATGAAGGAGAACAAAAAACTTCTTTAAAATGATCTGCAAAGAGATTACAAATCACCTGTGGGTCAAAAGAAGTAACATTTCCTTTGAACATGGAATTCGGATATCCCGTTGATTTCCTCTTAACATTTACAAAGTCACAGAATTTTTTTGGGTCTTCAATAATCCTTTCCTTAATTAAATTGGTATAAAGTTTATAAGCTTCTTTAATGTTGTTGGGCTATGGCCGTGTATATATATATTTTAAATATATTTCAAAAGAAGGCCGATCAATTTTTCAACACGTTTATAAGCTTCTTCAGACTTGACAGAGAATTCTTTAGACAATTCACCATATCTTGTCTTAACCTCATCACTTACATTCGCGGCGATTTTTATTACTCTGTAAAGTTTATTTCTCTGATTTCTCAAGTTTCTTAGATTTGAATCAAGCCACGGTTCTGATAGTTTATTTTTTTTCTTTATTTTTGGAACACGGGTATCAAAGATAGAAAAGACTTTCTCGTAGAAATATGAGACAGCATCGTCCAATTCAAGGGCAGATAAGTGGTTCCAATCCAAAGAATTCAAGTCATTCTTTATCTTACTGTGATCGGCGTTAAGAAAATCGTAAACAACAGAATTATTAAAGGACTGTGTAAAAGTTATATTATTAGCGCATAATTCTATAGTAAAAGCAGAGTGGTGGAGGGTATTAGAGAAAATTTGCTCGGCATCACTAGTTGGACTAACCTTGACTTCGTCATAAGAGTTAGTAAAAATTAAATCTAGCCACCGACCATTCTGGTTTGGAACTGGAGCTACTTGCAGACAATCATTACTATAAAATGTACTAAATAAGTCAAAGTCGACCGCATTAGAAACATATATTGGAAAGAGATGATTGTCATTATCGTCGGGAACAAACGATATATTAGGACGGTTAAAGTCACCGAAAACTATAATTTTATCTTCTTCGTTTATAACGGCTGTTATTAACGTTATAAGATCACGTAATTCTTTATAGGAATTCTCAGTTGAATTTGGGGGAATATACATAAATAACACCAATGTATAAATTAAGAATTGAAAGAGTTTTTACTTTTTAATTAATTTTATTATAAATGTTTCCAGTTCGGAGTTTCAATTCTTTCTGAAAATCGTTATAAAAATTTTCTTTTCTTGAAGTTCAAAATCAAAAATTTGAATATTCAAAACTAGCAAACTTAAAATAACTTAAACAAGTAGAACAAAGTTCAAGGGTTACATTAAACAAAACGAAATAAACATAATATTTAGACTTGCAAAGCTGTTTCCTTAACTACTCCCCCCTTTAAAGAGGAGTCGTCCCGATTTCTTTAAGAATTACATCAAACAAGGATGTTGAAGTGAAGATATGATCAATTTTTTGAATTGAATTGATTTTGAAAAAAATTAATTCCATGTTTCTCGATTTTTCTGTCTCGATTATCTTGTTCATCATCATGTTTCAAATTTCTATTTAATGATTGTTTAATGCGTCCAATTCGTTGTTTTCATGCAGTAGATGACTTAGTTTCGTGAAATTCAGCCAGTGGGTAATTTCATTTTTGAATTTTGCTCTCCTCTTTGTTTTTAAATGATTTGTAATGTTGTATGAGTTACATTGTTAATACGTAAAACTTACAGAAAAAGTTATAAATTCTAAGATTGCATAATATTTTATAAGATTTTGATTTAAGCATTAATTAAAAATTTTTAAAAATAAAAATAATATAATGTAATACTTAGTACAAAAAAATTGTTCGAAATTAACTGCGCACTCTAAATTATAGTAAAAAAAAAAAAACAAATTGGCCATTTCAGCCCTTGAAAATACTTTGACCGAGCTTCTTATGATCAATTGTGTTGTGTGTGTTATTTAATGTTTGCACACAATTGACCGAGAACTGGACCTACATGTTTTATGCCGACTCCGAACGGCTAAAGTTCATGTTCTCAAGAAGCTTTACATGGCATTATTTACTCTCTGAGGTTTGCCATTGTCTGCAGAGAGGTGGTGACCGATCAGAAAAATTTTTTATTGAAAAAAACTTTTCGCCGCGGCTGGGGATCGAACCCGGGCTCCGAGCATGCTAAGCCAAGCACTTAACCTGCATGCCACGGTCACCACGCTAAATTATAGTAATATGATTAATTCCATATTGATTTGTAATTTGTAGTTGCTTTGTATTTATTTATTTAGAAATATTACGGTGGTAGTTAAGATTTTTGGTATGTGAAATCAACGAGAAAATGTAACATTGCCATGAGTTACAGTTTATAATTAATGTAGAAGTATTAACAAGTTAATAAATTTATGCAAAACAAAAACGAGGTCTGAAAGAAGTTTTATCAGAGATTTTCCTTATGAATTTTTTTTCCATCTATTACTACCGTTGTTCCTAAATCTCTTTCGATAATTTTTTCATTATAAATATTATCAAATTTGTTTCCTAATCTTTTATTCCGCCGTAAAAAAACTATCTCTCCAGGCTCATAAGTTTTTGTGGTCCTGTTTTCATTAAGTCTATCTAATGTTTTTTCTTGGGCCAAAATTAACATCTCTTTTATTTTATTAATTGGAACACATCGATCGGTTTAGCATTTATGACTGAGTGGATGCTGTTATTGTACTTGTGTGTTGCTAATAGTATTAAATCCTTAGTTTCATTTATCTCTTGCTGTATTTTAATACATCGAGCTATTTCCAGAAGAGTCGAATGAAACCTTTCAATTTGTCCATTGCTTTCACTGTGAAGGGCCAAAATTATCCCTTAGCATGGTTCTTATCAAATTAGAATGAATGGCTTTTTCATTGTCTGTAACGATTCTTTTTGTGTTTCTAAAATGTCCTTATATTTCTAACAAGGCATCTTTTATATCAATTGTTGACCTTGACGTAATTGGCTTAACTATGGCAAATTTTGAAAACTTGTCAATGCACGTCAAAAAGTGTTGCTTAGCTGTAATTAAAATGTCAATATAAAGTATTTCGCCTGGAAAATTTGGGATTGGAGTTTTTCCTACCGCAGGTGTTTTCTTTTATATTTGTTTTCTAAGCAGATTTTACAGTTTGCAATCATTGTTTTTAACATTTTTCTAATGGACGGAAAGTAATATTCCCCTATAATTTGCTGAAAGTTTTCCTTTACAGATCGGTGAGCTCGATTATGTTCTGTCGCTATGGCTTCTAGTTGGTCTTTTTTGTTTATCAAATCTATTACTAATTTGTCCGTATGAATAAATTTAGTTCCAGGGAATGTTTTAACTATGTCATCTTGAATTTGCGCCAATGTTGGAAGATCACAGTGAATTGCATTTGTAACGTTGGGATCTATGTTTTCTTTTAAGTATTTTACTAAATTGTCCATTGTATCGTAATTTATTACATGTCGAATGAGTTTTTGAAATACAATTTTTGTACTTTTACTAAAATAATTTGCTTTTGTTAATAAAAATTGTTTTTGAATTGGTAAACTGGGTAATTTATTGTCCGGATTACATTAGATAGGGATACTTCACTATGTCCAGTCATTCCTGATTCTGTCATATTGTTAACATATTGTCTTGAAAGCGCATCGGCTACCTTGTTTTCCCTTCCCGGTTTATAATGGAATGTGGGCGAAAACTCTTCGATGAAGGCACGCCATCTTTTAATTTTTGTATTGGGATTTTTATTTGAAATAGCGAATGTTAATGGTTGATGATCCGTAAATATATGGATATCTTTAATGCACTATAAGTAATGACAGAGTGCTTTTAATGACCAAACGATAGCTAGTAGTTCACGCTCATTTGTGGCATAATTTTCCTCCGTCTTTGACAGAGTTCGAGAGAGCATTGTTATTGGTCTTCCGTTTTGTGAAAGCACAGCGCCAAGAGCGCTAGAGGAAGCATCCGTTGTCCTCTGAGGCCAATATTTTCTTAACCCTTTCAAAGGCATTTATCGCTTCCAAGTCAAAACTTATTTTAATATTTTTTGAGCTTTTAGCCGATACATGACCGTTCTCACCGCGAAGGTATTTTTTCAAAGGTTTTGTTATTGCAGCGTAATCCTTAACGAACCTACGATAATACCCTGATAAGCCTAGAAATGAGCGTAGTGCCCGTAGGGTTTGAGGTGTTTTATATCCAAGTATGTCGGAAACTTTATTACTACATGTTGTTATGCCTTTCTGTGAAACTTTGAAACCAAGGAATTCTACATCTGTCTTAAAAAACTTTGACTTTTCTGATGACACCCTCACTCCTGCATTATGCAATTTTTTTAATATATTTTCTATATCTCGCAAATGTGATTTCTCGTCAAGTGAATAAATAATAATATCATCTATGTAAACATGACATATTTAACCTATATCGTCTCGCAACACATCATCAATCGCACGCTGAAAAATGCTGGGTGCATTTTTTAATCCAAAAGGAAGCCGACAAAATTCATATTTGCCATTTCCCTGTCGTTTTCAGATAATAGTATATGGTGAAATCCTGATTTGAGATCAATGGTGGTAAAGTATTGTGACTTGCCCAAATTAGCTAGGATAACGAAAATATCTGGAATCGAGTATCGATCGGAGACAGTTTTTTCATTAAGTTTTCTAAAGTCAATAACCAGACGATGCTTTTGGTTTCCCTTTTCGTCTAAGCCTTTTTTGTTTACTACATGGACGGGTGAGTTATAGGGTGAGCAAGAAGCACGTATTATTCCGTCCTTAAGTAAAGTTTTAATTTCGTCATTTATGAATCCTGCTACTGAAATAGGATAAGGGTAGCTTTTTGTATAAATTGGTTCTTCATTAACAGTGCGAATTGCACCCTTTACAGCTGTATTATAAGGCAATGCAATATTTGGTTCTGCAAATGCTTCAATATTTCTAGCTATCATTTCATCAAAATTTATTTTAATGTGAGCAGGGACTGAGTCCTTTTCTATTGACATAGAATTTACTTGCTCACAGGAATAGTGTTGGATTTTTTCTTTACCATTTTTATAAAATAAATGACCGCTTTTTGTGTCAATTTTTGCTTCAATTTTTTTCAAGAAATCATATCCTATTATGCCATCAAACGTGGTTAGATTTGGCAACAGATAAAAAATAGATGTATGACTTAGAAGATTAACTTTACAATTTTTGGTTATTATATTAATGCCATTTAAGGATTTGACTTTAAATGGATTATCAACATTTATGATTCCTTTTAAAAAGCAATGATCTCTTATAAAATTTTTTGAAGTTCCAGTAGTAATTTTTTGAAAGCAGTAGGAAGATCTTTGGGTCTACATGAAAATAATGTGTCACACAATGGACGTCTCAAGCCGGAAATAAAAACTCTCAACGCGTTTTCTCTAGCTCGTTGGTTAAGAGCAAAAGTTAATTCACCATTACCACTGTACGTCATTATATTTTTGTTAACAATAAGGGTGAGTTGCTTGTCTACTGCGTCATAATAATCAGAAATAGTTAAGTTATCCTGACGAAGAATACTTAATTCATTTTCCAATACGTGGATTGGCCTTTTATCCGAATACGTTTGATTTAGTCTGGCTATGATTGCGTTAAAATTCAAAACTGTACTAAACGCAGATAGTGTGGCATTAGCAGAACCTGTAATTCTGTTCCTAAAAATACCCATGGCAATGTAATATTTTTCAGATCCCTCTGAAGAATATTTTATTGCAAACTCTGCGGCAGATCGCCATGCAGGATAAGCAGATGAATCGCCATTAAACTCGGGCAGAGACTTAACGAGATCGAGACCAGCATTGTCCACTTCAGACCTTGTGATTGAAACTGGTAAATAAGCTTCAACCGTAGGAATTTCAAGGCGGTGGACTGCCGTTGTCAAGTGGTCTATCTGTTTATTAAATTCCTGTCTAGTCTGCTCAGTGGTTTGCCAATCTCTAAAACTTGTTCCCTTGAAACACTCATTTTTGTTTTTAGATTTAATAATAACACTGTGTGACGAAATCGACCAAAAAAAAAAGCACAAGCAAACCTTGTATAAATTCTTAAAGAGGAACATGTTGTGAGTCCATCGCACCTTGTCAGACTTCTCAATGTCGTCACAATTTTTTGTAATTAATTTTTAAAGTCAAAGTGTTAAAATTTTGTTGTGCCGACTTTCATTGAATTTCTACACCCATTTGTCTTGTCGAAAATAAAAACTAAATTGCACTTCTTTTCAGTAGAATTTTACGTAGAATAAGGTAGTATAAAAATAAATTTGATTTAAGACACAATGAAGCGTGTAGCGAAGCAAATTCTTTAATGTTTCGTTAATTTCACAAAAAAATTCATGTTTCTATGAATTTTTTTGACATAATGTTGGATGAATAACATTATTATTTTCACAAAAACTCATTGCGCGTAAATAAACCTTTTCATTGAACTCAAAAATATCAAAATCGGTTGAGAATTAGCTGAATGGTGGAAATTTTAACGTTTTTTTTTTTCGTCATTAAACACCGATTCCCTTGTATAGGCTTGCTTTCATACAAAGTGTTGCCATTTCGTCAAATCTTAACCGATTTTGGTCATCTTTGAATCGTTGGAAAGAAGGTATGGTAAGTGACATAAAAAATACAAAAATTTTTTAATAATGTGTTTTAGATAATTAATTAATAATCAAGAAAATTAATTTTGTAAGTGTTTTTAAGTGTATTTAAGTGCAAAATCAATTTAGAACTTACAGTTTTATTAATCGAATTTAGGAATTTAGTAACTTAATTCTATGCAGTCTTCTTCTTTAAAATCGTTGGTTAGATCCGTTTAGAAGTTGGTGGATGATCCCTTCGTATCTGGATTTATTTTTTTTGGATTCGTGCACTAGTAATTGTTGTTTAGATCGTTCTGGATCTGTTTAGAAGTTAGTAGATGATGGTCCTTTTTATCTGGTAAGCCTAATAGCTTTGTATCTGGGTTCTTTTTGCAGATTCGAACACTGGTCGCTTGCTGATATTTTTCAATGCTGGTCTTCCTTCTATTGCGAAAATTTATATTTTCTTCTGAACTTGCTTTTTTAACTTTACAAGTTATTTTAGAAAAAGCCTTAGCGATGATCCAGCAATGATTTTATTTAGCAAGCTCCACGTTGGGCGCCAATTAAGAATTGAAAGAGTTTTTAATTAATATTATTATAAATGTTTCCAGTTTCGGAGTTTCAATTCTTTCTGAAAATCGTTATAAAAATTTTCTTTTCTTGAAGTTCAAAATCAAAAATTTGAATATTCAAAACTAGCAAACTTAAAATAACTTACACAAGTAGAACAAAGTTCAAGTGTTACATTAAACCAGGGTTCAGAAAATTTCACTCATGAAACAAAAATCTCAAACGAAAATGAAAATAAACACTGTTTGAAGCAAACAACACACAATTTTATTTTCATTTCATTTGTGTGTGTGGCCGAGTTGGCGTGCTGTCGACCATCCTTCATAAATTATTCATGAACAAACTAAGATCGATCTCAACGGTTCGATGTGATTTCATCTCAAACATGTGTTGGATTTAAAATGTTCGTGTCATTCACCAACATTTATTGTTGTCAGGTCTTCATGAAGGCAAAAATGAATACACATTTTTTAAACACGAATTGTTCGTGTTGGAAATTGCTGGCGGTCGTGAATAGAAAAATGAATAAAATGACGTATGAGTTTCTATGCATAAATCGATCACTTTGTTGCGTTGCTTGATGACAAAAACATATACTTTTTGTACTGTTGCATAGTCGGATGTGCGAAGCATTGCAGGCGTTAAATAATTCATAAATAGTGGTAAAAATACAAGCAAATTACATTCTTTTTTCTCTTCACGACCGCCAGCGTTTTCCAACACGAACAAGTCGTGTTTAAAAAATGTGTATTCATTTTTGTCTTCATGAAGACCTGACAACAACGAATGTTGGTGAACAATTCGTACATGAAGAATTTTCGACACCACGCCAACTCGGTTACACACAAAAATGAAATGCAAATCAAATTGTGTGTTGTGTGCTTTAAGAAAAAGATCGTGAGTGAAGGTGTGTGAATTTTCTGAAGCCTGCATTAAACAAAACGAAATAAACATAATATTTAGCTGTTTCCTTAACTTATATAAAACGATATTGACATAGGCATAATTTTATTACTTTGTGCTCGAAGTATATGCAAGAGTCAGTTGCAACCATGGTTGAATAACAAGGTTGCTGCAAGACTGACTGTGCTCTCTATCGCATATCCGAAAGTGTCAAAATCAAATGGCTGCTGAAAAACAACAGCAACAACAATAACAGCTCAAGCAGTTCGCTTTGACATTTTCGGCAGTCACGCTCTCCGTCTTGCTACTACCTTATTCAGTGTACCCTGGTTGCAACCACATCACTAGATAAGACATTGTGTGTAGCTATCAAAACACCTCCTCCTCGAGAGAGGCCTAAGCTTTCATAGTCTCTGTCATTACGGTATATTGTCCAGTTGCTATCTAAAATTTCTTCATTTTTGATAGCGTCATTCAACCATGTTTCCGTAAAAACAAAAACACTAAAATGACAAGATTTAGCTTTAACAAATAGTTTGTTGAGTTTTCCTCTCATGCCACCACAATTGTGGTAGAATATATTTAAAGAAGCAATTGAAGGCAAAAGGTTTTGGAGGACTGGAGAGTGAGATGTTGTTTTAGAAAGAGAGTTAGGGACAATAGAAGTTTTTGAAGTTAGAACGTGCTCTTTGTAAATGCCATATATACTTTGAACTTGTATGCGAAGCAAATGCAGCGAGGTCGTTTTCAACATCATTAGGTAAAATGTTGAGGCTTTCATGGAAATTAATGAAAATTTTTTTTAGCTCGACCGGGTCTGTAAGAAGGCCTTATTGTTGGATGGATACCATAGCACTTGTTTTTGTTGTACCTTCAATACAAACTGAGTCTGACTTGTTATGCAAATAAGCGAGATACAAGCGAACATTATCGTACAACCGACGATCTCTAAGACGAGACATGACGAAACGGCCTTGACTACTAACATCAGCGAGATTTTTTGTAAGCTTTGCGGTAGGTGGAAGAAGAGGATCGAGAAAGGCTGGTGTAGTATTACTGAAGGTTCGAGTGTTAGATCCAGTTATTAAGGGAGGTATGTTAGTGGATGGTGTGTTTATGTTAGAGCCAGTAATTAAGGAAGGCATATTAGTGGTAGGTGTGTTCGTTTTTGTGTAAGTAGGATAAGTAGGTTCAGGTATGACTTTTGCAGGCTGTGGGCATGGATTGAGAGTATGGGAAAGGACGAAATTGGGATATTTATTTGAATTGGTATTAAAGGCTTCATTTTCATCTAATTTGAATGAAACCCTTTTACCTTTAGAATGGGTGGATTTTAATGATTGTTGGGAAAATTTTGGGATTAGTTTTGTTTTGTATGACCAGTTTTGATCTTGTTTTTTTCGAGACCAGGGGTGATCTTGACCAGTTTGTGTCATGATTAACTTTTGAGGTGGTTCAAGCAGGTGGTGTTATATTAGGCGTATTGATAGGCTTAATAATAGACTTATTGGTATACTTAGAGATAGGCTTAGTGATATAGTGTTGCCGTGCTTAGGGATTTCTTTGCCAGATTTAATGAACATCCATGCATATACGTTGGGTACACTTACTTTGAAAATACTAAATTTGGAATTTGTATATGACTTCTTTTGGCAGTCCAGAATCGTTAATTTATAGTTTTTTCTGAAGTAACTTTCTACCCAATATGCATTCGCAGTTGCTGGGAAGCCTTTTACAAACAATCTTGTGTTATCCTTTTGATTTCCTGTCTTCAGTTTTTGAATGCGGTCATTCCATTCTGAAGTGGTCCAAGAGGTCCAAACTGTTGAATGATTTTAAGTGGTGCAGCAACTGGTGGTGTTGAAAATGGTGCAGTGGTACAGGTTGGCACAGGTTGAGCAGGCTGCAAATCCGTCTTTTTTTTTTGTCTTATTTGCAGAGGAAGTTAAAGGATACACTGCAGGAGAAAGTATGGACGCTTCCATGATTTCATTGAATAGGGATGATGAATCCTGCTGCGTAGCATCTGGCATGATCAATTTGTTGTGAGCAGAGCTAATGGCAACCGATATCTCCGCAAAGGACTCCCTAAATAAACAAAGATCGTCACTGATTTCACTTATTTTATGGTACAAGACTTCAATTAGGGGATCTGGTAGCATCGGTGACTGTGTTGTTTTCCTCGGGGTCGATTGCATCAGGGTGTCGACGTCATTCCGTAAGCAGACGATATTTTCTTATATATTTCTCACCGACTCCGTTGCGTTTATTTTATCAAAGTTTTTGATATTTGATGTATTAATGACACTCATTGTGGCTTCAACTCTTTTCAAATCGTTTTAAAAACTGCTCACATCATTTTTAAAGTCAGAAATTGAACTTCTTACTGACATGAAATTTTTGGCAATGTTTTTATTCATTGATTCGACGACGCCACTCAGATCATCTACAGATTTAAACACTTCATCAAGTCTTTCGACTTGGTCGGCTATTTTTTTTTAAGAATTGTTTATTTTCAGATCGCGTTTCGTTGTTCGTGTCGCTGAGATATTTTATCGCCATAAGGACATGCTTTTACTGTAGGTCCTTGCACTCATCGCAGAAAAACATGAAGTTCTTAACGTAATCGTCCAGGTACGTAAGGCTTCTCTTAGATAAGCCTATACATAGTGTGTGGAACGATTTACCGCAAATACCATTGCATTTTATCTTGAGAACTTTCCGGTCCTCAACGGCGCAGGAAGATAAGCTGCAGTTGGATTCCATTTTATTAATTTTTTTATAAATTCTTTTTAGAATATTAAGTTCGAAACTTTTTTGTTGTTTTTGTTTGGTTTTTCACTTTCGCTTTATTTTATTTTTTAATTTTTGCTTAATTTTTTTTGCTTTTTGTTTGTAATTGTGTCACTAAAACGCAGAAAGCAGTTGAGGCAAGCAGTAATGTTTTGAGTTTGATTTGTTTATGTTTATAGTTACACTTGCACTTTTTTACAATTTTATTTAATTTTATTTACGTTTTTGAGTTCTTTTTCCGTATAAGAACTGGGTCACTGTTAATTTGCAAAGTTGCAGTTTTACAAATTGAAGTAATAAAAAAGCGAATAAGTTTGCAGAGCAGATTTAAAACACGTCCGAACGATTTGACTGACAAAACTAGAATGTCAGTCTACTTGACATAAGTAACGAAGAATTTCACAAAGCAAACGTAAAGAAAATAAAAACAATTTTGCCCAAGAATGATTTCCCAAAGAAAACAACAGAGGATTTAATTAACAACTATAAGAAGGGAAAATTTAAAAAACAAATGAACACAGAAACAAAAACGTATAAATCGATGACATATATCTCAGGTTTTTCAGAACGTTTTTTAAAATTTGACATTTACGATAAGCTGAAAATTCAAATTGCGAACAATACAGTATAACTTTATAGCAATATGAAGACGAAAATAAACAAACTAGACAAAGCGAACGTGATAAACAAGATAACTTGTTAAGGAGACGGGTCCCACGTTTATGACCAGGCTTATGTGGGGCAACAAAAAACAAACTACGGACAAGGATATCTGCTCACAAATCGGACCAAAAAGCACATTCAAGACCAATTGAGCAAAAAACAGCATAGGCGGCACAGTGCGAAAAACTAAAATATACACCCGACTTTGATAATGTGAAGATCCTGCAATAAGAGGCCAATGAATTTAGAAGATACACACTGGAAATGCTACATATTATAAATGTACCTCCAGAGAAAAGACTTAACTTCAAAACAGACACGGACAAATGCGCTGAGATATACAGACGATGTGTGGAAAATCAAAGGAAAACCGACGACGAGAAGCGATAATCTGTTTAAGTCTACAGTGTTTAAATGTTTGGATTAGTCATGTTTATATTCTATGTTCTAATTGTTTGTAAAAGTGTTTAAAAATTGTTTATCTATATATAAACTAAAATAATAATTTTTTAAATGTAAATTTAAAATTGTTAAATTGTTGTGAATATTTTTGTTAATATTATTGTATGTATTTCAGTAACTCTGAAGATCACTTCCAGTGGAAGTTGAAATATTGGTTAAAATATAAAATAAAATTAGTTTATAATTCAAACTGATGTTTTTTTAATCTAATTTCCTTAATTCATACATTATGAGTGAAGTTTATGAATATTTGTTGATTTTAAAAAATAATGTTGATTCAAGTATCCCAAAATATCATAAACTAGGTTGTAATTTTGTAATGGTCGATCTCTGTATACTTCTCTTTTATCAGAAAGACTGTTAATTTAAGTCAGCTTCTTAAATATAAAGCTTATTGCTTTGATTTTCATTGCTTTTTGTGATTATTGATTTATAGGGTTGTATTTTTAATCAAAAATGTGATTTATTTAAAATGTATGCTGCTATTGCAGTGTTTGATTTCGAGGAGACTGATGAAAATGAGTTGATTAGTTGATGCAGAGAATAAGGTTGCGATGCACAGCCTTCAAGAAGTTCGTATCCAAAAAGAAAAAACGTCTACAAGAAACCGGTGTGAAGTTAGCATGTTTTTCGCAGCATACGGCGAATATTATTGTTCGATCTCTGTAATCTCATCTATTATCAGAAAAATTCTGTTAATTTAAGTGAGCTTTTTAATTCTAAAGCGAATTCAAAAAGCTTTTTAACACAAGATTAGATTGTGGTTTGAGTAATGACAAAGTATTTGTTCCCTTTTTACAGCGCCATCTATGATCTTTTGATGCTGCAGTGGCTAACTTGGTAAGGATAAATGAACATAGAAAATTCATATTCACTTATTTATCTCAGTTTGGAGGCCTGTCGATATTGAATCCTAATTAATGTTTATATTTTTGCGGATTGAAAATAGATCAACATTGAAAATAGTTAACATACAGAATTTGAAACTGTATTCTTTACAAAGGCCATCTAGTGCTTTTTATTTATATTCTATGAATTAATAAGAAAATATTTTTAAAAATGTCTCTAAAATATCTAGCATAGTTTTAATGCGAATGACGTAAAATTGTTGCTTTAGTTTTTGTTTAAAATTTTGAAGATATAAAATAAGTATATTTTAACAAAGCATATATGCATAAAACACTAATAATAAATTTCGAAATTATTTGTTGTGTTAAAAGATTTATTACAAAAGCTGATAAATGGTATCAAGAATTATTACCTGCATTATTACCTTCTCTCAAAATCAGTTAAAATAGCTTGAGCTAGCTGCCTGTCAATTGCAAAAACATAATTTTGAAAAAAAAGAAACAGTTTCGATAGTATCGTAAGTGTAGACGTATAATTCCGTTTAAGTTGTAACCTCTTCTACTTTGTCTCTTTGGTCCGATTGTTTTGTTCATTTTGCACGTATTTTTATTGATCTTCCGAAAATTAACAAATAAATGCATAACACTCAATTATGGACTACTTAACGAGGCCAAAACAAAGAAAAAGTTAAAAAGTAAGTATGATTAAATGAGCAAGCAAAAAGAAAAAAGCAAAATTTCAAATTTGTTCGATCATTTTGTTAAGTTTGATAGGTTGAGATCATTGACTTAGTTGAAAAGAAGGCGAAGCAAATGTACTTTCCATTGGTGCCACTTTTGTCTCTGCCCGATATATTGTTTGCGAGCTACAGTCAATTTCACTACTAATTTCAAATTAAAATTTAGACCCCGATTTTTAAAAAATCGTATGGTTACTAATCGAGAGTACTTTTTTACAAAGCCAAATAGTACTTTTTTATTGTTTTGGGTACTTTATATGAAATGTAATAAATACATAAATTAAAACCAATACATTTTTAAATGTTATCATATTTATCACATAAAGGATTTAAATAAATAGCATTAAAATAAATAAATAATCAGGATTTCTTTCAGAACCCGTTAAATATGTATACTAGGGTGCCTCGACCTCTATGGGGCAAAACAGTTTTCATTGCCACCAACTTAAAATTAACCTTGATCGATTCTGAGACGAATACGCAACATTTTTTGAAGTGAAACTTCTTTGGCGGCGAGTGAAATTTCAAGGTCATTTTTCGTGACGCTAGGCTAACGTTTTCAATTCATATGAAAATTAAAAAAAAATAACTGCCGCTGCCGAGAATTGAACCCCGAACATCGTTACTTATGAGACGAAATCTATACGTTTACGCCACGTAGGCACATGACAAAAGGCCAAACAAAATGTGATTAAAACTGAACGCGTAACATACTGAAAATAACATAATTAACATTAACATTAGAGTAACATTAACATTACATTATTAACATAACCGTAACATTAATTTTCATCCTACAAGTATGCACGGAAAAAAAAATAGAAAAATAGCTAAAACAGGAGCAGAACGCGTTCGTGAATATAGAGAGCGAATTAGAGCTCTTAAGAATACAGCCGCAGCTGGGTCTGCAACTAATGATGAAGGTAAGGTGATTGCAACAACGGCTGAGTTTCAAAATTCATTTTTACGAAACATCAGTGTATTTTGGTGAATCTACAAAGAACCAATCCCCAAAAAACACACTGATGCATCTCAACAAAATTTTAAAGCCAACCAAGTTGATGCAATCAACAATCAACGTTCGCTGCTTTATGAGCCCCTCTATCAACATAGCAATTATTATGATCAGGAAGCAGGAGGTAATAATGAACAAGATTTGCCTCTGCTTTCGGAGGCTCCTTCAAAGAGTACTATGCAAATGCAATCCAGCATTCAAAAAGTAACAATGTTGAGAAGACATTCGAAAGCAACTTAAACACCAACTGAACTAAAACAAGTACCGAAAATAACTGTTATTTTACAATTTTCAAATGAAAAAAATTGTCGAAAGACTTCAATATATATACCATTATGTTAAAAATGTCCTCAGTCTCACGAATATTGAGTCGCTTTTGAAACTTGAAACTTTTTGAAATTTGAAACTGATTCTTTAAAAGTTAATTTCTTGCCTAGTATATTTCGAGGAAAAATAAAGGTTACTTTTGACTTTTATTTTATCGGTCAACGTCCATTCAAAATATAATCATCGAAGTGTTAAGACGTGGTTTTCTGTGTGCTCTCACTCGGTCTGATTTTTTTAATTTATCTACATAATACTAAGGACTTCTTAAAATGCCGTGCGTATGCAACCAGAAAGTTGAACGCGACCAAGAAAAGATTTTGTGCGTTAATTGTAATGAATTTTTTCATTGTGTGTGCGTCAACATCAATCAAGTTGATGTTGATTTTATGTTGCAAATCAATAAAAAATACATTTGTGACGCGTGCCAATCGACTCGACGCGCCTCTCTTAGACATTCGCCGACTGCTGCCGTCGCTAAGCCTGCTGCAAAGTTAACAAGTGCAAAAGGGAAACCGGAGAGAATGGTAGAGGTCATTGACCTTTCATCGTCTGTATTGTCTAGCGCTGCTAACATTATTCATGAAGAGCATCATCAAGATGAATTTTTGGTAAATTCTCAGCCTAATTCGGAGCTGCCGAAGTGCAACATCAACAAAACCATCAACATAAATTGCAATGCCGAAGACAAGAGTTTGATCGATCAGCCGAATGCCGCCTGCACTAGTGACCCGAGATGTTTATTTTGCTCTAAGTGCGACGCATGCTCCTTACTTCTAGAGAATTTTCGAAACATAATCTCTAATTTGGTGAGTGAGGTCCAGGAGCTAAAATCAACAATTCACTCTAAATTAGGTTGCATCGGTGGATCTTCTTCTTCTGTCAATAATTTAAATCAAGTTGAAAGCGAAAGCATTCTAATTCCAGCAGCTAAACCTCCCGCTGCGAGCTTTAATTCATGCCCTACACCACCGACGGCTGCTGATTATCTAAATTCTGCTGCTGTAAATGAGTTTGATGGAGGCCACTCTTTTGCTGATGTGCTTACCTCTCCTCCGCACACTGATGTACAAAAACCTGTTTCTGCTGCACAAGTTGTTGTGGGTGGTAAGTCGAATGGTAAAGTGGTGAGCAATAATAAACCCAATAGGCGCTCTTTACCTCAACGAATTGATGCTGATATAAGCGAGATTTCTAAGGTTGCAGTGAGTAAGAAGAAAGAAAATTTAAACCCGAAAACTAGCAACAACAAGACCCTCATCGGCACTGCTCCTATGTGTGACACTCTCAAAGTAGTGCAAAATTTAAAATACATTCACCTATCCAAATTCAATGTGCAGACGGAACCAGTGGCGGTTTGCAACTACATCGCGAACGCTCTTAATGTGGCGCCTGAAGTTTTTAAATGCACGAGACTAACTAAAAAAGATGTTAACTTAGAAAATCTTAAATTTGTTAACTTTAAGTTAGGTGTACCTGCACAACTTTTTGAAAAAGCGTTTGATAACTCAATTTGGCCATTATCCTTAAAAATCTCTCGATTTGTTACGGAGTCAAAAAACCTCAACAAAGGCATTGTGAACATTCCGCAACCCATTCAACCGAGGACTCAGTAAATTCCGATCCTGCTTCTCAACTTTCTTATGTCATCAATTATACTACATACTACTGCAGTTGGTACCACCACTGCTGTCAACTTTGCTTCGTTAATATCATCAAACTCTTTAATTCAACAGCAACAACAACCTTTCGCTGCAAGCTCTTTCAATAGGAACACAATGTTGCCGATCCGCTGTAATAATAATGAGAAACCCTTTTCCCTTTACTTCCACAATGCAGGTGGCCTGCGGACAAAAACAAATACTTTGTTTACTGCAGCGGCGAATCACGATTTCAACATAATCGCATTAGTTGAGACTTGGTTGACCCCAAATTTTCTATCATCTGAGCTTTTTGACTCTCAATACGAAGTACATCGAAGAGATCGTCCTCTTAAGCCTGGCTTGAGCAGAGGAGGGGGTCTTCTAATTGCAGTCTCTTCATTTTTTCATAGCAAAAGATTGCCACTACCTCGGAATGCTGATAACATTGAGCAGATGTGTGTTGCTGTATCGTTCTACAATGAAAATATGGAGAGCGTGCGAGAAATGGTTTTTATATTAAGCTACATTCCGCCTAATAGCAAAATTGACATCTTTAATGATCATTTATATAATATTAATTACATCTTAGATCAATTGAATTCAACTCAATTTCCTTGTATTTTTGGTGATTTTAACTTAGGCGACATTGATTGGCAGTTCCAAGAAAAAGTATTAATTCCATTCAACTTAAAGCGCGAGGTTGAAACTACTCTTTGTGACACTCTGTATTCAATGAATCTTTTTCAAATTAATTTTTTTAAGAACAATATTAATAGAATTCTCGATTTAATTTTCATAAATAACGATATTAAGTTCAAAATTTCTAGATGTAGCTTACCTCTTACGAATGAATCCGTACATCATATAGCTCTTTTATTGGAATTTAGTTTTTATAACTTCTTAATTTCATCTTCAAACGATACATCGCCGCTTTATTATAATTTTCATAAAGCTAATTATGCGGCGTTAGACCAATATTTTAATTCAATAAACTGGAGAGTATTATTTCAGCCACTTGATTTACATTGTATGTATAATACTTTTAAAAAAATTTTTCATGAAGGTTTTTATCTCTATGTACCAAGCAAATCATCAAAACGGCGTTACAACCTACCCTGGTACAATAAAGCTCTTTTGCATCATAAATATCTAAGAAACAAAGCACATAGTAAATTTAAAGTAACTAATCTGGCTGAAGACAAAGCTGCTTTTGTCTTACGTCGGAAAGAATTCGATTTTTTATCTAATTTTTTGTATAAAAAGTATATTTACTCCACTGAAAATAGTATAAAATCTAATCCTAAATCATTTTGGGTCTTCTTTAACTCTAAACGGAATTCAAGTGGTTTTCCCAAATCCATGGAGTCTCAAAAAGGGGTGGGAAATAGCGCACAAGAAATATCAGAATTGTTCGCTGATTTCTTTGGATCGGTTTTTGATAATTTTGATTTAGATAAAGATTCGGATTTTTCGTATATATCTGATGTTGTAAACATTGGAAGCATTGTAGTATCTGAAGATGCTCTTCTTGATTTAAATGTCAATAAAGGGGCTGGATACGATTTATTACCTCCAGTTTTGTTTAAAAAATGTGCTTATTCTTTATATGTTGGCTTAACGTTGATTTTTAATAAATCTCTTGATGAGGGCACATTCCTAGACGATTGGAAGCTTTCGTTTATATCGCCAGTGTTGAAGTCGGGCCAAAAAGGTATAATAGAAAATTATAGGCCAATTGTCAAACTCTCAATCATACCTAAAATTTTAGATAAAATCATTAATAAGCGCTTATTTACTGAATTTAAAAATTATATATCAGTTCATCAACATGGCTTTTTTTGTGGGAGATCCACGACTTCTAATCTGGCAATATTTTCGAACTATTGTCTAGAATCTATTGAAAACCGCATGCAAGTTGATGTATTATATACGGATTTCGTAAAAGCTTTCGACAGTCTGAATCACAAATTACTAATTAAAAAACTAAATAAATTAGGAGTACATTCCGTTTTTTTAAAGTGGATTACTTCTTATTTAGAAAATAGAAAATTGCTTGTGAAAGTAGATAATTGTTACTCTAGAGTAGTTGATGTCAAATCCGGTGTTCCGCAAGGCAGCCACTTAGGACCTCTTTTATTCATACTTTTTATAAACGATATTTCTTCCATTTTTTCTTTCTGTAAGTTTTTACTATATGCAGATGATTTAAAAATATTCACTGCAATAAAAAATGTTGATGATTGCACTAAATTTCAAAGAGAAATTAATCTATTCATAACTTGGTGTAATAAAAACAGCTTGAGTTTAAATTATAATAAATGTAAAATTCTTACTTGTTCTAGAAAAGATTTAAATTACGTCTATGATTATACATATGATACAAACTCTATCTTTAAACGAGAATGTATAGTTAAGGATCTTGGTGTCTTTTTTGACACAAAATTGTCTTTTGACTCCCATAAAGAATTTATTTTAGCTAAAGCAAACTCGAAACTGGGTTTTATAAAAAGGAATTGCAAGGAGTTCTTGGATCCTTTAACAATAAAAACACTTTTTATAACTTTGGTAAGATCAGTTTTAGAATACGCTTGTGTCGTTTGGAATCCGATGTATGAAAAAGACATTAGGCGTATAGAAAGGATCCAAATGAATATATCTAGATTCGCTCTTCGCCGTATGTATTCCTTTGAAAACATGCCTTCCTATAATATGCGATGTCAATTTTTAAATTTACACACTCTTGAGAACAGACGAAAAGCTCAGTGTGTTTTATTTATCAAAGATTTAATTGATAATAATATAGATTCCTCTGAACTTCTTGGTCTAATATCGTTTTATACTCCGCTAAGAAATTTTAGAGATACAAACTTATTTTATGCGCGTTTTCATAGAACTAACTATGGTACAAATGAACCGATTTCTAGATGCTTATCTCTTTGCAATTTAGCTGCTCGTCATTGTGATTTTGCGGATAATAGAAATAAGTTTAAATTTGATGTTTTAAATTATTTTAATTTAAATTAATATTTTGTTCACTAGGTTAAGTATGTAATCTGTAAGGGCAAAGCCCAGTAGATGGTAAACATTAAATAAATAAATAAATAAAAATAGCAGTTATTTTGTGACTTTCATTTTTTCGGTCAAAAATATCAAGCAATTTGTGTTTTCTTAAAGGCCGCTTGACAGATTGAACTGTTGATACCATGTGTAAAATGTCTCACCGATGAGATGAAAATAATAATATCAAAATTTTTTTATCGGTAAAATGACTTCAACAAATATAAATTACCTGATATTTTTGACTGAAAAATAAACTGCAGAAAATAACTGTTATTTTTGCCCAAAAAACTATAAGGCACAAGAAACTGTTATTTTTGTCGGAAAAAATAAAAATTAAGAGATAAAAGTTAATATGTGAAACTTTCGACAAAAACCATATTCGGTACGGTCCCTGGATGCAAATATTGAATCAACAAATTATTATTCCATTTCGTATTGATTGAATTTCTTTTCAGATACTTTCTCTCTCTATTTCACACTAAAATCTCTCTTATTTCTTACTGTTAAAGAAGTTTCACTTCTGCCACGTGTACGTTGCTACACGAGAGTTTTTTTTTTTGCTATAACGATAGCCGCCAGAGAGCTAAAACATCCAAAAACCATGTCTTTCGTAAAAATATTAGCTGGTGCAGCAGTTACAAATAAACAAATGGTTGGAAATAGTAGTACTGAAGAAGATATTACTGTCTGGTCCAAAAAATTTCAAATCTTTGCCGCCTGACAAAGATTTTACGCATTTCAATGAAAATTTTTGACTTTTTCTTTTAAAAGCTTTTGTTCTGGGAACATTTCTAAAATCAATGGCAAATAATACGTGACTGGGTGAGAATTTTGGCAATGAATTTATGACTTCATTTTCAAAAATGATTTTTTTTAACTCTTGACAAAATTTCAAGTAAAATTCTTTAATATACCAGAGTACTTTTGACGTAGAATTACGTCTTACAGCGCGGTTTGTATGGGGTCGTTTTAACAGATTTTTTCAAGGTCATTAGGCAACTTTTTGGCGAATACTTTAGGGTATACCTACAGCCTTTAATACTTATCGGTCAATGATAATATATACTAAAATATCAGATAAATCCTGCGCTAAATGAATATATAATTTTGGATTTTGTCACTTTTATATTAAAGTCACAAAATAGTAAAATATGAGAAGAAAAATGCATGTTTTTATATAAGAAAATCAATCATCATCTGCTGTGCATGCTGCTTTCTTTGTTTTTGTTTCGTTGTTGATGCTTGTAAGCTTTTGTTTTGCACGAACCGATTGGTGAGCGTTGGTAGCATTGTAAGCATTGGTTCTATGTATGCATTGGGTTTATGTATGCACTTCTGTTCTAGTTTAAGAAATGCTCTATTTTGAAAACAGAGGTCATGAACCTCTTTTCAACTCAGTCAATGAACTCAAACAGTCAAATTTAACGAAATGGTTCTGTGATCCGGTTAGATTTAACTCTTATGAAAAAAACGAGTTGGATCATATTTCGTTTTATGCTTTTACCCAATAGATGGCGTATAATTTTAATTTTTGTTTTTAATCCAAATTAATTTGGATTCTACATCCCACTAGCACTAGCGAGTTAGTTCGCAAACTATACATCGAACAGAGACGAAAGTGTAGCTCGCAAACTAAATATCATACAGAGACGAGAGTGGCACTAATGGAAAGAACATGTTCTCAGCGTGAAATATAGTTACCATACGATTTTTTAAAAATCGGGGTCTTAATTTTAATTTGAAATTAGTAGTTATACTGACTGTAGCTCGAAAACTATATATCGGGCAGAGACGATGGAACGTGCATTTGTTCGCCTTCTTTAACATTTTGCTTGTTTCTTTTTGCTTGCTTAAATTGCTTACTTATAACGTTTTCTTTGTTTTGGTCTCGATAAGGAGTCCATAATTGAGTGTTATTAATTTATTTATTAATTTTCGGAAGATCAATAAAAAATATGTGCAAAATGGACAAAACAATCGGACCAAATAGACAAAGTAGAAGAGATTACAACTTGAACGGTATTCTACGTCTACACTTACGATACTATCGAAACTGTATCTTTTTTTATCGTCAAGAAGGTACTCGGGTACTTTTGTAGAGTCAATAGTACTCAAAAAAGTACTATTCCACTCAAAATATTATCCCTGCGCTGAGCACATGTCTTTTTCTCTCGTATCTGTCTGATATTTAGTTTGCGAGCTACACTTTCGTCTATATTCGATGTATAGTTTGCGAACTACACTCGCTAGTACTAGTGGGATGTGGAATACAAATTAATTTGCATTAAAAACAATAATTAAAATTTAACGCTATCTATTGGGTAAAAGCATAAAATGAAATATGATCCAACTCGTTTTTTTCATAAGAGTTAAATCTAACCGGATCACAGACCCATTTCGTTAAATTTGACAGAGAGAGTTCATTGACTGAGTTCAAAAGAGGTTCATGACCTCTGGTTTCAAAATAGTGAACTAGAACAGTAGTGCATACATAAATCCAATGCGAACTAATGCTTACAATGCTGCCAAAGCGAACCAATCAGTTCGTGCAAAACCAAAGCTTACAAGCATAAACAACGAAAGAAAAACAAAGAAAGCAGCAGCAGCAAAGAAAGAGGCACATTAAAGCAGCTGATGGTTGATTTTCTTATATAAAAACATGCATTTTTCTTCTTATATTTTACTATTTTGTGACTTTAATATAATAGTGACAAAATCCAAAATTAGATATTCATTCAGCGCAGGATATATCTGATATTTTAGTATATATATTATCTTTGAACGAAGAGTATTTAAGGCTGTAGGTATACCCTAAAGTATTCGCCAAAAAGTTGCCTAATGACCTTGAAAAAATCTGTTAAAATGATCCCACACAAACCGCGCTGTAAGACGTAATTCTACGTCAAAAACCGTTTTAAGTTGGTTCATTGAAAAAAATATTATAAAAATCTCTTTTCCTAACAGATTTCTAAATATAAAAAGCTCGTTATAATTTTTTATTGTATTTTTCACGTATACAACGAAACATATTTAAGGAAATCAAAAACTATCTGATTTATTAAAAACTGTTTCAACGAAACTACTGATTAAGAACTTGGAATAAAAGTTTTGTGTGATGATGTTTTATTATTTTGACAAAGTAGAGCTTGGAAAATTGATAAAAAAATCATTCACATGTTACAAAAATTACCAAAATTGCTAGAAACACAATTTATATAAATGGAAATAGTTTTATCTCCAAGTTTTAAAAGAGTTATAATATAGAAAAGCATAAAAGAGTTTTATCTTTGAGCTCAAGTGATTAAAAAACACTCGTTCAGCTTTAAAAAATGAGTTGGAAATCTTAAACTTTTTCATTTTGAAAAAAATTAGGCTAACTGTTAGAACCACAGTTTCTACAAATGAAAATAACTTTTTATCAAATCTAATACATAAGTGTAATGGCAGATTCAACTTTGACCTCAGAAATTTTTATTAAAAAATCATAGTTCAGTTTTTTTTAAATTGTGTTGGAAAATTTTAACTTTTGTCATTTTGCAAAAATTGGCCAAACTGTTAGAACCAGTGTTTCTACAAATGAAAATAACTTTTTATCAAATCTAATATATTAGTGTAATGGCAGTTTCAACTTTGACCTCAGAAATTTTTGTTAAAAAATCATAGTTCAGTTTTTTTTAAATTGAGTTGGAAAATTTGAACTTTTGTCATTTTGCCAAAATTGGCCAAACTGTTAGAACCACAGTTTCTACAAATGGTAATAACTTTTTATCAAATCTAATACATAAGTGTAATGGCAGTTTCAACTTTGACCTCAGAAATTTTTATTAAAAAATCATAGTTCAGTTTTTTTTTAATTGATTTGGAAAATTTGAACTTTTGTCATTTTGCCAAAATTGGCCAAACTGTTAGAACCACAGTTTCTACAAATGGAAATAACTTTTTATCAAATGTAATACATTAGTGTAATGGCAGTTTCAAATTTGACCTCAGAAATTTTTATAAAAACATCATAGTTGAGTTTTTTTTAAATTGAGTTGGAAAATTTTAACTGTTTTTTTTGCCAATTTTTGCAAAAGTTAAAATTTTCCAACTCAATTTAAAAAAACTGAACTATGATTTTTCGATTTGTAGAAACTGTAGTTCTAACAGTTTGGCCAATTTTTGCAAAATGACAAAAGTCAAAAATTTTGGAGGTCAAAGTTGAAACTGCCATTACACTAATGTATTAGATTTGATAAAAAGTTTATTTTCATTTGTAGAAACTGTGGTTCTAACAGTTTGGCCAATTTTGGCAAAATGACAAAAGTTAAAATTTTCCAACTCAATTTAAAAAAAAACTGAACTATGATTTGTTAATAAAAATTTCTCAGGTCAAAGTTGAAACTACAATTACACTTATGTATTAGATTTGATAAAAAGTTATTTCCATTTATAGAAACTGTGGTTCTAACAGTTTGGCCAATTTTGGCAAAATGACAAAAGTTTAAATTTTCCAACTCAATTTAAAAAAAACTGAACAATGATTTTTTAATATAAATTTCTGAGGTCAAAGTTGAAACTGCCATTACACTAATATATTAGATTTGATAAAAAGTTATTTCCATTTGTAGAAACTGTGGTTCTAACAGTTTGGCCAATATTTGCAAAATGAAAAAACTTAAAATATTCCAACTCATTTAAAAAAAACTGAACCATATTAGTTTTACTGAAGATACCTGAGGTGAATTAAACTAATAAAGTGTTATGGCAGTGAATAATACTGCCAAAACACTTTTCTATTAGGTTTGAAAAAAAATTTTTCAAGAACTAACAATTTTGTAAATTTTTGGAACAATACAAAAACTGATTCAAAATAAATTTTCATGCCGTTTTATTATTTTTTTTTTTATTTTGTTATATTTTTTTCGTAGTTTGCAATGAAATTAAAAGAGCAACATAAAAAGTGATTTTCTTAGAGCTTTTTATTTATATAAACCTGTTAGTAACAGAGATTTTTAACTTTTTCTCTGTTAAAATTCGCACTGTTGCTAACAGAGCTCTGTTAAGTTTTTTTTCGCCGAATGCTGCATTTCGCCGCATGCTAACTTCACACCAGTCTACAAGAAGCCTTAGACAAGACACAAAAAGCCTCACAAAATGTTCACCAAGCTGTTGCTAACCTTAGTTCGGTTAACAATAACAAAACTTTCGCTAGCCTATTTTACACTCAAAAATCACATATGGATCCATTGAGTAAGCGATCTCCAATTATCCAATAATTTTTAAAACTTGCTGATTATTTTATGGCTCCTGAACCAAGCTCTATTGAGCAAGAGATTAAGAATAATTTAGCTAATTACAAAAATATACCTGTTGCTCAAGCTAAAGCTGAGTATTTGAGTCTATTTTCCAAAATCAAAAATTCGTATGGGCCGTAATATCCTAAATTTTCTAACCTTTAATGTGAAGTCTTTGGTTGACTTAAGTCGAAAAATTGACCTTTTAAATATTTTGAAAATGGAATTGACATTGGCTTAATTCAAGAATGCCACCTTCGTTATCCCAAAATTTTCTTTGAAGACTTTGATTTTATCTGTGGCAATTCTCCCTTGGGTGTAGCAATTATCTTAAAAAAATCTTATTGTTATTCTTCCTTAAAAGTTCATGGGGTTCTCTTCCCACATAATTTTATACAAGTTAAATTAATTATCGATGGTATCCAAAAATGCTTTTTACTAGGTTCTATTTATGTACCCTGCAATTTTCCACAATCCCACATTTATGATGGTCTTTGTTAAATTTCACAATTTTCCTCTAACTTCGATGGCACGATCATTGGTGGTGATTTTAACTCCAGAAATCCCGCTTGGGGTAACTCCATAGAAAATTGCAATGGAAAACCTTTTTGAAATGGCTGCAAGATTACTCATTAGATTTTGTACGCATTTCGGATCTCAGGCCTTCCTTTCCGTCAGGACCATCTTTTCTCGATCATTTTCTATTAAGCTCAAACTTAATCGACAGGATTAACCATCACTATTCTAGTAAGCTTATTCTATTCATATAGTTCATATTACTTCTATTACTTACTATTCATATAGTAAGCTTATTATCATTTTCTGATCATTTTCCTATCCGTCTTGGATTAAATTTAACTGATTTCGTATTTAAAATAAAACTCCCAGATTTATCACTTCATTTAATAAAACAAATTGGAGCAAATTCACTTCTGATTTAGAAGTTCCACTTTCTTTAAATTTTCCTCCTTTTAATAAAAATTTGAATAATTACGAAATTAACAGTCATATCGAAAATTTCAATTTGCTAATTGAGTCTGCCATCTCAGCAAATTCAGAAAAATTTGAATTCAAACATAAAAAATTTTTTGTTTCAGATAACATTCGAAAACTTTTCAAAATCAAACATTCTTGGGAAAGAAAATTAAAAAAAATCTTTCATAGGCATTCAAAAAGAACCAATAACGAATATACCCTTTTATCAACACAAATCCAACTCCTCAAAATTTTTATTAAAGAACAAATTAAACTTGAACAAGCAAAAGAATTCGAAAAAAATTAAAAAAAATCAAGCCTGGCCCCTCAGCATATAAACAAATTTTCGGTATTATTGGGAATAAAAAAATGCATCTTGCTCTGAACAATCAATAAATGGTTCTTAAATTCAAGATGATTTTGATAAATTAGAAGTATTCCGACAACATTTTGAACAAGTTTATATCGAAAACACTCCAAATCGCTCTGACATATCTGAAATTAAAGGTCACATTACGAATAACATCTCAAGACTTCCCCCTAATAGTTATAATTTTTGCGATAGTTTTAATTCTCTTCAAAATGAAGACAATTTTCACTTCATTGACTCTGAATCACTTGCTGGAATATTGAATAATATTAATAATAAAAAATCATCAGGTTTAGATAATATCTCTAATTTCATAATAAAAAAACTGTCTAAACTATCAATTGATTTTTTAACAATTCTTTTCAATAATTGTTTAAATAACGCAAAAATAATACCTATCAAAAAGAAGTCTGACAGTAAAGATATAAATGATTTTATACCTATCTCAATGCTATCTAATCTAGGAAAAATTCTTGAACGAATCATCAAAATTAAAATTAATCTAAATCTAGGTGACGAATACATCTCGCCTTATCAGTTTGGGTTTAAAAAGGAACATTCCACTGTTCATGCATTATTAAAATTTCACAAGAATGTTGTACTTAATCTCCGACAAAAAAAAGTACTGTTGCGGTTTCTTTAGTTATTGAAAAGGCTTTCGATAGATCTTACCAAGATGGTATTATTTTTAAATTAATTCAACTTGGCTTTGATCCCTTCTTAATCAAAATGTTTTTTAGTTTTTTCTCAAATCGGAAGTTTTGCATACAGTTCTGTAACTCTTTATCTGAATTTGGTCTTGTTAAGAGCGGCGTTCCACAGGGTTAGGTCTTAGCTCCACATTTTTTCAAAGGGTATATTATATGCGGATGACTGTCTAGTTTATGCCCATCATGATTCTCCAAGTCTTGCTCTTCGCTGTGTTTCATGACATTTAAACATTATTAACGAATACTACAAAAAATGGGATATTCGTATTAATACCTCTAAATCTGAGGCAATCTGTTTAAGGAATGCTTCAGGCAAATGTAGCTGAATTGTAGTTCCCGAGAGAAAACAATTGAAACTTTTTTTAAATGACTCTGAAATTTATTTCAAAATGACATTAAGTATCTAGGTATTCTTTTTAATAATTTGCTTAAATTCAATAAACATCAAGGTCAAATTTAAAAACAGCCCAAAAATTAGTTGGCATGTTCTCATGTTTTAATAATAAATATTTAAGTCAGAATACCAAACTTTTAATTTATAGTCAGCATTCGCTCAGTCTTACTCTACGCATTCCCGATATGGTTCACGATTTCACCTACTGTTGCGAATGAATTAGAAATCCTGGAACGAAACGTTTTGAGGCGATGCATTAATAAAAACTTCGAATCTTACGTTAAACGTTATTCTAATAACTTAATTTATGCAAAGGCAATGGTAAACCTTCTATGCCGCTATGCCCTAAACCTACAAAAAAAATTTGTCGAAAAAGTTTCCTTTCATAGCAATTGATGAATTGAGGAAGTTGAGCAGATTTTCTCCTTGGATAGAATGAGGAAGTTTGATATATTTTCTCCAGATGGGATATCTGAGAATTGATGTAGATTTCTCCTGAAAATCTGATATCGTTATCTAGATCTCAAAAATGCTCCAGAGGCGTTTTATGAGATTTGGAAAGAAATATGATGTAAGAATTAAGAAGAAGGAATTCAGGTTTCGTAGGTCTTACCTTGGCAAGAGTTTATTAACAAGAGATCGACTTAAGATTTAAAAGAACAGGAAAAAGCTTATTCTAAGTAAGAAAAAATACAAAGAGAATGAAAATGGCGCATATTCGAAAATAAGTTGCGCCACCTGTAAGTGAAGTTAGCTTATCAACTAAGTTAAAACGTACGATACGTAACGTAAGATATTTCTTAACCTGAACATCGCCGCCCGCCTTGCAGTACAGCTGCAATAATAACAAAATTTCAAATACATGTATAATTCTTCAGTGCGTTCATTAAGTCTTAGATATTATATAAAAAGTAATAGAAGTAGTAAAATATATACATAGATAATATTTATTATAAATTCTGCATTAAATTCAGTTTTATATGTTTTTATTTTCATTGTAAGAGTTTTTGTGCATGTAGTTTTAATAAGGAATAAAAGTTTGAATAGTTTATATTAGGAGAAAAAAAAGTGGAGTTCTTTATATTGACTGGATTAAATTTGCACAGATCTCGAAAGAATCCATCCAAATATGGTGTTCTGGGCGATAGGAAACCCAGCGTCGAGCAAAATCATGCCTGGTTTTATAATTTTGGGATATACATCAGCTCCCAAAATTACCGATATTACTTCAGACTTATAAAATTGTGGGTCAGCCAGAACTAGATTTTGGAATTTGTCCTTAATTGTTTCAATAAGGGTTTTCGATGGTGTTTGCATTGCTATATGGCCAACAACCTTAAGCGTAGCCTCGATTTTCAGCATTGGATCTGCTCGAGCATGGATGGAAACGCTGCAAATTTTATCACCACCAAGTAATGTGGTTTTAAAACGGAATTTCTTTACAATGTTTTCGAAAATTTGGCTAACCACAGTACATGGATCCAGGATTGATCGGACGTGGTGATTTTTGCCATGCACAGCGAGGTTGAAAACTACAGTAGGTAAAAGAGTGACGACATGATGTGCTCGGATAGTGGAATACGAAAGCTTTTCTGTTTTCAATGTACTATATGTCTGGATTGATATTTTTTCCTTGTTCATAGATGTTGAAACGGATTTAGATCGAGTGGACTGACCATTGGATTGGCGGCGTCGCAAGCGTTTGTGCATGTGAAGTAGTGTGTGGTGGTCATCTTTGCAATAATGGTAACCCTGTTTGCTTATGCACGATCCTGCGGAATGTTTATGCGCCAAAAAATTTGAACAGTATTTATGCAGGAGCACGACACGCATTCTTTCTTCTGTATTCATTGCTAGAAATTTGGAGCACAATCGTAACGCATGATATCGATCACACAATCTGCATTTGAATATTTTGGACTTGTAGTGCGACCGGATACGAGCGCTGACATTTTTCGTTTGGTTTGGCATTTTAAATCTGAAAAGCATTTAGAAATTTTGACAATTTAAAAAAAAAGATATATGATGGGAAAAACTACTAATTTGGAAGGACGACAAGTTTGACAATCGGACGTTTAATCAGGCCTCTTTGCGTTAATACGTCTGCAACTCGAAGTTGATTATCACTGCCTGGATAGACTTTCGCAATTCTACCTAGACGCCATTATGTGGGAGGGAGATTTTCATCTTTGACGACTACCATAGTATTCTCTTCGATGTTTACTTGTGGATTCTTCCATTTGTTTCTTTTATGCAACTCTTTGAGATACTCATTTTTCCAACGTGAGCAAAACTCTTGTTGCAAGGCTTTTAATTTTTGCCAACGATTAATTATGGATATAGTTTGTTCCGTAATTTTTGGATCAATAGGAGCATGAATATGTCCTCCAATTAAAAAATGGCCTGGTGTTAAGGCTGAATTATCGGAAGGATCTTCGGACATGGGTGAAATTGGGCGTGAATTGAGGCAGGCCTCAATCCTCGCAAGAAGGGTGGACATTTCTTCAAATGTGTATTTAAACTTGCCAGCCGTTTTGCGGAAGTGAGTTTTGAAGCTTTTCACTCCTGCTTCCCACAACCCACCAATGTGTGGTGCACCAGGTGGAATGAAATGCCAAGTTACACTCTGATGATGGAAATTTGAAGTGAGTGCGTCACAAGCTGTTGTGAGAAGTTCACGAGTTAATAATTTAGACGCTCCAACAAACGTGGTACCATTATCAGAATAAAGGTGCAACGGACATCCTCGACGGGACACAAATCTGTGAAAGGCTGCTAAGAAAACTGAAGTTGCAAGACTTGAGGTTACTTCTAAATGAATTGCTTTCGTAGCGAAACACACGAAAACACAAACGTATCCCTTCGTGATGAGACATGCTCTTCCGGTATAGTTTTTGATATCAAATGGTCCCGCGAAGTCAAGACCTGTATGAGCAAATGGGCGTGTGAGAATTGTTCTCTCTGGTGGTAAGGAACCCATCAATTGTGTTTAAATTTTTTGTTTATGGATAGCGCAAATTTTGCAATTATGAATGTCTTTATAAGATTCCTTGCTTTTGGAATCCAAAACTGAAGACGAAGAAGACGGAGAACCAGCTGGATTTCTCCGTGCAAGGAAATTTGGTGAGTAAAACTCACAATTAGTCGTGACAGTTGACAACTGTATGCAAGGATTATAGGATGCCTTTCGTCATAAGACATGACTGGAGAACAAACTAATCTTCCACACACTTAGAACACCAACTTCATCAAGAACAGGGTTAAGATTCAGAAGGCTGCTTCCTGACTGAATTGGTTCCTTTTTTGAAAGATGGTTGTACTCTTCGGCATACATCACCTTTTGGCTGAGTATAATAAGTCTTGTCTTGACTTGATTTACTTCAGAGCTTGTAATGAGCACTGAATCTTTGGAAAAATTTAAACGATACTAAGGATGTGTGTGAAATAAAAATCGAAATATAAATGACACGAATTGCCTTTGGGTATGAAGAAAAACGTGCAAGAATGTCTTCATAGTTTTTAAAATAAGCAAAGAATGGTTTTGTAGACTTCTTTTCAAGTTCAGTTTCGATCTTATTTTTTTTTAATAGAATTTGGCTAAGAGCTTGGCTCAAGTTTAAGCCATGGTGAGCCATTCCACCATAAATCACTCTCACGAAGATCTTGTGGTTGGACACCACGAGTCGCCAAGTCAGCGGGATTTGATAATGAGTTTACATGAAACCAGTTCTGGGTACCAACGCTCTGCACGATTTTAGACACTCGATTTGCCACGAATGTGTCCACATACTTTGGAATATCTAATTGTTGCAGAAGAGATTCGACCATATCGGCTAATAGTGTTGCGCCACAAAGTTCCAAACGTGCAAGGAAATAGATTTTACTGGTGCTACTTTCGTTTTACTAGCCGATTTCCGAAATTGAATATTGGAATTTGGAGAATATTTTACCCACCTAGGAATCCGAATATTACCGATATGTGAATAATTGGAAATAAAAGAATGCCATATTTTAAGACAATTAGAAGGAATATTTACGTCCCAACCTATCTGTTGGAGCCATATTTGCTGCATAAGCATTTTTGCTACAATTATGCATGGAGAGAGCCAGCCTGCTGGATCAAACAGCTTTGCAATTTGGGATAAAACTTCCCGCTTCGTGAATTCAGACTTCTGCTCTAATGCTTTAGTGGAAAAGAAGAATTCATCCAAACTAGCATTCCATTCCTTTAGCAGCACCTAAAGTTTTAGCGGTGCTTCTGTCTTCTAGCTTTAGAAATTCATCATCTAAGAGATGATCTTTAGGAAGCCCTTCTAGAATGAATTTTGAGTTGGAAGTCCATTTTCGGAGTGAAAATCCAGCAGAACACAAAGCAGCGATAAGTTCATCTCTTGCTTGTCTAGCTATGGTGATGTCGTGAGCTCCCGCTAGAGCATCATCAACATACATACATTTTCGTAAGATATGGCTTGCAAGTGGATACAACTTCTCTGTGTCATCTGCAAGTTGAAGAAGCGTTCTGATAGCTAAATAGGGTGCACAGTTTACCTCGAAAGTAACTGTATTTAGCTCGTAATCTTGGACTTGCTCATTAGCAGTGTTTCGAAAAAGGATACGTTGAATTGGTGCATGATCAGGATGAACAATGATTTGGCGATACATTTTTTTAATGTCACCATTGAAAACGAACTGGTAAAACTGCCATTTTAATATTAAAATGGTTAGGTCGGATTGAAGAGTAGGACCAATATGCAAAACATCGTTGAGACTTATCCCGTTGGAAGAAGCACTAGAGGCATTGAACACTACACGGACTTTTGTTGTAGTGCTCTCGGGTTTTATTACTGCATGATGTGGCAAATAATAATGTTTTGGAAAATGTTGGAATTTTGGTGAAGGAACTGGCTGCATATGGTTTAGAGCTAGATATTCGCGAACAACGCTATCATACTGTATTTTGAAATTAGGATTTTTATTTAATCGGAATTCATTTCTCATGAATTGTGCATGGGCAATAGCACGAGAATGACCTAAGTTTATTGAATCTGGAAACGACTCTTTGAACGGAAGTTTTACCACATATCTTCCATCTTCGGTCCTTTTTGTCGAATTAACAAAATTTTCTTCGCAGAAACGATCAGATGGAGACATGTGATGTTTATGTGGAAGATCCTCCACCTCCCAAAATCGCGAAATTCCTTTGTCTAGAGAAATTTCAGTAAAGAATGAAACACATGTTGTAACTGAATTGGTAGAATTTTTGGAAACAGGGCCTGTAAGAATCCACCCACATATGGTTTCTTGTGCAAGCAAGGATGATCCTCCAACGTTGCGTTGGAAACCGTCTTGCACAACTAATGGAAAAAGATCCCCATCGATCAAAAGATCAATGTTGGAACTTTTGAAAAATTCAATATCAGCTAATTGAATATTTGGAATATTTGCTAGGAAGGATGGATCCAGTGAACGTGATGGAATTTTTGAACGTTAGCAGAAACTGCATTGTTTAAGCCAGAAATTTGTGCTGAAGTTGATTGAAAAGGAAGTTTAAGCAACTTGAAGAGTCTTTCGGAAATGAATGTTCCTTCGGAACCCGAATCTATGAGTGCTCGAGCAGAATAGGTAATGCCATGGTGACAAATATGCACTACTGCTGTTCCCAGCAAAACATTTTTGAAGTTTGATGCAAAACATGATTGGATATTTTCTATTGGAATCATTTCAGTGGACTGTATATGGGTTGCATGAGAACGAGGTAGTGCAGAATTAAAATTGGAATTTGTACCAGAGCGTCATGCTGCATCTTTAGATGTAGAAGGTAAATCAGTATTTCCAACATAAACTTTATAAGAGGCATCATGGTGAAGCAGAGTATTATGCCTTTTGTTGCATTTGAAACAATTATGCGAACTTTTGCAGTCTTTAATGGCATGAGAGCTGGCAAAACAATTTAGACAGAGTCCAAGCTTTTTTATGCAAGACATCGAGATCGAGAACACTGTCGAATGGTATGTTGCTCTTTTGGACAAAGTTTGCAAGAAGGAATAGAAAAGTTAGTTGCATAAGTATTTTTCCCTTTTTGCTGACTACGAGATTCAGAAGTTGATTGCAGTTTTAGGAACGGAGCCTTTTGACTATTCGGTTTTATTGGATATTGATTGCTCCCAAAGTGAAAGGGTAGCATGGTAGAGGAACATAAATACACCAATAAATACAAATTGGATCCCAGTTTTCTATATTAATGTCATGCAACTGCAGAGCGGATATACTACTGTTGATATTCCTCTGTAGTTTTTTTATTGCAATGCTAGATTCGTTGGAAATGGAAGACAGATTGAAAAGGATACGAAGTTGACTATTGATGAGGATCCGCTTGTTTTCAAAACGATCCTTTAAATTTTTCAATGCTAGAAAAAAGCCATCGTTAGTTAATGGAGATTTTTTCACAATATCCTGCGTTCTCCTCGAGTTTTCTGGTTAAGATGGAAAAGCTTTTCCACTGGACTCAACCTTGTGTTATATATAAATTGCAGTGAACATGTCACGGAAGGATGGCCAAGATAAATAATCGCCAGGTGGTAGGTGAAAATTTGAACTTATAGGAACTGCTTCAATTACTCTAGGAAATTCAGGAATTGCTGCCTCCGCTGACAGTTGTGTGATTTCCCCTATTTTTGCTACGCATCGCACATAAGTTTGGTACGAACTCCGATATCGTTGCTTAACGCTCTCCAAATTGACGTCAAACTCTCCATCCTCATTCTTCGCAGCAATATCTCGCAGACAGGCTTCATATCCAGATTTAACACTCGACCAGATAGACCTTATCTCCTCGCGATGAACTTCTAAGGAGTACGTTGAAAGTAGTGCATTGGGGATTGCGTTGAAGTCAGCTTCAAATTCATAGGGATATGGGAGGGAAATAGACAACAAGTGAAGAAATCAAGAAAACTAAGAACAGTACTATGCCAAACTAGACTAACTTTTTGAATTAAGAAAAATACGTTGATTCAAAGGATATCTAGACAATGAATGTGTATCAGAAGCTAGGAATTGGAATTAGAGAAGATAATCTTTGAAAAGAAAAGATTTTTCAACAACTAATGAAATAAACGATAGTAGAAATAGAAATAAAAATCGAAATTAGAATAATGGCATGATAATGACAAAATATCAATAAAGAGTTGAAATAGAAATAGAACTCAATCGTCAAATAAAGCTTGATCGGAAATCAATAGCGGAAATCAATTATCCAATCGAAGTTGGATAATGCCAATATATCAATAAAAAGTAGTAATAGAAAATAGAAATAGAAATCAATTGTCCAAGCGAATTTGGATAATGCTAGAATGTTAATGTAAAAAACAAAGAAATAAACGATATGTAAACACGAAAGATGGACATTTTTTTTAATGAGAACTTTTAGCAAAGTTTACCAAAACTCCCGAAATTAAAACTAATAAAACGATTTGTTCGCAGAAGAAAACCGAAAAACCAATCTTTAGAAAATTTTCAATAAATATAAAATAAATAAAAATGAAAATCAATAAAAATATTCGCAGTTTAACGAAATCTTATTTTCGTAACTTATTCGATGTTGACTTTTATTAATTTTTTGTTTGTTGTTTTTTATTTTTTTATTTATAAAACGAAACACTTTTTTATTGAAAAATATCGATAGGAAATCAAAAATTATTGTTCGATGTAGAAAAATTCAGTTTGTACAAAATTTAAATCCACACCAAATACTATTGCTACTTTTGTTCAGTGTATAAATTGTATCTGACATTAACAGCCTTGTAGTCAATTTATGAATGTTGCGAACAAACAGCTGATACTGTTTAAAGTTCAATAACCTTTGTTAGGTATATTTTCGCCTTTGGAATGAAATGGAATAAGAAATGTTGAGAATATTTTGAGAATTAAGAAATCCAATATTAAGCATAGTACTCTGTTCGGTTTCACGTGAAATTCCACTCAAATATCCATACAAAAAATGACAGCTGTGAAACAAGCGTGAATATTTCACAACTTTTTCATCACAGCTGTACTATGCTTCGCTGCGGAAAATCTATTACAATGTTCAGCAACATGCATCTAGCAACATTATTTTCACGGCAATTTAATTGAACCGACCATTTATTTTCCCGTGAAAATTGGCAGTTGTCATTTAATTTAAGAAAATGTTCTAAAATAAAAATAATTGTTCTATTTCTAAAGTTTTGCAATTAATAATTGCAGTTGTTGGAAATTGTAAATACGGATACACCTTCCCGCTGTGTTGGCGGTCGCAAAACTTCACAGCTTGACTTGTTCTTGACTTGTTCTGCCCCACAACAAAGGACATGCATACTTGTATTAATATTTATTTTGTATTTATATAATCACAAATATGAAAATTAAAGAACTTAAATGGTTTTCTGCTTTTCCTCTAATAAATTGTGGCTGTTTATTTACATTTTGTCGAAGCTGATCATCAGCTGTTCGTTCGCAACAAAATATCTGTCAAAATTTTCACGCAACAAATAAATGGCTGTTGCCGGTGAAATTTCACGCAATCGAGCATAGTACTAGGCTTTAACAACAAAACATGTTGACAAGAATTAGCTGCACTCCCTATTAGGGAGAATGCGGTAATGTTTCGCAACAAATGAGTTCCTCCCACAATAGTAATAGAAGACGCAACAATGCTGATGAGCTTGCGCTTAATGTTTACTCTCTTCGTAAGAATGCGCTTCTATTTGAATATAGCAAAAAATATGTTGCTAACTCTGGATGTTTATGAAATGATCGTTCTCTTCTTTGTTTTTTTATTTTATTTTAACAGAGCTGAGTGTGGAACATAAAAAAAAAAAAAAAAACAAGAGAACAAGTGTTGAACGCTAAAGACTGATGTTAAGTTTGACAAATTTTAACAGCGTTGGACTATGTAAAAATATATGTGTTATATATATTTGTGTGCATGTATGTGAATATATGTACACTAGAGTGGGTCGGCCTCCATACAAAAAAAAAAGTTTGAAAAAACCACCCCCTATTTTAAAGTTGACCTCGAGAGGATTCCGAAAACAAAAAAATTTTTTTTTTTGGACCACGGGAAAAACAGCCAAAATGGTCTTTTTTGCATAACTTAAGCATTACATGACAGATCTTAAAATTATGTGCCGCACAGTGGGAAATTAGTGGCATTAAATATAATTTTTCAACATACGAAAATGGTAATTTTTCTTTAAGATTTGCAAACAAGGAATATTGCTGAATAGAGCACCATAATTTTTTTCTCAGGATTTGATCATTTTGTTATAAAAAAAGGACATCAAACTTGAAAAATATAAAAATTTTTTTTTAAGAAACTAAAATGCATATCTTTAAGGTCAATTATTAACCAAACCAAGCATTAAAAATTGAAACTACTATTGGCTTCTCATAAAACAATGTTTGTTTAAGTTATATCCTCCAAAATATAAAGCCTATGTTTGCTTTGTTTTAAGAATCTTACATAGAAATATTCTTATATTTTTTTAAAAAAAATATAACTTATGTGGACCCGATCTTTCGTGCGGCTCATTCCGGCAAATGGTGACATATATCTGGATAATAATTACGATCTATTTAAATCAACTCATATGTTTTTAGCTGCTTCTATCTGCCGTTTTGGCGTAAAAATTAGTTTTAAGAACCTAACCTCAATTTCAATCACTTTTTCTATTCAACATAATTGCTATGTAATAGAGCACAATTCATTAAAACTTAACACGAAAACCCTTAATTTTGTGGAGTTTGATCAAAAAATGAATAAGTTAATTACTGGAGGAGGTAAGGAGATGGTTAGATTCTTGCTTGCATTTGTTGAAGTTAGTTTTAATTTGTCATTCACTACATTCTGAAGTGAAAATAGCTCAGTTTCTTAATATAAGCAAGAACAACTTTAATAATATGCGAAAATAATGCAGTAATAACGATTTTCGGAAGTTTTATCGTTTACAAAGAACGTACATTTGATTCATAGGAACAAAATTAAACAACACGTGCAAGCAAGACACAACTGTTTTTGTGTGTATCTGGATAATATACATTTTTTTAAAGGCAAAGGTACCATTTCCTTAAGAAAAAGCAGCAATAGCTTAAACCTTTATTCATACGAGAATAAATCGGTTATTTCTTGGCTAAGCTAGTGCTAATTAAGCAATACCTTAAGCTTAAAAGGAATTGCGTGTAAGGAATTGCTTATTTTTTTATTCATTGGGCTCATTGACTTATCGGTCTGAGAGACCAATGCGCGAGTATAGGATGGTAAATTATGTTTGTTGTTCGTACTATTGCTTGCTATTCACTATTGTATAATTTTAAATGTTACTGTTACTGCATTTAAATTTTGGTTTTTAATTCATTGAAGCCAATACAAAACATTTAAAAAACCAATGAATTTGTTGACCAAATCTCTATATTTGTGAGTGTTGTGATAAATAACTACAATTCGCGTATAAACTTGGATCAAATACTTAAATAAAACACTTACTTCGTTAAATATTGAAATTTCAAAATAAAAACATAAGTTTTTATGCATGAAGCAGTAGGCGGATAATCATAATTTTTGGTACGACAATGGGTACACAGCACCTATGCATGCTAACGAAATTTTGTTGAAATACCTTAACGGGGCTCAAAGTTATTGATTTTTTTCCGCCTCTCCATACAAACTTTCCCACTGTGTGCCGTTGAAAAGGGCTTTACGAGCACTACAATGTCTTCTTAGGACATTTTTATTTTTGAGGTCATATTCAACTAGTAAGTACCATTAGCCCGATTTATCCCCCTTAAATTTCTTTTTTTTCCCCCATATAATTAAACTACTTCATATTTGTTTAATTTGTGTTCAAAAAATTATTTATTAAGTTTAAAAACAAAGAAGTTATAATAGTTCAAATATTTGATACAATCCTTTTCTTTATAAAAAATTTACTTTTATTTTAGTCAACGAACAAGCACATAATATAAACAAAATTGTAAAAGAAACTTAATAAATAATTTTTTTAACACAAATTACACAAATTTGAAGGAGTTTAATCTTATGAGAAAAAAAAAAAATGTTAGGGGGATAAATAGGGCTAATGGGGCTTACTAGTTGAATGTGACCTCAGAAGTAAAAATGTTCTAAGAAGACATTGTAGTGCTCGTAAAGCTCTTTTCAACGACACATAATTTTTTAAGATCTGACATGTAATGCTTAAGTTATGCAAAAAAGACCATTTTGGCTGTTTTTCCGGTGGTCCAAAAAAAAAAATTTTTTTGTTTTCGGAATCCTCTCGAGGTCAACTTTAAAATAGGGGGTGGTTTTTTCAAACTTTTTTTTTCGACTCACTCTAATGTACACATAAAAAAAAATGTAAAAAGCACGAGGAATTGGTAAAATTTTTTTTTTTTGTTTTAAGGCCACCTTTTACCTTGGCGACACAAAATGTAATGCCTCGCTGAAATTAAATTTTGCAACAGTTATTAAAGGCATCGACAAACGGTTTTTTATATTGATTAGGAAAAATATCAAACTTAATTCTAAAATTAATATTGTTGTTGTTATTTTTGTATGTCATGTCAAAGTAAACCAACAAAAAAAAAGGTACCCCGCTGGTTGTAATCAAAAAATTTTTGTGCTTCATTTGAATATAAAAACTAAAACGGGAATATGTTAAGAATTAATGCCGTTATCGTCGGTACCAAAATAAAGTGGTTCGTTCAACAAATAACGGAACTATAGCATCCAAAAGTCAAAATTAACAAAATCAGGTATTTTTTAGGGCTTAAAATAGGTCTAATTCCGTTGTTTTTAAAGCTACTTTCATGATTCTGGTACCGACGAGAATGACTGCTTTTCTTAATATGTGGTGCAAAAATTATTTAAATCGGACAATTTTTTCTATAACTTTTTATTACAACCAATCGCGAAAACGTGGTTTCGAGATAATCGCATTTAAAGTTGTGATATGTGTTTTCAAAATAATAAAATAAAAAAACGATCGGTTTTAGAGATTTTTCCGATGCATTTGGGTGTTGACTATCAAAAACAAAAAGATTCATCCAAATCGGATCATTGGTTTCCGAGAAATGAGGTGGAAAGTGCCCGAAGACATGGTAATAAAAAAGAATTAAAATAATTCTATGGTAAGATTTTTAATTTAAGCATATTTTGGTAAATAAAATATATTTCATTAATTCTATTGTTATGTTTTTTATTTTGCAATTAAGGTGGTGGGTGGTAGTAGGTTTTTTATAACTTTTTTGTAACTTATGTTAAATAATATCTCCTGAGAAATAGTAACGATAAATAACAAATAATAATAGCTCCCACCTGTATGTATATTTGAAAAAACCAAAAACAATATTTTTAGAAAAAACACAAAAACAACATTGCATTAGTACTTTGCTTGCAAGAATATATAACAATGTATGAAAAAAGGTATATCACCAAATATGTGCATATGAGGTGATTTGTGCCTGATATGTCTACATAAAAAATTCGCCAAAAATAAAACTACTTATTGGATTTGCTTGAAACTTTTACAGTATGTTCCCAATATTATGTTAGTTCATATAAGCAAAAAATAAAAATTTCGAAAAAAAAAATTTTCGAAGGTAATAGGTGGCCTTAAAGAAATTACGTAAAAAAAAGCAAAAAACTTACCAAGAATCTTGTATTTTTTTTGCTAATGAAATGAAATACTGCAATGAAATTAAACCCAGCAGTATGTATATACACACCTGATCAAATTAATAGATACACCTTGAAGATTTCACGTTTATTCACCATAAATTCACATTTAAGTAAGTTTTTGTATACAGCGGTTATTTTAATTTAAAAAATGCAAACTGGTAACGCCTTTGATCGAAGAATTTAGAGTGTGCATCCCTGTTTTTTTTTATCTTCCTAAGCTTTTGTGTAAATTGCAAAAATTTGCTTGATCAAAATAATAGATACAACAAAAGTTAAATTGGTATTTTGAGCTGGTATTACAAATTTTGTTAAACTTTTTTAAAGAAACGGTAAGTGTTCTCAATAAAGAATTTAAATTTTATAAAATATCGAAAAACATTTAATGTAGATGGGTCGAAATAAGCATTGCACCGCTGAAGAGAAGATCTTGGCATCGAATCATAGACAAGATGGAAAATCTCTGCGAGACATTGGCAGATTATTAAATCGATCATTGCATTTCGTACAAAACATTTTTAAAAACAAGCCATCCAAAGAAACGCGTGGTAGACCGTTAAAAACAAGCCTGGCAGATGATCGCCACATAGTAATGCTCTCAAAAAAGGACCCATTCAAGTCTTCAAAAAATATTGCAGCCGAAATGTGCAACATAATAAGTGCTCCAACGGTTAGACGTCGTCTACAACAAGCAAAACTGCCAGGACGAATTGCTAGAAAGGTACCTTTGCTGCGAAAAAAAAATGTGGGCATGAGGTTAAATTTTGCAAAAGATCACGCTTGCTGGGTAGGACCCGAGGGTAAGAAGAAGTGGCAAAATATACTATGGAGTGATGAAACCAAAATTAATTTGTTTGGAAATGATGCACAAAGGAATGTAAGACGACCTAAAGGCAAGGAATTTCACGTCCGTTTTACTAAGAAAACTGTTAAACATGGTGGCGGAAATATTATAGTGTGGGGATGCTTTTCCTGGCATGGTGTAGGTCCGATTTACCAAACGTCGCATAAAATGACAGCAGCAGAATATAAGAGCATCTTGGAAGACGTTATGCCTCCATATGCCGAGGAGAACATGCCTCTTCGTTGGGTCTTCCAGGATGATAATGACCCAAAGCACACCTCAAAGCTGGTAAAAAAGTTCATTGCGGATAGTAAAATAAATGTGCTCACCTGGCCAAGTCAGTCCCCGGATCTAAATCCGATTGAAAACTTATGGAGTGACTTAAAGAAAAAATTGGCAGCAAAAACTTTCGCTAAAAAGAAGCAACTGTGGGAATTTGTCCAAAAAACTTGGTACGAAACTCCAATAAAGACCTGTCAGGACCTTATTAACAGCATGCCCAATCGAATGGCAAAAACAATTCAAAACAGAGGTGGATACACAGGATATTAATTAAATAATGAAATTTTTATAAAAAAAGTATAACTTCTTTAAGTTTTTTTTTAAGTTTTATACAGCGTCGTAAAGTGTATCTATTATTTTGAGCAGTAAAAATTTGAGCAAAAGTTTTGTAATTGTTCTTATATATACTCATTTAAGCATTATCATTGAAATTCTTTGTTTTTTTATTTACCTTCTATAATAGAATAAATGTGTTTGTAAGTTTTTTTAATTACTTCAATAAAAACGTATTTCTTTTTTGTTTCATTAAAAACTCTTAAGTGTATCTATTAATTTGATCAGGTGTGTATTTTTTTTTTTAACTTTTTTAGGAAATTATATAGGAAATTCATAAAGAATTATTCATTTTTAGAACACTGGATATTAGGCTTTTGACTGAATTTTCAAATAATTTTTCTTCATTTAACTTTTTTTTTTTTCACTTTTAGCCTGTTTCTTTGGGATTTTTTTTTTCTTTTATAAAAATAAGCTAAATTACGCGACACTTTGATTTTCAACAAACATATATAGTATATTTTTTGCGTTTTTCGCACGCTTTCTCTATTTTCGCACTTAACTCTTGCACAATGAAAGTAAAACTGAATTTAACGCACCTGATTTGTCTCTCCTTCACTGAATTGGACTCTGAATGTGGGCTGTAGAAAATCCGGCTCGAAGGAATGAGGAAGTTTGATATATTTTCTCCAGATGGGATATCTGAGAATTGATGTAGATTTCTCCTGAAAATCTGATATCGTTATCTAGATCTCAAAAATGCTCCAGAGGCGTTTTATGAGATTTGGAAAGAAATATGATGTAAGAATTAAGAAGAAGGAGTTCAGGTTTCGTAGGTCTTACCTTGGCAAGAGTTTATTAACGAGAGATCGACTTAAGATTTAAAAGAACAGGAAAAAGCTTATTCTAAGTAAGAAAAAATACAAAGAGAATGAAAATGGCGCATATTCGAAAATAAGTTGCGCCACCTGTTAGTGAAGTAAGCTTATCAACTAAGTTAAAACGTACGATACGTAACGTAAGATATTTCTTAACCTGAACAGCAATGAACTCTCAAGGGATACCTTTGAATCCCAGAATCTACTTAATTGGTCTTCATTATCTTACTACTTATCTCCTATTGGAATAATAAATGAAAATATTATAACTGAACTGAACTCTGATGCCCCATTGCTACCTGAATTTTACATTAAATGTGTACCTGGAACCCATAGAGGTTAATTCGCGTTAATTGTTAAATTATCTTTTATTATGATATTAGTTTGTTAGATTAAGTTTAGGTTTAAGTGTATTTTTATATATTGAAGAGACAGGAAGTCTCGAAGAAACTGTCAAATGCCGGGAGCAAGCATTTAAATTCAACATTTTATTGAAACAATGATATGAATTAAAAATTTTTTTGCATTATATAGAAGCAAGCTGCATTTTCCTTAAACGTTGTTAGAGCAAAACAAATATAGCTCTTAATAATGTTTGTTGTTATATTGTTTTTTTGTCTAAGGAATAAATGAATTGTTATACTTATTTAAAAAAAAGACTCAATAAAATTAAATTAAATTAAAATTAAAGAAGGTTGCGAGATTACATGAATGTTTTGGAATCACAAGAAACTGAGAAAGTTATGAATTAATTTATGTTATTAGTTAACAATTTATGAGCTGAGATAAACATGCTTCAAAAAAGATTCATTGCTGATTTTCGAGTCAACAAAGAAGTGTTCCAACACATATTTGTTGATGTGAGCCCACACATGAAAGAAGTGTTGATATATAATTAATTTTTAAGAAAATCGCTACGAAGCCGAACCAAAATCCCTACTTTTCCCTACGCTTAAAAAAATATTCCCTATGAAATTCCCAATAGCCGTTTAATTTGCACTTTAATTGTTTGTTTTATCTAACACTTTCTAAGCACTGTAAAAGCCCCGAAATAATATTTTAATAACCAAAAAAATAAAACCAAAAACTCAACTATTTATATGAGTTTCTTCTTTTCAATATGAAAACAAAAATAAAATTATTTTGCTATAGAAATATTTATTTGGTAATAAATTCAGTTAAATTCATCTCTTTTCAAAAGACTAATTAAAAAGCAAACATAACAAAATTAGTAGATTGGGATCACATTCAGTTCGAAAAGTTATAAAACTAATTGTTGAAGGAAACATAGCAATGCAATAAATTTGTACTTTGTTCTATAGTTTTGCTTTGGTATTGTTTAAAAAAACAATGGATATTCACGATTGTGCCTTTGCAAGTGCAGTTGAGGATTTGTGCACTTTAAAAAAATACACATACTTCAAAAATGTGCAAATACCCAGTGTGCCATACGGATCCGTTTCGAATTCGAAACGGACTCACTTCTTCGTACATTTTTTCCGAAACGGATTGCGTTTCGGATCCGTTACGGTTCCGTTTTCGTATCAAATTCCTCTCAAAAATTCGAATCGTATTTACCGTTTCCCCGGATCCGTCTCGAACTCGGAACGGACGAGTATACGAGTCCGTTTCGAACTCGTTTTTTTTAATAATGCGAGTCAGCGAGGGACTTGTTTTTTTAAATAATGCGAATCCGCAACGGACTCGTTTTTTTAAATAATACGAATCCGCGACGGACTCGTTTTTTGTAATGATACGAATCCGCGACGGACTCGTTTTTTTAAATAATGCGAATCCGCGACGGACTCATTTTTTTTAAACAATGTGAATCCGCGACGGACTCGTTTTTTTTAATAATACGAATCCGCAACGGACTCGCTATTTTTAACAATGAGAATCCACGACGGACTCGTGTTTTTAATACTACGAATCCGCGACGGACCCGTTGTTTTTTAACAATACGCAAAATATTAATTGTATGATTTTTTTATTTCAATTCGTGGAAAACTATTGTAGTTTTAATTATATAACATGCTTTAATATGGATATAAAAATGATATGAAAATGATATGAAGATATAATATATAGATATGAATATGAAAATAGTTTTATAATTCAATATTAACTATCACTTTTCTTCTTCTTCGTAATGCAATCATTCGCATAAAGGAAGAACTTCTTCGCAACGTCCTCCACTGCCCATATACCCACTGCTGATTCCAAATTTCCTTTAAAATGCACCTGAGGACCATTAAATAAAAGATTTATATATTTAAAGTGTCAAGTACATAGCATTAATTTGCCTGCATCAGCGTAAAGTCATTGACGAATGACAAGTTGGAATATATTAGAATTTATGAAGCAGAGTGCTATGCAAACGTAAGCTTTCCGCAACAATATTTTCAACTTTCAAATACAAGCAAATACATGTAATGTACTTAAGCATTTACAAACATTTATTACCTCGGATAGCTGCAACGGCAATTAAATTTTTCGCCGTTTTTTTCTCCTTTGTGCCAACCAGGTCATCTTTTGTGCTAATTCATCACAGAAAACATCATGCAGACACTTCTTCAAAGTGTCAACCTTGAGCAACAGTGAGAAATATAACAACTACAAAACAACAACGCCAAAGCAATGCAAGTGACGCCGTTTTTTTCATGTGCCTTTTTTTGCATTTGCTTTGACACGAACAGAAGCAGCCGATAAAAATACCACAGTTACAAAGCGGCAACAACAGCAACAACAAAACGAAGCAAGGCACGCCGTTTCAAGTGCGTTTCTTTTTGCGTAATAGTTTTTAACACTTTAAATTGTTTTGGATAGTTCTTTTAAAAACTGTAAGTTAATGGATCAGATAAGTAAATCTTATTTCGGAAACGCTGGCGTTGCCCTTGTTACGCATTTTTGACTACGCACTTGCCTAAACTCTAACTTTAGGCTTAAGTCAATGCAGTTATTGGACTGTTGCTACGAGCCAAATAGTAGAGTTGTGATTTCTTTAAATTAATGAAACTGTTAGTTAATTAAATTAAAAAATTAAAAAATATTACACATTATTTAAGCAAAAATTCATTAAAACTGTTAGTTTAATTAATACCAATTACAAATATAATTTAGACAAAATGAGTGTGAGCAGAGAGCAGGTTTTGGAAATAGTTAACACGACAGTAGAACGAACAAGGCAAGAATTTGTAGAGCAATTAAACCAACTGACTTCTGCTCTTTCACGGCTTGAACCACCCCGCGTTACACCCTTTTTACCAGTCTCTATAAATCCTTTGATAGACAATGGAAATGTAAGTTTGGTTTTAATAAAATCCTTACCAGAATTTAGAGGTGACATGACATCTTATTCAGCATGGCGACCTGCTGCTCATTTCGCGTTGAATTATTATACCTAGGGTTCTGAGAAGTATTACATCGCCATGGGCATCTTTAGAAATAAAATAATAGATTCTGCAAATGCAACCCTTTCTGCTTTCAGTACTATTTTCAGTTTTAAGGCAATAATAGCTAGACTCGACCAAACCTACTCAGACAAAAGGCCTCTCTATGTGCTCGAAAATGAGCTTAGTATTCTTCGTCAAGGAAATCTATCTATTGTGTAATATTATGATGCGGTAGATAAACAACTAACATTGATAATTAATAAGCAGACCATGACGCATAGTGAAAATAGTGAAATCATAGCCGCTCTTAATGAGCATGCAAGAGAAAACGCTCTGCGTGTTTTTATTTCGGGTCTTCGCCGACCACTATGTTATATACTATTTTCTACAAGGCCAAGTGATCTTCCTACAGCGCTCGCTTTGGCGCAAGAGCTTGATACTAATCACAAACGCCATGACTTTGCTCGAGCATTTGCAATAGGAAATTCAGTAAAACCAAATGTACCGCAACGAATTCCAAAATTCATGCAACATTATGAAAATGTTCGTGTCTTTTCATCTTATAAAAATAGGGTAGTCCCAATGGATGTCGATCGCTCCTCATCACTCTATAGGCGGCCAAGCGCTCATCAAAATATCGATTCTACTTCACAAAATTTAAATAGAAATTTTATGAAACCACACGCTCATCAACAGCAGGACTTAAATCAAATAGAGACTTTTAAACGCCCACGCGAGCATACAAATTCTGCTAACTTACCATTCCAGAAGCAGCAAAGGCTTCATAACTTGCAAGAAATAAAGACAGAAGATAAGAAGGACACAAGTACAACCGACAATAGTGACCATATGTTGTTATTTTGGGTCAATTTTGTTGTTTATATTTAATTATTTAAGGAGGTTTTTGACTAGTGCTTTTTTATTGCAATTTTTATATTAAAAACAAAAATTCAATATTTTCCCGACGTTTCGTCAATAATTTGTTGACATCTTCAGGGGATTATTTAATGCAATCTAATAACACAATGAAATTATTATTTCACAAACAATTAACAAAAAAACATAAAAACACCTACTTAATATTTTAAATGACATTCTTACTTAAGCTTTTAAACTTAGTACTATGACTAATGTCCGTCCAATGCTGCTGCATAATTGTTGTTGATATTGTCAGTGTCTTCTTTAAAATTTATTGCTTTGTTCCTTTTTGTTGTATTCTTAAGCTTTCTAATGTCAGTCTTTTGTTTGTTTTGTTTTCAACGTCCAAAATTTTAACTAAATCAAAATCAGCTGTATGGCCTGTATTTGTTATATGCTGAGCTAAAGCTGTTGTTGTTTTCTTGTTTCTGATGTCTAGCTTATGTTCTGTCATTCTTGTTTTTAGCGCTCTTTTTGTTGTGCCTATGTATATTTTGTCACAGCTTTCATGTTCGTTGCCTTTGCATCGTACTTCGTACACAACGTTGTTTTTGTCTTCGTTCTTAATTTTTGTTTTTGTTCTAGTAAATATTTTGTTTAATGTCGCATTCGACCTGTGTGCAAAAATTGTTTTGTCCGCTCTCATCATTTTGCGTATGTGTGTGTTGCTTGTTAGGTTTGGTATGTATGTATGTGATGCCGTAGTACTTTACGTTTTCTTGATTGGAGTTGCCAGATTGTTCTATGTGTTTTATTTTTGTGGGATTTGATTGTTTTTTGAAATTCTTGTTCTTATGAGGGAATTCGTGAGATGATTTGGATAGTCATTGTTGTACAGTATTGTTTTAATTTTCCGAATGTTTTTGTCCAGAAATTTTGCGTCGGTTAATGTGAACACTTTATTAGTTAAGTTTGTCGCGGTGTTGATTCTTTGTTGCATTGGTTGTGTTGAATGAAAATTTATTTTTCTGCCTGAAGCAGTTGTTTTTGTGAACCATTCGAATGTTATTTTGTCATTTATTCTGTGTAATTTGATGTCCAGATAAGAAATGTTTTGGTTTTCTTCCATTTGAGAGGTGAATTGTATATTTTTGTGGTAGCTGTTTAGTGTTTTAAGTATGGTGTCCAAGCAGCCGCGTACCGTGGGGGGGGCGGGGGGGGCGGTCCGCCCCGGGCGGCACTAGTTTAGGGGCGGCACTGAAGCTAAATAAAGCCTTTTACAAAATAAATATGTGTACATTATCATTTTAAGGTGTACAAACAAAAGAAAGAACTAAACTTAATGAATAAATTTGGCCACCACAGTAAATGTAACTATATTTATGAGCTTCGTATTGAGCACAACCAAAATGTAAAATTGTTTTTCGAGTCTCAAAATTAGTTGCCAAAGAAATAAAAAAAGACATAATATTTAGGCATGTGCGAGTAGTTGAATTTTCGAATAACTCGGCTGCGACTTGAAACAAGCATTGAATAACTGGTGTTTTCGAGAAAATCAAAGTTTTTTGAGTTTTTAAGTGCTTTAACTTGTCAGTGGAAATGCCCAGTAGAAAAGTGGTTTAACAGAATAACGTTTTTCAACTTAGGTATATTTGGTAAAAATAGCTGTTTTGTGCTTTGATGTGTTGAGTGTGGGAGAAAGGCGGAATTTTCGTTTGATTATGGCGAATTGTAAGTTCAGAGTGCATATTAAGAAATAAGACTTATGCGTATAATTTTAAGTCGTATCTTTTATAATGTTTTTTGATTTTTTAAGGGATTTCACTGTTTTAATAAAATCACTTTGGAGAGGAGTTAGGCGTGGTCTAAACTGATTTAGGTCATTTTCTAATTTAATAATTTAATTATTAATTTTCAAGAACTGATTTTGAGAAATGACCACAAGGTTTCAGCAGCTTCATGCTCTTGCTGAAAAATTCGCAATTCTTACTCCTTTGATTCTCCTGAATGATAAGTTGGAATGTAAACTGAATGAATTCTGTCACGAAGAAATTGACAATGAAGAGTTTCTCGTTGAGAGAAAAATACTTCAGCATATTGTTTCTATAGCTCACAAAGAAACTGATTCTTGTATGAAAGGTCCACTTGAACTTTTAAAATTTATTTTTAAATTAAGTCTAGAAAACGCAGTTCCAAACATTGTTATACTTTTAAGCTTTATTCTAAGCTTTTATTCATAAAAACCTACATTAGAACTACAATGAGTACTTCTCGCCTACAAAATCTTGCCATATTATCTATAGAATACAAGTAAAGTAATGAAATAGACTTTGACAATTAGGGAATTCACAGTTTGCTTCTAAAGTTAACACCTGACAACTTTAGAAAGATATTTAGATCGAACTGTGAGCACCTTTTTTTGTGTTTTGGAGCTAAATTGCAAAAATAGTTTTCAAAAATTTGAAATTTGTTCATAAACATGCCTCGAATGAACGGAAAGGAAGAATTATGAGATAACTTTAGCAACAACTGGGATCTCAAGTTTGTACGTAAAACAAAAACAATCAAAGTTAACACGTGCTAAAATGTTCTAAAGTTAATAAACGGCAAAGTAAACAGAGCAGATAATACAGAACTGTGAGCACCCTAAATGTAATTACCGATTTTGCTAATAAAAAAACAAGAAAAATAATAATTTAATAAAATATTATAAAAAAAATTGTATTTGTATAAATTTCCTTTTCGGTGTCATTAAGGAATAAACTTTTTTATCGTTGGCCTAATTCTAATATGGCGTAAGTCAACATTTGGAATAATAGCGATTATTAACGTTTAAGGGGACCTGACGCCTTCAAAATTTTGTTTATTTTAATGTTTAAAAATGTGTATAAGTTCAATAAAAATAGATATAATTTTGAAAAATTACAAATATATTTTTCGGAAAAATATTACGCAAAAAAATTTTTTATTGTTTTTATCACATATACTGCTGATGGAATTTTTTTAAAAAATTCATGGCGCTTTTAATTTCATATGTTTTGTTCACCACTTTATATATCATAAATAAATTTTATTTTCAACTGTAGGGTATAAGTATAGTGTGTATGCAATGACAAAATTTTATTATGCCAGGTTACTCCTTAAAAAATACTTGTTCAGGTGTCAATATATCATATTTATATTTTAGTAAATATAGAATTCTCCCGTGATATAACAAAACCAAGTAACTTGTTTTTTGAAAATTGTGAGAAATTGAGGTATTGTGTTATAGGATATAATCTTTCCGTATATAAGATTTTTAAGTTTTTTCAAATTATTGAAGAGTTAAATTATTGAAGAGTTAAGAGTTAAGTTTCGAAATTTTTGAAACTTGTGCTAGCCAAATTATTTTGCGTTGCAGTTTTTTAACAATTCAGTCGAACTTAAGATACTGAGAAAATTTTTGTCATATATTTTTTCATTTCATATAAACAAGATTTTTGTTTTTTCACAAAACCAGGCAACTATGAAGTTACTTAAAAGCAAATAAAACATTTATATGTTTCTTAGAACACTTTATTCGTTGCTGTTTTTTCAAAATCAAGTAACTTTAAAGTTGCTTGGTTTTGTTGTATAATATCAATTAAAACACAATTGTTTAGAAAATAAGTTGAACATTTGTTACAATTTTAATTAAGTATCTTATTATTATTGGTTGGTGACCGTGGCATGCAGGTTAAGTGTGTGGCTTAGCATGCTCGGAGCCCGGGTTCGATCCCCAGCCGTGGCGAAAAGTTTTTCAATACAAAATTTTTCTGATCGGTCACCACCTCTCTGCAGACAATGGCAAACCTCAGAGAGTAAATAATGCCATGTAAAGCTTCTTGAGAACATGAGCCGTTCGGAGTCGGCATAAAACATGTAGGTCCAGTTCTCGGTCAATTGTGTGCATAAATTTAATAACACACACAACACAATCGATCCTAAGAAGCTCGGTCAAAGTCCTTTCAAGGGCTGAAATGGCCAATTTGTTTTTTTTTTTTTTTTTTTTTTCTTATTATTATAATTAAGTATCTACACAAGTATCTTATTAAGTAAATTATATATAAATCTATTCATTAAACTCAATAAAAAATCTTTTGATACTATTTTTAACAAAATTAATGGAACATATAAATAAATTCATGAATGTTGGTATTTACTCATGGCTTGTAAAACCAATAGAAAGATCCTTAGAATCTGCACATTCCTTAAAATCTTCCCAAAAATTAATTTTTGTGTTATCATGTATTAAAGGAATTAATTTATCTATAATATCCTTCTTTTTAGATGGGTTTTTCACGATTTCCTTTAATTGTACATATTTGAAAATTTCAGAAGATCTTTTTGATGAACTAATGTGCATTCAAAAAAATTTTGCATCGGTTTCGATGGAAGTTTTATAAAAAATTACAATAATCCTTTTCGAAAATTTTGCATTTCATTTTTTTCGGCAATTGCTGTATGCTGGATGCAATAATCTTTTCTTTGTAGCACGATTGAAAACGAATGTTTGAGAATCCTTTGTAGTACGATTGGAAAAGATTGTTTGAGAATCTTCAGATCGAGTATCCATGAAATGATTGTCCATGAGCTCTTCTTCGTCACCTTTTTTCATTTGTGGATCAAAATCAGGATCATAGTACGACGATGCAGGACTAAAATCAATTTTACTTTCTCCGTTATTAACGCAAAAATCACTGGAGAGTATACTTTTATTTTTGTAATAATTTCCAAAAAAAAATTCAAGGAACTTATCATATAATTTTTGATAGATTATGACTTTCAAATTTTCAATTAAATCGAAATTTTTTTCAAGTGACGACATTGTACGCTGTTTTTGATTATATTCGATACGTTTGAAGAAGAAGATGTGACTAAGAAAAAATGTTCAATAAATTTTTGAAATAATTTTTCGATTGCGGTATTTTGAAGTGAATTTTTTCGCATAAAATTTAACTTCGTTTAAGTAATGTGCTGAAAAGTACTGAAGTAACTTGGTTTTGTTGTAACCCATTTTAATCTAATCAAGGCATTTCAAGTTACTTGTTGTATTTTTTTTTTTAATATTAGTGTTTAGAAATGAGATAGGCAAAAATGGATTGAAGTTTCTCGTAGACTTTTTGCTCTAGATTTTTAAACATAGATAGAACAACAAAACCACGGAAGAAATGAGAGCAAAAATAGACTCATGCGCGCGTTTTGCTCCATTTTTTCCAAACTTGCGTCGTATTAGAAATAGGTTGATGATATGTATATTAGAATTTTTTTTATATAATTGAGAACAATGAAAGACCAAATTCTAAAGTGAAAACTATGCATACAAAACCCTATATAAATATCAAAGATTTTTTTTTATTGCATATGAGAGGGGCGGCAAATTTGGAATCCGCACCGGGCGGCTTAGCCTCTCGGTACGCCACTGTGTCCAAGTCTTTCTTATTTACTTACTTACTTACTTAGGTGGCCATGACAACCCGTTGACGGGTTACGGCCGACTTCATCAGGTCTCGCCAGGCGTCTCTGCTTCGCGCGCGCCGTCTCCAATCTCTTTCACCAAGCGCGGTAAGGGCTTCCTCGGCCTGGTCAATCCATCGGAGGCATGGCCTTCCTCTTCGTCGTCGACCCTCGGCTTTCGCCTCAAACACCTTTTTCGCTGGAGCTTCTTCATCCATACGAAAGACATGACCCAGCCAACGTAGTCGCTGAATTGTTATACGCTGGACTATGTCAATGTCGTCGTAGAGCTCGTACAGTTCGTGGTTCATTCGAATGCGATAGTCGTCGCCAACTCGAACAGGACCAAAGATTTTGCGAAGAACTTTCCTATCGAACACCCCAAGAGCGGCTGCATCTGCTTGCGATACCACCCATGCTTCAGCGCCATAGAGAAGCACAGGTATGATGAGCGTCTTGTAGAGTGTTAGTTTTGTCGATCGAGAGAGGGCTCTGGAACCTAATTGCTTACTTAGCCCGTAGTAGCACCTATTAGCAATTGTTGTTCTTCGCTTTATCTCCAGGCTGACATTGTTGTTGCTGTTTACGGCGGTGCCAAGGTAAGTAAACTCCTTGACAACTTCAAAGTTATATTTGCCTGCTGTAACATGGGAGCCTAGACGCCGCACTTCCCTATTTGCAGACAGCATTTACTTTGTTTTGCCCTCGTTCACCGTCAAACCCACTTTGGCTGATTCCTTTTCGATAGCGGCGAAAGCAGCGGTTACATCTCTCTTGGTTCTGCCGATAATATCGATATCGTCAGCATACGCAAGGAGCTGGACACCTTTGTAGAAAATGGTGCCATTTCGATGTACACCTGCCTTTCGTAGGATCCCCTCCATGATGAAATTGAAGAGATCGCATGATAGCGGGTCGCCTTGTCTGAAACCTCGTTGGGTATTAAAGGTTTCGGAGAGGTCATTTCCTACCTTGACGGAGCTGCATGTATTGCTCAACGTCATCTTGCAGAGCCTAATCAACTTTGCAGGTATACCGAACTCAGACATTGTTGCGTACAGGCAATCCCGAATCGGGCTATCGAACGCAGCTTTGTAATCAACAAAGAGATGATGGGTGTCGATTTGGTTTTCGTGGGTTTTTTCCAGGATTTGGCGTAGTGTAAAAATCTGGTCTATGGTGGACTTGCCAGGACGAAAGCCACACTGATAAGGTCCAATCAGTGTTTTGGTATGCGGCTTCAATCTTTCACACAATACGCTCGAAAGAACCTTATAAGTCTTTCTTATTTATTATGGCTAAAATGTCATCTACACATTTGCATACAAAGGGTATATTTGTTCCATTGTTTCTTAGAGTCTCTATAGCGTCGTCAAGTAAATTGTCAAGAATTATGTCTGCTATTGTTGGTGCTAAGGGATTGCCCATAGGCATACCATGTATTTGATGGTATACTAAGTTGTCAAATATGAAATAATTATTGTCTTTAAGGTAGAATTCTAAAATATTTAGAAATTGTTGTCGGGGAATTTTTGTCAAATTTTTGATTTTTTCCCACTGGTTCATGATGTTCTTTATCGCAAGATGTGTCGGTATGTTGGTGAATAGAGACACTACATCAAAGGACACTAAAATATCTTCCTTTGTCAGTGTGAAGTCTTTAAGTTTTCTTTAAGTTGGATTGAGTTTTTTATATTATATTCGTCTGATATTAAGTGTTTAAGAATTTGTCCAACGTGTTTAGCTAATCTGCAACAGGGGACGTCTATGAAGGAAGATATTGGTCTAAGAGAAACATCTACTTTGTGTATTTGAGGCAGACCATACAAACGTGGTGCAGTTGCGGACGGACATGTTAGTCTGACTTTTAAGTACGTATCAATGTATTGTTGTTTGTGTAGGTAATTAATAATGAAAACCATATTCAGGATGAAAACGACTTTTCATGTGACAACATCCAAGGCTACAATTTGTATGTCGATTTTTTTGCAAATGACTTCTTTTATGGCAAGAAAAATGAAGATGAAAACAATTATAATGAGATTAATTTTTAAGTGTAAATTCTTTCCTGCCATTTATTACAAAAAAAACAGGAAATGGTCAGGAACTCCGCTTTCTCATAGATACTGGTACATGCAAAAATTATATAAAAGATATTGAATATCTGCAAGGCATTACAACTTTGAAATTCCCATTTAATCTAAGGTCAATCAATGGTACTAATTTAATCAACAAAAAGTGCGTTATAAATATTCTTAATCACACCTCAACGTTTTACTTACTACCCAGCTTAAGTACGTTCGATGGTATCATTGGATATGATTTCCTTCGGGAGTTAAACGCTAAATTAGATACTAAGAATGGATATTTATTCCACAAAAACGGAAAAGAGAGGATGCATTACCTCTCTTGTAATCAAGTAAATTTGATAACTATAGACGCTGGTTCTGTTCCTCTTAATAGTCAAACAAAATTCCATGAGATGATTATAAGGAATAAAAATGCCTTTGCACACCCAGATAGGACTTTACCTTATAATACTTCTGTGAAAGCCAAAATTCGTACAACCACAAATGAGTCAATTTATACCAAAAGCTACCCTTACCCGATTTCTGCTTCTGAGTTTATAAACAATGAAATTCAAACTCTTTTAGCAGATGGAATAATTAGAAAGTCTTATTCTCCTTACAATTCACCGGTTCATGTGGTATCAAAAAAGGGCCTTGATGAAAATGGTAAGCAAAAACTTCGCATGATAATTGATTTTAGAAAAATTAATAACCAAACAATTTCTGACACTTATCCAATCCCGAATACGTCTTTGATATTGGCAAATTTGGGAAAGTCCCGGTTTTACACAACATTGGATCTGAAATCTGGCTTCCATCAGATAATTTTAGCCGAACAGGATAGAGAGAAAACGGCATTTAGCGTTAACAATGGCAAGTAAAACAATGGCAAGTATGAGTTTTGCCGCTTGCGTTTTGGTTTGAAAAATGCGCCAAGTATTTTCCAACGCGCAATAGATGATGTTCTCCGCGAATTCGTAGGCAAAATATGCAATGTTTATATTGATGATATTATCATCTATACAGCTGACGAAGAATCACATTTACAAGCAATAGAAACCATCTTAAAAAAATTGGAATATGCGGGTATGAGAGTTTCGATAGAAAAATCAAAATTTTCAAGGCCGAAGTAGAGTATTTAGGGTTTTTAAGGACTGCGCCGAATAAAATTGTCCCATACAATAATTATAAAATCTCTTGACCTATCGCTCCGATTTAAATAAAATAAAGTGTTTTATTTTTAACATTATTTTCAGATAACATACATTATATGAGTAATTTAAAATTTTCAGGTTTAAAGACAAATTTTAATTTTTCAGGAAAGCCTTCCATTAATGTTTTAATGGTAGCAACTTAGTAACACAAAACGGCATTAAAACATGCCCCAATAAAGTACGTGACATGCTTTAAAAAACATCAGATTAGTTTTGGATGAAGCAGCTTTGGCAGCGTTTGAGAAAATAAAGAAAATACTAGCTTCTGAAGACGTTTTGCTTCATTACCCGGATTATAATAGGCCACTTGATCTCACTACAGACGCCTCATCAACTGCGTTAGGTGCAGTTCTATCGCAAAATAATAGGCCTATTACTATGATATCTCGTACCCTATCTGAAACAGAACAGTCTTACGCTACGAACGAACGCGAACTATTAGCGATAGTATGGGCCTTAAAATCACTTCACCATTATCTATATGGCATTAAAAACATTAACATTTTTACTGATCACCAACCGCTCATCTATGCAATTTCTGACAAGAACACTAATCCAAAAATGCAACGGTGGCGTGCTTTCATCGAAGAGTATTCTCCAACATTTAATTATAAGCCTGGAAAAGAGAATAAGGTTGCAGATGCCCTCTCTAGACAATTCGTTCACCATCATACTGAATCGAATAATTCGATTGCTGCTAATAGCGAAATTTCCTCAACATATTTTATTAAGTCTATTAAATATCCCATTAACCAATTTAAAACACAATTTATATTGTCAAAATCTGATTCTTTTCTTAAAAGTACGATGACAATTTTCCAAAAATTTATCCGTCACACTATTTCGTTTGACACTGTCGAAACCCTTATTCGATGTCTAAAAGACTAAGTTAAACATAATTCTACCAATGGAATACACTGCGACCTTTCACTTGCAGAAATTCAAAATGCATTAGTAGCAACATTTCCACTTATAAAATTTGTTCATTCTAAATTATTTGTGATTGACTTGACAAACAAGGACGACCAACTTGAAGTGGTAGCAACAGAGCATAACCGAGCTTACAGGTGTTTACAAGAAAATTATCAGCAAATCACCAGCGAATATTATTTTCCTGACATTAAAAAATGTTTAAAAACGTTAATTGCCAACTGTAAGATCTGTTTGGAAAACAAGTATGCGAGAAAACCTATAAACCATGAAATTGGAAAAACACCTATTCCCAACTTACCCGGGGAAATACTCCACATTCAGTGCATTCAGCAGAAAATTTTCTACGTAGCTGCTACACAACTTTCCGGCTGAATGGTATGTAGCATTAACCGCTCACACAACATGTTCCCTGAGCGGTCGCCATCTTAGGTAGCGAAAATATTTTATGCTACCTCGGTTGAGCGCTTTACGCTCACTTCATTTTGACAGATGATCAATCAGTTTGTTGGAAATTTGACATTTCGCAAAGAAACGCATTCAGCAGAAAGTATCACTTTATGCTACTTCGCTACCTGAGCGCTTTTTCGGCTTGAATGCACACATTGACATCTTTATCACTGATAAGCAAAATTTTCTCACCTGCATAGACAAATTTTCTAAGTTTGCTATTGTAAAACCTGTAACCTCAAGATCAACTGTAGACATTAAAGACGCATTACTAGAAATTTTATTAATCTTTAAAAATGCAAAAACAATCGTATCTGATAATGAAAAAGCGTTCCATTCAAATCTTATCAAGTCGATATTAAAAGATAATTTTTCTATTGATCAATCCTTTATTCCAACACTGCATAGCGAAAGTAATGGGACAATTGAAAGATTTCACTCCACCTATTTTTGTTTGTTTTTTTTTTTTTGGATTCGCCAAAGGAGTGAGAAATCTCATAAATACGTATAGCCCGTACTATACGCATGCACGACTTACATTCTACAACATTCCGGATTAACCGGACAGATAGAATGCACCTACGCACTAAAAAACACACCCAGTTGGCGAAGTATGAATTTCCACTAAGCACATAACTGGCTTTTCAGCGGAACTTAAAAATTTTATACAAAAACACGAATTTATTAAGAATATTTTAATTTAAAAAAATAAACAACATCAAATAAGTAGTAAACTTTACATAAAACTCTAAAACAAAGAGACCAAAGTAACTATAAATTATATGAATATTAGTAAGTTTGCGGCAACTATCCAACCCAAGATCCTACGTGGAAAAGAGAGTAAACTCTTAAACACCAAACCAATTCCAATTATAACGGAGATATATACGTGTAAATATGTACAAACATATATGTGTATATATATACGGGTCACTATGTAATTTTGGAACACCGTGCTAATGTTATTAATTGGATATGTATTTGGGCCAACGCAGGCATAAACTTGCATGGAAAAAAGATAAACTCTTGCGCACCAAACGAAGTAACTAATAAGTCAAAATGAATAAGAAAAATTAAAAATTTTTTTTTGATTAAAAACAAACAAGTTTAAGCATACATATCATATTCGATGGTGTTTACTTCATCAAACGCAATATTATAAAGGAAAACAACTGAAACGGTCTCGAATATATGGAATAACTTCAGCCAACATTTTAACAGAATATAACAATATTATTAACCGAGTTAATGTTTGAAACAAAATTCTAAAATGTATCAATTATTTAAATGTAAAATCATTTTCCGTTTCAAGGCATCCACCGACTCACAAAAATTAATTAAGCTGTAGCTATTGTTGAAATCACTACACATACATCGTAAAGGGTCATGAAGGGCAAAATTTGAAGTGCACTGGCTCAACTTAAAAAGCACAAAATGTCTAGATCCTCTTCTTGGGATGTTAAAGTTAAGAGATGAGAGAATATATTGGGAGTCAATTTCACCACAAAGTAATTAATATAGGAAGGTGACATTAAGCACCATCCTTCTGCTTCTCAGGGAAGGCAGTAAAATTTGCTTAAGGTGGGTTTCATAGGAAGGAAGAATAATATCTGGGTTCCAACGATGATGACGTAAAGCAAAAAGTAAAAACTGTTTTTGAACCGATTCTATTGAGGGTTCCATACTACGGAAGCATATTCAAGAATAGGCCTTACGAGAGATATATACAGTAATTTAGTAGTGAAGGCATCATTGAATTCTTTCGCCCATCTTTTAATGAAACCAAGGACACCTCTAGCCTTATTTACAGCCAAATTAACGTGGAGATTGAAGCGAAGTTTTGGATCCATAATTACACCAAGATCAACAAAACTATGAACAATTTCTAAGTGGATGTTATTTATAGTGTTATTTGTACTATGAGCAGTTCTACGTGAGAAGGTCATTGATTTGCATTTTTTTAAGTTAAGGTTTAATAGGTTGAAGTTACACCAATACACTAGTCTGTTTAAATCAGATTGTAAAAGGTGTTGTTCGTCGAGTGACTTGTAGGTAAGAAAAAGTTTCACATCGTCAGCATACATTAAGACGTCACAATGTTTAATTGCCGAGGGAAGGTCATTAATAAATAGTAAGAATAAAACCGGTCCAAGATGACTTCCTTGCGGAACACCAGATGTAACCATTATATTTTGTGAAAGAGAATTTTTATATAAATCTTTTTGAAAACGTCGCGATAAATAAGATTCTATCCAATTTAGCAATTTTACAGGAAACCCAATTAGCTTAAGTTTATACAATAGAAGATTATGATTGACACTGTCAAAAGCTTTGCTAAAGTCCGTATAAATAACGTCAGTCTGTTTTCCCAAAGTAAAACCTTTTATTACACGAGTTGTAAACTCCAAAAGGTTTGTTGAAGTTGATTTACCCTTTAAAAAACCATGTTGAGTGTCAGAAATGGAAGAAGATACGAAGTGGGTTAGTTGTTCAGTTATGATTTTCTCAAATAATTTAGGGATTGCGCTTAATTTGGCGATGCCTCGGTAGTTAGTGACATCAATTTTGGAGCCAGATTTATGAAGGGGTATAATATATGAATCTTTCCATATAATGGGAAAATGTACACTTTGCAAGGATATATTAAATATGTTTGTTAGAGGAGCACACAGGTTGCTAGCACATTCCTTTAGAATGCAACTCGGAATTTCATCAGGGCCAGTCGAAAAAGAGCATTTAACTTGACGAAGGTAATGCATAACAATAATTGAGTCTATTACTGGAGTTTCGAAAAAGCTTACTGGAGGTAAATAAGGATGCTCAGTACACATATTAAATGGTATGTTGGAGTAAGTTGATTTGAAGAAGCTTGCAAACATGTTGGAAATAACATTGTCACAAGACGATTCCTCTTGATTGAATCTCATAAGGGGTGGAAAGTTGGAAGCCTTACGTTTTGAATTAACAAAAGTATAGAAGAGTTTCGGATTATCATTAAATTGAGATTTGATGTTGGCTATATAAGCAGAATAACACTGTTTATTTAATAGCTGGTATCTGCAACGACAAGATGAATAACAAGCAAAGTCAATTTTAGAACCAGATTTTTTATATTTTTTAAATAAGCGATTTTTGAAATTTTTAGTGACTTAAGTTCACTTGTTAGCCAGGGTGGACTTAAGGGTTTAGAATTATTTTGCTTTGTTGGGACGCACAATAAGAAACACCTTTGCAAAGTATCATTAAAAAACTGTACCGAGGTTTCGACGTCATAATATGAATACGGTGGTTTAATAGATAGAATCGGTGACCAGCCAGTCTGCAAGAGTAAGGCGTTGAGTTTAACATAGTCTGTACTTTTGAAATTATATATTTTTGTATTTCACTTATCAGGTGTAAGTTTATTTTCATTTTCATGAGCAAGTAAAACTGTTATTTCAAGAGTTGGATGATGTTCATCTTCCGGAAAAGATACAGGGTTTGAGCGATTGAGATATACAGTAGTGCATCTGTCTACAAACACAAGGTCCAGCGTTCTATGGTTTTTATTAAAAGTATTATTAACTTGTTGAAGACATAGGTCAGATAACTTATCTAAAAAATCATTTATCCAATTACTAGTGGAAACAGGTGTAAGAAATGAAGAGTCATCTGTCGAATTCCAAGACACAAAGGGTAGGTTAAAATCGCCCAACACAATAAGAACATCATTATTTTTTAACATATTATGAACTTGCTCGATGGCGTTTATATGTCTTTAGTAAATTGATATGTCACAATTAGGAGGAATGTAAGAACAGGTAAGATAAGCAATGCAATTATTTAATTTAACTGAAACACAAATAAACTCCAGTTCACTAGTGTCGAGAATTGTTAATTCATCAGATGCAAACGAGATATGAACAGCTATCAGAACACCACCACCGATCTTATTATAACGGTCTTTACGGAAAATTTGATAATTTTTACACATTATTTCAGAATTTAGAATATTAGAGCGAAGCCAAGTCTCCGTGAATGATATAATGTTATATTCAAAATCAAAACTGTTAATGAACATTGCAGAAAGTTTGGAATCAAGACCCCTTACGATTTGATACACAAGTTCTTATTTAGACTTGCGATTTGTTAATCGTTTTTTGGATGAGATTGCGGGCTATTTCGAGGGCGAGGCAAGTGAACTACATTTACTAATCGCGGGTTTTTTTTTAATTCGAATTCGCGTACAATTGTATTTCGGGGCCAGAAACTTACATCAACAATAGTATTAAATAAATTTTCTGGAACTGTCAATCTAAAGGAAGTAGTCGGACGTGCGTTTACATATTTGAATTTATGAATAGAAATAGAAAGAGTCGATGAACATTTCAACTTTGATTTAATGAAAAAATCTATATCATTATCTGTTGTATCAGATGCTAAGCGCGAAACAAAGATTGATTTAGTTGGAGGAATAGCAATCAAAGGTTTAGGAACAGAAATGTCAGAAGTAATTGCAATTTGTTGGACATCAGCAACAGTAAGAGCAAGAGAAGCAGCTTGTACATACGATATTTCAGGCAAAGCGAGAGGTGGAGCTGATAATGGAAAAGGAGCAGACATAGACAAATTTGCCGAAGAAGAAAGAATAGGAGGAGGAGCATCCGTGTCCATGTCATCAACGTTGTCTTGTTCTATAGAAGGTTGTGTTGGTGTCGAGTCAGTTTTCTGTTTGCTTCGAAGGGTCATATGTTTCTTTTTTCGCTTTGGTGAAGGAATTGACTCATCAATATATTTAAATTCGTTGAAAAGAGTTTGATATTTTAAAAATTTATCAGAAAGTGAAGAAAGTTCTCTACTTATTTCCGAGAAACCTTGCTTCGTTTGCTTAAAAAGCTTATAAAAGTTAATGTCGGCCAACCTACACTTCTCACAAGACCAACGCAACCCTTTACCCTCTTCAATGGCATCTGCCACTCGACCTGACACTGCTGCACACTTGATGTGAACAATATTGTCACATAACCAGCATGACAATAATCGTTCATTTTCACCTTTAGTGGAGCAGCCAGGCTTAGCACAAACCATTTTTTATTAATTTTTTTTTTTTTTAATTTAACAATTTATTCAATTTAAACAAAGAACAAGAAAACAAAATAAAAAATAATAGTGGCAAAAGTTTAAAAACAAATAAATAAAAACTTTGAGACACCCTGTCAGAAAAAATTTCAAAAAGTGCCCACAAGTATGCAACACTTTAAACTAAACTTAAAAGATGCCAAGAAACAAAACAGAAAATGTCAAAAAATAAAAAGAAAAACAAGAACAGAAAATGAAAGAAAAATAAAATGAGCAAAAACAAGGCACAAAAATGATTGTATGTATTATGTGTTTTTTTTTTTTTTTTTTGATTTTTTTGATTCCTCAGCTTCTTAAAATAAAGCTAGAGGAAAGCTAATTAATTTATTTTAATTTAAGTTAACCAGCGACAAGCACTTAAAACACATATACACAATTTATATATGCGGAAATTAAAAGCACAAGTATTAAACACGTATTCACTAAATTTGGTCACTAGATTTGTAAAACACAACTTAAACGAAAGAAGAACAAATTCGAACTGAACCTTGATTGAAATTGCTCGTTGCATTAAACAACAGCAACAGATACATGAAGCAATTGATCTTATTTTACTTGCGGCTCATAAGTACAACAATAGTTTTCATTTTGTCACCCAGGCGAAGCCTATAGATGTTTTTCATAACTACCCAACCGAAAAACTACAAGCGGTAAAAGAAAATTTAATTAAAGCTCAAATAAAAACTTTAGAAAATCTAAACAAAACAAAAATAATTAAAACTTATTTGCCAGGTGAAAGAGTTTTTTTGCGCAGAAATAAGAGAATAGGAAATAAACTTAATAAAATCTTTGTAGAAAAAATTATTGAACAGGACAGTTTTAATTGAAGGTAGGAAAATCCATAAAAGCAACCTCCGATAAACTTTTCATGACTCAGATAATAAAATAAATTGTTGCTTCTCTAAACAAAAGCAGACTCTTGTCCGTTTGAGCTTACACTCAGAGAATTTTTGTTATGAACTACTTAGTTAAAATTTTGCAACTATCTAAAATGTAGATCTAATTTAACAAATTTGGATTTTTACAATAAAAATTTAATGAAAAGGAAAATAATGTAAAATCAAGAGCTACTGTCATAACTTTTAAGATACCTCAAATTTTCAAAATAATGTTATCATTGTTTACTCTTGTTTATTATGTTAAAATCATATATAAATTGTTAAGATTTTTATAGCATTTAAAATTATCAAAACGAGGACGTTTCGAATTTGACGAGGGGAGTAGTTAATGGATCAGATGAGTAAATCTTATTTCGGAAACGCTGGCGTTGCCCTTGTTACGCATTTTTGACTACGCACTTGCCTAAACTCTTACTTTAAGCTTAAGTCAATGCAGTTAGTGGACTGTTGCTACGAGCCAAATTACTGCTTTTCTACAACAACAACTCTGCATACAAAGCTGTAAGTGCAGTGAGTTATGTCAACTACTTGCGTTATATCAGCAGAGATTGCAGTTGCTTGCATTCCACAGCAACAACAATATGAATGCAGTTTTTCGAACATCGGTCACATTAAGCTTTTGTTATATTAAGAAAGACAGAATAAATTGATCGCTGTAGCAGTGAACTTCTAAAAACTTAGTTTTATTAACTTATATAAGACCACACTTTTATCTTAATAATAAACTCAGCACAACACAATGCACTTATTTGTTATTTATTATTTTATTATTAAAATATAAACATATAATAAAATTGTGCTGTCCACTTCAACACACAACCGATTTGTTCAAAGGCACGCGACAAACAAAAAAAATTGGAACAAGCCTGACTGATGAGAAAGAAGAAACGAAAAAAAAAGAAGGACAAGGAAAATTCAACCATTTTCTCTCTTTATTATAGACATGAATCAGTTTACCCGATTTTTTTTTTTTTGTTTTTCAATAACCAGCAACTTTTTGCTTTAATAAATTCAAAATTTGCTATTTTAATTTATAATAAGTAAGCAAATTATTGCTAAAATTTATTTAAATTTCACTTTTTTCAAATTATATGAGATGGTATTTCAATTTATAAAACGTTTTCTAAAATCAAACTGCGATGGTTGATTAATGTTTACCTTCTAAATATTATTTCAAAACATAAAAAACTGATTTTTCGTTGACGGACTCGTAACGGGCTCGAAACGGTTCCTTAAGAATATAAAAAGACGATTCCGCGTCGAATGACTCGTAACGGGTTCGAAACGGGTCCTTCAGAACATAAAAAACAATTCCGCGTGGACGGACTCGCAACGGGTTCGAAACGGGTCCGTCAAAACATTAAAAAACGATTTCGCGTCGAAGGACTCGTAACGGGTTCGAAACGGGTTCGTCAAAATACAAAAAAAGATTCCGCGTCGACGGACTCGTAACGGGTTCGTCAAAATACAAAAAAACGATTCCGCGTCGACGGACTTATAACGTGTTCAAAACGGGTCCGTCAAAACATTAAAAAACGATTTCGCGTCGACGGACTCGGAACGGGTTCTAAACGTGTGCGTCAAAACACAAAAAAAAGGATTTCGCGTCGACGGACTCGTAACGGGTTCGAAACGGGTCCGTAAAATCACAAAAAAACGTTTCCGCGTCGACGGACTCGTAACGGGTTCGAAACGGATCCGTCGAAACATAAAAAAAACAAATTCCGCTCTGACGGACTCGTAACGGGTTCGAAACGGATCCGCATCCGTTTTTGTGCACATTGGGGAAATACCAAGAGCTGCCTTTTCATATTTCTGTGATTGTGTGTTTGCTTGATTGTGAGAGAACGAATTACAGCTGAATTGTACATCAGATCTGTTGTGACGTAGCAACTCATGCGCATTTCTCAATCAATTATTAATCATTCTTGTGCTATGCATACTTAACAATGTAATAAATAGCAAGAAAGATAAAAAAAATTAGGATAAAACAGTATACAAAAAGAAGATCCGCGAAAATCATCACAAAGTCATTGTATAGATATGCGGAATTAATGATGCGGTCACAATTTTTTTGTAATGGGATTCCTAACATTCTTTCTAATTTTTTGTCATTCTTTTCTATGTTCTCGTTTGTTAGTGAAGTTTTTTTCAACAATTATGTCAGAAGGTCCAATGGACAACGTTCTGCCAAATTATATGTGATTTTTTTTAGTTATATGTGTTCAATTTATATGTGATTTAATTTAATCCAACAACACTTCCACAAGAAAAAATGTTGCCAAATAAATTTGAATGCCGATGAGTTGATCTTTTTTATTTTTTTTTAAATTTTTTGTGTTTGCTGAAAATTCTCTATTTTCAGAGAATTTCAAAAAAATCTGTCCTTTTTGTACCTACGCCTATTTTAAGCGATGAAAATCCCTACAAGTAGGGAATTTTCCCTACATGTACCAACACTGCATGAAAGTACTTACTTACTTACTTAGGTGGCCATGACAACCCGTTGACGGGTTACGGCCGACTTCATCAGGTCTCGCCAGGCGTCTCTGCTTCGCGCGCGCCGTCTCCAATCTCTTTCACCAAGCGCGGTAAGGGCTTCCTCGGCCTGGTCAATCCATCGGAGGCATGGCCTTCCTCTTCGTCGTCGACCCTCGGCTTTCGCCTCAAACACCTTTTTCGCTGGAGCTTCTTCATCCATACGAAAGACATGACCCAGCCAACGTAGTCGCTGAATTGTTATACGCTGGACTATGCCAATGTCGTCGTAGAGCTCGTACAGTTCGTGGTTCATTCGAATGCGATAGTCGTCGCCAACTCGAACAAGACCAAAGATTTTGCGAAGAACTTTCCTCTCGAACACCCCAAGAGCGGCTGCATCTGCTTGCGATACCACCCATGCTTCAGCGCCATAGAGAAGCACAGGTATGATGAGCGTCTTGTAGAGTGTTAGTTTTGTCGATCGAGAGAGGGCTCTGGAACCTAATTGCTTACTTAGCCCGTAGTAGCACCTATTAGCAATTGTTGTTCTTCGCTTTATCTCCAGGCTGACATTGTTGTTGCTGTTTACGGCGGTGCCAAGGTAAGTAAACTCCTTGAAAACTTCAAAGTTATATTTGCCTGCTGTAACATGGGAGCCTAGACGCCGCACTTCCCTATTTGCAGACAGCATATACTTTGTTTTGCCCTCGTTCACCGTCAAACCCACTTTGGCTGATTCCTTTTCGAAAGCGGCGAAAGCAGCAGTTACATCTCTCTTGGTTCTGCCGATAATATCGATATCGTCAGCATACGCAAGGAGCTGGACACCTTTGTAGAAAATGGTGCCATTTCGATGTACACCTGCCTTTCGTAGGATCCCCTCCATGATGAAATTGAAGAGATCGCATGATAGCGGGTCGCCTTGTCTGAAACCTCGTTCGGTATTAAAGGTTTCGGAGAGGTCATTTCCTACCTTGACGGAGCTGCATGTATTGCTCAACGTCATCTTGCAAAGCCTAATCAACTTTGCAGGTATACCGAACTCAGACATTGTTGCGTACAGGCAATCCCGAATCGGGCTATCGAACGCAGCTTTGTAATCAACAAAGAGATGATGGGTGTCGATTTGGTTTTCGTGGGTTTTTTCCAGGATTTGGCGTAGTGTAAAAATCTGGTCTATGGTGGACTTGCCAGGACGAAAGCCACACTGATAAGGTCCAATCAGTGTTTTGGTATGCGGCTTCAATCTTTCACACAATACGCTCGAAAGAACCTTATATGCGATGGATATAAGACTGATACCTCTGTAGTTGGCGCAGATTGTCGGGTCTCCTTTCTTAAGTATAGCATGAAAGTAACCTACCGGAATACCCACTTACCACCACAGCTGAAATTGCAACTTTCTTTATATTTCTGGCTACTGGAAGCTACAAAAATCTGTTGGAAATGAAGCCATGTGAAGCATGTCTCACCGTAGCATGCAGGTTAAGTGTGTGGCTTAGCATGCTCGGAGCCCGGGTTCGATCCCAGCCGCGGCGAAAAGTTTTTTTCAATAAAAAATTTTTCTGATCGGTCACCACCTCTCTGAAGACAATGGCAAACCTCAGAGAGTAAATAATGCCATGTAAAGCTTCTTGAGAACATGAACTTTAGCCGTTCGGAGTCGGCATAAAACATGTAGATCCAGTTCTCGGTCAATTGTGTGCAAACATTTAATAACACACACAACACAATTGATCATAAGAAGCTCGGTAAAAGTCCTTTCAAGGGCTGAAATGGTCAATTTGTTTTTGTTTTGTTTTGAAGCATGTCCCAAGCGACAGTCAATAGGTTGATAGAAGAGTGTCTGTTTATATTTGAGGACAAGTTTTGTTCTAAATGGGTCAGCTTCTAAAGAAATGAGGAAGAGGAAAGTGTTGTAAAAGAGCAGTTTTACAATAAGTTTGAATTTCGAGGAGTATTGGCTGTATTGATGGAACACACATAAGAATAAAGTCTCCTGGGGTAGATAGATGACATTTATACTACAATAAAAAGGGATACTACAGGTTAAATGCGATGATGGTAAGTATAAAATTCTTTTAATACATTGCAATTGCAAGATAATAACACCAACCAAAATTTTATCAAATTTGTATGCTTCTTAGGTTTGTGATCTTAATATGGTCATTACTTTTGTTGATGCCAGACATCCTGTTGCATGCCACGATTTCTTCATTTGGAAATAAAGCGCAGCAGAAAAGTTCTTAAGAGATAGTTTCAATAATGGTAAGAGCAATACTTTGCTGCTAGGTAAGATAAAATTAATTGAGCTACAAATAAATCAATATAGAATAACCTTAGTTAATAAATTGCTATTTCAGGTAATTCCGGCTACTCGCTGCAGCCTTTTTTGATGACACTGTTAAGGAATCCCGCCAGCGATTCTGAAAAGTGCTTTAATAAAAGGCACTGCAAGGCACGGAATGTCATTGAATTTTACTTTGGTGTTCTGAAAAATCGTTTTCGACGCCGTATAGGGTAAAACTTTAAAATTCAATTTAGTATAACTTTCAATAATAATGAAAATGTCATTACAGGTTCCAGAGAGCTTCATTGTTCGCCATAGCAGGCCACGAAAATTTTAAGCGCATGTGCTGGAATTCATAATGCATGCATTTACTTCAAAAATGAATGGCCTTTTCTGAATCCGCCAGAATCTGACGAAGCTTCTCAAAACGATGATGACTTCCAAAGCACTGAAGACTTGCAAAGCGCTGCCATAGACATCAGATCAAGAATTGCTGAAAGTTTGCAATAAAACTTCAGTCGCATTCCTAAACACTAGAGGTGTCAAACTATCGATGGCACTATCGATAGTATCGATAGTTTCCTATTTTTATGACTATCAATGAGTATTGATAGTTTTTTTGAAAACTATCGATGGTCTCACCATAGATAGTTTGCCACCTCAAGTTAATACATTTAGGCTAAAATATATATTTTGTGTTTTGTTTATAAATAATGAGTCTGTTTTTAATATTTTTTGGCAAAAGAAAATCTTAGCGAAGTTAAGATGCATCGAAAGCGCATCGATTTTTTTTTTTTGTTTTTTGAGACACCTCTACTTAACACTTAATGACAGCAATACTACCATCACTGTAACAGTACCTCTCTTGTTGAGCTAGTCTCACGACGAACGAAGCAGCTCTGTCCGGTCTGCTTGTGATTCAGAAATCACTGAGACCGCTGATGAGTTGGTGTAGTGGCACGAAACAGCAATGCTTTGTATTGTAAATAATTATATATTATTATCAAAGATTAAAATAATATTAAAAAAAATAAACAAGTTCTTTATTTATTTCAATTCATGTTCCAGGTAGAAACCTTACAGATTACATAATAAAACTAAGAAGCTAGTACGTATAGTTAATACTTTACACGGTGTGCTGGAAGCGAATTTTATTCAACCTGACATGTCGACGCAATCTGAGTATGCAGATGTTCGAGGAACCTCTTGAAGAAACAGAATCAATCGTTTTTAAAATCCGATGAGTTCTTTGAACGGGGTAAATCGACTTTTTATGCATTAAAAAAATCTAATTTTATTTTATATCATAAGTTGGTAGTACAATTAAATATATGTTCTCAAAAGTAATATAAACAAACATTGTAAAAGCCAATTGATCTTAAGAAGCTCGGTCAAAGTCCTTTCAAGGGCTGAAAGGGCCAATTTGTTTTTTTTTTTTGTAAAAGCCAGAAAAATAAAACTGTATTAATATGAATTTGTAAAAATATATTAAATAACTTATCACAATAATTTGTTTGAAGTACTTTCAATGAAAATATTGATGATATTAGCCACCAGAAGATATTAAAGATATATTGAATATATTGTTTATATATATATCGTGTGTCGAATATATGAGTCAACTTGAAGCGTTACTGTTTATTTGAAACAATTTTTTCGAGAAAAATGCGTTTTAAAAAACTTCTTTACTACAGCGCTCAAAGATAAACCTCTCATAACTTCAGAACGTATTGAGATTTTTGTTCAAAACTTTGAGAACATATTTTTTGGATTATTTAACTACCAACTTATAAAATAAAAAAAAAATCGTTTTTTTTGACATATAAAAAGTCGATTTACCCCCTTAAACGAAATCATCGGATTAACGTAAACAGTATAAATTCAAATGAAGATTCAGTTCTTAGAGTAAAAAAGGTAGTAATTATGCAAAGCTTTTAATTATATAACTTAATTAATTATAAATAAGGTAAAATTAAACTCAATTTAAAGATAAGATCACAATGCTGAATAGATAAGTGATAGTAGTATTCGATAACTTACAATTACATATAAGATCATATTGATTGATAAGTGAAAGTTATAGTAATACATTTAAGCCAATTATTGGTATCAATAATGTTTAAAAGCTGTTGTTTGAACATACAACGGTCAGTGGAGAAATCCTCCTGATTTGCAACTGTGTTGCAATGTGACAAACATCTACTGACAGTTTCATTAAGCCCGTAAATAGCTCTGTGGTAAGCTGTGTTAAATAGATAGGAGTTTCTAAGAGTATAGCTAGGTCTCTTGAATGGAATGACAGCAATTCTGACGAATTTATTCTACCATCAAGTATGTCCTTTATGAATAGAACGTTAGATAAAAAACGTCTTTGTGAAAGGCTATGTTGCGGCATGTGTCAATGGCAGGATTTATTAAAAAATCAACAAAACAAACTGTTTAATTGAATTTAAGATTTATTTTTACTTTGATATATGGGCATTTTTACGTGTGACATACGGGCATTCGTACGATTTGTTCTCCCTTTATTTACCTCCGAATTCTGCAATGGGCATTTGGTGGTTATACTTTTTACTCTATTCTATTACTTAACATGCCCCGTTTCAGAAACACTAAAAATTTTTGTCTTTGATGGCTTTATTCGAAAGCTATTGCACTTTTTGTCTAGCGTGTCGCACGGACATTTTTAGGACATGACTTGAGGTTGTGTTACATTTTGTAAAATTTCAGACAATTGGTGAACTTTTTAAAAATTTTAAGCACGCAGTCTGATGTATTAAGCTTAGCACAAGAACATGGCATTCTTCTTCTTACCAAGAAGTGATTTTTACGGAAGTTACAACTGTTTAACCACTGTGACGTTACGGACACAAAATCGTGTTGCACGGACAGAGTACGATTTTGTATACAAATTTGTTGCTTTTAAACAAAATAGATTTAACTTTTAGTTTAAAATAAAATATTGTATTTTTTACGTTCATCTAAGAATTCAACAGTTGCGGGTTGCAACAATTACCAATTGATTTATGGGTAGCTGATCGTTACCGCTGTCTTTATCAATGAAAATAACATTTACGTTTGAACAGTATAGTAACATTACTTAAGCACCGCTCCTTTGACGGTTAATTTGTAAAAGTGCATCTTCTATGCTTGGATTTATGAAATAATGGACAAAAAAATTGAACAACATGAGTATAACTACAGCGTTATATTATGTTTTAGTGCGTCCTCACTTGCAGTACGCAAGTCATGTTTGGTCCCCAAGTTACAATGTGCATGTTGAACGAATAGAAAGGATCAATTAATGTTTTGTTAGGTTTGCTCTTAGGGGTTGGAGTGGAACTGAAATTTTAAAACTTCCTCCTTATGAATTTCTTTTAAAATTAATAAGACTAAAATAATTAAATGAGCGAAGGAGGTTTGCCTATAACCCAACCCAAATTTGGTGGGCACATTTTTCCCACATTAACATGGTTTGAGTGACTGGTATCCAAAACATTACATTTTTTGATGAAATTGGTCATGACTTTAATGGGTGAACGCTGAGAAAGCGCAAAAACCAGTGATAGCTTAACTCTATTGTTATTGCATGTAATTCAACACCTACGTCACAAGAAAGATGGCGGATATGCGAAATATATTGTCTGTAGGTATTCATTGTTTCATGTTGATTGATTAACTGAAAACAGCACACATAAAAATTATATTCAAGGTTTGTCCGTGCGTCACGGCCCTCAAAGTGGGGCTGTGCGTCTAATCAAAAAAATTGTGAGAACCAAAACTTTTCATTTCAAAAAGTTGGCTTTGCTTATGAATTTTCATGCTACTCCAATGAAGGGTTATTGCTATAGAACAACAAGTGTGATTTTTTCGTGACACACGGACACTTTTTCTTTACAAGGTATTGATTTTAAGTTGAAATGAACTAATAGGAGAATATGACCAAGAGTTAAGTCCGCTATATACTTCAAGAACTTTGACATAAATTCTCATTTTTAGTTTTCAAATTACTCACCAACCTTGGATTGACATATATTTCATATTAAGTTGCTTAAAACAAAAATATTTTCGCTTTTGACTTCACTGAACATTAAAGCTTATATCTTTCAACTTGGAATTTTCCCATCATGTTTTATTAAATATTCATAAATTTCAGAGTCTCACCGTTCATTCCATATGCATAGTTCATATGTTAACCTCACTTGATTATCATAGATTCATGTCTCTGTTTTCGTAAAAATGCCCTTATATAAAACTTGAATGCAATTAATTCGTTTTTTATTCGTGTGTTGTCTGTTTCTGCAAGCTTTTACCATGTTGCAATTTTCTTTTTTGATTTAAGTGTTGCCAGATGGACTAAAATAAAGGTTCTAAGTTTATAAAAAGTATTAAAAATAAACAGAGAATTGGACTGATTTAAACAGCAACATCCCGACCACCGTGAATCGGGGTCTTCGAAAAAGATTCACGAACATCTAGAACGGCTAATTTTGATGTTGGCCTTTGAAGAATGCCTGTAGCTGTCTACTAGAGCTGAACGCACTTGTCCGTTCTTGATGATTCCACACCGTTTCCACCCTCCTCGGCATTCGTTATCTTCACATATGATGACAATGTCTTTCTCCGCCAATGGTTTCGAGGGTTGGTGCCACTTCGTGCTGCGTGTTAGAGTTGGTAAATATTTTAGTACCCACCGTTTCCAAAATGTGCGTTTCAATTGTTGTGATATATGGCATTGTTTTCGCAGACAAATATTTTCTGCAATGGCTGGCGTTTGTGTATAATTGGCACAACCCCGAAGGAAATGATTTGGTGTTAATGGACCGGCTGTGATGTTCTCTAGAGGGATATGAGTTCATGGGCATGAATTTACAAAGTTTTCAGTTTCAATCAGCAGTTTTTGTAAGGTTTTTACTTGTGGCGCCTTCTCTTTCAATGTAAATGACAGCGCTCTTTTAACACATTGGACCCGCCTGCGAAAGGGTTTGTTGGAGTATTGCAGGCCCATTTTACACCTGGATGTGTGCACTCTTCTTCCACGCTTAGGTCAATTATTAATCACTCCTCTTTACTTGCTCCAACGAAGTTCGTTCCTCGGTCGCTTCTTATTCGGACTGAAGTGAATAAAATTATGCAGACATTAAATAGCTGCGTCGCTTGACAAATCTTTGGATAATTCCAAGTTTATAGCTCTAACTGTAAGGCAGGTGAAAAAGGCAACCCACCTTTTTTCACGGCGACGACCAATTGTTACCTGTACTGGACCAAAATAATCCAGTCCTGTGTATGTAAAAGCTCTAACAAATAGCGTGAGACGACCAACAGGCAGTTGGCCCATTTGTGGCTGATTTGGAGCAGCGTTCAAGTTTTTGCAGAGTTGGCATTTTGATTTGTTGTTTGAACTAGCTTGCGGATATTCGGAATCAAAAATTTGAAGTGTATCGCAGCGATTACAGCTTCCTGGTTGTGATGATGAAAAGCTTCGTGGTTGTATTGCAAATAAAATTGATAGCATATGGTTTTTTGGAAGTTTTATTGGTCTCCACGTTTTCATAGATACGCATTCCACATTGTCGATACGACCACCCAACTGAATTATATTTTCATTGTCGAATACTGGATTAAAACTAAATATTTGGCTATATTTAGGTATTAACTTACCCAATAACAGCAAATGCCTCTCCATCAAATAGCTTGTTTCTTGAACATAGAAACAAACTGAAATTTCGGATGCTTTAATTCTTCTGGAATTGGCTCACTTCATTCAACATTCAATCTCCACAGCTTTTGCAGAAGGAGCTTTGAGTTTATTATTATATTGGCAAGAAAACCAAACGAGTCAAAAATAGACATAGTCAAGCTGAAAACCTCTTGCTTGGTTTGGTTTCTGGCTCCGTCTAAAATTCCCTTTGGAACTGTCAAAAAGTTTAAATGAAAGCAAAATTTATCGGATCCCAAAACAGACCAAGGATTTTTTTCTCTATTTGACACATCATGCCACAAATTTGTTTTGGTAGAACTTGACGAGGTCATAGTTGCGTTTGAAAGAGATGCTATGAATTCTGGAGAGTTTGGCACAAATTCTCTTAGCTCAAATTCCGCATTCTTATGAATTTCGACCACGGTTGTAGCAATTTCTATAGCTTCTTTGTGTATCGAAGCTGTTCACATAGTCAACAAAATAATGCCAGTCTGTTATAGTGATAACGGCTCGTGGGTAGGCATCCTTATGCTGTGCAGCGTTCAGGTTCTTTAAGTATTGCACCGAGCACGGGGAGCTAGCAGAACCAAAAATCATGACGCTCATCACGTACGTGTCCGGTGGTTTCGATGCATCTCCGTCTCTCCATAACTCTCTGAGCATTTTGATCTTCACAGCGAATTCTAACACAATGTTCCATAGAGGTCACGGATGTCTGAACATACTCCAATTATGCCTCGTCGAAACTTAAAATTTTTTGAAATTAAGTATTTCTATAGGACGTACTACATAGAACAACAACTTTTTCGTGGTAGGGACATTTCGCATTTCAAACCATAATGCTTAATTATTATTACTTGAAATCTCTTGAGATGGTGAGAAATTTCATTTGTCTTTCGACCACCAATCCAACTAAGTGACAACATGTCAGATGCACCCTCTTTGGGTGCATTAGTGGCATTAGCGTTATCAGTGACATTAGCTCAATGAGTGAAATTTTAGCACCTTCATCAATAAAGGCGATTACTTGACAGTGTCTCTTTGTGCCATACAAAGTAACGGGTAAACATTTAAAAAGGTTTTCTTGTGCATTGGCTCATTTTCAATGGCAAGCTTGTGGATATGAGTTGGTATTAGATTCTGGAACTGCAGCGTTTGCGTCGGATCCTTGAATATCAGTAGGTTGAGAAATCTTACGACTTAATTATGAGGAATGCCACATTCTCAACGTTGGGAACACCTTTGAGTAACGTGCCCAGAGTGCATACAACAAAAACAGAGCCAATTAGATTTAACAAAAAAACAGAAAACTGACTCGACACCAACACAACCTTCTATAGAACAAGACAACGTTAACGACATGGACACGGATGCTCCTCCTCCTATTCTTTCTTCTTCGGCAAATTTGTCTATGTCTGCTCCTTTTCCATTATCAGCTCCACCTCTCGCTTAACCTGAAATGTCGTATGCACAAGCTGCTTCTCTTGCTCCTACTGTTGCTGATGTCCAACAAATTGCAATTACTTCTGACATTTCTGTTCCTAAACCTTTGATTGCTATTCCTCCAACTAAATCAATCTTTGTTTCGCGCTAGGCATCTGATATAACAGATAATGATATAGATTTTTTCATTAAATCAAAGTTGAATTGTTCATCGACTCTTTCTATTTCTATTCATAAATTCAAATACGTTAACGCACGTCCGACTACTTCCTTTAGATTGACAGTTCCAGAAAATTTATTTAATACTATTGTTGATGTAAGTTTCTGGCCGCGAAATACAATTGTACGCGAATTCGAATTCAAAAATAATCCGCGATTAGTAAATATAGTACACTTGCCTCGCCCGCGAAAAAGCCCGCAATCTCATCCAAAAAACGATTAACAAATTGCAAGTTTAAATTAGAACTTGTGTACCAAAACGGAAGGGGTCTTAATTCCAAACTTTCTGAAATGTTCATTAACAGTTTTGATTTCGAATATAACATTATAATTTTCACGGAGACTTGGCTTCGCTCTAATATTCTAAATTCTGAAATAATGTGTAAACATTATCAAATTTTCCGTAAAGACCGTTATAATAAGATCGGTGGTGGTGTTCTGATGGCTGTTCATATCTCGTTTGCATCTGATGAATTAACAATTCTCGACACCAGTGAACTGGAGTTTATTTGTGTTTCAGTTAAATTAAATAATTGCATTGCTTATCTTACCTGTTCTTACATTCCTCCTAATTGTGACATATCAATTTACTTAAGACATATAAGCGCCATCGAGCAAGTTCATATATTATAATATGTTAAAAAATAATGATGTTCTTATTGTGTTGGGCGATTTTAACCTACCCTTTGTGTCTTGGAATTCGACAGATGACTCTTCATTTCTTACACCTGTTTCCACTAGTAATTGGATAAATGATTTTTTAGATAAGTTATCTGACCTATGTCTTCAACAAGTCAATAATACTTTTAATAAAAACTATAGAACGCTGGACCTTGTGTTTGTAGATAGATGCACTACTGTATATCTCAATCGCTCAAACCCTGTATCTTTTCCGGAAGATGAACATCATCCAACTCTTGAAATAACAGTTTTACTTGCTCATAAAAATGAAAATAAACTTACACCTGATAAGCGAAATACAAAAATATATAATTTCAAAAGTACAGACTATGTTAAACTCAACGTCTTACTCTTGCAGACTGGCTGGTCACCGATTCTATCTATTAAACCACCGTATTCATGTTATGACGTCGAAACCTCGGTACATTTTTTTAATGATACTTTGCAAAGGTGCTTCTTATTGTGCGTCCCAACAAACAAATTAATTCTAAACCCTTAAGTCCACCCTGGCTAACAAGTGAACTTAAGTCACTAAAAAATTTAAAAAAATCGCTTATATAAAAAATATAAAAAATCTGGTTCTAAAATTGACTTTGCTTGTTATTCATCTTGTCGTTGCAGATACCAGCTATTAAATAAACAGTGTTATTCTGCTTATATAGCCAACATCAAATCTCAATTTAATGATAATCCGAAACTCTTCTATACTTTTGTTAATTCAAAACGTAAGGCTTCCAACTTTCCACCCCTTATGAGATTCAATCAAGAGGAATCGTCTTGTGACAATGTTATTTCCAACATGTTTGCAAGCTTCTTCAAATCAACTTACTCCAACATACCATTTAATATGTGTTCTGAGCATCCTTATTTACCTCCAGTTAGCTCTTTTGAAACTCCAGTAATAGACTCAATTATTGTTATGCATAACCTTCGTCAAGTTAAATGCTCTTTTTCGACTGGCCCTGATGAAATTCCGAGTTGCATTCTAAAGGAATGTGCTAGCAACCTGTGTGCTCCTCTATCAAACATATTTAATATATCCTTGCAAAGTGGACATTTTCCCATTATATGGAAAGATTCATATATTATACCCCTTCATAAATCTGGCTCCAAAATTGATGTCACTAACTACCGAGGCATCGCCAAATTAAGCGCAATCCCTAAATTATTTGAGAAAATAATAACTGAACAACTAACCCACTTCGTTTCATCTTCCATTTCGTCACTCAGTATGGTTTTTTAAAGGGTAAATCAACTTCAACAAACCTTTTGGAGTTTACAACTCGTGTAATAAAAGGTTTTACTTTGGGAAAACAGACTATCTTTACGTAGAGATGCATAGACAAAAAAAAAGAGCTGAACCAGGGTCCGAGTTGATCTCACCTACTCTGCATAGTGAGTGCAACATTTATTTTCATCGTCATCACAACGCATTCGATCAGCCGTCGTGCTATATTTTATTCTTTCATTTAACAACAATAAGTATACAATATAAAGTCTATTCATAAATGCAACAAAACCAATAAATCCAAAGCAATAAATATTGAAAATAACTTGTGTTAATTAAAGTGTATTTATTTGAGCGAATTAAGGAACCCCCGAGTAATGTTTAAACTCAACTATAATTCAAATTTTATTTGAATTACTAACATTTTGGTGGCCCATGGGGGGAACCTTACAAACATACAAACAAACAAAAAAAAAAAATCTGCCAAATAATACATAAAATTTGATTTCAAGTGTCAAGGTTGAAATTTTCAACCAAATTTCAAACTCACCCACGTCGCGTTCTCACATCGGTTAAATTCACCACATCTGTTTGCTCTTAATTTCAATATCATCACCGACGACGTCATCAAATTGAAAAGAGTGGCAAATACATACACAAAGAAACTTTGCTTCACTACATCGGCTGAGCCTTGCTATTGGAACTAAATCATTCAAGAGAAGACAGAGTGCAGTGCGAACGCTGTGGTTAAGAGAAAGGTAAGTGTGTATTTGTGTTTGCTTCTTTTTAGTTTTTGAGTTAAACTGTGCTAAGATAAAGACGAGCTACAACATGAGTGACTTAGGAGAAAATACGTTTACAGCTGAGGACTACATTAAATTGCAAACCGATAGATATGAAACATTGAAACAAATCTTCACCAATTTCAAAAAAGACTCGGTGTCTCGGAAAACGAAGGTTTATCATGAGCAGCGACTAAAAAGAGTAAATGATTTGCATCACGAATTCGACAGCACCCATAAAATTATCATTTGCTCAGACATTCAACCCACTGATTCATATCTTAAAAATAAAGTGTCGTTTGAGTTCGAAGAGTGTTTTTTCGAAGTAGTCTGCGTTATTACTGAGAGCCTCGAAAAGTTGCACCCTATACAATCGACTGTTTACCAAAGTGAACCACAGACTCCAGCACCAATTGTACATAGCTCACCGGCGGTGAAATTGCCTTACCTGCCAGTACCAAAATTTTCTGGTAAGTTCACCGATTGGCCTGCATTTCACGACGCGTTCAATCGCTTGGTTCACCTTGACTCTACGCTGAATGCAGAAATTCCACTATTTGAAAATGGCTCTACCCGACGATCGAGACGTGGATATCCATCAATTACTTCTGACTGAACCAAATTATACAACAGCATGGGAAACTATAGTCAAACGCTACAACAATCCGCGAATTTTGTTTATGCATCACATGAACACATTACACAATTTGCCTAGTCAAACAAAAGAGCGTGCAGAGGATCTTAAATCCATGCTCAATGTTGCGAATGTGTGCATAATGAATTCAAACGTCTAGGTATCCCAATTGACGATTGCAACCACTGGATTGTCCATCATTTGTCGACTAAATTAACGAAAGAGACGCATCAGGCTTGGGAGTACTTTTTAGGCTGCTCTGCAGCTATACCCGATTTTTCAAGATTTTCAGATTTCTTGAATCAACGTTTAATTACAATTGATGCAATAGAAAACCGCTGCATCGCACACCAACAACATCCCACAACAAAATCGTCTTCGCATGCAAGCAAAACATCCAAGCGATTAAATTTTTCGAAACATGAAACTAAGTCGTATCACGTCACTACTTCGACACCCAAAGCAGATCATTGTGTACACTGCGGTGATGGACATATCATTCGACGATGCCCAAATTTTCTAGCAAAGGATTGCTTTCAACGAAAATTAATCGCAGAGAAAGCCAAACTATGTTTGAACTGTTTAAGCAAGTCCCACTCAGTTTCTCAGTGCACCAGCACAAAAAATTGCCTGCAATGTGGTCAGCGTCATCACACGCTATTACATTTTCCGTCTCTTGCGAGGACTTTGCCTTCAAGCAGCGAACCAGCTTTCTCCACTCAAGCCAGGATGCCATCCGCGTCACAGCAACCATACAGTTTAGTTGGCCCATCTAGCTCCAACAACAACAACAACTTAAACACAGCTTCCCAACGTACTATGAGCTCAAATACAGCTGCAGTCTATCACACAACAGAAAACGCATCAGTTGCTGCAACCGGTTGCATCAACCGAAAAATTTTACTTGCAACAGCGCTTGTATCGCTCATCAATAAACGCAATGGACAGCCAACTATAATGCGCGCACTCATCGATCAAGGCTCCGAGGGCACAATCATATCCGAGCAAGCTGTGCAAGCACGGGGATTGAAGAGAACAGCCACATCTGCTGAAATACTGGGTGTAGGCCAGAGTCACAGAACGAGCAACTTCGTGGTCAACTTTACTATGCATTCATATGTAAATTCGAATTACACCATCGACGTTGATGCTGCCTATGTTTTAAATTCTCTCACGACCAAACTGCCGAGTGCTTCCATTGAACCTCAAAATTGGTCACACATCCAAGGTCTCATACTCGCAGACCCCTTTCATTACCATCCAAAGAGAATTGATTTAATCATCGGAGCAGATGTAATGTCGCAAATCTTATTACTCGGTATCCGAATTGGAGCAAGAGATCAACCTATCGCCCAAAACACCAATTTGGGTTGGATACTTTTCGGTCATCATCGTCAACATACCCTGTTTCAGTACGATGCAACCATGCAAAGTTTGAACTCGAGTCTCTTGTTCAAAGATTTTTTGAGCTAGAACACGTTGCAGAAGAGCGCACTTTATCGGATGAAGACCGATGGTGCGAAGAATTTTATAAAAAAACGCATATCCGACAACCAAACGGAAAGTATTTAGTGCGGCTTCCACTGAGATCAAATTTTGACCCAAATCAAACTTTGGGCAAATCCAAGCAAATAGCTCTCAACCGTTTGCATCAATTAGAGCGCCGCCTTTGAACCAACAGCAAATTGCGCGAGCAGTACACGGCAGGCATTACAGAAAATTTTGAGTTGAATCAAATCCTGCCTGTAACAACAACGGAATCTCAACACTGTTCATATACTGCATCGAATCAACCCACGGTCACATCATGTGTTTTACCTCACCACGCCGTAATCAAAGAAGAGAGCAGCACAACAAAGGTGCGCATAGTCTTTGACGCATCAGCCAAGACCTCAAACGGTCGCTCTCTCAACGATTTGCTATGCGTAGGTCCGCCGCTACAAAATGAACTACCAGCTGTTATTTTGAATTGGCGAATGCATCGCTTTGTGTTCCTAGCAGACATCCAAAAAATGTACAGATGTATTGATGTGCACCCTGATGACGCTCAGTATCAGCGCATTTTGTGGAGGGACGCTTTGGGTGATATCCAAGAATATTATTTGACCACAATCACCTTCGGTACGGCTTCGGCGCCACACATCGCCATTCGAACAATTCATCAAATAGCAAAAGACGAAAAACATCGGTTTCCGCTGGCTGAACATGTGTTAAAGCATGAAATGTATGTTGATGACATACAAACTGGTTGCCATTCTATTTATTCTACCCTACAAATACGCAACCAAGTAATTTTAGCGTTACAATCAGCAGGAATGGAATTGCGCAAATGGACTAGCAACTCACCATACATATTGAAATCCATTCCAATCGAACACCAATCCAATAGCACTCTGCTTGAGTTGAACAGCAACGCGACTATAAAAACTCTAGGTATGTGCTGGCAACCCAACGCAGATCTTTTCCAATACAAGATCAATTTTGATATTGATGCTACCGCGACAAAACGCGTAGTTCTCTCCACCATTTCCCGTCTTTTCGATCCGTTGGGTCTGATGGCTCCTATAATTGTCGTGGCTAAAGTAATCTTAAAGGTTATTTGGAGCACCAGGATAACTCGTTCCAATCAATTTACAACAGCCTTGGAATGGGACGAAGCTCTACCAGAATCCATCAACCAGCGGTGGCAAACATTTTTAAAGGACTTGGCTTCAATCGAAATAGTAAAAATACCACGCTGGTTCAATTTTTTACCACACAATCTTCTCTCAATCGAGCTGCATACCTTTTGTGATGGATCGTCATCAGCATACGCGGCCAACGTGTACACCCGAATTGAATATTGCGATGGTACAATATTCACCAATTTGCTGCTAGCCAAAAGTAAGGTGACACCATCCAAACCGCTGACAATTCCAAAGGTCGAACTTTGTGGTGCACTTCTTGCCACAAAGCTAGCTGCATGGACCAAAAGAAATCTGCGCACACCAATTTCAAACATTGCTACCTATTTTTGGACAGATGCCTCAATTGTGTTGTACTGGATACAAAATTTTTGTAGCCAACCGAATAGGAATAATATTAGAATCAACAACACCAAGCCAGTGGCAACACATTTCGACCGATGAGAACCCTTCCAATTGTGCCACCCGTGGATTGACACCCGCTCAACTTTCAAATTTCAAGCTCTGGTGGTCGGGGCTCCAGTGGCTATCGAGACCAAAATCTCAATGGCCAAAACCAAAGCTAAAGGACTTTGCCATCGACGAAAATTTATTAGATGAAAAACCATTTCAAATCAAAGTAAATTTTACAATACCAGAAGGATCTTTAATTTTCAAATATTCTTCCTACAATAAATTGATACGCGTTACTGCGTATCTTCTACGTTTTATTCATAACGCTTATACCACAAACCGCTTAAGTCGGCGTTCTGGTCCTCTCACAGTTGTTGAGTTACATGCAAGCTTGCTAGTCTTAGTGCGACTCGTGCAGAAAGAGGCATTCGAAAAAGAAATTAGCTCAATACATTCACAACAACCTCTTCCAACTAAAAGTAAACTTAATGGGCTAGTACCTTTCATCGACAGCCATGATATTTTGAGAGTGAGAGGACGCTGTCAACATGCAAATTTGCCCTACCGTCAAAAGCATCCAATTATTTTGCCAAGTGCGCACCATTTCACAAAGCTGGTGATCAACAACTCACATCAAAATACGTTGCATGGTGGAACTCAACTAACTCTAGCAAACATTTTTCAACAATTTTGGATTTTAAAATCCAGACAGACCATCAGAAATGAGCTACGAAAATGTGTCAAGTGCTTTCGGAGCAAACCTGAAATTAGCAACCAACTAATGGGAAACTTGCCATACCACAGAGTTAATCCTCCAAAAAGACCATTCTTAGCTACTGGAGTAGACTATACTGGCGCCATTGAGCTCAAGGCTTCAAAATATCGTGGAAACACTACATATAAAGGGTAAATTGCCATTTTTATTTGTCTCGCCACTAAAGCTATACTTCTAGAAGCGGTCACTGGAATGTCAACGGAGTGTTTTCTTTGGGCGCTTCAGCGATTTATCGGACGCAGAGGTATTTGCAGAGATATTTATAGTGATTGCGGTACTATTTTCATTGGAGCCGACAACGTACTCCAAGCGAACCGCAAACATATTATCAGTGCAGTCGAGGGAGAAATTGTACCCAAGCTATCTGCTCAAAACATTCAATGGCATTTCAATCCACCTCACTCGCCAAACTTTGGCGGACTATGGGAGGCGAACGTCAAATTTGGTTGACGGCACCCGATTGACCTATGAAGAGCTTTCAACAGTTTTAGTGCGCATTGAGGCTTGCCTCAACTCGAGGCCCCTTTGTCCACTAACTGTTGACCCAGATGACCTGGACGCACTCACGCCTGGTCATTTTCTGATTGGTGACGCTTTGTTATCACCGCCGTATGAAACTTCAGGTTCACAATGCCTAAGCAAAACATACCTAGCCATCCAAAACATGACAAATCAGTTCTGGTCAAAATGGACATCTGACTGGCTGTCGCATTTACAGGCACGTCCCAAGTGGCGTCAAGAGATGCCAAATCTACAAATCAATGATCTCGTCATAATTAAGGACGATCGTATCCCAACTAATGAATGGATTTTAGGACGCGTCGTTGAAGTACATCCTGGTGAGGATAAGCTAGTCAGAGTTGTCACGCTGCGCACAAAGTCCGGCCTCTACAAGAGATCAGTTTCTAAAATTTGTCGTCTTCCAATTCCCACGTACACTGAAGAAAACTCATTAGCAAAAGAATAATTAGCACAATACACATTTTATTTGTTTCTATTTCAACTGCAAAACCATTAAGCGTTCTCAGCAATACATCCTAGCCTTTATCATGCTGTTTCCAGCATTGCGGGGCGGCATGTACGGTTTTATAATTGCATCACCCTGTTTAGTACGCACTCAACTTATCTTTACGTAGAGATGCATAGACAAAAAAAGAGCTGAACCAGGGTCCGAGTTGATCTCACCTACTCTGCATAGTGAGTGCAACATTTATTTTCATCGTCATCACAACGCATTCGATCAGCCGTCGTGCTATATTTTATTCTTTCATTTAACAACAATAAGTATACAATATAAAGTCTATTCATAAATGCAACAAAACCAATAAATCCAAAGCAATAAATATTGAAAATAACTTGTGTTAATTAAAGTGTATTTATTTGAGCGAATTAAGGAACCCCCGAGTAATGTTTAAACTCAACTATAATTCAAATTTTATTTGAATTACTAACACGGACTTTAGCAAAGCTTTTGACAGCGTCAATCATAATCTTCTATTGAATAAACTTAAGCTAATTGGGTTTCCTGTAAAATTGCTAAATTGGATAGAATCTTATTTATCGCGACGTTTTCAAAAAGTTTTATATAAAAATTCTCTATTTCCCTGAGAAGCAGAAGGATGGTGCTTAATGTCACCTTCCTATATTAATTACTTTGTGGTGAAATTGACTCCCAATATATTCTCTCATCTCTTAACTTTAACATCCCAAGAAGAGGATCTAGACATTTTGTGCTTTTTAAGTTGAGCCAGTGCACTTCAAATTTTGCCCTTCATGACCCTTTACGATGTATGTGTAGTGATTTCAACAATAGCTACAGCTTAATTAATTTTTGTGAGTCGGTGGATGCCTTGAAACGGAAAATGATTTTACATTTAAATAATTGATACATTTTAGAATTTTGTTTCAAACATTAACTCGGTTAATAAAATTGTTATATTCTGTGAAAATGTTGGCTGAAGTAATTCCATATATTCGAGACCGTTTCAGTTGTTTTTCCTTTATAATATTTCGTTTGATGAAGTAAACACCATCGAACATGATATGTATGCTTAAACTTGTTTGTTTTTAATCAAAAAAATTTTAAATTTTTCTTATTCATTTGACTTATTAGTTACCTAGTTTGTTGCGCAAGAGTTTATCTATTTTCCATGCAAGTTTATGCCTTCGTTGGCCCAAATACATATTCAATTAATAACATTAGCACGGTGTTCCAAAATTACATAGTGACCCGTATATATATACACATATAAGTTTGTACATATTGACACGTATATATCTGCGTTATATTTGGAATTGGTTTGGTGTTTAAGAGTTTAATCTCTTTTCCACGTAGGATCTTGGGTTGGATAGTTGCCGCAAACTTACTAATATTCATATTATTTATAGTTACTTTGGTCTCTTTGTTTTACAGCTTTATGCAAAGTTGACTACTTATTTGATGTTGTTTACTTTTTTAAATTAAAAAATTCTTAATAAATTCGTGTTTTTGTTTAAAATTTTTAAGTTCCGCTGAAAAGCCAATTAATGGGCTTAGTGGAAATTCATACTTCGCCAACTGGGTGTGTGTTTTAGTACGTAGATGCATTCTGTCTCTTCCGGTTGATCCGGACTGAATTTAGAATGTAAGTCGTGCATGCGTATAGCACGGGCTATACGTATTCATGAGATTTCACACTCCCTTGGCGAATCCAAAAAAAAAAAAACAAAAAAAAAAAATTCCAGCGTTATTTCACTGATGTTCTTTTTGACATAAAAGACATTTAAATTTGTTTTATGGCGCCAAAGTTAATACTGTTTTAATGTTTTTAAACTTATTTTCGTTATTCTGATTACTAACAGCTCTAAAGGGCGACATTTCAACAGCCATTGAAATGTACATGGCAATCTGCTGGAGCCAATTAGAAAATTCTTTGACATTTGGATATCGCGGCATAATACTAAATGTATACTTGGCCCATTCTTCATGTATGTTCATAGGTAGCTTGTTTACTTACTCCTCGAGTAATTTTGGGTTAGACAGATGATGCTCAGCACCGCCATTTTCAAAAAAGTTGCTTAATTAACAACCATTGTGCTGAAGGGTACTATCTCGCTCATTTTTGCAAAGGAAATTGTGGGGAAAGCACGCACTCTAGTAATTTGGCTTCTGATGAGAATTTCTGGACGTCCAAATTGAAATTCCAAAGTATTCATGATGGCATCTACGCTTTTTGGGTGTATAAGTTACGCCTCCACTCTTGCGACTCCTTTAAGAGCCCTTTGCAGACGTGTCAGATTTTCAAGATTTGAATAGCGATAAGCAGTTGTATTTTCTTTGTATGCCACAGAAAAAAGTGGCAACTGTTCAGACGCACCAGAAAACTCTGGCAAATCTTGTAATTTTCTTGTTTGTTCATTGTACATTGCTGGTGGACATTTCCAAGGATTTCATATTTGCGGCTGAGCTAGGCTTGGAAATTCCAGAGCATCTTGATTTGAGCGTGGTGGAATAAACATATTTGAAGTATAGTTGGCATGAATAGTGGGCATGAGTAACTGGTGATGAATGATTAAACATATCGGGCGGGCAGTGAGTGGCAGATGTGCCCGGACATGACGAGCTAGCAATAACAGCAACCTTTTATGTGCCAAAATGTGCTGTTACATATTGTGTATTACATGGCAGCGTAACGTTAGCTGAACGATGAATATCGTTGTCAGACATCATTGGTCCAGCGGCAGAGGAAACATTATGTGATTGTGGAGGCAGAGCAGTTGCCTGGCATGGTGGGACTTGCAGTTGGTGCAAGCCGTTGGATTTAAATTTTTTCTCGTTCCGATTTAGCCAAAAACGCCTTCAAGTGTAGCACTTGCTCTCGAAGTGCTGCAATTTCAGCACTTTCTTTCTCCACTAGTGTTTGATCAATTTCGCTTGCTGAGAATTCTTCGGAGCTTGACATGTTGCAAAAAATATCTAGAAGGTTTGTTGGCGTTTTTCCTTTGTTCAGTAAAGCGCTTCAGCGCATTTAATTTGCAGGAATTGACGAACAGAATAAAAAAACAGTTGCGACTTGTGTCCGTGGCAGGACTTATTAAAAAAACCAACAAAACAAGATATTAAATTTAAGATTTATTTTTACTTTGATATATATTACATTTGAATGCAATTCATTTATTTTTTATTCGAGTGTTGTTTTTTTCTGTAAGCTTTTACCAAGTTGCAATTTTCTTTTTTGGTGTAAGTGTTGCCAGATTGGCAAAAATAAAGGTACTAAATTTATAAAAAGTATTAAAAAGAAACAGGGAATTGGACCAATTTAAAGCAATTGACAACGTTACCAGTAAACAGGCATATTTTCCCAACAGTATAAATGGTGCAACAGTATAGTGGTGACCGTGGCATGCAGGTTAAGTGTGTGGCTTAGCATGCTTGGAGCCCGGGTTCGATCCCCAGCCGCGGCGAAAAGTTTTTTTCAATAAAAAAATTTTTCTGATCGGTCACCACCTCTCTGCAGACAATGGCAAATCTCAGAGAGTAAATAATGCCAGTCGGCATAAAACATGTAGGTCCAGTTCTCGGTCAATTGTGTGCAAACATTTAATAACACACACAACACAATTGATCATAAGAAGCTCGGTCAAAGTCCTTTCAAGGGCTGAAATGGCCAATTTGTTTTTTTTTTATAAATGGTGCAACCCCGTTTAGATGACGGCAAATTTGAGCGGCGATGTCTCCTCTAGACTATAAACCTGAGGGGTCTCTACAAGACCTTAAAAATGGGATGTGCGTAAGGTTTGGGTCCCAACCACATTACTAATTTCCTCGGATATGAACCCCTTCTACGTTGACGACCACCGCAAATAAAAAACGGACAATGATATACGGATATGCACCTGGAATGTCCGGACCCTTTATAGGGAAGGTGCCACTGTCCAACTGGCGGAAGCCCTCGAAAAAATAAAGGCTGACATCACCACTATCCAGGTGATGCGATGGAGAGGACAAGGCTACTCTAAGAGAGCAGACTGCGATGTCTGCTACAGCTGCCATGCGGAGAAGCGCAAATTTGAATGCGGATTCGTCGTAAGCCAGAAACTACGCCATCTTGCTTCCCGGTTCACTCCTGTGAACGAAAGGCTGGTGACAATTCGCATTGAGGCGAAACTCTTCCACATAAGCCTAATTTGCGAACATGCCCGACGGACGAATAAGACAATGCTCTCAAGGACATCTTCTATGCGAGCCTAGAGGACGTTTATGATCGTTGCCCAGCTCATGAAGTGAAAATAGTTCTCGGCGATTTTAACGCGAAGGTCGGAAAAGAAGGCATCTTTGGCTCCACTATCAGTGGAGTTCAGTCTCCACGAGACCACTTCGAACAACTGTCTAAGACTGATCGACTTCGCCGCGGTGCAAAAAATGGTAGTAAGCAGCACCAGATTCGAACACCTCAATATCCAAAAGGCAACCTGACTGTCCCCAGATCAAAAAACGCGAAACAACATTGATCATGTTGTGATCAATGGAAGGCACGCTTCAAGTGTACTGGATAAGCACACATTTCGGGGGGTCAATATTGACTCCGACCATTATCTTGTCGCAGCCAAGATCCGCATGTGATTGTGCAGTACGAAGAATATACGCACAGGTAATGCAACGAAAGCTTGATGTTGATATGCTGCTATCACAATGGACCGCCGCGGAGCGCCGAGGCCTACTCCGCTCAAGTCTCGGTAAGCTCAACCAACCTTACTCTTGCCTGAAGCCAGATTCTGAAACACGCTAAAGCTAAATCTCCATCGCTAACGACAAATTTTTAGTTTTTGGCGATAGCTGTGATTCTGAAAAACTCCGTTGGTTATTTTCAAGCTAAAAAATTAGAGCTACTACTAAAACTTATAATTTAAGAAATCGAAATTTAATTTTTTTCTTCGATTTTTCTGCCCATAAAAATCACGGCTCCAACGGATATTGAGAAATTTTAATATTTTGGCTAATACTTTAATTAATTTAGATGAAATTTGGATGATTTGATCCCGTGATAATATTATGATATGATTAAACTTTTACAAACTTTACAACTTTGTCTTACATGACAACAATTCGCACACTAAATACAAAACAGTCCCAACTCAACAAATAAAACTTTTGAGGAGAAGCAAAAATAAAACTCTTTGGTTGAAACTGCAGAAGAAAAACAATTTTTATTTAAGGTACTATTACAGTGTGTAAAAAATTAAAAAAATTTTTTTGTTTTGTTTTAGAATCTGGTTCCTTAAGGTCTTAAGAATGCGTATACGAATTTAAAAAAAAAAAAAAAATATCAAATAAAAAAAAAGATATAACATATATTATATTCGTATGTAGCGCATTTTTTCATATATTATCGTTCATAGAAGAAAATCTAATCGCGTTTTTCTCGAAACAAGTTTTTTTAAATTGGTTTCTAAGATATCTCGAGTTCTTCTTAATCGATTTCGATGAATTTTGATTCACTGTGATCTTCATAGACTTTAGGCACTCTACCTATAAAAAGCCAAGAAACTTTGATATTTTGTTTTTTACGGCTTAGAATTTCTGCCAAAAAGTGGGGTTTTTTTGTAAATTTGGTTTTCAACGCATGCCATTTTTTTTGTTTTGTTTGTTTTTTTATTTGCGTAGGTAGAGTGCTCAACTACAACCCTTTACTGAAGAATGCACTTTTACTTTTTACTTTCCGACGCCTTGAAAATGCTAGAGACGAGAAACCAACTTAAAAATAAATAAATAATGAAAATTTGTAAGCCGCAATTAGGCGAATTCCATATAGATTTATTCAAAAATTTCTAGAAATATAATTAGTTGATAAGAATATATACAGTGTTAAATATACGTACAATAGTGTTGCAACAATCCAAATATGTGTTTATTAAAATTATTAAGGCTTCAACAATGCAATTAAATATAAGTGAATCAAGAAATTTATTACGCTTATTTAAGCAGTCTCAAAGAAGAATTTTTCTCACGATGACAGCAAGGCAAGAAAAGGCGGTCACACATACTCTCTCAGTTATTTGACTTTTGTGTATTAAAGGTTCGTTCGCATTCTTCACATTAAGGTGACAGCTGAACGATGTTGCCATCCTTAACACTCCCCCCCGGTATGTCCTTCAGAGGGCCTACCTCATCCTTGATATCGAGGACGGCAATCTTCGTAGCAGGTCTGTTGTACAACCCAGTAGCAGTTTTGACTGTTGCGCTCCGGACTTGGCCATCGGGACTTATCTTGACGTCAACGATGCGGCCTTTAGGCCAGCAGTTTCGAGGGAGATCAGGGTCAGCTATATACACGATGTCATTAATCTCAATTTGCTTCACGTTGTCGAACCATTTGCATCGGCGAGTTATAACTGGAAGATATTCGCGAAGCCATCTTTTCCAGAAGGCATTTGCCAGTTGTTGTGCAGCTCTCCAGTTTTTACGCAAAATGACTCCCTCGCCCACCACATCTGCTAGAGGTTTGGCGCCGCTTGAACTGCCCAATAAAAGATGGTTAGGCGTAAGAGCTTCTTCATTTTCGTGACTTATAGGCATGTATGTTAAGGGCCGAGAATTAACGATCATCTCCACCTCCATCAATGCAGATCGTAATAATTCATCTGTTGGAAATCGCAAAGGTAAGATTCGGTATAGAACGTCCTTTACCGATCGCACAAGTCGTTCCCAGGCCCCGCCCATATGAGGAGAAGCCGGTGATATAAACACCCATTTTGTAGCGGCGCTTGTAAATGTGCGCACTATTTTGTCTTTGTCCATCAATATATATGCTTCTGCCAGCTCTCTTTCAGCCCCTTTAAAGTTCGTGCCGTTGTCGCTCCACATTTCAATCGGCGTTCCTCGACGAGCTATAAAGTTTCTAACAGCCATAATGCAAGAGTCTGTTGACAATGAGTGCGATATTTCTAGGTGAACTGCTCTAGTCGTTAGGCACGTGAATAGAACACCATATCTTTTCTCTGTGCTTCTTCGAACTCTTACCGACAAGGGCCCAAAGTAATCGACCCCGGTATATGAAAATGCGCGGGAAAACGCTGCTAAACGGGCCTTTGGAAAGAAGCTCATTTTTGGTGGCAGTGGAACTGCTTTATTATTTCGGCATTCTTGGCAGCTGCGTTTGATTTTTTCAAACATTGTCCTCAATTTAGGAATCGAAAATTTCTGCCGCAGCTCATTTACAACTGTTTCGTGATTACAATGTTTATATTTTATATGATAGTCAGCCATTATAAGGCGTGTAATGTACCCAAGTTTTGGGAGGATTATAGGATGTAGCCCATTCCCTAATGTCGATCTTCCTTCATGCCGAAGAACGCCATCTTCATCAATATAAGGCGACAGTATGTATATATCACTAGATTTTTGGATGTGCTTACCTTCCGTTAAGAGCGCAATCTCTTCAGCAAATTCGCGTGCCTGAGCCTCTCTATATAGCATAATTTCAGCCTTCTTAATATTGTCAGATATTGAAGCGCAAGCTTTTGTTTCTTGTGGTGGCTTGCTGGCTAGGCACCTCCAGCGGCTTATAATGCTGATTGTCGAAGCATTTATATAGAGAAGTCGTTTCCACGTCGAAAACCGTTCAGGCCCAATCGATATGCCTGTAGGCCAACGCTTAGTGACATCGTGGTATCCAACGTATTGAGCACGCAGTTCCTCTTGTGTTGATACATGCTCGCAACTTTCCTTTGCTTTCGGCCATTCGCTTGGATTAAGTTTCAGGAACGACGGACCATTAAGCCATCGGCTATGGCTTGAAAAGTCTGGAATGCGCTGCCATTTTGTAGCTTCATCTGCTACGTTGTCAGATGTAGATATCCAACGCCAATCACTTAAGTTAGTCAGCTCTAATATTTCACTGACACGAAAGGCCACAAACTGACGGTATCTACGGTGGTCGGAACGTAGCCACGCCAACACAGTTGTCGAATCAGACCAAAATGTTTGCCTTTGTATGGGCACCGAGTGAGTCACGAACAAATCTTTCGCAAGCCGCGCTCCGAGAATGGCAGCTTGTAACTCCAGTTTCGGGATAGACATCATCTTAAGTGGGGCAACTTTCGATTTGCAGCCAATTAGACTACAATGAACATTAGTGCCGTTTGAGCACCGTAGGTAAGAGACTGCTGCGTACGCGCCCTCGCTTGCATCCACAAATGTGTGCATTTCTAAGTCTGGAAACCTCGTAAAACTCGAATGTATATAACAGCGTGGTATTTGCATGTTCTCTACTTCTGGCAATAATTTTATCCATTGCAGCCACTTGACATACAGTTCGTCATGGATATGTTCATCCCAAGAACAACCAGTGCGCCACGTTTCTTGAAATATAACCTTCGCAAATGTCACATAGAAGGACAGCAATCCCAACGGATCGAATATTGTCATAATTAAGCTTAATACTTCTCGTTTAGTAGGCCTCAACTTCCCAAACAGCACATCTCGATTTTTATAGCGTTTTGATATTTTGAAGATTAAGCAATCATTTGAAGTGCACCACCACATGCCTAACACTTTGTCAGTGGGAAGCTCAGTATTTCCATTCAGGCTAAGAGCATCTATTGGTAGTGCATCCATAGCGCTAACTACCATCAAAGAATTGGAAACCCAATTGCGGATGTGGAAACCAGCTTTTGAATGAATGAAACGTACGTCGCGAGCCAATGATAATGCCTCTTCCACGGTGTCAACGCTGTCGAGCATGTCATCGACGTAATGGTTGTGAATGATGCACTGCGTTGCTCTTGGGTATTGTTCTCTGAATTCTTCCGCATTGCTGTTTTTTACATACTGAGCGCAGCTGGGGGAACATGTGGCACCGAATATCATGACCCTCATTACGAAATGCTCAGGTTCAGTAGCACCTGGTTCAGTCCACAAAAAACGCTGAAATTTCTGATCTGCTTCTCGGATATTAATTTGGTGGTACATCTCTACAATATCGCCTCCGATTCCCACGCGTCGTTGTCGAAATTTGCGTATCACCGATATCATGGAGGTAAGTTGGTCAGGACCCTTGAGCAGCATCGAATTCAATGAGACGCCGTTTATCATAGCAGCTGCGTCCCACACGATTCGAATCTTTCCAGGCTTATTCGGGTTTATGACAGGAAATACAGGCAAATACCAGGATTCAGAAGAATTTATTTCATATGGTTCTAACTTGCGTGCATAACCCTTTGCTATATAATCGACGATTTTAGACTGTAAGGAAGCTGCTAGCTCGGGGTTTTTTTCCATTTTTAAAGATAAGCACTTTGCTCTGCGCTTGGCCATATCAAGGCTATTTTGGGGGGCATAGCGGTCGCCAAGCTTCCAGAGTAAGCTAGTTTCAAAACGATCGCCGACTCTTCGCGTGAACTTCCTGAGTTGATTTAAGGCTAATATATCGTCATCAGACATGATTGGTCCAGATACGTCAGCGACGCCAAGATTATCGAGATAAATGTAATCTTTAACTATTTTAAGCAATTCTGCATTTACGGTCGCTTCACAATCGCAAATGTGATACACATGTTGAGTAGATGTGGGAGCGATAGTTTTTTGTAATTGACCTTTTATGGTCCAACCTAAGCGCGTCTTTTCTGCGATCGGTTCATGGCTAGCACCTTCTCTTAATTTAAAGCTGAGGCTTAGCATGCTGTTATTCAGGCCAATCAAAAGTCGCGGTGTGGCATCTGTGTTTGATCGCAATGGAATTCCACGCAAATGTTTAAATTTTGATTGGAGCCTTTCGGCATTCAATGTTTGTACTGGGAGGCTTAAGCTCTTAACTGTATGAACACCGTTTAATGGAAACTGTTTACCATTTACCTTGCCTGAAATTTTCATGTTGAGCAGCATTGAGTCATCTTCGTATCTATGAGTATTAGATGTCCATCGCAGACATAAAGGGCTTGGAGTGCCGCGTAGATTTAGCTGCTCCATTAGCACCTCATCGATTAATGTTAGCGATGATCCATCGTCCATGAAGGCAAACGTTTCAATCTGCACATCGTTGCCATGTAGAACTACGGGTAGAATTCGAAAAAGGGTAGTATTGCAGTGCTGGGCATGTGCGTTGCAATCCTCATGCGCAGAATTTTCCGCATCTCCACCAGCATTGGTGTTTGCTAGCCGCTGGTTTTTATGGAGGAGCCGATGATGAACAGAGGTGCATCCATCGACATTACATGTAGTTTTTGAGGTACATGAATCAGTATGATGCTTTTGAAGACAGCTTCGACAGAGCTTCTTCGCTCGCACCACTGCCCATTTATCAGCCCGAGTCATTTTCACAAAAGCCTCACAATTAATTACTCCTGCGCAATTGCCTTTACATATGCAACAACTGATTCGCTTAAAATTTATATTAGTTGCATCTGTGTGCGCATTTAGAGTTGCTTTTTTACGACCTTTTGACGCTGCGCTAGGAATAAGAACAGAGTTGGCACCCTGCGCAAAATGGAATAACCAGTTACTAAAATGCTCCAATGTGCAGGTGGGCAGTGTGAGCTTGTGCATTCCCCAAAAGGCTGCCAAAAGACCAGGAAGCTTGCATACGAGCTCTTGTTCGAGCTCAGGATTGCTCAAATGATTGACCAGCCCTGACGCCTTCATTGTAGCACAAATATTTTGTACATCGATGGCGAAATCGACGATAGTCTCAAGACGATTTTCCTTTGGCGCCGGAATGTCTCGTATTTGTGTTAAAAGAGTATCGATAAAAAGTTCTGGCCTTCCGAATTTCATTCTCAGAGTGGCCAAAATTTGCGGAACACACGAAGCGTGTAATAAAAGATTCTTGACAGCATTTCGCGCAGATCCCTCCAAGGCCTGGCGCAAACGTATAAGGTTTTCGGCATCGGAAAATCCACAGAGAGTTGTAGTCTGTTCATAGCTGGCCAAAAACAGAGGCCACTCTTCTGGACTTCCATTAAATTTGGGCAAATCCTTGCATATGCCTTTTCGTGCTGCCAGATTCTCGCGAGTTATACGAGTTAGAGAGAGCTGCTCGGCATTAAGAGTTACATTAGGTGCTATCTCGGAGCTGCGTTCATGTTCATTGGGAGGTATCATTCCCGGAAGCCACTGTGTCGACGTATCATTATTTTCTCTATGCGTCTATTGTAATTCTAGCGCCCGCATTCTCTCCAACAACTGACGCAGAGAAGTGTCCTGCTGTTGCACACCAGTTGTACCACTTTGTTCAGGAATAGCTGTTGCTGCCGATGGCATTCCTGGTTGAAGTGTTCTAGTGCTCTCTGCAGGCGGATGCGCAGAAGCTTGAACACGTTGTGATTGTAAAGAATAGCCTACCTGTTGCTGTCTACCACAGTGATCATCGTTGTCTTCCTCCTCAGCAAGCTGCATAAGAATTTCTTTACGCTGCTGAAGATTTTGTTCCTTTCTTTCAATGAGTGCTTGCTCTTCTCGTAGGAGCTGCATTTTTTGATTTAAGCGACGGACACTCAATGTTGATGACTTTAAGCTAAGTTCCGAGCAAACGGAATGAGCATCATGGTTTAAACGGTGCTGATGCTCGCTGCCACTTCCAGGACCAACCCCACCAAGGTTTGTAGTGTGTGCATCAATATTTTGCGCAGTCTACGTCGACGCGCTAGAGGCCAGGGTCTTACTTGTAGTGATATTTGTTGTGCTAAGTTCGCCACCTGCCGAGTGTAAAATGGGCACGTTTGCAGAAATAGTGCTCACGTTTGCGGCAGGTGACGAATACAAAACTTTTTTGTGAGTATCTGGCTCAATACCTATAGCTGCACTTGCAGCACTAGCTGTCAACGATGTCGTAGCACGCTTAGATGAATTGACCTCAGCTGTTCCTGTTGTTTGCTCAGCTACAACTAAGCTGGTTGATAGGAGCGTGGAGCATTTTGAACAACGCCAATCGCGATCCGCTACAGATGCCGTCATGCCCACACAGGTAAAATGAAACCATGCATCACAGTGGTCGCAAGCCACCATGTGCACGTTGTCCTGCTTGTCACATATAGGGCAACTATAATTTTTGGTTAAAGCACCGCTTTTTGAGCCTTTTGGAGGCATATTGTTATTGCCAATTAAGTATAAAATTCTTGAAAATGTTGCGAAGAATTTTTGTGCAATAAATAATGAAAATTTGTAAGCCGCAATTAGGCGAATTCCATATAGATTTATTCAAAAATTTCTAGAAATATAATTAGTTGATAAGAATATATACAGTGTTAAATATACGTACAATAGTGTTGCAACAATCCAAATATGTATTTATTAAAATTATTAAGGCTTCAACAATGCAATTAAATATAAGTGAATCAAGAAATTTATTACGCTTATTTAAGCAGTCTCAAAGAAGAATTTTTCTCACGATGACAGCAAGGCAAGAAAAGGCGGTCACACATACTCTATCAGTTATTTGACTTTTGTGTATTAAAGGTTCGTTCGCATTCTTCACATTAAGGTGACAGCTGAACGATGTTGCCATCCTTAACAGTACGTAATGTAAATAAATTTGAATTAAATAATTTAATAATACTATGTAAAAAAAATTAATAAAAAAGATGTTGTTTTCAATAGCTTCACACTGTAATAGTACCTTAAGCACACAAACTTCATTCTTCCAGTTACTGAAGAATATGAGCCTGTTCTCATTCGCCTTACGTGAGTCGGCGCATCGGATTCATTTTGACGTCTACAGGCAAAGAGGGTTGTGGGAAGGTGGCATGTTACGTGAGGCAGAATTTTTAAAAATTTTAAAAATTTTTGGATTCATTTTGACGTTCACCGCTTTGAAGTTTGATTGTTTGTCATATTTTTGTATATTTCTCATATTTTATGGCGCAAATAAATTTTTTTTTGTATTGGTAGTGTTTTTTTTTATTATAGTTTGTGTTCTAACATAAAAACTGAAGAATTTCACGAAATTCGACAACATAATCGATTGATTGCGCTATGACGTCAAAATAAGGCGGCCTCAAATAAGTCGGTAGTAAGAACACCTGACAGATGCCTCTTGTCAAAATAACGCCATTAATCTCCTATCAAAATATGTACCTTAAGAGGATTTTTTTATACAAGGAAATAAGAAACGAAATAAGAAAGTTGTAAATTAAAACTTGAGTTTTACAATACAGCTTTAGTTGAGGATGTAAACCACGAATACTTCTCTAAATGCTTAAATAATTTTTATAGAATTTTTAAAGAATATAATTCCTTATTAAACAAATAAAAAAGGTAACAACACCAATTGCAAGGAATGATTTTTAAAATTTATTTAAAGATTCTAGTTGTTCCATTAAACTACGTTGGGCCATACATATTTAAATGATGTACAATAGAGTGTATCGAAAATCTAACCCCAATTCCGGTACCAAAATGAAATAGTACATGAAAAATCCTTTCCATTGGTGTATTTTTTTTTAACCAATTTTGGCGTCCCCCGAATTGCATATTTGTGAATTTTTTTATCAATTTTTGTACTGGAGACCCACTAATGGTTGATTAAAAAAAAAAATTAAGCTTATCAATCAATTCCTTTCATATAAAAACACAGAACTGCAAATTTTCATCCTTGTTGACAAATGCTCTGACGAGATATAACAGTTCTTTCAGAGTGAATCTACTTGTTATTTGATATGCTTTTATTTTTTGTATGAAAGTATTTTTGAACTTTTGTTTGCTTAATGAAAAAGTAACGTACCTTTTTAAATTACTACAATTAACCAAATAAGAACACACATTTTTTTTTAGATTCTGTAAAGGACTAAAAATCGCTCTTTGTTTCGAATTTTGGCCGTTTTGAACGCAATGGTATGACCAGGAGTGTCGCGACGCAACAGCAGCAAAATACGCCGCATATAAAAATACGCTGCAGTCTATTGTAACGCGAGCCATGTGCGAAAATTATCGTGAAAAGAGTAGGCAAGAGAGATGTATTTTCAGACACAAAAAAAGAGAGCAGGAAAAGCGTGAAAGTCAGGATGGAAACCAGGGCAAGAAGGATGCTCGCAAATTCTACCAGCAGGTTAAACGCCTAGCCCAAGGTTTCAAGCCCCAAGCATCCACTTGTAGAGATGAGAATGGTGATCTGGTTACATATACGCAGTGCGCATTGAAATTTTTATTTATTTATTATTATTATTTATTTATTTACTAAGCCTTCTTAGGCTTTTTAGCATTATACAAAATTTAAACATTTATATAAATACAATTGAAATTATACGTACAATTTAAAATTTACGTTAAAATATGTACATAAAAATTATAAGATATTATAAGAATATTACACAGCAAAGAACTTGTGGTAACAAGGCAAACAAGGTTATATCCACCCACACTTAAAATAGCTTGGTGTCGGCAAAGAACGGTGGGAGTTATCAAGACAAACAAGGTCTGTACGCCAAACTGATAAGCATATGTATAAATATAATATAAATCGTTCTTCTAAGCAAGGTGGTATTTCGACAAACTAGGTCAAATACACCACACCAATTTCATTCTTTAACAAGAAATGGTTGCGAACGCAGGCACTAAGACAACAAGGTGTCATTGGCCAGTTATATTATTATATATACAATACAAATCGTTCTAGCATGGTTGAAGAAAAAATATACAACCAGCTTGGAACGGCCGAAAGATGAGTTGACATTCACCAAGCATGTTCGATTAGATAAAGTGAGGAGGTCCAAACAGGTTCAGGTCCATTCAGATTATATGTAGTTTTGTATCCATCACCAAGCAAAAATTGTGTTAGTACAGACTCAGCGGCGATACTGCAGATAATCTAAAATTTTAAGTTTAATTGAGTACAAGGATTCATTTAATGTTATAACACCTGAAACAGAATTAAAATCACCGCAAGCGCTTCTTAGTGGTTCATTTTGTAAGTAATTAGCTCTACAAAAGTTCATAAAAAGTAGCTCAAAAGATCTTCTAGGTCGAAGAGGAACATTAAAGTAAATTTTACTCAGTAAATATGAACTGTCGACATATCCATGTAAGAGTTTTAAAATCCAACTAACATTTAGCATAGTTCTCCTATTTTTTAAAGAAGGCAGATTAATTAGCTGTAATCGATATTCATAAGAAGGTAAATTAAAGTTTGAATTACAATATAGATCACGTAAGCAGAACAGAAGAAATTGCTTTTGAACAGATTCTATATCGTCAATGTAACACCCATAACGAGGGCACCAAACAATTGACGCGTATTCTAGAATGGGCCTTACTAGCGATGTGAATAAGGTTTAATAAAAGGATCATTAAACTCTTTGGACCATCGTTTAATAAATCCTAGAGTACTATTAGCTCTGCTGATTGCTTTATTAATGTGAATATGAAAGCGAAGTTTGGTGTCCATAGTTACTCCGAGATCATCGAAAACCTCTAAAAACTCAAATGTATAGTCACCTATATTGTAATTAGTTCGAGAAGGTTGTCTCCGAGAAAAAGTCATTTGTTTGCACTTCCCCAAGTTGAGCTTCATGCAATTAATTTCGCACCAGTTACAAAGATGGTCAAGATCAGTTTGTAACAATAAAGAGTCTTGCACATCTTTGTATGACAGAAAAAGTATTACATCATCAGCGTATAGCAAGATATTGCTATGCTTTACTACAGATGGAAGATCATTTACATAAAGTTAAAACAATAAAGGACCAAGATGACTTCCTTGAGGTACCCCAGAAGTAACAAGAAACTCATCTGACTTTTCGAGGTTAAATATAACGCTTTGTTTTCTACTTAATAAATATGATTTAATCCACCGCACTAAAAGCGTTGGAAAACCAAGAAGAGACAGTTTTATAACTAAGAGCTTATGATTAACAACATCGAAGGCTTTGCGAAAGTCTGTATAAATAACATCTGTTTGTAGACCTTTTCCAAATTTCTCAATAGTTTTAGATGTAAATTCTAGAAGATTAGTGACAGTAGATTTTCCAGATAAGAATCCATGTTGAAATGGAGATATTAAAGATTTAACGCTATTTGATAATTGTGAGGTTACAATAGCCTCAAAAAGCTTAGGTAGAGCGCTGAGCTTTGCAATTCCCCGATAGTTGTCTATCAAAGACCTATTGCCAGATTTATGTAGCGGAATAATAAAAGAAGATTTTCCATGCCACTGTAAAATAGCAAGATTGCAACGATGCAGTAAAAAGCATATTAATTAGAACCACAAGCTCCTCACAGCAATATTTCAATACACAAGAAGGTATATTGTCAGGACCGCTTTTATAAGATGTCTTAAGATTTTTCAAGTAGGTTGAATAGTGTTGATATCAATTATTGGAGAACAAATATAGCCAGGTTGCAGATTTAAATAATAACTTAAACTGTCGTAAGAAGCAGATGAATAAGTAGTCTTAAAAAAATCTGCAATAAGGTTACATATAGTAATATCAACATCCGACTCAAATGTTTTATATTTCATAAAAGATGGATATGAATTTATCTTACGTTTAGTATTAACGAAGTTCCAAAATGATTTTGCATCAGACTTGATGTTTAATTTGACTTTTGTTAAATATATGCTATAAAATTGCCTACATAATTGACGGTACTTATTTAGTTGAGGTATAAGAAGCAAAATCACAAATATTATGAGATTTAAAGTATTTTTAAAATATTTTGATTTTAAGTTTCTCAGATTTTTCAGTTCTTTGGTATACCAAGTGGGACCAGATATACGAGAGGCTTTTCTCTAAGGAACTGAAGTTGAAAAGCAATTATTAAGAGTATTGTTAAAGGCAAACACAGCAGAATCAAGGGTTTGTGGCAATATTCTTGTAGTATTGATATTAAGTAGTGATGACCAGTTGATAATTGACAAGTTATTTCTGAGGGAGGATTTGATATAGATTGTTTGGGAAAATTCAGAGTGATTTCAACAGTCGGATGGTGTGAGTCCTCAGGATACACAAGTGGATCAGACCTATTAACTGAAACAATATTACTATCATCAAAAAATATAAGGTCTAACAAACGGTTATTTATATTATAGTGATAGTTGATTTGGAAAAGTCCTTGGCTCAAAAGCTCATTTAAAAATGAGTTAACAGATGATGGTAGGAAAACTGCAGAACTTTCAGCACAACGGCTCCAAGAAACATTAGGAAGGTTGAAGTCACCAGTTATTAAAATGTGGTCGTGAGGCTCAAGTCGTGAGCAAATTTTACCAATCGACAACAGGTATTTCCTATACACTTCGACATTGGAAGCAGGAGTAATATACGAACATGTAATATAAATTCTCAAAGAACCAAACTTCACAAGAACACAGCAAAATTCAATATCTGAAGACTCAGATATTATTATTTCTTGTGAAGAGTGTGAAGACTTAACGGCAATAAAAACATCACCACCATTGCAAAAATTACCAGCAATAGAGTTTCTATCTTTACGGTATATATTAAAATTGTTAAGACAGAATTTCAGTATTTAAAATATTAGGTTTAAGCCAAGTCTCACTGAAAGCAATAATGCCAAAGTGAAGATTATGGCTTAAAATGAACAAATCTGTCAACTCGGTATTTAAACCTCGGACATTCTGGTATACGACTAGGAACTGATGGCAACAATCTAGTTTTTTGAGTAAATGGTGTGGGCAGGTAAAGTAGCTAAAGACATTTTAGGTGTTGATCTAGGAATAAATTCATGAACCGCGGTATTTTCAGGCCAAAAACGTTGTTCCATGACTTTACCAAAGAGATCACCTGGTAAATTAATTTTAAAAGAAGAAGAGAACCGCTTATATGAAAACTTGAATTTGTGAACCAAAATGTTCTTATTAATAAGTTTTAACTTTGAGTTTATGTGATGTAAAACATCTTCTTCGGATGTATCAGGAGCAAAGCGTGAGGCAAATATAGACCTAACAGGCTGAACAATAACAAGTTTCTTATATATAGACTCGTTACTGTTTTTTTTTTTAATATCTGTTTAGGTATAGCACCAGTAGAACTAGAAGCGATACTAGAAGACGAAGGAGCCGAAATTGGAGCAACACAGGCTTCGGCGTAAGTTTTTTTCCTACCAGAAGGACTTGGAGAATCACTTACGACGATAGTTGGTGCCGCTGCAGGAGCTTCAGCTGTTTGTAAAATAATATCAGCTGTTGCAGGCACATTTGAAGAGACAGTCTTATTAGTATTTTTGTCATCGCTGATAGACTCAGTTGACTGCGCTTCATGTTCTATGCTCAAATTTGGTGAAAGCAAGATTAAGTCGTTGTTAGTAGACGGAGGTATGGCTATAGCAGAAGGCTTTGCGGTATTTCGAAGATTCTTATATGGCCGCTTTCGTTTAGGAGAAACAGAAGCTTCATCCATAATTTTAAACTTCTTAAATAAATCTTCAAAATCACCCAATCTGGCTTGAGCAGCCGCTAAATCCTTCGAAACCTCTAAAAAGCCTTTACGAGATTGTCGTACAAGCTTTAAAATATCTACATCGGTAGAAATGCAGCTTTCGCACGCCCAACGAAGTCCTCTACCTTCATTAAGTGCATCAAAAATTCTCGCAGTCAACACTGCACACTTTATATGAAAGAATGCATCACATTACCAGCAATGAACTAGCCTATCTGATTCACCCTTAACAGTGCAGTTACGAGAATTGCAGAACATTTTTATAGTTAAAGTAAAAAATAAATAGAAATTTAAAAGAAAAAATAAAAATTTAAAATTAAATAATTAAATTGAAAAAAAAATCAACCCCTCAAAATGGCAACCCTACTTACAGTGATGGTTTGAGGATAGGGTAAACTAAACGTCAAACAGTTTGAGAAGCGCTGTGGTACAAGAATCACCAAAAGTAAACAAAGAAAATGACGAAATGAAAAAGAAAACTTCGCTCTCACTTCACGAGTTAAAACAAGAAATTGTTGTTGCTAACGCAAAAACAATTTATGTAAACAAGTTAAGCAAATAGCTTTAAAGCAGTTAACAATAAATAAAAGCAAATATGCAAATAATTAAAAGGATTATTTTAGCGCTTTCTTGACGAGTCCCAGCAAAAATTGATGATCAGCAAGTTCAGGAGACCACGGAAATATCAATTTAAGTTTTTTAATTAAGCAAATCTTTGAAATGAAGTAAAAATTTTAAAGAAACTTTTAAAATATCTCGATTGAAACAAGTAAGTCTTGACGCAAACAGTGTTCGCAACGAACTGACTTATGGAGACAGCATTTTCCAATAATGCGGTCCGACACCACCAATCAATGATGATGGAGTGGAAATTCCATCACCTAACCATGACGAGGTTAAAGTTGCTATCCAGCGACTCAAAAACAACAAAGTCGCAGTTGCTGACGGCCTGGCTGCTGAATTTTTTAAAATCGGCGGCGGTGAATTGATAAGGTGCGTGCATCAACTCATCAGCAAAATATGGCTAGCGGAAAGCATACCCGACGATTAGAATCTCAGTGCGCTTTGTCCTGTATCAGTCTTATTTTCATCGCAAACAAGGTTCTTTCGAGCGTATTGTGTGAAAGAGTTTGCATGCCAAAACACTCATTGGACCTTACCAGTGTCGAAATGACCTCACCGAAACCTTTAATACCGAATAAACATCTGCATGAATTCATTCATTCAATGAATGAACAACAATAATTCATGGCTACTTCTCGCTACCATGCTTACCCACCGACTATGAATGAATGCTCACGTATACAGCCACTAAAGTTGTTTGATTTCTGGTTATGCCTCGTTTGACGAAAGTCTGCTTGCGTTCGTCTCATACAACAAACCTAAGCAATCTCACTTAAGCCACCGACGGTGAGAGCAGGTAAAGCAAGAGCCACCAAGCACGAGTCGCAGAGAGTGACGATGAGCATTTCATTTGAAGTTCTCTCTATTCTACAAAAGTGCTGTAAACACAGAGACTAGCAAGAGATCATTCGAATTTTTCAATGAATTCGAGTTACCCGAGTTGATCGAAACAATTTGTTTACTAAAAAACACAAATATTCTGTACGCATGCTTGCCACAGAAGTAATGCTAAACGGCTGGACCGATTGTGATGAAATTTTGTGTGTATGTTAAATTGTGTTCCTAAATGGTTTCTATTTGCAATTGGACCCGGTAGGTGGCGCTTTAATCGAGTTTTAGGAAATTATTTTAAAACGGCTTATATAGAAATTTTTTAAGTGTTGTGTAGCTTTCTGAATAGTTAAGTATTATGTTTTACTTTTTTTTTTTGTTCAGCTTATGTCGTATGTTATATATGTTATGTTATGTTATATATGTTTGAAAATGTGGTAAAATTGATGAATTAAGCTGGGACATAACATTCGCGGCAGATAAAACAGATCTTTTTTTAAGAATTTATAACTCAGTCAAAAACAAACATTTTCCCAACATTTTTTTTTTTTATTGTTGTAGAGAATTGAACAAAAAATATATTTCTCACTCCAACATGGTTTTATAGAGCTCCAAACTGGCGGCAGAGAAAACAACGGGGCCTCGTGGTTGCAGCGCTGGGAGTCGCAAAAATTGACCGATCTGGAAAAACAATTACTTTTTTAAATCTTAACAAAATTGGTTTTCGTGTGACAGGAGCTTTGTTTTTAAGTTTTTTTTTCAATTTTCAAAAAAAAAAATATTGACTAAAAATTCATAAAAAATCGAAAAAATTTGAAAAAAAAATTTCGTGTCATACGATAGCGAATCAAGTTTAAAAAATACAAAGAAAAAAAATTTCGTCAAAAAATGAACTAGATAGGGCCGCAACACGAAAAACATGGTTTCGAGATAAACACGTTCAAAGTTTGTCAACAAAGAAAAAAAAGGTGAAAATTAAAAATGCGCCTAATAAATTAAATGTGGGTCAATTGTGTGCAAACATTTAACAACATAATTGATCATAAGAAGCTCAGTCAAAATCCTTCCAAGGACTAGAATGGCCAATTTGTTTGCTTTTTAAAAATATAAGATATTACAGAATTCGAAAATAGATTTTGCTGAATTTTATTTTACCCTTAACCTGAACATCGAACCATAATTTGTAATTCCTAGAAATAAGTGAGTCCGGTATAGAAAAGTATATAAATTCTTGATCAGCATCACCTCGTGAGTCGAGCTATGTATATGTGTCCGTCCGTCTGTGTGTTCTTCGTAAACATAGGATAAGAAGAAGGAGTTGAGATAATTGAATGAAACTCGGTACACATGATAACATGAACCCAAGGATCTGCACTTTTAAATATTTTTTGAATTCGCAAACGGACACGCCTACTTCCCATACAACTTAAAAATTGAAAACTGCGTAAATAAGCTCATAATAAACGTTCAATAATAAAATTTTGTACGTTTGTAATTTATATCAAAACAAAGATGTTTTCGAAAAATAGGCGTCACCCGCCTACGGAAACGCTCACCTCCCAAACCGAAGATGATTTTGGATCATTTGCTTACGGACACGCCCACTTCCCACACAATTCAAAAATTGGAAACGCAATAAATAAGCTCATAATTAACCTACAACAATAAAATTTGGTACATACATATGTATTTTTAGTCGAAACAAAGATGTTTTTGAAAAATGGACGTCATCCGACCACGGACACGCCTAGCAATATAGCCCAAAAAATTAAAAACTCCATAAATAAGCTTATGTTTAACGTACCGAGATAAAAAATGATATGTATTATACCGAAACTAATATGTGTTCAAAAATTCGCGCACCTCCCATCAACCAACCCACAATAGCGAAAACACTATAAAGGCGTTAACATATGAACTACAGGATGGCTACTGGTATGTGTACATTTTTCATCAAAATTGAATATAAAAAATGGGCTTCATCCACCCTCGGAAAAGCCCTTTCAATATTATTATTGTACTTTGAAAAGCAGGTTTAGGGTATTTCATAGTCGGGCTAGACCGACTTTAGACTTTCTTTACTTGTTTTCATTTTGAAAACATTTTTTAATATGAGCTTCTTAAGCGCTCGTTTGATTTTCTATAAAAAACATTTTAAAATGAGCTTTTCAAACGTTCATTTGATAATTCTTCTAAAATTTAATTTAAAAATATCGAACAAACATTTTAAAAGTTCATTTAAAAAATTTTGTTATAGAAAATCCAACGAACGTTTTAGAAGCTCATTTTTGAAAGTGCGGTTTTAAAATGAAAAAAACGTTAGAGGTGCAAGGTGTTCTAAAGATATGTTGAAAATATGTGCGCCATATATTAATGCCGAACTTCAATTAAACCTACAAATTCCTACAAACCTACAAAATCAGAAACTGTCTCTGATACACTATAAACTGTCGCTTTAGAATAAAAGTTTTAAAAAATTTAATAGGCCCTTAATAACGATCGTTTAACCTTATAGACCTTACAGTGAACTTAAATTGTGAACAAGTCCCTTAACAGATAATCTAAGTTTACGTAACATAGAATTTAGTTATTTCTTTAATGTGTTCCACGTGTCAAACACACAAAATCTGGAGTTTCTAGTCTTATTCTAGCCAAAGATATGACAAAAAAGCTAAAAACTTTCCATACAACTTATATGGCGATAAAAAACTTATAAATGAATAACTGATTTCTTTTTTTAGTTATGTTATTAACGAGTAATTATTAATAGTGAGTTATTAACTAATATTAATTTTATTTTATAAATACTGAAACTAAAAATTTATAAATAATTATTATAATTATTAAATTCAATTGAATTCTAAAAAGTGATTATAAATTATTATATCTATCATTTGTGTGACGAAAAAATGCATAGAAATACATTAAATAAGTTCTCACAAATTCTACGGTCTTTCTTTTAAAAATTTCTATAAAATAACTCGAGTTATTCGAATGATCCATTACAATTCATGTATTTTAACTTCGCTGAAGCTTCAACACGAACATGTCTCTTTCATACCATCGTTTTTCAGTACAACATTGATTCATCCCACACACCAATGACCAACGTATACCGAACTGTGCCTAATGTTGTTCGTGAATTGTCCAAATCGTGCGAGAATAACGAACTTGCTTCTCTCATGTTCCGCAGAATTCATGCCTCTTTTTCATTTGTTCTCTGCTTCTCACTGCGACAGAATTGAATGAGTTTATGTTGTCAGTATTGGTGAGTGTCTCATGGGTAGCTTTTTTTACATTCATGCAGATGTCTAATACCGAACAAGGTTTGAGACAAGGCGACTCGCTATCATGTGATCTCTTCAATTTCATCATGGAGGGGATCCTACGAAAGGCAGGTGTACATCGCAATGGTACCATTTTCTACAAAGGTGTCCAGCTCCTTGCCTATGCTGATGATATCGATATTATAGGCCGAACCAAGAGAGAAGGAATCAGCCAAAGTGGGTTTGACGGTGAACGAGGGCAAAACAAAGTATATGTTGTCTGCAAATAGGGAAGCGCGGCGGTCCTTTTCGAGTTGGCGACGACTATCGCATTCCAATAAACCACGAGCTCTACGACGACATTGACTTAGTTTAATAATTTAGTGACTACGTTGACTGGGTCATGTCTTTCGTATGGATGAAGAAGCTCCAGCGAAAAATGTGTTTGAGGCGAAAGCCGAGGGTCGACGTCGAAGAGGAAGACCATGCCTCCGAAGGATTGACCAGGCCGAGGAAGCCCTAACCGCGCTTGGTGAAAGAGTTTGGAGACGCGCGCGAAGCAGAAACGCCTGGAGGGAGCTAGTTAAGTCGGCCGGAATCTGACAACGGGTTGTCATGGCTAACTTAGTAAGTAAGTAAGTAAGTTTTGTAGTAATAACAACTTATTTAGTGTATTTTGCCTTTATTTAAACTTCACTTCAGCTCGTTCATTTACAGACTGACTCAACGAAACCAGCGTGTCGGCAGACAAGCGTACTTCAACATTCATTTGAAGTTACAAAAAGAACAAAAAATTAGAGTGACCATATACACATACATGACGCTAGGAAATATACACTCATGCTTAGATGCTAGAATACATACCTACATATATTCTTACTCTAACATATCGAAAGAGAGCCAACAGTCAAACTGCTTGGCACATCAACAGAAGCCAAATAATATATACATACATACATACAATACCGAACGAGAGTCAACCGTCAAACTTCTTCACACTTTAACAGAAGCCAAACAACTGGGTGGGTACCACCTAATGTTACAGTATCAATGCCGCAACGCAAACCCCGTGAACCGGTTCTGAATAGTTTAAATTCTAGATTTTGAAAATTTGTAGAAGGAATCCCAAAGAACATTTGCATGCTTGAGAAGAGATGTCACCGAACTAAGAAAACCTAATTGAGAGTTGGCTTTTGAGATAACATATTCGATATGAGCTTCAAATGAAAGCTTACAATCGAATAAAATGACTAGGTCCTTACACTGGCTTACTCTTCTTAACCTACGCGCTGAACCATCAAAGTAGTTGTAGATGATGAAAAGTTGACATTTGGAAAAGTTTAGTGGTAGCATGTTAATGTTGCACAAATGAAGAAGGGAATTAATGTCCTCTTGTGACTTGGCGCAGCCAAGGTAGTTATCAACTTTGATGAATATTTTCAAATCATCTGCACATAAGAGTGTCTTGCAGAACTTAAAATCTTGTGGAATGTCATTTATAAAGAGGATGAAAAGAAGAGGGCCTAAATGTGTACCCTGCAGGACCCCCGACTTAGCTGCAATTGGATGAGAAAGTTGGGCAACTATATTTACGTAAAGGAGTCTATCGCGAAGATACGATTCTATCCATTTTAACACATGCGAGTGTAAACCTAATTTTTCAAGCTTCAGAATAAGTATTTGATGCAGGACGCTATCAAGTATCAAAAAGATACCAGTTGAAAGTGATTTATTATATATGAGACTTAAGGCGTAATGAAGTGTTCAGGCACATTTTTTTAAAATAAAGGTGAAGAAGATCAAATCCAGCGCCCTTGCTGATATCTAGACCATTTAGAGTATCCAAAACTAGCTTATCAGGTATTTTCAGTATCCCTATATTCAAAAGATGGGTATGTTACAGAAACTATTCGGATCTATTGGCTGGTAACACTGGTTTACAAGTAACGAAAAGTTGTTTGGACAATGAATGTCACTATCCTTTTCTCATGTAAAATCGGTCGCTTATTCCAAAAATATGTTCCTTTTTTTTCTGTCACTCCGTTTTCGAGATATTGCCCACTGTAAGGTTTTCAACGAAAAAAAAAGTTGGTTTTTTACTTGCATATATCTTCAGAACCAACATTAGTAATCAAACAAATGATATATCAAATAAAAGCTAATAAAATTTCCTACAAACAATGCTAACACCTTTTTTGATCGAGCTGTTAGTTTTGGCGGAATAAATTCAATTTTCAGGGATTTTTCTTGTTTTTCAGAAAAATTTCCAAAAAAAAAAAAAAAGTTGCATTTTTTAATAAAGCCTATTTTTTATTAAGCCTGTATTTTTCCGAAAAAAATAAGCTATTGTTGAAGAAAATCTATTGAGAAATGAAAAAGTTGTGTGTAATGGAACAAAAGTACACAAACTGTGTGATTATCTATTTATGCATTTCGAATTATTTTATTGTCATATAAATAAATGAGAACTAAAGGTTGTGTAATAAAACACAAAACACATGATAAAATAATAAACAAAACAAAATAATAATTCTTTGCCCGCCCTAGGGATCGAACCCAGGCCGACCGCATTATACAAATATGTTGTACTTATTATTTATTGTTATTATTTAATATGAATTATTATTATAAAAAGAAAGGAAAACAAAATTTAAAAGAAGAGACAACAAAATAATAAAAAAAAAAAATATTTTTCGGTCAACGTCCGCTGTGGGGTTCGATTAGGCATAATTAGTACAAACAACAAAAAAACATTTATTGTAAAACTAGCTTATGCCATGTTCACACAGAGAGTTTAGTTTGCGTTTCGTTTGAGTTTAAATGCAGCTGTTCACACAGAGATGCGTCGGCAGAATTGAGTTTACGGTGGATTGAAATGATCGCCAATTTTTGGAATTTCGCTCAAACCTCAGCTTTTTTCGGGTCATACTGATTGACTGATGAGAAACCCTCATCTTCTAAACTTTCCCAAGTTCTTTTATTTGTTTTTTGGCTTATTTTTGTTAATAATAAAATACAAATAGAAACTTGCACAATTGAGAATCAGCTGTTGTTGGCATTTTTTATCGTTCAATCGAATCGAACACAGCTAAAATCTAACTGAACGAATGTTTTTATCAAACACAAGCATACTTTTAGGCATGTATCAAATTGAGTTTTGGTAAACGTAGAAAGCAAGTTGAGTTTAGTTGCGTTTTCTCCTGCATAATTGTACTGGAAACGCCAGCGTTTAAATTGAGTTTAAGGGCAAAACGCAACGTTGTACTGGAAACGCAAACTAAACTCTCTGTGTGAACATGGCATTAAGAAACAACATACACACACATACAGAACAACTACGCACAAACTATTGACAACTAAATTAGAACACGTAATCAGATTTCGATTGATGTGACCTTTCAATGATATGATTCACATTTGGTTTTGAATGTCAAATGGTTAAGTAAGCGCAGATTGTTTCAACTGGTGTGTCTCGTCGGTGCATAACCCTCACGTTTCACCATACCATACCTTACTTCACTTGAAGTTCTATGGTATATTCCGGTAAGCTTGTAGTTCGAACTTTGCAGTATTCTGCCTTTCGTCTACCCTCGCAACCGAATAAATCATATTCTATGCTTGCTGTGCTGTCTGAACCTTGCTTCCTGTGAGCTTTTCAGCCGCCCTCACAACAGAAATATAGTTATTTTGTTTTTACTTTGGCTACACGAAAGTTCTGCAGTGTAGTCTAAACTTTAGCTGCCCTCGCCGAACCGATGTTTTTTTTTACGTCACTTCCAATATTACCGAATATCGTCATTTCGAATCATATTACTGTATACTTGCTTTACCAATGTTACCGTAGACAACTCTACTGTTGTATCCCACAACATTGGATGTACACTAGAGTGGGTCGAAAAAAAAAGCTTGAAAAACCAATAATATTTTAGAGTTGACCTCGAGAGGATTCCGAAAACAAAAAAAATTTTTTTTTGGACCACCGGAAAAACAGCCAAAATGGTCTCTTTTGCATAACTTAAGTATTACATGTCAGATCTTAAAAAATTATATGTCGTTGAAAAGGGCTTTACGAGCACTACAATGTCTTTTTGGAACATTTTTACTTCTGAGGTCATATTCAACTAGTAAGCCCCATTAGCCCGATTTATCCCCCTTAAATTTTTTTTTTCTTATATGATTAACCTGCTTAAAATTTGTTTAATTTGTGTTCAAAAAATTATTTTTTAAGTTTCTTTTACAATTTTGTTTATATTATGTGCTTGTTCGTTGACTAAACTAAAAGTAAATTTTTTATAAAAAAAAGGATTACATCAAATATTTGAACAATTATAACTTCTTTGTTTTTAAACTTGATAAATAATTTTTGAACACAAATTAAACAACTTTGAAGGAGATTAATTATATGGGGAAAAAAAAAGAAATTTAAGGGGGATAAATCGGGCTAATGGGGCTTGCTAGTTGAATTTGACCTCAAAAATAAAAATGTCCTAAGAAGACATTGTAGTGATCTGACATGTAATGCTTAAGTTATGCAAAAAAGACCATTTTGGCTGTTTTTCCGGTGGTCCAAAAAAAAAATTTTTTTGTTTTCGGAATCCTCTTGAGGTCAACTTTAAAATAGGGGTGGTTTTTTCAAACTTTTTTTTTGTATGGAGGCCGACCCACTCTAATGTACATGTCTTCAATGTTCCATTACTTGCATCTCTTTTTATCCTTATTATACCATGATATAAGGACTCAAGTACACTAATTAGAATGACAGCAAAAATTGGCATACCTATGCTGTCAAAATACGATGCTGCCATATCTTGAAGCCAAAATCCAACTTTTCAGTAAAATATGTATATGTAGAACATATATTCATACATATTCATACTGAAAAGAATGAAGAATAATAATAGAATTAAGAATTTAAATAGAAAAACTAATTAGAAAGACGTAATAATAGAAATGAGTTAGTGAGAAGTTTTTTTTAAATGCAGAATGCATTTTCGAATAAAAAATTTTAATAAAAAAATCAGAATACAGAAAAAAACAACAAATAATGGGAAATAAATAAGTTCTTGAAAATATTGCTATAAAAACCTTTTTGTTTTTAATTTTCTAGTTGACTGTTCTGTTTTTTAACTCCTTTATTATTAAGTTGTATAGGATTGTGGTGCACATGAAAATCAAAGCGCGTGCATATGAAAATGTACCAACATTTTTTATGACGTGAATTTTAAAATTAAGTTGCGTTTATTATGAAACAAAAACTAAAGTTGCTTTGTATATTATTACAGTGAGGCCTCGATTATCCGTAATGGTCGGGACCGGAAGCATTCTGGATAATCGATTTTTCCCGGTTAATTGAGTAACAAATTTTAATAGTTTTTTTATATATTTTTTTTTAATTAATAAAGGAATATTGTTTTACATAGTTTTACTGTAACAAATTCAAGCATTTAATGTACATGTTTAAATAATATAAGAAAAAAAAGTATTTTGCCAGAAAAAAGCAAGCATAAGAATTTATTGTTAAGTAATTTTTTAAAAAAATTATGCAATGTTGCTTGTCTCGTCTTTTTCAATTTAATATTTTCGTTTACAAGCTTTTCTTGAATGCGGTAAACTTGGATTTTATCTTGTTCTGAAATGCCGGAGCAGCCAGAACTCTCCAAGAAGTCCAGTAATGTACTGGAAGCATGTATTGCTTCTTTTAAAGATACGTTTGGAACAATTAAATCACCTGCATCAGATTCTTCCGAACTATTTTCTCCCTCTGGTTCATCAGAGCGATTTGTCATACCGATAATTTCTTCATCGGACAAAACAGCAAATAAAGAAGCGTTTTCATCACAGCTGAGCCAATATTCTATATCCTCAGAGGTAAAATCGTTCGCTATATCTATTATTTGTGTTACATTATCGAGTGCATCCATTATTTCTATGTCTGTAATGAGAATCAATCCATATTTTAATTAAATCAATTTTATTAAATTTCGGATATATGCCTACTTACCTTCATTTTCTGGGCAGAGCAAGTTATTCCACACATTTTTTAAAACTGCAGAAGTTACAGCGTCCCAAGCATTAGCAATTGACCAAAGTGCTTTCTTGATATTGAATGCATTTTTAAATTCTTCTCTATTGCTAGAAGTGACTTGTTTTTGCACTATAGTTTTTCGAAAATGGCATTTGAAGCTCCAAATTGCGCCCTGATCCATCGGTTGGATTAAAGATGTGCAATTCGGTGGAAAAAATTTCACAATAACGTTTTCAGCCTTGAAATCCTGCATGTCTGGATGTGCCGGGCAGTTGTCTAATAGCAGAAGGATTTTACTATCATCTTGAAGACCGATTTTCTTAAAATGCTCTCTTACTTCTGGAACAAAATTTTTGTTGAACCATTTTAAAAATATTTGCTGTGTTACCCAAGCTTTTGTATTGGCCTTATAAATTACGGGAAGCTCATGGACATTTTTTTAAGGCTCTTGGACGTGCACTTTTTCCAATAACTAACGCTTTGCACTTGTGTGTACCAGCAGCATTAGCACAAACTAATGTGGTTAATCTCTCCTTTGACACCTTATGTCCATCTATGAAATTTTCATCATGGCATGCCAAACTGCTCTCAGGCAAACACTTCCAAAAAAGGCCTGTTTCATCCCCATTGTAAATTTGCTTATTGGTGAGTTTTTCCATTGATATGAATTCATTTAATTTTTCCACAAACATTGTGGCAGCTACATAATCAGCTGAAGCTTTTTCTCCTTCAGTCTTTAGTTTGCGAATTCCATGTCGCTTTTTAAAATTTTGTAACCAGCCGTTAGAATATAAACACTCTGAATTTATGTTTAATTTTGAGTGGAATATTTTAGTTTTTTCCTTTATCATTAATCCAGAAATTGGGGTTGCTTTAAATCGTTCTTGCCTGAACCATTCATAAACTGCAAAATCCACTTTTGGCTCTTCAGCAGTCTTTAAAGTTTTTCGACTTTGAAAGCCAATGACAGAATCACTTTCTGCACAGAACTGAACTTTAAAAGCTTGTCTTTGTTTTTTATAATGTCATAAACTGTTTGTATCCCCACTCCATATTTTTGTGAGAGAATTTTAACACTCACATTGTTTTTTGAATTCTCATTAATTATCTTAACTTTCTCGTCAATAGTTAAGACTTTTCTTTGTCTTTTTACTGCTGATAAGGGTTTCATTGTAAAAATAAACACTTCCGCACTTCTCAAGTTTCAAAGTTAAACTAAATCAAACACGTGTATGTTATATGCTTCTCACTCATCGTATGCAAACAAGGGAATTCCCATTTTCGCTATGTTCACATCGTGTTTGATTATTCAAAAGAAATCGAAAAAACAATTGTGCTTATAATCCCGGATACTAGAGGTAATCACGGTTAAACGATGCAAAAAAAAAAAATTTAAATCGAGCAAAAAAAAAATTGTCTTTTTCTTTCACGGATGATTGATGTTGCCGGTTAATCGAATCACGGAAAATCGAGGCCTCACTGTATATAAGTTTTTATCCCTTTAGTCAAACATAAAAAATTCAGAGTTCGAGTCGAGTTGCACTACTCGACTCGAACTCGAAGCAACTCGCACAGGCCTAGAAAAAAACTATTTTGACGAAGTTCGAGACCTTAGACGCAAAAGAGTTTAAAGTATCAAAGGCTAAATAATGAAGCAAAACATGTTTCAAGTAAAACACATAAGAAAGCAGTAAAAAAAACAACAAGAAAATATACAAGCTTTGAAATGTTTGTGGAAGGTTGAGGCTTACAAAGTGTTATTAAAAATTTGAAATTACAGCGACAGATTGTAAACACAACGAATCAAACAATTTTTATTTTTTCCATTTAAGCGAGAAAATCAATCAAGTCGTAAGATTTCTTTATGATTGAAAGGCTTTCAAGTACAACGATTAATAATTAATTCGGATATGCATAATTTGTTATTACAAAAAGCATTCTGGTTTCAGAAAACCACGAAAGTACGTCTATTATGTGAAAAACCTGCATTTAGTTCATACCTTTCTAACACAACGCTTAACCAGAAAGAAACCAAAGTGTATGATAAATTTATAGAGTCGCTTCCCAATTAACAACACTAGCAAACACAGCTTGTCAAAACTAAAAGCAAAGTTTAATATAAACTTACCAAAATATAAACAACACAAAACACGAAATAAAAACGAAATCTTCAAGACTTCACCGAAGCATAGTAGTTTAAATACTTCAATAGATAAGAAAAGAGGTGTGACATATACTTGTTAGTGACGGTTATCAAATGATCATCAAAGACAGAACATCAGCAGAGTCGTCATAATAATGCCAGGAAGAAGAATAACTTCTTGACAATCAAAAAATAATCATCAAAATTACTAGGACCCACAAACAGATACACATAAATAAAGTAAAGAATATTAGATAAAAAAAAAAAAAAACAAAAAAAAAAAACAAATTGGCCATTTCAGCCCTTGAAAGGACTTTGACCGAGCTTCTTATGATCAATTATGTTGTGTGTGTTATTAAATGTTTGCACACAATTGACCGAGAACTGGACCTACATGTTTTATGCCGGCTCCGAACGGCTAAAGTTCATGTTCTCAAGAAGCTTTACATGGCATTATTTACTCTCTGAGGTTTGCCATTGTCTGCAGAGAGGTGGTGACCGATCAGAAAAATTTTTATTGCAAAAAACTTTTCGCCGCGGCTGGGGATCGAACCCGGGCTCCGAGCATGCTAAGCCACACACTTAACCTGCATGCCACGGTCACCACCGTGTAATAAGAATATTAGATAGCTTACATTAAACTTATTAAGCACACAACTATTTTGAATTAACAATAAATAAATATTAATAAAGTATGTAAACATGCAAGGAATTTTAAAAAATGAACTGTAAAGTGATGCCTGTCTCTTCTCACATATAAGTACTTTAAGTTTGAAAAAATTAAACCTCTTCAAGGAAAAATTTTCTTTCATAAAGGTGAAGGAAAGCTACAATATAATTTGTAACATAATAACTATTATATTAAAAACCTTTATTTAAGAGAATATACACAACAACAAAAGAGTGTATAATATAAGAAAAATTAATTTATAAAAGCAAAATATAAGACACAAATTTCTATTAAGAAATATTATTATTAAAAACAAAATTAAAATAATTATTATTATAAGAAAAAAAAAATTTCAAAGCAATCTATATTCGAAAAAGGAATTAAATATTAATGTATTAAAGAATAAAATGAACCTTACATACTTACATAATGCAAAATTCTGAAAAATTCATGTGACGAAAATTATTCTAAATAAATAGCATAATTTTTCTTTGTCAAAGGGGGGAGGAATATTGTGACTCATATTGTGTTGAATTGCAATGTAGTATGTATGTTTCTAGGTTAATAAATCGCGCTGTTGTTGAAAATATGTGTGTCGAAATATAACACGCGGAAATAAGCCAATTCATGGTGCCAACGATGTCAAATATCGAGGTGACCAAACGAAGAATGTATATTTGTAAATAAATTAATATGTAAGCTTGTATATTTAGCAACAATGTCTAGGTTAATTGTATATATGTAACTTTTATGCAATTGTCATCAAGTTTCATTGCGGAAGTTAAGACCAAGTAGATTTTAAGATGAAAACTGTGTTATAAATAAGAGTAGAATTAATAAAGAAAAGAAGAGTGTTAATTAAACAATAAAGAAGTGCGGTTTCATTAAAACTTTCAGGTACCACCGGTTTAGAAAAAAATTATTTGGTGAGTATACATATTACGATGTTACACGTAATATAATGACGTTACACAATAGAGTTGTGTGGGTTCAACGGAGAACGCCACACAACAAGCTAGCGAAAATATTAAATGAACAAACATTTGAAAATAAAATATTCGAAGAATATATAAGTGTCTTAGATGCTTAAGTAGAAGAATACAATGAAAGATTTGCAGATTTTGATGAGCATATTCCTGCTATGAAGCTGGATGAATTATTTGGCATAAAGCTCAAAATATTATTCTTAAAGAAGACGTTTTTTAAGAATTATAAAATAAAATTTGAGCCACATTTAGTAAATATATCTGGGGCACCTAAAGAATTAGAGATGGAGTTATTTGAGTAAGGTGAAGACAGTATTCTCATATCCCTTTTTGCAGCTTAAAAGGATCCAATAGAAATCTGGAAATATGCTGTTGAACACCCATGCCTACGAGATAATGCACGCCGTTACTTTCCTGTTTTGGAAGTACATACAATTGCGAGTTAACATTTTCTTTAATGGCAAAAATTAAAACTAATATAAGAACCCAAATAACGGATAATCATTTAGAAGATCAAATAGGAATTCGCGTTACGCAGCTTCATCCAAATATTAAACTACTTTCAAGCACGAAACAAATGCAAATATCTCACTAATACTTAAATTACATATTAAATAAGAAAAAAATAGTTTAAAGTTTTTTATTTTTTATTAATAATATACTTTCATTGGTTATTTAATTTTCATTGAATAAAATTTTTATTTTGTATTATTAATTGAATTTTATTAATGTTTGTGTTTGTTGAAAACATGTTTAAGAAAAATTAATTTGAAAAAAACTAAACTGAAATTATAATTAAAAAAAAAATAAATTTCAAAAAGAATAACTTTACAAAAGTTACATTTATCGGTATTGAAACTTATGTTGCCTCCTTTGTCAATGTTATTTGTGGCCTCTCAGGGTAAAAAAGTTCCCCACCTCTGGTATAGACGAAATTTTCAGTTAAGCGATTTCTCGAAGCAAATTAGCGCCAAACTATCGAAGAGGATTTTAAGATGCAGAGTAAATCGTGCGGTCGGGAATAGTCTCTATGAATTAGAAGATTTAAATGGTAAACCATTAGGTATTTTCCATGCGAAGGATTTAAAACCATAGTGGACATTTTGAGATTTTCCAAGCTTTTGATTAATTTTTTTTGAACTGAAAGAGTGACTTCCTGTTCCCATTTATCTCGCAAGCAGAGAGGCTTTTCGTGATCAACTGGTCTTGTCAGGGGCACTTTGTTCAAGAATCTCCATTGTAAATTTATCTCAAACTAACGCCATCTGGCGGTGACGTCGTAATCAGTGGCAATCTGATATGGCAATGTCTCGCCTCTGGGTTGTAATAAAATGTTTACATACCGGATACTTTTGAAAGATCGGGAAAAAAAAATATAACGAAAATATGTTCCGCATCAGCCAATTGTAATTGACTTTAAATTCTAAAGTTTTCCGGAAGTGGCACGAGCGTTGACCATGTTCGGATGGTGCTTGATAACGTGTCAACCCACGGTAGTAAACAAGTACATATCCCATACCATCGGGTACGTACTGACTGCCGATAAATGATGATTGAGCAACCCTGGGCGAAATACGACGAACAAGTGGTACCACTGACGCAACGAATACATAGACAAAGAAAACGAACAGGACTGCACGACAACCAAGAATTCACGAAATCTATCGGTCTTTAAGCAACAAGACGCCGGCCCGGCTAGTACACTCTTTCGTTCACTATTTTTGATTGTCGAAGAACTTTTTGCGCAAAGTGGTTAATTTATATAGAAAAAATACTGCTCGTAGCGTAGAATAACGAATCGTGTCGATGAAAAGCCAAAAAATTCAAAGAATTTAATCGCTATCAAAATATGGCAGCGGTAAGCATACAAAACTTAGAAAGAATGGCATTAAACAATAACCAGTGAAAATAAAATCTAACACGCATTACTTTTAGTGCAAAATGTAGTTGCTTTGCTGCCCGAGCTGCCGCGAGTTAAGATGAGGATCATGGAAAAAGAGCGCATTAGTCAATAATTGGTGGTTATGGAAGTCTGCAACGCAAACAATCCTGTCGGCGCTGAAGAACACGACGAAGAACCAAGATTTATGTCCACGTCCATAATTTGCCGCAGACACTGCCCTACAGGTACAACAGCAGCAGTAAAAGCAATAACTATAACTTGGACAACATATAGATACAACTATCACATCACCAGCAAGAATAACCGGCAGCGATGATAATGATTGCAGCACACTTAGAACGATCGTAGCAGCCGCAACAAATCATCAACAAAAAGCTACAGAAAGCATAACTCATTATCAATAAAATTAGCAGAAAATCCACAACAAATTCAATTAGCAAGAAAAAATAATTAGTTCACATAAGTCCAAAGAAAAAATAAGTGCAACCTGAAGAGCGCCGACAACCGCGGGGACAGACAACTTGCAGCAAAAATGACAACCGCTTCTACTCTGAGGGAAAACAACAACAGCCTAAGACAACAATAACAGCAACGACAACATCATCAGAATAACATAAGCTGCTACAAAATTTGTACCCGACGACAGTAGCAGCGAAAACTGTCAGCTTTCTACGCATTATTGTTACTAAACCGCATTTAGCAGCCGTATATTATCTTGTTAGCTGCGCAACAGGTTGCGAAGAATTGACTTATTGTTGCGAACAAGTGTCAAATATATTTTAGAAATAGAACATTTTTAAGTGAAAAACTAAAAGTAAACAAAAGAAAAACAAATAAAAAATCGATTAAATTTAAAAACAAACATCGAATCAAAAGAAAAAATTTTAAAATCTAAAAAAAACATCGAATCATGCAAGAAAATTTTAAAGTGAAAACTAAAAGTGAACAAAAGAAAAAAAAATCGATTTAATTTAAATATAAGTTTAAAAAAAAATTAAAATCTTAAGAAAAAACAAATAAATAAATAAAAAAAAACTACAACTTCAACAACAACAGCTGCCACAACACCAACAAAATTTCAACAACAACAACAACAATAGGTACAACAAAAACAACAACAACAATAGATACAACACAATAACAGCAACTATATCTACAACTATAAAAATAACATTATTAATAAAAACGATAACTACATCTACAACAATAACAACAACATAAGCTACAACAACAACAAAAACAATAGTTATAACAACAACAACAGCTGTCACAACTCCAACAAAATTTCAATAACAACAATAAACAACAAAATTTCAACAGCAACTACAGCAATAGTGACAGCACCAATAACATCAACATTCAGCAACAAGTTGGATCATAATTAAGGTTTTTTTGTATTAAGGACATTATCCCTAAATATGATATATTAGTTAAAAAATTAATGAAATGAGATGAAAATAAGAAGAAACAAATTTTGAACATTTGAAGTGTGAACTCCACCAGAAATAGGTTAAGTTTACTTTATGATAACATTAAAACAAATAGCATAAAACTATGTATGTGTTTAGCTCAGTATAACGCATACAATACAAAAACAAACAAAGCAAAAAACAAACAAATCCCGATAATTCGTAAATTATGCATGGTCATTTTTAATTTCCTCTTCTTGTTTAAAGTTTCCATGTTCACATAAAAATACATATATCGCACACTAAATATAAAACAGTCACAACTCAAAAAACATAACTTTTCAAAAGAAGCGAAAAATAAAACTCTTTGGTGGAAACTGCAGAAAAAAAGAAATTTTCACATGAACACTTAAATTTCATTCTTTCAGTTAATGAAGAAAATAATGAAAACGAAAGTGAGATATGTATTTTGTGAATTGATTAAAATCAATAAAAAATTAAAAATTATAAAAAAATTTTGAGTTGTGGCTGTTTTGTATTAAGTGTGCGATATAATAATCATATTTACACCCATTTAATTTCAATAAATATCTATCATTCATTACTTACTTTATTTTCTATTTTTATGTTAAATAAGAAACTTATATAATAAATATATACATATATTATTTCAATATTTTTTACTATTTTATAAAAATTTATTTGAATCCTTGCCGTTAAAGGGTTAATATAAATAATTACCTATATTATGATTATTCTATCAACATATAATATTATTTAGCTGGTATTTAAAATATATAAATATTTTATTTAAGCATTTAAAAAAAAAAAGATTTAAAATAAGATTCACCTGCGATAAAATAATTAACAAAAAATCTCATAACAAATAAAATCTCAGCTTATATCTTAACTTAGAATCAATATATAAAATAGAATTTAAAATTACAATAAAATAACTTAGATTACATAACTGATAAAATATAAAACTAAAGTACTAGCTAGAAATCAACAATTAAAACAAAATTCAAACTACGATAAAATAATTAACGAAAAATTTCATAACAAATAAAATCTAAGCTGGAATCCTAACTCAGAATCAATAAATAAAATAGTATTTAAAATTACAATAAATTAACTTAGATAACATAACTGATAAAATATCAAACTAAAGTACTAGCTAGAAATCAACAATTAAAATAAAATTTAAATTACAATAAAATAATTAAGATTTCATAACAGATAAAATCTAAACTCAAATCCTAACTTAAACTCAAAAAATTAAATAGAATTTAAACTACAATATGATAAACTAAAATTCCACAATGGATAATATCTTAAACTAAAATACTAACTTAAAATCACGAAAAAAAAATATAAAATTAAAAGTCTAAAACTGAAAATTTGAACTAAATCATTTTGAACACGTAGTTTAAAATAGAATCCTTATTCAAGCTAAATTCAAAGGGAATCATTTTATTTATTCGTGTCAAGCCCTGCTGTCAGTCGAGTCTGGCAAGAACACCACCCCACATCCGACAGGCCTTAGCGGCGCATACGCCAACGTACCAGCAAGGCCAGAACGAGTGACAGGGTGTGTACACCATAAGTAGGTTTACACGCACAAGGTGCACATGACACTGTTTTAACTTAAAAGGGGACATAAGGGCATCGGAGGGCTGCTAATACTTTTTATTATTATTTATTTAGTTATGCGGTAAAAATAGGCGTGTCAACACTTTTTTATCTAGTGACCGAGACTTGGACCCAACTACTTACCTAGTTTCACTTATCAAGACTTATAATGATTTATGAATAGTAGGCGTTGGATGAGTGCGATCAAACCCATTTATAATCCAGTTGCAAAATACGACCAAAAACGTCTGAAATATGAGATTTTTATTGATTTGTGGGCGTTAAATGGAGGTGTGGCAAAATATTTTCCAAATCTTGTCGTGCTCAATAACTTGAAACTGAAACTTCAGCACAGATATAGTGTGACCATGCCCATTTTTTCAACAGTTGCCGACAGTAACTAATCAAACTAATTACCAAATTTTAGTCTGATACGACCAAAACTAAAAATATAGTATTTTTATTGATTTGTGGGCGGAAAAAGAGGGAGTGGCAAATTAAAGACTTTCTATCATAATTTCATCTAAAAACCAAATCGTTTGATTTCTATATCGCTGAAATTCGTTCAGTGGTTCTCGCGTGATAGTGGGACATAAAAACAACGTCACAAGCGCTTTATATAATAGTATAGATACTATGTTCACACTATGGCCTAAAAGCCGCTTTTCGGTTAATAATGGCTTTTCAGCTGAAAAGCTAAATAATATATAAATTCGCCATAGAAGAACTGCCAAATGAAAAGTTGCTTTTCGTTGTCTTTTTAGCGAAAAGCAATGAAATGTTAGAAAACAACTCTGATTCTGAAGTCTGTTCGTTGAAGTTGAGTCAAAACCCATTACTAAAATGCAAGTTGTCACTGTTATTTAACATTTCGTATGTCTTTTTTGAATTATTTACAAACTACAATCCCAATTTAATCATCTTGTTGAAATGGGCAAGCAAAAAATGTAAAGTGCGTGTAAAGTAAAGTGAGCTACATGAGGAAATCTTTCTCGTGCTGTGGGAGGAGAAAACTGAGGAGTTTCGTTAAAGACTACGCATATACACTCCGCGTCAGCAGAATAGGTTCGCTGTTTCAATGATACACAAAAGATTTTTTTCTCCCAAAATGAGAATAGCAGAAAACTTTTTGTTGTTGTTTTCTCTTTTGTGTTCAAGTGTTTTATTTTTAAAAATTAGGCAAAGTGAAATTTTAAATAAGTAACCTTTAATTTTCGGTTGTTGTTTAAGCTTTAGCATAAAAAATTATGCAATTTTTGATCCGTCATTAGAATAGGATCATCACATTCATTTGAAGAAATCGAAATGAAAAACTTTTAATTTTTATCTTAACTTATTATTTTTGTTTAATTTAATAATTTTTTATAACGAGTACCATTTCTTTTACTTAATATAGTTTGAAAATCCGGTTCGGAATTGAATCATAAAGTTGCTCCAAGTACTTCAAGGAAATTTCACTCCAAGCCACTTTAATGGAAGAAATGAGGGACTCTTGGTCTTCAAACTGTTTAACGGATTCGAACACATTCCGAAATATTCAATCCAAAACATTTTCAATAATGTTTAGGTCCGGAGGGCTTGGAGTATATGATATTAGTTGAATATTTTGTTCACTGATCGTTATTATATTGGTAAATCCTTTACAAAGGTCCAAACATATTTTGAAACCTTGGTAAATCTTAGTCTAGTATAGACTTATACAAATTTCCCGTCATTCTGCAAGTTGGAAACTTCAGCTCAGCAGTTTCAAAATATAATATAGGGGGATATAGCCCTCGAAACAATTACACCTCTAGAGCTATGGTGATGGGTTCAAAATCGTTTCTTCTATCGCAAATTATGAAAGTATTGTTTATAACCAGCTGGTCCATCCAAATTGAACTTATTTTCGCCAAAGAAAACTACCTACTGCCATTCTACGTACTGCGTTTGAGATTCTTACAAAACTTCAGCCAATTTTCCAGCCGTTCAGGGTTAAGATGTGGTTTTTACTTAATCTTGTGTCTTTTTGGGTGCAGATCACTATTAATTACCCTTCGCACTGTTGAAGGACTGGCGTTTTCCGCAGCTTAATGCCTGCTTTTTGTCGCAAACAGGCAAGAGTTGGAGGTTTATCGAATAATTGCTCTCTTATCTACAGCTCATACCGCCGAATAAGTATGCCTATTCATCTTTTTTCCATAGTCGGTTTTGTTTCTTAAAAAATTTCATGCAACGTTTTGAATTCTTCCGATTTTGCTAGCGATTATGTTTCTCATACATCTCAATTTCAACTTTTTTCTTCGTATATAAAGCTTTTCCGCGTCCCATTTTGTCACAATATACTCTAACCACTTTAATAAATTTTTATAAGTGCCATTTTTTTGGAACTGTGACAAGAACTGTTAACTGTGAACCTATTCTAATGACGCATCAAAAAGTGAATAATTTTGTTAAGACAAAGCAAAAACAACAACAACAGAAATTAACGGTGCCTTTATTTGCAATTTCTCTTTCCAAACTTTTTCATAATAAAACACTTAAGAAAATACAACAGCAATAAGTTTTCTGTTATGCTCTTTTTGTGAGACAAAATCATTTTTATCTCATTGAAACAGTGAACCTATTCTGCTGACTCGGAGTGTATATGCGGAAATGGCAATCAAATGCAGCTTTATGCAACAATCGTAACAGAACGCAATAAAAGGAAAAAAAAAAAAAAAAACAAATTGGCCATTTCGGCCCTTGAAAGGACTTTGACCGAGCTTCTTAAAAAGGAAACATCTTATTATATTAAACGAGCAATATTTGTATATATATTTGCCATCGCGTTCTCGAAAACGGCTCTAACGATTTCGATGGAAGGGGGATGAAAAATCGATTCAGCTAGGTCCAGTGGCGTAGCTAGGGTTGGTGGCACCCGGGGCGGAAACTAAATTGCGCACCCCTAAGAAGGTTATAGTAATCCTCAAAAGAGTAATGTTTTAAAAATACCACGAAATTAATATAAGTTTTTTAAATAATAGCTTACTGTTATCATTCGTTTGTTAAAGTGCAAATAAATTTATAAATATTTTAATTATTTGTATAGTATATACAATTCGGTTACAATAGACAAAACTTTAAAATAATCTCATCGATATTAATATATTTGATATCATTTGAAAGATATGTAATTTCGTAACTTACACAAAACTTAAAAAATTTCATTTAATTTCAAATTTGAAGTATATATTAATTTTTTTAAAGCAGGATTTTCCGCAATCAAGGAATTTTTCACAAATGTTTTGTTAACGCAAAATTTTGATTTGCAACAGTGAGTAAAACCCCAAAGATCTATTTTGAATAAAATTTTTCACTATTTTTGTCTTAATTTTACAATAATTGTCGATGAATCCGATTACATATTTTTCAATCAACCTCTACAAAAATTACATATTTTAGAAAAGATTTGGAAAAAAGCTTATAAGGGCCTATAAGTTATGCGAGAACAATTTACTATAAGTAAACCAAACAATATCAGTTTTAAATAATTGGAGAACTGGGTGAAGTTTTAAATAATTGGACTTTATGAAGTTATAAAAACTTAAGCTAGTTTTTTATAGAAAATTTTTAAAATTTTTCGAAAAATTGTGCATAATTGAAGAAAAACCAGGACCAGGCACCGTTGGCAAATTTTCCCTCGTTAACCCTGAATAGCTATAAAGTTAAATATTTTTTCGAAATCAATCCATGTCTTCTATATAAAAGTTTAGTGAAAATTAAAATAAAGCATTACAATTCATTTATAAACTTCCTAACTTTTATCAACTTCTTTATAGTATTCTATATTCATCTAAGCTTCGACTTTGATAGACAAAACTGGGGCCTGTAAGATTTGACTGCCCTATCGTCGACTATTAGTACCACTATATTACAGTGATACCAAATTATTATCAGAAATTTGTTTCATACTCATTATGTACATAATTCCCAAAGCAAACTAGCCCTGGCTGGACAAGGTCAAGAGTCATGAATGGCCAAAAAAAAGCTGAAAATTATAAGAAATCTGTCGATGCTTCACATTCGGTGACCGAGAATAAAATTTAATTTAAATAATTAGAATAATTTTTAAGGATCTGTGCATCATCTGTTAAAAACTGTATTTTTTACAGTTTTTGTTGGTACATTTAATCATAATAATGATTACTTTAGTAAAATTAAGGAGTCAGAAAACCATCTTAGAGCTTTTAATAGACATCTTCTAAATAAAATAAAAAAAAGTCAGAACGCCTTAAAATTATTATAAAACGCCATTTATTTAATATAAATAAAAAATTTAATGCATTTAAATCATAATTTAATTTTTTTAGAAATTTTTTAAGCATGTAGTTAGTTGAGTATTGATTTTTAAGATGTTTCATGTAACAGGATACCCAAAAACATATTACTATTAAAAATTATATTCTAGCAGATTAAGAGCTGTAAATAAGGTTTGTTTTATGATGTATAGTCTCAGAACTTAGCAATCACAAAATCATAAAGCATATTTTTATTCTTGAAATTAATGACATGCGCACGTTTTTCTGAAAAGTTCTGGAGAAATGTTTTGCTTATAAAATAACTGACGCCTCCATTTATCATACTCTGAAAATCATGCAGATTTGCGAAAAATATTGGTAATAGAAATGTATACTATACGAGTAAGTTTGAACACTTCTTAACCTGAATATAAGAAGCAAAAAAACGATTTTTTTGAAATTTTTTAAAATTTTATGAAATATAAAAAGAATGTAACATTATTAAATAACATTTTTCTTTCTGTACTCTATCTTACTGTCATTAAAATTTGAATTGCATTTGTTTGGCAATTGCACCCCTAACCAATGCAAATTAAATTCCGAATTGACTTAGGTTTTAGTATGAGCGTTTGTTTATACTGAAACAAATTTAATATTAAGTTGAAATTTTAATAAATACGTAGAACAAAATATTTGCATTCACTTTTGCACCCTCTTTATATTCAAAACATAAAACCACAGTCATTAAAGTGTTCTTATTATTAAAAAAAATCAAAAATTGTGTGGTGAAAAGTTCTTTTATCAAATTTTGCACCCCATTTTAGCGTGTACCCGGGGCGGACCGCCCCCCGCCCCCCCTTGATACGCTACTGGCTAGGTCTCATCTCTGGGAAAAGTTGTTTGTTCGAGTTTTACCGCATTGAATAAATATGTTTATTTTCCTGCCGAATATATTATGTTTATCTAGCGATGCTTAGTACAATAATGTAGCTCAGTGGATAGAGCTTCTGCCTATCAGTCTATAGGTTCTGGGTTCGACTCCCGCAGAGCGCCATTACAGTGTGTTTAACGGGGAGTTTTTTGTTTTTATTTTTGAGCTTCAGTTTTTCGAATAACATACAATAATGGATTTTTGATATTAAAAGAAATCTTGAAATGGAGTCACTTACAATAAATCATATCGCCGTCATCTGTCGTGGAAGGGCTATTGAAAAGCGCTTCTAAAAAGTATAATATTTTTGCTCGAGTTTCCTAAGTTTTGAAAAAAAATGTAATTGCTTTTTTTAAGAAACAAATAAACTTTCCACCAAAATAAAATTACAATGGCCAAATGATACGCTTTTCGCAATCTCACTTTTTTCTAATATACATTTTCACTTAATCGTTCATAACTTCTAAGCCGCTTGAGATATTGTTTCAAAATTTGCAGCAAAAATGTTTGTCTTATTGGGTTAAATAATAATTTTGTATATAATAAAGACCTCTTGGACCATAAAACTGTAAAAAGCCGGAAAATTGTTAGTTTCATTCACTTTTATTTGTAGTAAGCTTACAAAATTTTAAATGCCCTATAAAAATTCGAAATGAATTAAGATCAAATTTACTCAACAAATTTTTTAAATCGGTCTAAAAACAAAAAAATTTTAACATTTTTCAATTGGCCCTCCATAGACGGATAAAGTGACAAATTCACAACTTGTACATATCTTAGTTTTAATGCAGGCTTGATCACAAAGGTGGCCCTTATGGCCCTTGTGGCCCTCATATTAAAATTGAATAAAGCTCACATTTTGCTTGCGCCAAATTAACGACGATATGCACTTGCGAAAATTAACAATAACAAACATCGAAACGCACAAACTGCGCGGCGCGACCACCAAACATACAGCATTGTTGTTGGCGTATATGTTTTGTTAGAGGAAAAGAAATTGAGACGCATGTATTTTGTTTTTGGGATTTTTTTGTCTTTGCACATGCAAAAAGCAACAAAGTAGGTTGCCTTCGATGGTGGTGAGGCTAGCATGTTAGTTTTTGTTTTTTTGTTGTTGGTAATGTATTTTGTTGTTTATTTTAATCAGGCGATTATCTTTCTTAATTTGAAACAAACAGACATACCAAGTTTGAAATCTGTAGCTCTTAGTATATAAACCTATTTATAGAGTTTCTACAAAAAACCCACCTCCCATACAGCCCACAATAGTACAACCACTACACGGTTACAACTCTTAGAGTTATTTTTAAACAATTCATTGGACTTATACATTTTTTTAATCCTTTTTTCATAAGAATTGATACGATTAACAATAATAGACATTTTTTTAGTTAAAACTGTACGTAAATTTAATAAATTGAGAATCAAATTTGAATAATAGTACCTTAGGTTAAAACTTGAATACAAAATAACTAAAAGTGTAATAATAGCTGTATTTTGCTTACATTTACGCAAGCAATGAATGCGACAAAAAATAAAAATGTTGCACTATGCAATTTTGACATTAAATAATTAATAAAAAAGTAATTAATAAGATTGAAATAATATAAAATTAAAAAAAAATATATATATACAACGGTCTGGCTGAGGATCGAACCAGGGTCATTTGATTCTTCAACTCAAATCGACAATCGAAATAGTTTAATGTTGCTTACGAAATTTAAAAACAAAACGGATAGGAGTATTACAATTAAAAGTCTACATTTTCAACCCGTGCGGGACTAAAACTTTATCTAACCCTTTCAATGGCTAGGCTAGAATAATCGTGGAAAACATTTTTTTTTAGGTATTTTTCCCATCATTTAGGCCATAAAAAGATTAAAAAAACATCCCTCTGATTTTTACATGCGCTGCTAAGCTTTTGCCAGGCTGACTAATATAATGGAAAAGGCTGTATTCAAAGGCTGTATGATAATATTTAAGTTCATATAAAACAACCGGAGACAAATGCAAATGCATTATTTATAATTTTATTATAAAAAAAAAATTAAGATTTGTATGCCAATCATAATAACCACCTATATTTATTTTGCAATATTTATTTTGTTATACTTATAACACGCGATAAATAAAAGGATTTAAGACTTCTGTTGGGCCCTTATATATCTCTCTAAAGTTATGTTTTTCATGTTGGTACAACTTCATTTCATAGTACTTTCGTTCATTTCATAGAAAGTTTATTTCATGGACAAATCCATTGAGAGGGTTACGTATTTGACGTGGCTTTAATTTTAAACCCCCGTGAGACTAAACCTATGGTACATTCGGGCTACAGATTTCAAACTTCGTATATCTTTTTTTTGCATCAAAACTAAGATGTGTACAAATTATTAACTTCATCCGGCTACGGACAGGCCCGCAAAGCATGATTGTGTAAATTCTATATCAAGGCTTCTAAGACCTATCTAAAAATTTTTGGAGTAAAGTTGATCAAGATTTAACGAATTTTTTACACTATTTTTTTAATTTGGAAACTTACAACAAATAAGAGTGAATAAAATTAAAAATTCAAATTTTTTTAATTTCGTTCTGATTTTTCCAGTTTTATGGACCAAGGTTTCGAGTGAGGGCTTTATTATATATAAAATAATTATTAGTCCCAACAAGAAAAACATTTTTGTTTGTTTGAGATTCCTTTTGAAATTCTGTATAAATATCTCAAACGGTATAGAAGTAATGAACGATTAAGTGAAAAGTATGTCGGAACAAATTCAGATTAAGAACAACGTATCATTTGGCCATCGTAATTTTTGTTGAAATGTTTATTTGTTTCTTTAAAGTACAAAAACAAACCGGAAACAACTTGCTTTTTTTCAACAAGTAGGCAACTCGAGCATAAAAATTCCAAAAATAGTTTATTTGTATTAAAAATCGCCCTTCAATTGCTTTCTAACGATACTTCATTTACAAAAATAGAGTAATAGATGACAGAGAGATATGACTAATTGAAAATAACTCCATTTTCAAGATTTTTAATTTATTAAAAATTGCTATCTCCATAACTTTAGAAAAATGGCGACATAAATAAACAAATAACTTATATTCTTATAAGTGGAAAAGGAGCATGAGGTAAATTGAAATGGCTTTAAATGGCCGGAACTATGAGTAAGTAGAATCAGAGATAAGTTTCGTTTAGCATAAGTAAATAATCGAAAATATTTAGTATTTGTATAGGGATAAAAAACCAAAACCACTACCGTTTAGTTGAAAAAATATGTAGGCCTATTACGGTTCACATTAATAAACTGATGTGTCTTCTATAGAGTAGACACGACGGTCAAGAAGACACAACAGTTTCGAGCTATGCTATTATGATTCACAACAATACATTGTTGTTATTCTTGATTGTGGAACGTATGTAAAATTTGTTACTTTGCCTGTTCACAGTCAAAAAAATTAAAATAAACAAACAATTTGCGTTTTAATTTGAAAAAAAATTAAAATTTAAAAGTTAGTTATGTTGCTACTTCAACACAACACCAAATTAGCTATCTTAAAATTTTGACAGATACCAAGACAATCTTACACAACTGTTGTGTATCATAATAAGTGTATTGTTGTCTTGCGTAATAGCAATTTACACATTGAAGACAGAAATGACTGTTGTGTTGTGAACCATAATAAGGATAATGATCTTATATGTTGTTTCTAAGATAAAGTTGACATTTTCGATACATTTAAAACCGTGGAACATTTAAATATACGGTTGGAATCTGAGCGGAACCCGGGTGCCAAGGTACTATGACTAAATGTCAAATGAAAAGCATCTTTCCCAGCGTGAACACTTGTTTCTGAAAAGCAGCTTTTTGACCTAAGTGTGTGGTAAGACAAAAAGAGACAGTAATAATTTCTAATTAAATGTTCAATAACTCGAAAGCTATAAAAACATTTTGTGACAAAGTGCTGTTCATATATGGGCATTTCCATACTGGTGTTATGTACATTTTGTACGAAAAAATTAAAAAAAGAGAATGAAGAAGTCTAAGTTTTAAAAACTTTTTTTTTATATTTGCGTTGTAATTAAGTTGTTCTACATTAAGTAAAAAAATTATAACAATCGACTTAATATGCACTGGCGTGACGTTACAAAAAACAGAAGTGGTTTTCGACATAGATTAGAAAATTTGCAAAACTCTGCGAATTGGGCAAGATTTTTTATACAAAACTTTATTTGGAAGAATTTAAAAAAATATAAGTTTATTTTGCTAGTTATCAAATTAAAAAATCTTTTCTCGGTTTTTTTTTTATTAGGCTAAGTCATCTGGCGTGACGTTACTGGCGTTACGTTACTTAAATTTCCATCCGAACATTTTAAGTTAAAATTTGTGTAAAAAAATATTTGACGTAAATAAAACATAAAGTTAAGCTATTTTCTAATATAAAAAATCAAATGTTTGTCTGTTTGTCTGTCTGTCTGTCTGTTCCATTAAGGCTCGCGCATATATCCGATATCCGATATCCGTATATCCGATTATGCTGAAATTTGGATACCACGTACGTTTCATAGAAAGGAAGCTTATAAGGGGTGTATAAAAGTAGGCGGAAATATGTGGGCGTGGTACTTTATAATAACTCCTAAATACCTGGACCTATTTCAATGAAATTTGATATGAAGGCACAACTGCGCCCAAGATATAACGTAGGCTATAAAAATTCCAAAGACTTCCGCAAGAGGGCGCTTTAAGTAGTGCATTTTTAAGACTCAATAACTATCAAATGACTTAACCGAATTTGGAACGTGAAATAACTTGACCCTGCAACGGAGTTGAGGCTACTTAAATTTCAAAAACTTCCGTAGGAGGGGGCTTTATTTCAATCAACCAATGTCAACAAATCAACTAATGTCTGGCTCATTCACGTCAAAACGGATGAACCGATTTTGATGAAACTTGGTAAACATTTGTATCTGTTACTGAAGTAGATCCTATGATTCTAAAAGTTCTTTCGACAAAAATCAAGGAATCAAGGCAAACGAAGTCCAGAACCAAAGACTAATGAATAAAAAGAAGTTAAACGAATACGAGCAGAAGCTGTATATATATGAACAAAAATCAACCGAACAGTATCGACTAAAACCGAAGTTGAACAAAGGCAATCCAAAAATCGAATCGATCCCAAAAAGATTTTTTATAATAAGAATTTTGTTTTTGAGATAAAAATCCATTTTAAACGCATGCTAAGAAAAACTTTTAACGCATTCTTCTCGAAATGACTTTTTCAAACTGCGTGACCATTATCCTCAGAACCCAGATGTCAGATCTAGACGTTGAAGAAGTAATTTTTTTTTTTAAATGTGACCGGCAGGTACTGTTTTACGGAAATTAGACTTCACACTTTTGACGGAGGGAAGGGGTAAAACCCCAAAAAACGATAATTTAAAAAATTTAAAAATTTAATTGATAATTTAAAAAAATGTTAAAATGAGAGCAGTTTTCAAAATCGTTCTTTTTCTGTGCTCAAGGCACAACCCCATCATCCGCTAGTATATTCTCGACCATGAGAAGTTGGAATAAAATTCCACTAAAATACCTGCAACAAAATTCAGTAACGAAATCAGGCAAACTTGGTGATCAGGCAATGTGGCGTGACGTTACTCACTTTTCAAATTTAATATAAAATTAACGGTTTTTCTTCTTCACGATTTTTTTAAAAATTTACTTAACTTTATTAAAATTTATTAAAATGCAAAATTTCACTCAAAGGCGGCCATTTGAGAGATATCAAAATTGATGTAAACAAATCTACTTGGAACAAATTAAATGATTAAGATTGCCAACCGCCAAATTTTTATTTTTTTCTTTGATTTTTTTAACAAAAACATGGGTCCGTCGAATATGGGCAACCCTGTACTTTTGAACGTCAGCGTAGAAAAAATAGCATTAAATGCTTTTTTGTCTGGCGTGACGTTACCTCAGAATATCATTAAAAGCAAATCAAAATTTTACCGTTAATTGATATTTGTTTGCTCTTTTGCATTTATTTTGCGGTTAGTTGTTGTTGTAGCAAAAGTTTTGCATAAGAGTGCAATTGCACAATTACTCTTAGAAATGGAAATTGTAAAGATAAAATGCTCATAGAAATGAACAAATCTGACCAAAACTTTAACTTTAAATTGGTAGCCCGATATCTTGCCAACGCAACATGGGAAAAATTTGAACTCTTTAATTAAATTAATTTTGAATATTTCTCTTTAATAATAAAAGTAAAAAAAAATGTTGGTTAACTTTAAATTTTTTGGTCACAGTAGACTTTTCTGCGGAAATGCCCATATACAAACATATATGCAGTATTTTTTTGCACTAAAAAACTGCAAGAGATGCTCTGTTAAATAGTCTATTTCATAAAGGGAGGAAAAAAGGGTTTAAAGCTAAAGTAAATATATTAATTTTTGTTAGCTTTTTTTTCCATACTTAATTGTAAGTTTAATAATAATAACTTTGAAATGGAATAAAGCAAGGATAAATTTTTATACTTGACATGAAATTAACTTTATTCAAAACATAATCTTTTGGCATTATAATTTAGATATGATTTGTGGCATATGACCGCCACTTCTGGCTCGGACGTAATCTAATCTGGAGGTCCAATTTTCAATCCATTTTTCCAATGTTTGTGGCCATATATCGGCAATAACGCGGTGAATGTTGTCCTCCAAGTGGTCGATAGACTAGCGACTTCACATATTGCCGAAGAAAATAGTCTAGCGGCGTTAAATCGCACGATCTTGGAGGCCAATTCACGGGTCCGGAACATGAAATTATGCGGTTACCAAGCGTTTCATTAAGTAAATCAATTGTGGCACGAGCAGTGTGATATGCTGCGCCGCACAGTGGGAAATTAGTGGCATTAAATATAATTTTTCAACATACGAAAATGGTAATTTTTCTTTAAGATTTGCAAACAAGGAATATTGCTGAATAGAGCACCATAATTTTTTTCTCAGGATTTGATCATTTTGTTAGAAAAAAAGGACATCAAACTTGAAAAATATAAAAATTTTTTTTTAAGAAACTAAAATGCATATCTTTAAGGTCAATTATTAACCAAACCAAGCATTAAAAATTGAAACTACTATTGGCTTCTCATAAAACAATGTTTGTTTAAGTTATATCCTCCAAAATATAAAGCCTATGTTTGCTTTGTTTTAAGAATCTTACATATAAATATTCTTATATTTTTTTAAAAAAAATATAACTTATGTGGACCCGATCTTTCGTGCGGCTCATTCCGGCAAATGGTGACATATATCTGGATAATAATTACGATCTATTTAAATCAACTCATATGTTTTTAGCTGCTTCTATCTGCCGTTTTGGCGTAAAAATTAGTTTTAAGAACCTAACCTCAATTTCAATCACTTTTTCTATTCAACATAATTGCTATGTAATAGAGCACAATTCATTAAAACTTAACACGAAAACCCTTAATTTTGTGGAGTTTGATCAAAAAATGAATAAGTTAATTACTGGAGGAGGTAAGGAGATGGTTAGATTCTTGCTTGCATTTGTTGAAGTTAGTTTTAATTTGTCATTCACTACATTCAGAAGTGAAAATAGCTCAGTTTCTTAATATAAGCAAGAACAACTTTAATAATATGCGAAAATAATGCAGTAATAACGATTTTCGGAAGTTTTATCGTTTACAAAGAACGTACATTTGATTCATAGGAACAAAATTAAACAACACGTGCAAACAAGACACAACTGTTTTTGTGTGTATCTGGATAATATACATTTTTTTAAAGGCAAAGGTACCATTTCCTTAAGAAAAAACAGCAATAGCTTAAACCTTTATTCATACGAGAATAAACCGGTTATTTCTTGGCTAAGCTAATGCTAATTAAGCAATACCTTAAGCTTAAAAGGAATTGCGTGTAAGGAATTGCTTATTTTTTTATTCATTGGGCTCATTGACTTATCGGTCTGAGAGACCAATGCGCGAGTATAGGATGGTAAATTATGTTTGTTGTTCGTACTATTGCTTGCTATTCACTATTGTATAATTTTAAATGTTACTGTTACTGCATTTAAATTTTGGTTTTTAATTCATTGAAGCCAATACAAAACATTTGAAAAACCAATGAATTTGTTGACCAAATCTCTTTATTTGTGAGTATTGTGATAAATAACTACAATTCGCGTATAAACTTGGATCAAATACTTAAATAAAACACTTACTTCGTTAAATATTGAAATTTCAAAATAAAAACATAAGTTTTTATGCATGAAGCAGTAGGCGGATCATAATTTTTGGTACGACAATGGGTACACAGCACCTAGGCATGCTCACGAAATTTTGTTGAAATACCTTAACGGGGCTCAAAGTTATTGATTTTTTTCCGCCTCTCCATACAAACTTTCCCACTGTGCGCCGTCTTGTTGAAACCACAGCTCCTGCACGTTGAAGACCCTGACGTTTGTCAAACAGTGTAACTTAATAACCCAAAATGCTTTCCGCTCGTGTAAGAAAATTGGCAATAAGCCCATCCACGCCTCATTTGTTTTCACAGTTGCAGCCGAAGATTTTACAACTGTTCAATTCGAATATGTGGGCCGATAATATTCTCGTTTCAGAATTCAAACCTAAAAACAAGACTAGGAGCTCAAATAATGTAGCCCGTCAGATCCAAAATAACTTAGTAGACTCTCCCTTTACTATCAAAATGTAAGGAGATCACGCTTAAAAACGCGAAACTTATTTCTTTCTACTCAGAATTATTCCGAGAACATTTTCACGTTTACTGAAACGTGGTTGAATGAAAGCATTACTGACTTGCAATATTTCTTCAGTTGGTAGTGGTGTCCTTATAGCTGGAACTGCTTTGTCAGTTCCTTTGTTGACATACCCTGCGCTTCCAATATTGAACTAATATGCGTTAAGGATATACAATCTAGCTCAAATGTATACATTATTAATGCATATTCTCCTCCAAACAGTAGTGCAGAGTTCTATACAAGTCTGGCAGATTGTTTACGATGATACACTTTTGTGCATCTAATGCGAAGTCCCTTGTTAAAGTTAACGTAAATTTAGAATAAATAAATGGACATAATCTTGACGAATCCAAAAACTTATGGATTCATCCAATGAATCCAATTTCATTATTTAGAACTCTTTGCTGTTATTTCCCAGTCCGTACCATATAGCCTCAAATTAGCGAAAAACTCGGCGTACCTTTGGTATACAAAGGAGTTGAAAACAAAAACAGGAATAGGGCTTGGAAAAGATATGTTTGTAGTTTGGACTCAAATGACCTAGAAATCTTCAACCGGTTGTTTCTGGAATTTCAAAATCTTTTAGCTGTTTTGTATTATGATCCAAAGAGATTTTGGGCTTTCATAAATACTAAGAAAAAATCTGCTGGATTTCTGCAGTTTTTTGGAAAACATCATTTATAAGTCCAATTTATAAAAAAAGGTTGCAGGGATGATGTTAATAATCATGGGCCCATCGCTAAGCTTTCGTCGGTTCCCAAGCTCCTCCGTGTTTAAGTTCATTGTGGAGAAATCATAACAACTCGTCAGCATGGTTTTGTTAATGGAAAATCTACTGCGTCTAATCACCTCGACTTTACAACATTCTGCTTAAATTCAATGGAATCTGGTAACCAAGTCGATTGTATTTACACTGGCTTTAGTAAAGCATTTGAAAAATAACCTCATGATTGAAATCTTTAAGTGAACGAAGGAAGTCTGCGGATATCGTCTATTTACACCAACTCATAACCAGTGTATTTGATTGTCCGGAATGACTTTCTCTTATAAACATTAACTCTAACCGTAGAAGTAGTAGAAATGCTTACAACTTAATTTATCTATCATTTAGTAGAACAAATTACATCGCTACTGCTCCCTTGAACCGCATGAGTGCCTCTGTTAACAACTGTACATTTTTGATGTTAGTTTGTCAAAAGGTCAACTCAAAAGTAGATTGAAAGCTATTGTGTAATTAGATCTGTGTTTGTGCATGAATGGTTAGTTGTTATGTCCTGTGTTGTCCCTGAGCCCAATCCATTCTGTGGTGGGTAAATTTTTCCCACATTAATTTGTTTGGAGCCACTGGAATTCATAACATTGAAATATTTCAATGAAATCTGGATTGTGGCTTCAAATAGATTAATGCTGAGAATGAGCGAAAAAGCTGTAGTAGCTGAACTCTATTGTTAATGCATGTTTGTAAAAAAAATGATTCAATTTTATTCAAAATAAAGTTAATGGGATTTCCACAATATTTTGAAAGTTGGATAAAATCGTATTTGACTGAACGATCTTATCAAATACGATTTCGAGAGGTGTTGTCTTCTGAATTGGTCGACTTCCACATTGGTGCACTTCTGATTATTTTAGCTATTAATGCCGTCACACACGTCACTGAACACTCTTGTCTGCTGATTTATGCAGATGATATGAAAATATACAAAAAAGAAATACGAGAGATGATTCCAACCTACTTCAGGCTGATCTGAAATCCTTTGGAGTTTAGTGTTCTAAAAATAATATGTTTCTTAATCCTGGAAAATACCAAATTATGATTTTTTAGCGAAACAGAAACAATTTAATATTCGATTACAATACAAAAGATACTGCTTTAAGTCATGTAGGTGCCGGCAAAGACCTTGGTAAATGTAAAATAATATTTGTAAAAAAGCGTTTTCGATGCTTGGATTTATAAAACGCTGGGCCAAAGAATTCAATAGCATGATAACAACTACCACCTTGTATTATGCAATTGTACGTCCTCTCTTGGAATACGCAGGTCAAGTTTGGTCCCTGAGCTAAGTAAACAATGTAATTCTGCTTAAATGGTCAACATCAAATCTCATTTTAAAGATAATCGCAAACTTTTCTATACTTTTGTTAACTCAAAACGAAAGGCTTCCAGCTTTCCACCCCTTATGAAATTCAATCAAGAGGAATCGGCTTGTGACAGTGTAATATCTAACATGTTTGCAAACTTCTCATAAATCATAACGGAACAATTAACTCACTTCATATCTTCCTCCATTTCTCACTCAACATGGTTTTTTAAAGGGTAAATCAACTTCAACAAACCTTATGGAGTTTACAAAACGTGTAATAAAAGGTTTTACTTTGGGAAAACAGATTGCTTTTGACAGCGTCAATCATAATCTTCAATTGAAAAACTTCAGCTTATTGGGTTTCCCGTCAAATTGCTAAATTGGATAAAATCGTATTTATCGTAACGTTCTCAAAGGGTTTCTTATAAGAATTCTCAATCACAAAATATTATGGTTACATCTGGTGTTCCGCGAGGAAGTCATCTTGGACCCATTTTATTCTTACTATTTATTAATGACCTTCCCTCGGTAATAACACACTGTTACTTCTTAATGTATGCTGACGGCGTGAAACTTTTTCTTACCTACAAGTCACCCGACGAACAACACCATTTACAATCAAATTTAAACAGTCTAGTGAATTGGTGTAACCTTGACATATTAAACCTAAACTTAAAAAAATGTAAATCAATGACATTCATATGTACAAACATAAAAAAAAAAAATTGGCCATTTCAGCCCTTGAAAGGACTTTGACCGAGATTCTTATGATCAATTGTGTTGTGTGTGCAAACTTTTCGCCCCGACTGGGGATCGAACTCGGGCTCCGAGCATGCTAAGCCACACACTTAACATGCATGCCACGACCACCACAACTTAAATTCAAAACTACTTCATAAATTCGCGTTTTTGGCATACAATTTTTAAGTTCCGCTGAAAATCAGTTAATGTGCTTAGTGAAAATTCATACTTCGCCAACTGGGTATGTGTTTTAGTACATAGGTGCATTCTGTCTGTTTCGGACAGATTTTAGAATGTGAGCCGTGCATGCGTATAGTACGGGCTATACGTATCAATGAAGATTTCACAATCCCTTGGCGAATCCAAGAAAAAAAGTGGATGAGGATTGTTTGAAACTGTTAAGAATGCAGACGTTAAGTGATCGAAGGAAATCTGCAGATATCGTCTATTTACAACTTTTAACCGGTGTGTTCGATTCTCTAGAATTCCTCTCTCTTATTAATTTTAACACTAACTTATTTTCACACTAAATGCTAACAACTTAATATATTTACTAGAGATGTAACGGATATCCGGTGAATATTCGCTATGCCAGATATCCGGCCTAAATATACTCTCCTGTCGGATACCGGATATTGCGTTATTATCCGGTATCCGGTAGGCCAGATAGTTCGTAAAAGTATTTTAATAATGATAAAAATTTAACAATAAATTTATCAATTTCAATATTTGAAAAGTATCTTAATCCATTTTGGTCAGGTAACCGAACGCGTTGGAGTTTTCTTATGTAATGTAACGCGTTAGAGTTGTTGGTCAAATTAAGAAAATTCCAGAGTTTCACAATTTTCCGATTTTCCAATGTGTAAACAAAAATTTAAAAATTTTGAATAAATTATTTTAGCTTTAAATTGAGCAAAATATGCCTTGAGAGAGTTCCTGTGAAGTTTGTTATCGATAGAACATGGGGGCGGGGCATATTCTATGCAGGGGCGCAACCAGGAATTTTTTTGGGGGGTTTTGTCAAATGTCGAGCTCATATATGAAAACAATTTAACGTTATAATAGCGGATGTGATGTAGCGGTTTTTGAGTCTTATAGCTGCATTAATGTTTCCTTGTTCAATCTTCAGGTAGGGCAAGTCACAAATTTTTTTTTTTTCAAAGGCTTCATATCACAGCAATAAGTTTCAATAATGGTCAAACAAATATGTTTATTTATTTTGTTTTCTTAATAAAGGGTGATTTTTTTGCTATTAGTTTTTTCAGTGTAATTTTTTGACACCTCACGCGTGATTGGTGGCAAAGCCAAAGATGCTGAGTAAAGTTTGCCATTTCACCATGAATAGAATACGGCTCCTACATTTAATTTTTTTATTAAAAGTCGTACTCTGAGAGAAATTCGATCATGACGGCAATATAATGGTTGTCATAATCGACCCACCGAACAGGTCATTCAAGGTATCGTATCGTATCGTAGGTATAGTAAAAAGAACCATTATTTTCTAATAAATTTACGTTATTAAGTTACTAAAAATGTATTTTTTTTTTAAAAGCTTACAGTCAGACCTTTTGTTTGACATATAAAAATATGTATCTTTTATTTAATTTCACACTATATTACATAAAATTTAAATTCTCCAAGCTAAAACATTTTCTATATCTTTGTCAATATCTTATGAATCTTAAAGATTGACATGCTATTCGAAAAGTAATTAAATGCCTTTTCAACGAAATATAATACAAATATAATTTCAAAAATTTTTTTAAATTTATAACCGAATAAATATCAGATCTGAATATTTTTAATTAAAAGAACCGTCATATTTTTTTATTAACTGATCGACTAAAAATTACAAATTTTTTTCACTAGCTCGAAAATCCCGTTACTACAATGACGGGAATAACTACAATGTAGCCTTAAATACAATTGTTTATTGCAATGGCGATATTCGAAAATATGGAGTAAGAAAGCAAAACATCTAAGGTAAATATGAGTGAAATAAACATTTTTCCGTACAAGGGGAAATCATTGTATCATAAAAAACACCACAAAATGTCAAATAAATTATTTATGTTATATACAAAATGGAAGATAAACTTTCAAGCTTTAATAATTGACTCTTTATTATTCATAGTAATGACGGTAATTTTTGAGAAAATAACGGTTTTGTGTTAGAAAATATTTTTTTATTGCATAGAAATACCTATAAAATACAAAGTACAAATCAGATTTCATTCATTTAAAATTTTTCTAAAAGCCTTATATATGGCCTTTTAAATAATACCTTAATCATTAATTATAATTATATACATTTATATATAATTATTATTTATATATTTAGTTATATATTTAGAATTATAAAGCCAATTTTCTTCATAGACCTTATAGTAAAAAAACAAATTTTAAAAATCGATAACTCGAAAACAAATCGATTAATCAACTTTTCCTTTGCCTGTTCTTATTTTTATTAACAGTACTCTTCGAATCTATCGTCAAATCGCGGCTTCCCGGAAATCGTCATCTCCCCTTTTTTTATGATAGTCGTCGTGGCTTTGATTGGGTTAATGCTGAGAAAGTGCGAAAAAGCTGTAGTAGCTGAACTCAAGTATTTGTTAAAGTAAATATTAAATTCAATACAATATAGTTGCTTTTACTGTATTTATAATGAATTAGCCATCGCTGTAATTTGAATTTTATTGCGTTATTTTTTATTACTTTGTTTTTTTTTAGTTTTGTTTTTTGTTCTTCATTTTTGTAAACTCCTTCGCACTTTGATGATCTGAAGTATTATTCACTCTCTCAATAAACGTTAAACAATGAAGTCGTGTGTCGCCTTTTATTTAAGTGATCGGAAAGACTAGAAATTTCTAACAGGTTATGGGCCCAGGCCACATATTAAAAAATCAAGTAATAAATTAAAATAAAGAATAATTTAATGAAAGTGTTCAATCGTTCGGTTACCTAGTGCAATTGAGAGAGTTAGTTTATTTGAAAATGAGCGGTGCCGGGTTGATGTCAATTGAAAAACTCGACGAAAATAATTACGCGTCGTGGTCAATTATGATGAAGAGTATCTGATCCACGCCGAGCTATGGCATATTACCATTGGAAAAATAGTCAAAGCTGAGACTGCAACGATCGCGGAGGTGGATGCATTTGATGCTAAGGATAAAAAAGCTTTAGCAAGCAACATGTAGTGCGTAAAACCTTCGCAGATTAATCATTTAAAGCAATGCAAAACTGCAACCGAGGCCTGGACGAGGTTGGAGGAAGTGTATAGACCGGCGGGACCAGCACGTAAAATTATGCTTTTTGAAAAATTGCTGCAAGGCAAGTGTTCAACTGCAGTCGTCGCGGAAACTTTGCTGCAAACTGCAGAGATAAACGAAAGGCACAACAAAAATAACTCGAAAATCCCAAGTCTTTTGCTGTTTTTGCTAATGCTGCTACGCATGATTTTCGTTGCGATAAAAGGATTATCGATAGCGGCGCTACGTCACATTTATGTTGTGACCGTTCACTGATTACGTTTTTTGAGGAGCGCAAGGAGGCAAAGGATCTAGCTGGTAATAACTTTATTTTAGCAGAAGGGCGAGGAGATATAAACATGGAAAACAATGGCTTTCGGATTAACTTAAAAAAAGTTGTATATGTACCAAAGCTGCAGTGTAATTTTGCGTCAGTCTCTAAAGCGTACCAAAATGAACTTTTAGTTAACTTTGATAAAGAAGAAGTTGTCATACGCGACAACAAAGACATTTTAATATGAGGCATTGAAGAAGGTGGTTTATTTACATTCAAGCTGAAAATAAACAAGTGCTTTTTGACGACAGCAGCTACAAACAGTGCAATGATTTGGCATAGCCGCTATAGCCATTTAAATGTTAATAGCTTAAGTAAAATTGTTAACAAAAACTTTGTGTTTGAGAAAATTTAAAAGATTTTTCGAATAGTGATGTGTGTGGGCCAATAAATCAAGAATTGATTGGTGGGTCACGATACTTTGTAACGTTCATTGACGATAAGTCGCGATACATTTTTGTTTATTTTTAAAGAAAAAAGATCAAGTACTGGACACATTTAAAACATTTAAAGCTATGTCTGAGAAACAAACGGATCATATACTGAAAGTACTGCAAAGTGAAAACGGCAGTGAATTTATTAATAAAAGTTTTGACGATAAGCGAGCGGAGCATGCTATAGCACATTGGTGGAGATGGCGCGTAGCATGATGGAGCACAGCAAGCTTGATGATAGTTTTTGGGCGGAGGCAGTGGCATCTGCAGCTTATTTAAGAAATAGAGCTGCAACTAAAACACTTTTAAATGAAACGCCATACGAAGTATGGATAGGTAGGAAACCAAATGTGTCCCATTTAAGAATTTTTGAGAAAATTTTTACCAAAAGGCAGAGAACTTATTGTGGTTGGGTAATCTGACACTTCTAAGCTTACCGTGTAATGGATCGAGAGTCTAAAAAAGTTATTATTAGCCGCGATGTTATATCTATTGAAGGGCGGTTCAACAAAAACAACGAAATTCAAGGTGATATCATCATACCAGATATTAGCTTCTGAGTAACCTGATAATGAAATTAGTTAAAAGCAAGCTGAGGAAAGTTGTGCAGCAGAATTCATTAATGAAGCAGAACTAGTAAGGTATGGTCCTGGTCGTCCCAGACTTATTTGTACCGAAGGTCGTCCACGTAAAAAGCGTCATGTATTAAATTGAATTAAATTTAATTAAAATGAAATCAAAGAAGTAAAGGTGCCGTTGTGTGTTGACGAAGCTATGAACAGCGAGTATTCAGAGTACTGGAAGCATTCCATACAGAAGGAGTATGATGCATTAGTCGAGAATCATACTTGGTCACTTGTAGATTTGCCGGCAGGCGAAAAAGTTAACAATTGTAAATGGGTGTACAACATTTAAAGAAATGCAGATGGCAGTATTCAGCGCTTCAAGAGTCGTTTGGAAGCAAAAGGTTTTAGTCAACAATTTGGTGTTAATTTCAACGAAACATTTTAACCAGTTGTGAGGTACGCGACAATCCGTATGCTATTTTCGCTAGCGTGCGAACATGAGTTATATTTACATCAAATGGATGTTTCATTAGCGTATTTAAACAATTACTTGCATGACATCGTATATATGAAGCAGCCTGAAGGTTAAACAAGGTTAAACAAGGCGCTATATGGGCTGAAACAGAGCGGGCGTGAATGGAACGCAACACTTCATGCCGTTCTTAAGAAAATGGGGTTTTCGCCGTGTGTGTGAGCCCTGCTTTTATACAAAAAATGAAAATTGTAACTATAATATAATTGCTGTGCAGTGCACAGTGTGTACGTAGATGATATATTATAGGTTGCTAAAATCTTGAAAACTTATCTGCTATCATAATACAAATCACAGATGAGTTTGACGTAGTGGACGGTGGTCCACTTAAATATTTTCTGGGCATGGAAATTTGTCGTGAAGGAGAAACAGGTCCTTTAGCTGTTTGCCAGTGAAAATACATCCTTGACCTTCTAAAACAGTGCAGTATGGACAACTGCAAACCAGCATCAACACCCTTTACTCCAGGATTTCAAGTGAGATGTGAAATTGACAGATGCAAAAAGATAAATCAGACGGAGTATCAGTCTTTAGTCGGCGTATTGATGTATCAGCCATTTCAACGCGACCAGATATACTTCATTCGGTTTCAAAGCTGGCGCAGAGAAACACAGATCCTCATACAGAGCATGAAGCGGGCTTGAAGCATATGTTTAGGCATTTGAAAGGGACCATCGATTTAAAAATACATTACAGAAAGACTGGTAAGCCAATAGAGTGCTATGTAGATTCTGACTGGGGAAGTGACAGCAGTGATAGAAAGTCGTACACGGGTTGTGTCTTTATTGCAGCTGGCAATGTATTTTCCTTGGGAAAGTAAAAAACAGAGCGTAGTTTCACTCAGCAGTACGGAAGTGGAGGATGTAGCACTCTCGGCAGCGGCTAAAGAAGCTGTTTACATTAAAAAATTGCTTAATGAAATGGGTTTTTGTGAAAATAATCGATGGTTTTGAATGGTGATAATCAAAGCGCACAAAGTTTGGTAAAAAATCCTATATATCATTCTAGAAGCAAACATAAAGATGTTAAATTCCATTATTTTCGTAATTTGTATGAAAATTCTGAAATAATTTTAAACTATGTTTGTGCATATCTTATATCAGATATTTTATATATAAGATATCAGATATTTTACCGAAAAATTTAAACAAAATTAAAAATTGTTATTAACAAAAGAAATGGGATTATATTAATTTTTATACGCAATCAAATATGTTTGTATTGAGAAGGAGTGTTAAAGTAAATATTAAATTCAATACAATATATTTGCTTTTACTGTATTTAATTTGAATTATATTCCATCCTTTTTTATTACTTTGTTTCTCTTTGAGTTTTGTTTTTGTTCTTCATTTTTGTAAACTCCTTCTCACTTTGATGATCTGAAGTTTTATTCACTCTCTTCATAAACGTTAAACAATGAAGTCTTGTTTCGCCTTTTATTTAAGTGATCGGAAAGACAAGAAATTTCTAACAGTGTTATTGAATGTAAAACTGCCATATTAATATGAGCTTCTTTAATATTGTGCTATGAGTGTAGCCTGTCGAATTATATATATATTTAGTTTGTTAACAATGAGCCAACGAATCCCTATCCGGCTGCCGGATGTTCATCCATCCGGCTTAGCAGCTCTCCGGTATCCGGCCAAATCACTAAACGTTACATCTTTGATTTTTACCATTCAACTCAAAAGGTCAACTCAAAAGTAGACAAAAAGCTATTCTGTAATTAGATTTTGGTTCTGTATGCATGGTTAGTAGTTAAGTTCTGTGTTGTCCCTGAGCCTAATCCAAACTTTGGTATGTACATTTTTCCCACATTAACTTGTTTGGAGCCACTGGAAACCTGAACATTAAAGTTTATTATAGTTTGGGCTGTGGCTTCAAATGGGTTAATGCTGAGGAAGTGTGAAAAAGTTGTAGTAGCTTAACTACATTGTTGTTGCATGTAACGTTCTGGCTAACATCGTCATTAAAGAAGTGCGGACCATTGATTCCACCAGACCATAGAACACCAAACATACAGTTTTTCTGGATGTAACGGTGTCTCAACATACACTTGAGTTTTATCTTCACTCCAAATACGGCAGTTTTGTTTATTGACGTTTATTGACGATTCAACAAAAAGTGAGTTTCATCGCTAAAAAAATTTTCTTTTGAAAATTTATAACAGAACCAATGCCAAGCCAAAGTAAACACAAATCGCTTGACAGCTCACAAAATAGCCACCAAAAAACAGTGTTGTCAACTTAAAGTTCTATACCTCTAAGAACCTTTTAGAAGCTGTGTAATTCTTTACATGCAATTTACCAATATAAGTGCGTGAAAAAATACTTCAACTTTGCATGCACGCATCGACTATTGTGATGCGTGAAAATAAAAAAAAACTTAAACATTGTTTGCTGACTGCTATACACAACATATAAAGCGTACTAGTAGTAACGTTTGAAAAAAAACATTTATACATTTTTGTCTTCGTAATGTCGTCGCATTACTCGTCTTTGTGTGCGTCGAATTAGAACTACACTCTGAAAAAAGCGGCAATGTAAAATAAACGTGTTTTAATGTTATTTTCAATTACAATCAGAAAAAAAATTAAAAAGTGGTAATTTGCCATGAATAATGTTGAATTGATAATAAAAATACCCAATTGATAATAGCCGCTTATTTCAAAATTTGTATGAGAAACAACAACAAAGTCTCCAGCTAGTTGAGCATAGAAAAAGTCAACTACCTATTGAGTTGAGAAAAGTTGCGTTGCCAAGTTCTTATTTTTTAGATGGTTTGTGTACGGGATAGGATGAAATGTCTTAGATTCTGCCAAAATGTGATGTGAGTTTTGAAAAACAAAATTAAATTCCTTCAAGCAGTCAACTGTTTTATTTTCAAAATATTTCAAAATGTTTCAATATGTCTTATGTCGATTGATTTATTGGCAGATAAAAAGTTTTAATTAATTTATTGATGTGGTCGTCATATCAGAAGTGTTGCCAACTATTGAACAAATAAAAGCAAAATGAGTAGACTTTTTTTCACAAGTGAGTTGAGCACTGGCGATCGAACGCAGCTAATGTAATGTTTAACGTTGCAATATCTATTCCTAATGTGAAAATTACATACGAAATTTTATTTTAGTCTACAGCTTTTACATTGTTCAAGAATTGAAAGCAATTTTGTTACGTTCTCGGTTGTACTTTGTATGCGATAGGTAGCAAGAAAACTAAATAACGTGCTTGCTCCAACTCAACCAAAGTATAAAAAACTTACATTGATACACAAAAATAAAATAAATAGCACTGCCAACAAATCGAAAATAACAAAAAGAACGCAGCACAGAAATTGCAAAATTATATAAAAGGTATCTATCATAGAAAACACATCACTATTCAACTGCAATAATTATTACAAGCAATGGAGAAGCATATTCAATTGGCAAATTGTGTCAATTTAATGGACAACAAAACGCAAGTGTTCTATTTTTGCGGCAGTAGTGAAAGTGTGAAATAAGTTGAAGTCATCCAATAAAGATATTATTGGATGGCTTCAATCTTGAAGCTTACTTACTTAGGTGGCCATGACAAACCGTTGACGGGTTACGGGTTACTTCATCAGCTCCCGCCATCAGTCGTCGCCAACTCGAACAGGACCAAAGATTTTGCGAAGAACTTTCCTCTCGAACACCGCAAGAGCAGCTGCATCTGCTTGGGATACCACCCATGCCTCAGCGCCATAAAGAAGCACAGGTATGATGAGTGTCTTGTAGAGTGTTAGTTTTGTCGATCGAGAGAGGGCTCTGGAACCTAATTGCTTACTTAGCCCGTAGTAGCACCTATTAGCAATTGTTGTTCTTCGCTTTATCTCCAGGCTGACATTGTTGTTGCTGCTAACGGCGGTGCCAAGGGTATGTAAACTCCTTGACAACTTCAAAATTATATTTGCCTGCTGTAACATGGGAGCCTAGATGCCGCACTTCCCTATTTGCAGACAGCATATACTTTGTTTTGCCCTCGTTCACCGTCAAACCCACTTTGGCTGATTCCTTTTCGATAGCGGCGAAAGCAGCGGTTACATCTCTCTTGGTTCTGCCGATAAAATCGATATCATCAGCATACGCAAGGAGCTGGACACCTTTGTAGAAAATGGTACCATTTCGATGTACACCTGCCTTTCGTAGGATCCCCTCCATGATGAAATTGAAGAGATCGCATTATAGCAGGTCGCCTTGTCTGAAACCTCGTTCGGTATTAAAGGTTTCGGAGAGGTCATTTCCTACCTTGACGGAGCTGCATGTATTGCTCAACGTCATCTTGCAGAGCCTTATCAACTTTGCAGGTATACCGAACTCAGACATTGTTGCGTACAGGCAATCCCGAATCGGGCTATCGAACGCAGCTTTGTAATCAACAAAGAGATGATGGGTGTCGGTTTGGTTTTCGTGGGTTTTCTCCAGAATTTGGCGTAGTGTAAAACTCTGGTCTATGGTGGACTTGCCAGGACAAAAGCCACACTGATAAGGTCCAATCAGTATTTTGGTATGCGGCTTCAATCTTTCATACAATACGCTCGAAAGAACCTTATATGCGTTGGAAATAAGACTGATACCTCGGTAATTGGCGCAGATTGTCGGGTCTCCTTTCTTAAATATAGGACAAAGCACACTGAGATTCCAATCGTCGGGCATGCTTTCCGCTAGCCATATTTTGCTGATGAGTTGATGCACCTTATCAATTCACTGCCGCCGGTTTTAAACAATTCAGCAGCCAGGCCGTCAGCACCTGCGGCTTTGTTGTTTTTGAGTCGCTGGATAGCAACTTTAACCTTGTCATGGCTAGGTGGTGGAATTTCCACTCCATCATCGTCGATTGGTGGTGTCAGACTGTATTTTCCAAAGGTGGAATCGTCGCCTGCAAGCAGATTGGAAAAATGCTGTCTTCATAATTTCAATGCGCACTGCGTATCTGTAACCAGATCACCATTCTCATCTCTACAAGTGGATGCTCCGGGCTTGAAACCTTGGGTTAGACGCTTAACCTGCTGGTAGAATTTTCGAGCATCCTTCTTGCCCTGGTACACCTCAATTTTTTCTCGCTCACGCTTTTCCTGCTCTTTTTTTACGTCTGAAAAGGCATCTCTCTTCCTTCCTCTTATCGCGATAGTTTTCGTGCATGGCTCGCGTTCCAGCTGACTGCAGCATCTTTTTATATGTGGCGTATTCTGCTGCTGTCGCGTCGCGACACTCCTGGTCATACCATTGGTTGTGAGGTTGCGGGCGCAGAAAACCAATGACTTCTTCAGCAGCAGTGCGCATGGAGTGGGATATATGCGCCCAAAGTCCGCCAGCGTCGTCGAGGCAAGAGTAAGGTTGGTTGAGATTAACCGAGAGTTGAGCGGAGTAGGCCTCGGAGGTCCGTTGTGATAGCATCTTATCGCCATCAAGCTTTCGTTGCACACCTGTGCGTACATTCTTCGCATTGCACAATCGCATGCGGATCTTGGCTGCAACAAGATAATGGTCGGAGTCAATATTGACCCCCCGAAATGTGCGCACATCCATTACACTTGAAGCGTGCCTTCCGTCGATCACAACATGATCAATTTGGTTTTGCGTTTTTTGATCCGGGGACAGCCAGGTTGCCTTTAGGATATCGAGGTGTTGGAATCTGGTGCTACTAACTACCATGTTTGGCGCCGTGGCGAAGTCGATCAGTCTTAGACCGTTATTCGAAGTGGTCTCGTGGAGACTGAACTGACCGACAGTGGAGCCAAAGATGCCTTCTTTTCCGACCTTCGCGTTAAAATCGCCGAGAACTATTTTTACGTCATGGGCCGGGCAGCGATCATACACGTCCTCTAGGCTCGCGTAGAAGGTGTCCTTGACAGCATCGTTCTTTTCCTCCGTCGGGGCATGTGCGCAAATAAGGCTGATGTGGAAGAATTTCGCCTTGATGCGGATTGTCGCCAGCCTTTCGTTCACAGGTGTGAACCGGGAAACTAGATGGCGTAGTTTCCGACTTACGACGACGTCAACGTAGTGGGGGTTCATATCCGAGGCTGATTTTGTTTTCATTGGCGTACTGCGTAAGGGGTATATTAATTTTTTCACGACGTGTGTAACTCCCATAAGGAGGCTTTGAAGGTATAGAAAAGTATATACATTCTTGATCAACATCACCACCAGAACTGATTCAGCAATATCCGTCTGTCTGTATGTCTGTGCAGACGATTACAGCCGTAATTTGTATGCTATCGTTACGAAATTTGATATTTGGGCTTATTTAAAAACGGAGGTCAATGGGCCAAATCGGATGAAAACCACGCCTACCTCCCATACAACCTACTTACCTACTAAGATGACGCTTACAACCGCTGATCGGTTTTGGCCTCGTCTAAGAATATTCGCCAGCCTCTTGTGTCGTGCGCTTGGTGGCGCCAGTTAGAAACACCAAGCATCGTCACATTATCCAATGCCTGATCTCTCCAACGGAGATGCGCTCTTCCTCATCTGCGTTGACCGTGACATGACCAAGCCAAAGAAGCCGCTCAATTTTAATACGCTTGAATATATCGCTGTCGGCATAAAGCTGCTACAGTTCATGATTCCATCTTATTCGGTATTCGCCATTGACGCAGATTGGACCATAGATCTTGCCAAGGATTTTTCTCTCGAACGCTCCCAAAGTCCTTTCATCAGAGCTGCTCAACGTCCAGGTTTGTGATGCGTATAGTAAAACGGACATGATTATTGACTTCAAGAGCTTCAGTTTTGTTCGTCGAGAGAGAGATCTCTGCTTCTCAATTGCATACTGAGCCCAAAGTAACACCTGTTGGTAAGAGTTAACCTTCATTTAATCTCAATACTAATATCGTTGGAGGAGTTAATGCTGGATCCCAGGTAAACAAAGTCCTTCACTACCTCAAAGGAGATGTTGTCAACAGTGACGTGGTCTCCAAGACGCTGGGACTGTTTAATCGTTGACAAAAGATACTTCGTTTTATCTGCGATCACTGCAAGACCCATTCGACTCGACTCTTTTTCTAGCCTGGAGACTTCGCGCGTATTGTGGCCAATGATGTCGATATCATCTGCATACTGCAGCTTATCGATGTCTTGCTTTCTTAATGTAGGACTTCGAGCATTCTTAGCTGCGCACAGACATGTGCGGATCTTGGCTGCGACAAGATACTGACCCGAATCTACGTTTGCACCGCGGATCGTGCGAACGTCTAGTACACTGGAAGAGTGCCTTCCGTCAATCAAAATGAGATCAATTTGGTTGCATTTTTTTGATCAGGGGACAGCCAGGTGGCGTTATGAATATTGAGATGCTTGAATCTAGTGCTACTAACGACCATGTTTCGTGCTGCGGCGAAGTCAATCAACCTCAATCCGTTATCGGATGTGTTGTCGTGGAGGCTGAACTTTCCGACTGTTGGACCAAATATGTTTTCCTTGCCCACATTGGCGTTGAAGTCACCAAGCACGATTTTAATGTCATGACGGGGGCAGCACTCGTATGCATCTTCAAGGTGCTCATAGAAACTATCTTTGGTCTCGTCATCTTTTTCCTCTGTCGAAGCATGCGCACATATTAGGCTGATGTTGAAAAATTTAGCCCTGAAGCGGATTATGGCAAGTCGTTTGTCACAGGAGTGAATCGCAGAACATGATGCCGTATTCTCTTGCCAACTACAAATCCACATCCAAAACCGTGCTTCTCCGCATGACGTAATAGATAATACACGATGCTTGCCGTAAGCAACCCTGTCCCGTCCATCGCATTTCTTGGATTGCAGTGATATCAGCTTTATAGCTTTCCAAGATATCAATCAGTTGGATAGAGGTACCATCCCAATTTAAGGTGCGGACATTTCAGGTGCATATCCATTAATCAGTATCGTTTGCGGTAGTCGTCATCAGATTTGGGGATCATTCTTTCGTTTATTCTTATTGTTTTCATTGAAATATTTATTTACGTGGTGAGCTTCAAACCCAACGCAAAACCTTTGCTTGATGGCCAAAGGAAGCCCCCCGCTCAAATTAGCCGCGAAGACTGTCGGGAGACAGTTTTTACATTTCCAGGAGACACCACGTGGAGATTTGAGTTGACTTCAGACGATTATGACATGGATAAAGCTGGCTTCTCCAAGTTGACGCAGTCAGACAAGTTGCCATGTGAAGATCGCCCCTTTGTCACCTCTCCCATACAACCACAATAATGAAAACTATGTAAAGAAGCTAAGAATTAAGCAAATGAAATTCGGCATTTGTGTATGCTCTGCTAAAACTGAGGTCCATAAATAGACTAATATTTAAACTACACAACTGCAATTCGGTATTTTTGTATTTTATATCAAAACTGAGGCGTGTTAGAAAAATTTGAGTAATTCACCCACGAACACGTCCACTTCCCATACAATCCCAAAGTAGATAACTTAATAAAGAAGCTTATCTTTAAGCTGCAGCAAAACAATTTGATATGAATGCATTTTAGAATTCATCGAAATGGGAAAATCTTTTAAAATCGCATACATAAAGAGGTAAAATTTAAGATGCTTTACTTTACTCTCACGAATCGGCCGTGGGGTTTTTTTTTACTTCGACCAAGTCGGTGCGGTCCGCCCCGGGTACCACCATTTTAGGGTGACACCATTTCGATTTTTTTTATTTCTCTCACAAACAGAAAAAGTGATAAAATACTTTACGGTTAAAAATGTAATTGCTGTTTCAAAATATAAAAGCAATGATTCTGCTTGAAATCAATTTTACTGATTTCGATGAGGTTATTTCAAATATTGCAACTCTTAAAGTAAGAAATGCCAGTATTTAGGACAGCTCACGTTTAATGCATCGAAATGGAACGAAAATAGTTACAAAATTTGTTTTTTTGTTTTTCTTAATTTTAGAATATTGGACCAAATTATTAAGTTATATAAGTTATATAATTTAAAAGAAGTTAACATATATTTAAAATCTTTAACAAAAAAAAAAAACGGATTCTTGGATTTAAGCGAAACTTTTTTGAAATTTTATTTGAAGTATTAACTTTTGACTTTCAAAATATTATCTGCACCTTTTCATAAACAAGAAAATTATGCAGGATAAAAAATAAAGTCTTACTTATATCTGTAATTTTCAATAAACATCTATTATCTATATGTCTAGCGTTCTCACTGAGTTTCGTTAGAATCGGGTTACTTTTGTACGTACCTTCCATACAAAATTATGTAAAATTTAAATATACATCCTAGGGAGGTACCCCTAAGGTCTTATCAATTTCTACCATTTTCAGTCCACATCAATTTCTCTAATTGCCAGCCGTTTGACCAAATTTTGTTAAGATCGGCCAACTTTGGCATGCATCTCCCATACAAAATAATGTAAAAAAATAATATAGGAAAAGTACCCAAGGAAAGTACCCTTAGGAACTGACCAATTTCAACCATTTTTGCAATTTTTGTTAAATTTAACAATCCCGACATTTTCAATAAAAATGTTTCGCCTGCTATAATAACTTCTAACCCTCTTTTTTATCATTTAATTTATAAAAAATAAAATATTTTTATTACAAATTGAGTGGTAAAATTTTTCGGTACAGGCGATTTTTTAAATATAAATTGATTTAAAATCGCGCGATTTTAACACAAATTTTTTGCCTGCGGCGCTTACTATAGTTTGCAACCAAATTCAAATAACAATTATTAAATTCTTTAAAATCGCATTTTACTACAATAAAAACAAAAATTTTTCAAAATGTAATATTTTTTCTGTGTTTTTAACAATTTGTTATTGTTTGTCATCTGTTGTTTTTTTCGGAAACATATAGAATTTAGAAATTTCTTATAGGGGTGACACCATGGGTATCCGCCCCGGGTGACACCAAGCCTAGGAACACCTCTGCGTTGTGCTGTCCTAGTAAAAAAAATTTTGTGTTTGTTTTGCGAATTTGTGTTTTGTAGAAGTAGTTAAACAGGGGGAAAATACGTTTTTTTTAATGATAATTTTTATTCATATCGGTTTGGGTATATTTGATTTATATTTGATTTGAAAATAAGTACAATGAATCTTATGGTGTTTTATTAACATTTTGATTGAAAGATCTCTGGTAAGGTAACCAATTAAAAAAAAAGAAATATTTTTCGATTGCTTAGCTGTGATAACATAATGTCGTTCATTGCAATGCTCTATGATACACGAAATTTTTTGTTTTGCTATCTGGAGCGAAAACAAATAATGTTGATGGTGTTTATGGTGGCAATTGACCATGCGAGAAGCGTGGATTTTCAAGGTTAATGCCTCAAACACTCAATGACTGCCCTTGAGACTTGTAAATTGTCATTGCAAATGCAAGCCTTACTGGAAACTGCAAGCGTTTAAAATCGAGCAAAAAAGTTTTTCCAGTTCCACCGGGAGCGTCAAAAAAAAAATCCCTCGAGTACCATCGTTCACAACTTATTTTTATTTTTGTTGTCGATTCAACAGTGGAACGCTCGTTCGAACTACGCTTTTCACATCGCAACTCTTGATTGAATGCGTCGTGCATCGGACGATTGGGAGCTGTCATTCCTAAGTGCCTTCCACTCCTAATGCCTTGTTCGACATCATCAAGCACATGTCCTCAATTAATATCAAAGCCTCGTTGTCAATTTCCTAGCTCAGTTGCAAATTTGGATTTGATGTTCTAATACGCATCTGATGCAAAATATCCTTACACATGGCATCTTTGTATTTGCTCCACAAATCAGTTGGTTTGGATGGGAAGAATGTCGAGATAATTATCGAAAACAGTGTTCGTATTTGATGAGGATTTGACGAAAGCCCAGCATCTCCGAGGGTGTATATCCAATGAGTGTCATTTTCTAACAATCGCAAACGTTGACACGCTTCTATATATGTGTCACACTGTTCACCATTTATAGTTCGCAAATCTTGGAATGATGTTGGGCCACGAACGTTGACTAACAGCAAACGTAAACAGCGTTGCCAGAATGTGAAAAATTTACCAAAACTGGTAATATTTTTTTCCATGTGAAAACGTGAAATTAAGTTTCATTTTGGCAAACTTTTGCAGTGAAAACCAAAAATGTTTTTATGAAAATTTTCCAAAAACTTAGAATGGACTGTCTGGTGTAACTGTAAAAAATGTATTAAAATTATCTTCCTTTTTCAATGTATTGAACTTGTTTGCTACGAAAAAAACTTTGGTTTGGGAAAATAAGGCTTAACCTAACCTTTTGAATTTAAGCAGTTGAAGCTGCTTTATCCTTTTCCTGCAATTCACAACATTCGCATTATTAGTAAGCGAAATTTTTCTTAATTTCATTTAAGAAAAGTATTAAATTAAATTAAATGATAAGTATTAACCTATCAGAAATTGACTTTCTAGAAGAGGCGGCAGCCTCGTATATACTGAATAGAAACATAAAAGAGGCTTCTACATAATTTAGAGCTTGAATGGAAGGTTATTAAGTTTACAATGTAAAACTGCATTATATATCGCTAAAAGCAAATACTTTATTTAATTAAAAATTGGACAGTTGCTTTTGGAAGCTTCTATTTCCAATAAGTTTTGATAAAGTATGTATTTGGAACCATAGCCTCAGGCTCGTAGTGGAAGCCATGAAGCCATTCAGTTTTAGCTCTTTGTATATAAAATAGAAATAGGTCAACGAATTACCCTCCAACCTGGCATGCGGTATGTTACGGGTTCGAATCCTTTGAATCCATAAGAACAATTTTTGGAATTTTTAATATAAAAAAATATAATTAAATAAAACCATTATTTTTAAAATTGAGATTAAGTAAGGTTTAAATTTTAAAAAATTTTTATATATCATAAAAAAAACAGGAAAACTTGTAGCAATAGGTAATGAGATGTGAATAATGTAGTGAATATGAATTCCAATCTCGGGATCCCAGGATCCCGAAAACTCGGGATCCCGAACATTTTCCAGTCCCGAAAGCCCTGGGATTATAAGTCCTGAAATCCCAGGATTTTCTGGATCCTGCAATTGCCTTAAAATTTCTGCATTTAATTGATTTTTCCGATTTTTTCCACAAATTTGGATGAAATAAAAGAATTTATAAAACTGTTCATTTCAAATGATCAAAAGTATTTATAAATATTGCTTGCAACTCTTTTTCGAGTAATGGCAACTAAAAATAGTAGTAGATAAGTGCAACACTAAGTTTGAAATTCGAGTAACACCTGTTTACAAGACTGTTTGTTTGTGTCAGCTGGCTGGTTAATAAGGATTGTTTGCTGTTTTGCAAAAATGGCTGGTAGTTATGAATATAATTTGGTCAATACGATGATTCTTTATTCCTGGTCTTTATTTTCACAGATTTTACTGAAAAGATGAATGTATTCTGCACAAAAACGTTTTTTATTTCTTTGATCAATTTGTTTTTAGAAAATAATATCTTAACTTTCCAACCAAACATATGAATTTATTTATTCATCAAAAAAACTGGGTTTTCTCTGTTTTCCAAATCCCGGGACTAGTCCCGGAATCCCGGAATTCCTAACTAACAATCCCGATATTTGAAATCAGTCCCGGAACTGGAATCCCTGGTAGTGAATGTACTGATATAAATTTAATTTATAAAAAAATTTAAATATCATAAAAAAATCAGAAAAATTTGTAGTTGCTTATTTTGGACTTTCAATAAAGCTTGTATCATTCAACTTGGAACAGTTTTATGCAGGATCCTGTTTCCTGTTCATTTAGAAGTTTATTAGAAACACATCTACGCTGTACAAAGCTTGTATAAGCAAGCTTGCACTAACCCTATGGAAGTTGTTTGCGAAGTTTATTAACAGTTCAAGAAGCTTCTTTAAGCAAGCAACGTCTTTACAAAAGTTTGTGTGCTAGTTGGGATTGCTTGTTTTCATTAATATCACAACCAAAATAAAGAGCTTTTCAGAAGAAGAATGATAAAAAATAAAAAATACTTGAATTTTTGCTTTGGATGTGAAATTGTTTTGGTAATTTTGTTAAAAGAAAATTTTTGGATTTGTTTACCCTGAACGTAAATAGAAGCACTCATCGTTTCTTGGATGGACTGTGTAAATGCGACCTAATGAGTCGGTGGAAAATTAACTGGGGTTACCTGGAACTGGATTTTTTTGTTTTCGCCGTTGAAATTTCTTTGACAATTGATTCTAAGTGTAATACCTTGGAAGTGGACAATTTTTCTTTATGTAAAAAACTTTTTTAGACTATAACAAACACTTAAAAAAAAATTAGCCAAACCAGCCAAGGCGTTCTGCAATTTTAGATATATATATCAAAACAGTTGGCGCAAAAGTGGGCGTGGTCAATTTTTCTTTCATTAAAAACTTAAACTACTACGGACATTTAAAAAAAGAATTAGCCAAATCGGTGTTGCTATTTTCCGATCTTAGATAAATCGAAAAAGTGGGCGTTAAAGTGGGCGTAGTCAATTTTTCTTTCCATAAAAACTTAAATTGGATTACTACGAACATTTAAAAACATAATAAGCCAAATCGGTGCAGCCGTTTTCCGATTTTAGATAGATCGAAAAAAGTGGGCGTAAAAGTGGGACTGGTCAATTTTTATTTCCGTAAAAACCTAAGTTTGACTACGACAAACATTTAAAAAAAAAATTATCCAAATCGGTCCAGCCGTTCTCAACTGATGCAATTACCAACGAACGACATTTGATTTTTATTTATATAGATATTTGATATTCATTAGCCCAATGGTGTAAAAATTATCGGTTTCGATTGGTTTATGAGACAAAATTTGGGAAATTTTGAAAAACTAGATCAAATTTTTACGAGTGTGAAAACAAACGTTAGCTTTTTCGTTCCCATACCAGACATGTGATTTTTTTTATGCAGATCTTAAGGTAGATAAAATAATTAAGATTAATATAAAGTTTTATGTTATTAACGAGAACTACAAAAGAAGTTACTTCCGCCTTTCATAAGTATTTCAGTTAATTAAGCCGACCAAAAGAATAATATCAAATAGAGGGATGTGTTTCACCTCTTCAGAGTTTGAAGACTTCCTAATAAAGCGAAGCATACAACATGTAAAAGTTTCCGTAGCCTCCCCTCAAGCTAATGGCCAAGTAGTAGGCAGTGTCAGCATTCGTGTTGTTGTTTGTATGTTCTTTTGTTGTTTTTCTTGGGTGCTACCAGCATTCGTGTTGATGTTTTTAGCATGTTCCACTCTTTACAACAACTTCAATATTGCAATGATTGTTGTTATTCGTCGAATTAAGTTTCCAGCTTCACCCTAATACCCCGTTCTCACTGTTTGTAATTCGGCACTCATTCGTAATTCACACCTCAATTATGTTCCGAACAACATAATTTGTCATACAAAATTTGGCAAGCTGAATTACTCATTCGAAAGTAGTTAATTTTGAATTACAATCCGAATTACGTAGAAATCGGTTTCTTCTCTTATTATTATCGAAAATTGATCGAAAACAGCACTTGAAGAAAAAAAAAACAAAACAAAACAAATAGCTGTCAGAAGTATTTTTGCTTAAAACCTTAATTGAAATAAATAAGTAACATTTATTGTTAGATGAATAATAAAAAAAACATTGTACATAAAAACCTAGCTTCTGCAACTCCTCCACCATTTCCGCCAGTATGTGTCTATTTTTCCGGCATTCTTGCAGCTCGCCCTGTCGAACCGAATAACGATTGCGCAGTGACAACGAGGTAATTCACAATCGTAATTCAAAGACCGAACGACGTAATTCAGAGTGTTGTTGAAAAAAAATTTGCGTGCCACGAATCCATTATTGATGGCATTTTGTTGTTATTTTTGTATTACTCTTCAAATTATTTTTATGGGCATCACTGAAGTAGAACGTTTTAATATGGTTATTAAAGCCATGTTAGGAAAGTAAAGTAATTCAATAAAGCACGTCGAGTGGTCAAATAAATTACTGCAGCTAGAATATGCAATAAATAACGAGGACAAATAGTAAATTAGAATAAATTATTAAATTAAAATATTTTTTAAATTAATTTAAAAAATTAGAAAATAGACAAAGAATTTAAAGAATACTTGGAGAATAAGATTTATACAGAATTTTCTCGTAACTTGGATCATATTCGAACCAATGTCGCGAACGCAATTGATAATTCTAAGGAATACAATTTAAAATATTTTTTAAAACATAGTACCATTGCTAAATCTTATGAAGTTGGCGATTTTGTCGTTAATCAAAACGTTGACAATGCAATTGTAACGAACAAGAAATTGCTTCCGAAATATCGAGGATCTTATGTTGTATAAAAAAAGTTGGGAAGTGATCGCTCTGTGATACGCGATATTGAGAATTGCCAGTTGACTCAACTTCCGTATGATGGTGTTATAGAAGCTAATCGAATGCGAAAATGGTTAGTTAAAACAAATGATGGGACCATCATTACTGAAAAGCTATGCAATACTGAAAGTTAGAATTAAGCATATGTTAACAATGGTTTGAGCAATTTACGTGGATATATTGTTTTATTTACGTATATAGTAGTATAGTACCTGGGCGACCGAGCTCCGCTCAGATTCCAATCGTATATTAAAATGTTCCACGGTTTTTAATGTATCGAAAATGTCAACTTTATCTTAGAAACAACATTTAAAATCATAAGCCTTATTATGGTTCACAACACAACAGTCATTTCTGTCTTCAACATTGTAAATTGCTATTTAGCTAGACAAAAATACAACTGAATACATTCCACTGTTGTCTGTCAATGATAATGTGTCTTCAATACACTTATTATGAAACACAACAGTTGTGTTGGATTGTCTTGGTATCTGTCAAAATTTTAAGATAGCTAATTTGGTGTTGTGTTGAAGTAGCAACATAACTAACTTTTAAATTTTAATTTTTTTCAAATTAAAACGAAAATTGTTTGTTTATTTTAATTTTTTGACTGTGAACAGTCAAAGTAACAAATTCTACATACGTTCCACAATCAAGAATAACAACAATGTATTGTTGTGAATCATAATAGCATAGCTCGAAACTGTTGTGTCTTCTTGACCGTCGTGTCTACTCTATAGAAGACACATCAGTTTATTAATGTGAACCGTAATAGGCCTACATCTTTTTTCAACTAAGCGGAAGTGCTTTTGGTTTTTTATCCTTACACAAATACTAAATATTTTCGATAATTTACTTATGCTAAACGAAACTTATCTCTGATTCTACTTATTCATAGCTCCGGCCATTTCAAGCCTTATGTAAGTTATTTTTCAAACAATTTACCTCATGCTGCTTTTCCATTTATAAGAATAGAAGTTATTTGTTTATTTATGTCGCCATTTTTCTAAAGTTATGGAGATAGCGATTTTTTAATAAATTAAAAATCTTGAAAATGGAGTTATTTTCAATTAGTCATATCTCTCTGTCATCTATTACTCTATTTTTGTAAATGAAGTATCGTTAGAAAGCAATTGAAGGGCGATTTTTAATACAAATAAACTATTTTTGGAATTTTTATGCTCGAGTTGCCTACTTGTTGAAAAAAAGCAAGTTGTTTCCGGTTTGTTTTTGTACTTTAAAGAAACAAATAAACATTTCAACAAAAATTACGATGGCCAAATGATACGTTGTTCTTAATCTGAATTTGTTCCGACATACTTTTCACTTAATCGTTCATTACTTCTATACCGTTTGAGATATTTATACAGAATTTCAAAAGGAGTCTCAAACAAACAAAAGTGTTTTTCTTGTTGGGACTAATAATTATTTTATATATAATAAAGCCCTCACTCGTAACCTTGGTCCATAAAACTGGAAAAATCAGAACGAAATTAAAAAAATTTGAATTTTTAATTTTGTTCCCTCTTATTTGTTGTAAGTTTCCAAATTAAAAAAATAGTAAAAAAAATTCGTTACATCTTGATCAACTTTACTCCAAGAATTTTTAGATAGGTCTTAGAAGCCTGGACATAGAATTTACAAAATCATGCTTTGCGGGCGTGTCCGTAGCCGGATGAAGTTCATAATTTGTACACATCTTAGTTTTGATGCAAAAAAGAGACATACCAAGTTTGAAATCTGTAGCCGAAATGTACCATAGTTTTAGTCTCACGGGGGTTTAAAAGTAAAGCCACGTCAAATACTTAACCCTCTCAATGGGTTTGTCCATGAAATAAACTTTCTATGAAATGAAGTTGTACCAACATGAAAAACGTAAATTTAGAGAGATATATAACAGCCCAACAGAAGCCTAAAATCCTTTTATTTCGCGTGTTAACACATATTGCAAAATAAATAAAGGTGGTTATTATGATTGGCATACAAAGCATAATTTTTTTTTATAATTAAATTATAAATAATGCATTTGCATTGGTCTCTGGTTGTTTTAGTTTAACTTCAATATTATCATACAGCCTTTGAATGTTTTTTTCCATTATATTAGTCAGCCTGGTAAAAGCTAACCAGCGCATGTAAAAATCAGAGAGATTTTTTCCACGATTATTCTAGCCTAGCCATTGAAAGGGTTAGATAAAGTTTTAGTCCCGCATGGGTTAAAAATGTAGACTTTTAATTGTAATACCTATCCGTTTTGTTTTTAAATTTCGTAAACAACATTAAACTATACAATTAGCTTCGTCAAAAAATTTTATTCCGTGGCTCAGTTGGTTAAGCAGTCGTCGATTTGATTTAATGAATCAAATGACCCTGGTTCGATCTTCAGCCAGACCGTTGTATGTATATATTTTTTTTTTAATTTTATATTAATTTAATCTTATTAATTATTTTTTTATTAATTATTCAATGTCAAAATTGCATAGTGCAACATTTTTATTTTTTGTCGCATTCATTGCTTGCGTAAATGTAAGCAAAATACAGCTATTATAACCATTTTAGTTATTTTGTATTAAATGTTTAACCTAAGGTACTATAATTCAAATTTTATTCTAAATTTATGAAATGTACGTACAGATTTGACTAAAACAATGTCTTGTACTTTTAATCGTATCAATTCTAATGAAAAAAGTATTAAAAAATGTATAAGACCAATGTATTGTTTAAAAACTACTCTAAGAGTTTTAACCGTGTAGTGGTTGTACTATTGTGGGCTGTATGGGAGGGGGGTTTTTGTAGAAACTCTATAAATAGGTTTATATACCTTAAGCTACAGATTTCAAAGGTGGTATGTCTGTTTGTAACATCAAAACTAATATATGTAAAAGCTGTGAATTTGTCACTTTATCCGCCCACGTAAGGCCAATCGAAAAATGTTAAAACTTTTTTGTTTTAAGACCAATTAAAAACTATCGTAGAGTAAATTTGATCTTAATTCATTTCGAATTTCTATAGGGCATTTAAAATTTTGTAAACTTACGACAGATAAAAGTGAATGAAACTAACAATTTTCCGGCTTTTTACATTTTTATGTATATTAGAAAAAAGTGAGATTGCGAAAAGCGCATCATTTGGCCATTGTAATTTTATTTTGGTGGAAAGTTTATTTGTTTCTTAATATAACAAAAAAATGTGCACTTTTTGAGATGTGAGCAAGTTAGATTTTTTTTTCAAAACGTAGGAAACTAGCAAAAATATCCTACTTTTTAAAAGCACTTTTCAATAGCCCTTCAACGACACATGACGGCGATATGATTTATTGTAAGTGACTCCATTTCAAGATTTCTTTTAATATCAAGAATCCTTATTGTATGTTTTTCGAAAAACTGAAGCTCAAAAACTAAAACAAAACAACACCCGCACACTGCAATAGTGAACTGAGAACGAACTCATAACCTATAGATTGATAGGCAGAAGCTCTATCCACTGAACTACATTATTATACTAAGCATCGCAAGATAAACATAATATATTCGGCAGGAAAATAAACATATTTATTGGAGCGAGCGAGCGAAGCGAGCGAAGCTCCCATGGAACAGGTTGTTTGAAGCTGTTTAGAGACCTTAAACTCTCGAATGGATTGACCGATCTTAAAAATTCTTAAAAATTTTTCTGAACTGTTCTACGCTTCCTAACGAAGGTTGTTTTCTTAGGAAGTTTTTTCAAATTCCATTTAGTTTAAAAGTTAATTGAAAAAAATATTTCCGTGAGTTTTGTTGTTGTTATTCGCTGAAATAGTTTTCTTCTAACATGCTTGTGTATGTATGTATGTATCAGTCAATGAAAAAACCGAACGACATGAAACGACAGAAAAAATCTTGCGGTGAATGTTTTTCGCTGCAACAGCTATACATATATCAATAAATAGTAAAATATAAGAGTACGAATTTTATTTATGAAGTAAAATAGTTAGAAAATAAAACACAAAACATGTAATACGTTTTCCCTGTTAAACCCTGTTAAATAAAATAAATTTTCAGTTTTAATTCTTATTTTAGGCTTATTTTCTTTCATAAACAACATTTATTGTTGTTTGACAGACATTTGTAGTTTCATAAATTTCAGCTCAGCGCTGCTGTTTTGCTACTAAAGAAACTTGCAGCGCATGCAAATCAATTTTTGTTCTTTACTGTTACAAGTATAAAATATTAAAATATTCTAAGTGGGCAAGGAACAATGAGCGCGTAATTGTCGTAGAGTATTTTAAGAGGAACAAAGTGTTTGTTGTCAACAGCAAGCCATTTAAGATATTTGATAATCAATTTCTTAAATGATTTTTAATGATACATATATGTACATATATATTTACTGTACTCTAGAATAAAAGCGATGAATGGATAAGAAGTAAATGGCTGAGTTTCTATAAGTAATTCGCAATTATTTTGTGAAATCTTGCCATTTCTTTATTAAGTAATTCATTGCATTTGTTGAGAGGGTGCTTTAGGCACAGACATGAACTGTGTATTTATTCAATACATGAAATTATGAACAAAAAATATATAATGAATACATTATGCATGTGCTGATTACATAAAATTATTTATTTAACATATGTAATGAGTAAATTATGTATGTACTCATTGCATTAAATTATGTACTCCATATCATGGAGAATTGAAAACAATAAGAAATAAAAAAGAAAAGTAAGGAAATCTGTTAGGAAGAAAAATTTAGATAATTAAGTGCCGGTCGTGAAGAAAGTTCCTGAACTATTAATTCAAACGCTCATTTTGAATAATTGATAACAAACGAACATTCGTTGTTTTTATTTTAATTATCATATTCATTGCAGTAAAAAATATACGGCCATTTCAAGCCAAATGCAAGTTTTTTTTCTAAAAATTTATCACATGCTCTTAGACTTGTTTACTTGAAATTTTGTCTAAAGGTTACTTTTCTACTTATAAGAATATAAGTTATTTGTTTTTTTAAAGCAATTTTTTCAAAAATTATGGAAATACCAATTTTTATAAAAGAAACAATCTTAAAAATCATTTGAAAACAGTCATTTCCGATAAATCATATCTCCGTCATCTGTTACCTTATTTTTGTAAATGAAGTAACATTAGAAAGATATAGTGATTTAGAAAAATTTTAATATTTTTGAAATTTGTATGCTAGAGTTGCCAACTTTTCGAAAAAAACTTTAATATGGTTATATATCAAAAAGTGATTTTTTTTTAAATTTTAAAAACAAAATAAACTTTTCACCAACATAGAATTACGATGGCCAAATTATACGTTTTTTCGCAATCTCTTTTTCTGACACACATTTCACTTTATCGTTCATAACTTTTGTACCGTTTGAGATATGGTATGCAAAATACCACCGTTTGAGATATGGTACGCCGTATACAAAATATGTATGCTTGTTTGATATATAGTAATGACCTTACACGTGACTTTGGCCCATAATATTGGAAAAAAACTAGAATAAATTAAAAAATTTTAATTTTTTCGTTTAAGATAATCGGAAGAGATAATAGGGGTATTCACACTGACTTGGGTAGTTGGGTACGGGTATATTGAGTACTTTTGATTACTGCGAGCACCCTTAACTGCAATTGAGTACTTTGTAGAATAACAGCTGATGAGAGATGAGTGACAGCTAGAAAAGAGTTGCCTGCATATAATTTATGTCATTTTATGAGCGCAAAATGTAGGCCATTGTACGGGCTTTAAAAAGTTATTTTATATAGGAGTAATTTTTAACGTGAACTTTGGGGCATTTAATAATTTTTATCTAAAAAATTTTAAAATAACTCATTTTAACACATTTGTCTATTTTATACCCATGAAAAAAGTACTCAATCAATCTACCTAAACAAGTCAGGGTGTCAGCTAGAGTAGATTGTTAGATGGGTACTTGGGTAGAATGACACTTTTACAAAAACAAAATGTATGGCATTTGCCAATTTACCCAACAACCCAAGGCAGTGTGAATACCCCTAATATCTTTTCTTTTATAGTTTTAAGAAAAAATTTTTCAAAGCGAGCGACCCAACTTATTTGTATCCTCAACGTACCTATTTATGTGGCCAGCTTATGCATTTGCTAAGCGATTGCTACGACCTAGTTATATGCGTGAAAACTCGGAAAAACGACTTTTCCCAGAGATGAGACCTAGCTGGGTCGATTTGTCATCGCCCTCTTCATCTACTTTAATTGAGTTTTCGAGAACGCAATTGCAAATATATACATATAAAAATATTGCTCGTTTAATAGAATAAGATAATTAATCCAGACCGATCATTCGTCAGATTGGCCGAGCTGTAAACATAATGGCTAATGTAAACAGTGGCATATTGGTTAGGTTATGCACTGGTGTGAAGTTAGCATACGGCGAAATGCAGCATTCGGCGAAAAAAAAACTTAACAGAGCTCTGTTAGCAACACTGCGAATTTAACAGAGAAAAAGCTAAAAATCTCTGTTACTAACAGATTTATATAAATAAAAAGCTCTAAGAAAAGCTCTTTTTATTTTGCTCTTTTAATTTCATTGCAAACAACGAAAAACTATAACAAAATAAAAAAAATAATAAAACGGTATGAAAATTTATTTTGAAAGTATTGTTTCAAAAATGGACAAAATTGTTAGTTCTATAAATGAAAAAAAAATTTTTCAAACTTAAAAGAAAAGTGTTATTGCATTATTGTTTACCTCAGGTATCTTCAGTAAAACTAGTATGGTTCAGTTTTTTTTTAAATGAGATGGAATATTTAAAGTTTTTTCATTTTGGAAAAATTGGTCAAACTGTTAGAACCACAGTTTCTTCAAATGGAAATAACTTTTTATCAAATCTTATACATATAACAATAGAAATTTTTATTAAAAAAACATAGTTCAGTTTTTTTAAATTGATTTGGAAAATTTTAACTTTTGTCATTTTGCAAAAATTGGCTAAACTGTAAGAAACACAGTTTCTACAAATGGAAATAACTTTTTATCAAATCTTATACATAACTGTAATGGCAGCTTCAACTTTGACCTCAGAAATTTTTATTAAAAAAACATAGTTCAGTTTTTTTAAATTGAGTTGGAAAATTTTAACTTTTGTCATTTTGCAAAAATTGGCCAAACTGTTTGAACCACAGTTTCTTTAAATAATAATATTTTTTTGTCAAATCTTATACATAAGTGTAATGGCAGTTTCAACTTTGACCTCAGAAATTTTTGAAAACGTGAAAAAATACAAGAAATATGGTTAATTTAGGGATGTGTTCCAAGATTTTGAAAAATCGTACAAATTGAAAAACTTTAATATTTTTGCCTACAAAACCGTGCAAAAATGTGCATGTCTTTTTACATAGCTCACAATTATATTAAACGAAAACGATTCATTTTTATTAATAAAACCTGAAGAAAAAATAATTAAGAGAACAACCTGAAAAACAAGTTAGTATACAACTAAAATTGTATTGTAATACAACTAAAGTTTAGTACAGATTATTTAATAAAAATTGTTGACACATAAAACCAAATATCTTGTGTGCCACTACGATAGAAAACAAAAAATGACATTGAATTTAAATAAAAACTATTAACAATATTATTGCTTACAATTAATACAATACAAAATATTGACTTTAGAAATATAAGCAGATATTGAATTAGAAAGTGATAAAATAAAGGCGAAAAAAGAAGAATAGAGGAAGTCTTCTACAATCTACTGAATTCAGTGACATTATATGTGTATAAGATCATGGTTCAAATTTATGCAAAACTCTAGCTTTTCAAAAAGGTATGAAATGTCTTCGTTTGTAAATAATCCGGTGCGGAAACATGCACTTTCTTGCAGTAGGCAGAGGTTTGATGAAACCTTCGGAGACCATACACACAGCAAACTGAATTATTTAAGGCGATTTGAAGATTGTGCAAAGACTGCGGTATTTCTGGTAGTGTAATGGTTATGTAATGGTAATACTAATATTTTAAAAATTTATCACAAAAGGCACAAAACTTGATGTCATCCGCAGATTTCGAAGGACATAGTACATTTTTTTGTACAAGAATTGATTTGATCACAGCAGGATAGAGAGGAGTTGAATTGGTCGTAAATCTTGCCAACTCATTATTTGGAGAAATAGATTCTCAATATGCCACAGAAATGTCAAACACAATAAACGCTGTCAAAACAAATGAGAATCATCTTCAACAACTATGTAAAAGCAAACGTCGGCCATTGATTCTGCAGTATGTGTATCAAATAGGAGCAAATTAAAATTTAAAAGAAATTAAAAGAAATAATACTATTCTCGATGTAGTGCACTTAGAAAAAAACACATATCTTTCTCCGATAAAAAATTTTTCTATTTTCGATAAAGCAATTTTCTCTTTTTCAAATAAAATTTTCTTCAATTAGAATAAATTTTCACATTTTCGAAGAAATCTTTTCTCAAAAATAAAAAGTCTTTGTCTCTAAAAACGATATATTTTTATATATTTCTCTTTTTCATAGAAGCATTTTATCATTTTTAGGGAATTTTTAGGGCCATTTTTATCTTAACATGGTGTCTTTTCATATTCCGAGTAACTTTTTTCTGAGTTTTTTTTTCTTTCATTACATCAATTCAAGGTCTTTTTCTTTTACTGTGTAAAAGTGTTTTTTTCTTTCATTACATCAATTCAAGGTCTTTTACTTTTACTCTTTAAAAGGATCAATTCAAGGACTTTTAGTCTTTAAAAACTTCTTAAAACAGCTATTTCCATTTATATAAATTGTGTTTTTTACAATTTTGGTAATTTTGGAACGATGCAAAAAAAAACTATTGCAATGTAAATGTGAATGATTTTTTTATCAATTGTTCAAGCTCTACTTTGTCAAATTAATAATACATCATCACAAAAAACTTTTATTCGAAGTTCTTAATCAATAGTTTTGTTGAAACAGTTTTTAATAAATCACATTGTTTTTGATTTCCTTTCAAAAATTTCGTTGTATACAAGGAAAAAACAATAGAAAATAATAAAGAGCTTTTCTAAGAGCTTTTATTTTTAGAAATCTGTTAGTAAAAGAAATTTTTATAATTATTTTTTTACAATGAACTTAAAACGGTTTTTTTTTAAACTATCTTTTTGATATTGACAGGCAGCTAGCTCAAGCTATTTTAACTGATTTTGAGAGAAGGTTATAATGCAGGTAATAATACTTGATTTCATTTATCAGCTGTTGTTAAAAATCTTTTAACACAACAAATAATTTCGAAATTTATTATTAGTGTTTTATGCATATATGATTTGTTTAAATATACTTCGTTTATATCTTCAAAATTTTAAACAAAAACTAAAGCAACAATTTTACGTCAATCGCATTAAAACTATGCTAGATATTTTAGAGACATTTTTAAAAATATCTTCTTATTAATTCGTAGAATATAAATAAAAAGCACTAGATGGCCTTTGTAAAGAATACAATTTCAAATTCTTTATGTTTACTATTTTCAATGTTAATCTTTTTTCTATCCGCAAAAATATAAACATTTATTAGAATTTAATATCGATAGACCTCAAAACTGAGATAAATAAGTGAATAAGAATTTTCTATGTTCATTTATCCTTACCAAGTTAGCCACAGCAGCATCAAAAGATCATAGATGGCGCTGTAAAAGGGAACAAATACTTAGTCATTACTCAAACCACTATCTAATCTTGTGCTTGAAAGCTTTTTGAATTCGCTTTGGAATTAAAAAGCTCACTTAAATTAACAGCCTTTTTCTGATAACAGATGAGATTACAGAGATCGAACATATAATATTCGCCGAATGCTGCAAGTAAATGTAAACTGCATGTTAAGTTTTGGAAAATGTGCAACATTTGTTGCCAACGTCAGCATTTTTCTTTATCTCAGATATTTTTTTGGCGAAACCATTCAGTCATGCAAATAAAGAAAATCAAAATAAATTTGGCGGAGTCGGTAGTTGAGTGGTAAGCGTGCTTGACTGCCAACTCAAAGTTTATGGGTTCGAATTCCGGCTAGGGCTTGGTCCTACGCATTTACCTTTCTTAAATTCTTTCCTGATTTCTAACCAACTGAAATTAAATATTTATCATTACATATGCCTTTGGAAGTTGTAGTTGGTGGCAGAGATGTTTGTGGCATGAGATTGCTTAATAACACAAATTGACTAAAATAAAGGCATTACACTTGCCTCAGATTGAAATTCGCAGGTTTTATAGTGCTCTCCACACATACAACATTCTACACTTGAAGTCACCTGAAATCCTTGGTTCATAGCTAAAAAAAAACAAAACGCGTTTAAAATAAATAGCCTTTTAGCTTCAGTACTTTCGAAGTCATAGCAGCAAACATGGTGCAACTTCTTTTCTTACATCAATTAACCCGTCACCCGTTTTGGCAAAGAAGGTCATTTGCGCCCTGATCTACAGGCCAGTGAAGCCGCTCAATTTTAATGCGCTTGACTAAATCTATTTCAGAATATAGCTTTTACAGCTCGTGATTCCATCGTATTCGGTTCTCGCCATTGGCGCAGATTGAACCTTAGATCTTGCGAAGGATTTTCATCTCGAACGCTCCTAAAGTCCTTTCATCATTGCTTCTCAACATCCAGGATGCGTATAGTAGGACGGGCATGATTATTGACTTATAGAGCGACAGTTCTGTTCGTCGAGGTCAGCTCTGCTTCTCAATTGCATACTGAGCCCAAAGTAGCACCTGTTGGCAAGAGTTATCCTTCATTTAATTTCAATACTGATATCATTGCTGGAGTTAATGGTGGATCCCAGGTAAACGAAGTCCTTCACAATCTCAAAAAAGATGTGTTCAACAGTAACGTGGTTTCCAAGACGCTGGGACAGCTTGTTTGTTGATACAAGATACTAAGTTTTATCTGTGTTCCCTGCACCACCCATTATCCCATAATCTGGCTTAGTTTCAGTATTAAATGACCTTGCTTCACACTGGCATTCTTCAAAATCGAACTTATGTTAAGTTTGGACATTGATTCATAGCAATTTATCAGGACAATTTGGAATACAAGAGTTTAACGTATTCGGGTCTTGAAGAACACACTCGTTTCTGTGAGCCTATATGTATGCAGTGCATTCCGTTATCGAAATAATGCTGTTGTAAAGTTGGAAGAGCATGTACTTTAAAAATATATCCAGCGCGTCGTGATCACATTGAAGTAGCGATAATTTGAAGACTTAGTGATCTTCAGATAACCCAACTGCTTCGTTCATTTTTTTATAAATTTATAGCATGTTTTCCTTTACATGAAATGTCCTACGCAGTTGGCAAATTGTTTCAAACTCGAAACATTTCGACCTTGAATTGATGTAATGAAAGAAAAAAAAACTCAGAAAAAAGTTACTCGGAATATGAAAAGACACCATGTTAAGATAAAAATGGCCCTAAAAATTCCCTAAAAATGATAAAATGCTTCTATGAAAAAGAGAAATATATAAAAATATATCGTTTTTAGAGAAAAAGACTTTTTATTTTTGAGAAAAGATTTCTTCGAAAATGTGAAAATTTATTCTAATTGAAGAAAATTTTATTTGAAAAAGAGAAAATTGCTTTATCGAAAATAGAAAAATTTTTTATCGGAGAAAGATATGTGTTTTTTTCTAAGTGCACTACATCGAGAATAGTATTATTTCTTTTAATTTCTTTTAAATTTTAATTTGCTCCTATTTGATACACATACTGCAGAATCAATGGCCGACGTTTGCTTTTACATAGTTGTTGAAGATGATTCTCATTTGTTTTGACAGCGTTTATTGTGTTTGACATTTCTGTGGCATATTGAGAATCTATTTCTCCAAATAATGAGTTGGCAAGATTTACGACCAATTCAACTCCTCTCTATCCTGCTGTGATCAAATCAATTCTTGTACAAAAAAATGTACTATGTCCTTCGAAATCTGCGGATGACATCAAGTTTTGTGCCTTTTGTGATAAATTTTTAAAATATTAGTATTACCATTACATAACCATTACACTACCAGAAATACCGCAGTCTTTGCACAATCTTCAAATCGCCTTAAATAATTCAGTTTGCTGTGTGTATGGTCTCCGAAGGTTTCATCAAACCTCTGCCTACTGCAAGAAAGTGCATGTTTCCGCACCGGATTATTTACAAACGAAGACATTTCATACCTTTTTGAAAAGCTAGAGTTTTGCATAAATTTGAACCATGATCTTATACACATATAATGTCACTGAATTCAGTAGATTGTAGAAGACTTCCTCTATTCTTCTTTTTTCGCCTTTATTTTATCACTTTCTAATTCAATATCTGCTTATATTTCTAAAGTCAATATTTTGTATTGTATTAATTGTAAGCAATAATAATGTTAATAGTTTTTATTTAAATTCGATGTCATTTTTTGTTTTCTATCGTAGTGGCACACAAGATATTTGGTTTTATGTGTCAACAATTTTTATTAAATAATCTGTACTAAACTTTAGTTGTATTACAATACAATTTTAGTTGTATACTAACTTGTTTTTCAGGTTGTTCTCTTAATTATTTTTTCTTCAGGTTTTATTAATAGAATCGTTTTCGTTTAATATAATTGTGAGCTATGTAAAAAGACATGCACATTTTTGCACGGTTTTGTAGGCAAAAATATTAAAGTTTTTCAATTTGTACGATTTTTCAAAATCTTGGAACACATCCCTAAATTAACCATATTTCTTGTATTTTTTCACGTTTCACTTTGAAACGTATCTACCATGCGAAAATAGAGTTGAGTATTTTTGAGATGTTATACTTACATTTTATGAAAACAAAAACTTTTCGCTTTTAAGAGAAACAATTTCAAAAAAGTATATTTTAAGATCCTTTTAAGCTATTTTTAAAATGCTTTAATTGATAATAATTGTAATTAGGAAGGCTACTACCCCATTATTCTCTTATTTTGTCAAGAATATGGAAAAGGCCAACACTTGCTTTCGGTTGTAAATTCAAAGTTTTATGTATATATGCATTAAAGTTATATGCTTCTAATAAAAGAAACAAGTCGTCAGTGACTGCTTAGCCACCAGGTTTCTTTCTTCTATCACCAAAACATTTATTTGATGATTTGCATACAAATATAATGTAGACATCTTATATTAATTTTTATATTTTTGTAGAACTCTGTATTTACCAAACCTGTACGATACGTAAAAAATACAAAAAATAACTATCCCAACTAACTACTCACATATTTTGAAACAAATCAATAAAATCTCATATTCTTCTTGTGTTCAAGTTGAGTTTTGTATCTAATAAATATATATTAGTACATATTACATTTTAATACATATGACGATGTATATCATTTTTAGATAAAATATACCTTAATGAAAATTGTGGGTTAGAAGTTAGTTTGATAATAAGATGTGTTCATTCACATGAATTGGATATTATATACATTATTGTATTCATTAGTTTTGCGAAAAAATGCAATGATAAATCTTTACTTACTACTCGTAATGTTAGTTGTGAGTGTATTTGATATTTAAAAATTGCACGAGCAACAGTAATATATTTAACGTCTTGGCTCTTCAGAAGAGGAATGGAAACTAATGTTTTACATTGGTTTCAGCAGAATTTAAAGAAACTTAAGCAGCAGGACCGGTTTGTATTTAAATATATTTGTTTGTTTTCAAGGGTATATATAAATAAATCAGCAAAAACTTTTGAGAAAAAAGGAAAATCTTGGGGGGGGGGGTAAATTATCAAAGACACACATTTTCGATTTGAGAAAATTTTGCCTTTTTACAAATAGATAAATTGTACTTTTTTGAATTGAAATTATTGAATTGTTTAAGAACCATTTTTCCCAGACACATACACGCACATTTCCGTATTTATTTATTTCTCCCTTTTTCTGGAATAATATCTCAGCGAAAAGTAAATAAAAACTCTAAATCTAACAAGAGCAGCCCACGTAAAATTGTGAAATTTTTTCGTCTTTGAACGTCGATATCTTCGAAACTGTCGAATATATTGTTATTGAATGTGCAAAAATTGAAAGGTCTAGTATTTCTTCGTTGAAATCAGTCATAGTAAAACAAATCGGTAGATCAATATAATAGATATAGCAATATTATCAGAAAAAAAACTGATTATCATGTTTTTGCCAAAAACTCGAACTGATGGAGAAAAATAGAGTCCATATTTGATATCAGCAGCCAAAATTCATTCGGGATTGTTTATCAAGATCTCTGCACCTTTCATAAATCTTAATTTTGTTACTGACAAAATCATTTGACAAAATCATCTCAAAATTATCAATAACTTCGTTAATATTTATTTAAATGTCTCTAAGTATATGCAATAATGCGAATCCATTCAATCGTTCTCAATTCGAATGGAACCTATTTTTAATCGTCGCAGTATAGAAAAACTTCGCTCAGCTGTTTCTACACTGATAGGAAATCGTGGCAAAGATAGCAAACGTTATAGAAATTAGTGGAAAAATGTCATTATTACAAAGAGTAAAAACGCCGTTAATATTATTAACATTAGTGTCGCTCTCCTATTTACACTGCCAAATTTTCAGTTCATAAAATAATTGAATTTGAATTAGTTCCTTACTAAAAGTGGACTAAAAGTGGCAGTTTTATTTCATGAAAGTCGGTTGTGGTAATTTGGTTGGTTTGTTGCAATTATAATTACTAGTACCGCCCTGGGGTCGCAAATTTCCCAATTTTTGTTTGTTTATTTATAGTTGTATAAAATAGTCTGTGCACTCCTTCCCCGCACTCTAATTCATTTAAAAACAGAATTATCAAAATCGGTTGAAAAACACGGGAGAAAATGGTTCTTAACCTTTTTCCCTACGCCTATTTATATAAAGATGAAGTTAAGGTAGGATTGTAAAATTTCAGAATTCCAAACAATTTAGAATTTACTTAAACAACAATAATTGTATGCAACAAATTATTTGCGCAGTTGATACAATTTTAGCAACTTTAACCTAACATTAATTCACTTCAAAACAACCCTGTTATAAAGGGTGTTTTTTTAAGAGCTTGCTGATTTGAAATTAAAATAAAACAAATGCCAAATTATAAAATAGCCAAACAAATTTTTATTTGGTAGATAATTTCTTAGCAGTTAACATTTAAATATAATTTCGGGCATATGGCTACCACGACTATTTTGCACAAAGGGCATTCTGGAGGTCCACTTTGCGACCCAAAAGTCTTTGAGGGCGTATTTCAACATCCATATCTTGAAGATTAGGCAACACAAATTCATTGATCACGGTTCTGTATCGATTTCTATTCACGGTAACGCGTCGTCCTTCCTCATTTTCAGAGACAAATCGATAAATTAACGTTTTCTTCGACACTGGCCTCAACGACAGCAATATTTTCTTCTGTACGCACTCTTCTCATTCTTCTCGGTGGCTTGGAATCCAAAAGAGTGAATGTAGACCGAAATTTGGTAATTACGTTCTTTATGGTGGTCTCAGACGGACGGTTATCAGTTCAGTAAAAATTTAGAAGAATAAAATATTTTAAGTGGCAACTCTTGTCTGCATTGCTCAATTATTACTTGTTACTTGCTCAATTATTTCATAAAAAGGGCATTTTTAAACTAATTGTTAATATTTTGCAAAAATATAATTATTATAAAGCAAAAACTTACGCTGAGGTAGTGACTTCAAGTTTTTTTTTTGTAAGAAAATAACGCGTCTTTAAAGTTGATTGTTTAAAAAATGGCTGTAAATTTCAGAACATAACGATCTGTTACTTTATTTTCAAGCTCATTTAAAAAAAAAGCGAAGTTACTACCTTGACGTAGGTGTTTGCTTTACATATAATTATATTTTGGTTTGTCATACAAGCAAAGGTTACAAGGTTACAAGCAAAATGGTCATACTCTTCTCGCATCGCTTCATAAAAACGTCATCTACAGGCAAATGACGTCACAAAACAAAAATAAACAAAATTTTTTTTATATACTTTAATAATTGTTGAAATCAATAAAAAAAACTAGAGTTTAACAATTAACCATTTAACCATTAACCACTAAGTTAAACCATTTTTTTTAGTATTCTTTCAAAACACGCCTTCAGAATCGCTTATGTATACATAAAAGTACCCTTAAGCTGTGGGCATAATTATTTTCTACAAATAAAGTATTAAAAAAAAAGTATTTGAAAGTTCTTGGGGGTAATTACCCCCTTTACCCCCCCCCCTTGTATCCGTGCCTGATCGTGAAAAGTGTTAAAAATTAAATAGTTATAATTTAATCTTATAACACTATGAAAAACAATCTACTGGATCCAGGGACATTATATATGTATAAGATCATGGTTCAAATTTATGCAAACTCTAGCTTTTCAAAAAGGTATGAAAGTCTTCGTTTGTAAATAATCCGTTGCGCAAACATGCAGTTTCTTGCAGTAGATAGAGGTTATTTGGAGAAATAGATTCTGAATATGCCACAGAAATGTCAAACATAATAAACGCTGTCAAAACAAATGAGAATCATCTTCAATAACTATGAAAAAGCAAACGCCGGTCAATGATTTTACAGTATATATATCAAATAGGACCAAATTAAAACTAAAAAGAAATTCAAAGAAATAATGCTAATTTCTATTCTCGATGTATTAACAAAAGAAACTTGTAAATTTTTCACTACAACAATTCACGGACGAAGTGTAAAGTTTCGAATTCGAAACAATTTGTCGACTGCGTAGGACATTTCATGGGGAAGAAAACATGCTACATATGTATAAAATAATGAACGAAGCAGGAGTGTTATCTAAAGATTGCAACGTCTTCATATTATCGCTACTTTAATCTGATCACGACGCACTGGATATTTTTAAAATACATGCACCTCCAACTTTACAACAGCATAATTTCGATAAAGGAATGGAATGGACACATTAAGGCTCACAGAAACGAGTGTTCCTCAAGACCCGAATACGTTAAACGCTTGTGCTCCAAATCGTCCTGAAAAATTGATAAAATCCAAACTTGACATAAGTAAGATTATGAAGAATGTCAAAGTGAAGCAAGGACGTTTCATATGCAGATGATACGAAAATATACAGAAAAATAAATACTGGAAATGCTTCCAACCTACTCCAGGCTGATCTGAAGTGCTTTGTGGTTTGTTGCTTTAAAAATAATATGTTTCTAAGTCCTGACAAATGCCAAACTATGACCTTTTCTCGTAAAAGAAATAATTTCATTTTTGATTCCAATGTTACAGATACTACTTTAATGACTTAAAAAATTGTGGCATTTTAATTGTGTATATTAGTTTATATTAGTTTATAATTCTTAAAAAATATATTTTTCAAGAATTATATTTAGAGCTTGATGCCAAATAATTTATGAAGCCAAACAGGTTGCTACAACAACAATGTTCTAGACTACACCATGGTTTCGTCGGACGCTACTCCGACTCATCAGTGGTCTCTGTGGTTTATGCAGTCCACTAACTTTGATAAGCTAATAAGCTGCATTGTGTTCATCTAGGTTCCAACATTTTGTTGGTTTTTAACCATAGAAGGCGTGAAAAAGGTTTTTTGAAAGCAGATGTTTATTATATGCGCAAGCATATAATTTGTCATCATGTTTTTGTAGGTTATGCTCGCACCAGTTTATATGACTTCAAAAATTGTGGCATTTTAATTGTTAATATTAGTTTATTATTCTTAAAAAACGTATTTTTCAAGAATTATTTTTAGAGCTTGATGCCAAATAATTCATTGAAGCCACACAGGTTGCTACAACAACAATGTTCTTTGCAGAACAAACCGAGCGGACTAGAGCCTGCAAAAAAAACGACACATGAGTCTCAGTGCAATGTTCTGGACAAAGTCAAGGCCAGTTTGGCTATGTTTTAATATGAATAGAATTTTGTAGTGCAATGTGCTGAAAAATTATTTCAAGGGCAGCTTGGCCGTTTTTGTTGTGTATGCATTTTGTTGTTATGCTTAATCATATGCTAAATCAATATATATACATATATACATATTACATATTAGTTTTATATATTCTTTTTCTATGTAAAATTGGAACAAATTTTGTATAAAAGGAATCTAAATAGTAACAATAAATGAATATTAAAAGTCAACACCTTTGAAGCGGTTCCTTTTTATTCCTCTGGGTTGAACAGGTTCAAGTGCCTGGTTAGCCAAAGCAAATAAAACAAACTATCGTTAGTTGAACAGGTTCAAGTGCCTGGTTAACCAAAGCAAAAAAAAAAAACAAAAATAATTATCCTTAGTTGAACAGGTTAAAGTGCCTGGTTAACTTTTGAATAATTATTTAAACAACTATTCCTTAGTCAAGTTAAGACTAAGGATTTGCAGTTGCGCCCATTAAGACGCAACATTCTGGTGACCCCGACGTGATCTGCAACACTTCTTAGGCAGATTCAACATATCATTCTGGTGGTTCAGTTTCATCAGCATTTATCATGGAAGATTTTTCATCATTGGTTGCCTTGCAAAAGTTGGCGGGCAATGAAATTCAGCAAATTGTGAAGAATTTCAAAAAGGATTCTCCAGATCGAAAGACGACATCAATCTATTTTGAAGAGCGACTGCAGCGTCTAAATAAATTGTGGGATCAATTTGAAGAAAATGACACGAAGATTCGTACGATAAAGGATCTATCATTAGATCATGAATACTTTAAAACAGACTACTATAACAACATTTTGACTGTGGCCAATAAGTACAAACAGATTTTTACAACCGAGATACAAAACCTGGAATCGAAGTCATCACCCCAATTGGAACCACCTACAAAGGCAACCCCAAGAGACATACGAGGATTTACAAAAGATGCATCCTCGGTCGCACCAACAACTCAGCAGGATCAGTCGTCATCAATTTCTCCAGTCCAAGTTAGTTTTGAGGCCATGTGTAGGAGACAAAAGGCGATGATGTCATCACTGGAACGTCTACTAGCGGGCAATTCAATACAAGAGGCTCCTTCACAGTGTCTGATCGTGTTAAGCAAGCTGTGGAGCCAAGTTGAAGAAATTCACTATAAATTATGGGAACTGTTCGAGGACCCGGCAGCAAAAGGATATGACATACTGGCATACTCAGAACTCGAAGCCAGAGTCATACACCGACAAGAATTGTTAACAAAACATAAGAATATCAATGATGAATTCCAGGCAATAAATCACCAATTGGTGCATCTACCAAAAATGTCAGTACCGAAGTTTGACGGAAACTACTTGAAATGGCAAACTTTCGCAGACATATTCACGCGAATGATACATCAGCAACAAATTCCAAAAATCCAGAAAATGTGGTACCTCAAAACCAATGTATTCGGGGAGGCTGAACGCGCGATTGGTCATCTCGAATTGACAGAAGATAATTACGACATCGCATGGGAAGCTCTACAAGATCGTTTTAGCAATAAGAGAATGCTTACATCAGCTATAATACAACGGCTGATATCCCTTCCAAACCTCACATCAGAAGCCAAGACTATTCGAAACTTTCATGACACCATTCATGAAAGCTTAGCCGCACTCAAGAATCTTGGAGTCGAGACAGATAGCTGGGATCCTCTGCTGTTGCACATTTTAATAAAGAAATTTGATCACCAAACCCATATGCTCTACGAGCAATCACTTCAAGACCCCAGAAAGCTGCAAGAAATAAGCACCTTTCTCAAATTCTTAAAGAATCGGTTCCAAGCATTAGAAGCCATAGGATGTAATATCAAAAGAGTGGTAACATCGACAGCAGTATCCAATCACAACAGTTGCAAGGTTTGTAAGCAAGGTGGCCATCCTCTTTACTATTGCCAACAGTTTCTCAAGATGTCCGCCGTAGAACGACTGAAATGGATACAGAAACAAAACCTGTGCGTCAATTGTTTCAAAGAAAATCACACAGCCAAGACATGTAAATCACGAAGCTGCACAAAATGTTCAGCAAAGCACAACACACTACTGCATTTACAGGGAGATGCTAAAATTCAGAAAACAACAGTAAATCATCAAGTTCCTGATCAGTCAAATAACAACACTGTGCCTTTCACGGTAGCTGCGGCTCAAAATGAAACTAACAAATATAACTACGTTCTACTAGCAACAGCAAAAATTAAAATCTCAGCAAATAATGGAAGATCGTGTGAAGTTCGAGCAATTCTGGATTCCGGCTCTCAGATTAATATCATAACTGAAAGACTGATTAAGAAATTATCACTATCAACAACATCATCATCGCTCTGTATCGAAGGCATTGGAAAGGGTACTCATAAACCAACTCAGCGAGTAAACGTAGATATGCATTCAAGAACTGGAAACTTCATATTCAAACTCGAAGCAGTCGTCCTGTCTCACATCGTATCACCTCAACCAAGACTGAACATTGACATTTCAACCTGGTCACTCCCAGAAAACATTAAGTTAGCAGATCCTGAATTCTTCAAATCTGACAAGATCGATGTTCTACTGGGAGCAGAACTGTATTATCACTTGATCCGACCAGAACAAATCAACATCGGTGAACAGTTGCCCATACTGCAGAATACGGTGTTTGGTTGGATAGTAGCAGGAATGGTGGGATCAACAAGCTACGATGCTGTCACATGTGGTATATTCAGTCAAGAAGAAGAAACCACGAATGAACTGATAAAAAAATTTTGGGAAATAGAAGAAGTTGAAACAAGTAAGAAATATCTTTCACTAGCAGAGCAGCGATGTGAATCTCACTTTGCTCAAAATGTTCGTAGCAATGAGGAAGGCCGCTTTGTCGTTAAACTCCCCTTTATCGAAAACACATCAGCCTTAGGGCAATCACAAGCCATGATCCACAACAGATTTATGAGTCTAGAACGCCGACTTCTAAAAAATGATATCGTACGCAAGGAATACATTCAATTTATGAAGGATTATGAAAGACTTGGGCACATGAAAGAAGTGAATCTCAATTCTGTACTAACTCCGAATTATTTCATTCCACATCATTGTGTATTCAAGCCCGACAGCACGACAACGAAACTTCAGGTCGTCTTTGATGCCTCAGCCAAGACATCATCAGGATATTCACTAAATGATCTAATGAACACTGGACCAACCGTTCAAAGCGAACTTTTTTCAATTCTTCTTCGGTTCCGGCTACCACGCTACGTGTTCACTACAGACATCGAAAAAATGTATCGTCAAATTTTAGTAGATCCAGATGATCAACGATACCAATTAATTATTTGGAGAGAGAATCCAGCCTTTCCAATCAAATATTATCAATTAACCACTGTGACGTATGGAACAAGATCAGCACCGTATCTCGCCACAAAATGTTTACAGCGAATTGCAACTGCAAATGCCAATAATTACCCGTTGGGAGCTCAAATTCTACAAGATAATTTTTATGTAGATGACGGTCTGGGAGCTTCTGATAGTTTGATAACAGCCATTGAAGCCCAACAACAACTGATATATATATTAAAGAAGCATGGTTTCAATTTGCGAAAATGGTGTGCAAACCATTCGCAGCTCCTAGAGAATATACCACAATGTGATCAAGAAGTGAATCTGGACTTTACGAATCTCAACAACGATTCAATTAAAACTCTGGGATTGCTGTGGCTACCAAAAACTGACTATTTTTGCGTTAAGGTAAAACTGGACCCAGTTAAAGTAGTTACAAAGCGAACCGTCAGCTCTGATCTGGCCAAGTTATTCGATCCACTAGGATTATTGGCACCGGTAATTGTCAAGGCGAAAATGTTTATTCAACAGTTATGGCAGCTTAACTTATCATGGGACGAACCGTTACAATCAGAACTGAAGGAAAAATGGTCCATATTTCGAGATAATTTGACAAACCTAAACAACCTCCAAGTTTCTAGACACATATTTCGAGGAGAAGTACCAACCTCAACTCAGCTTCATGTATTCGCTGATGCATCTGAAAGGGCTTTCGGTGCTGCAGCATATATTCGAGCAACTCTTAAGGATGGTAAAGTAATAGTCCGACTATTGTGTGCAAAAACTCGGATAACTCCACTCAAAACGCAAACACTACCACGGCTGGAACTGTGCGCTGCAGTATTAGCCTCACAGCTCTCAACTCGCCTCAGGGATGACATGAAAACCAAGGATCAACCATTATTTCTGTGGACCGATTCAGAAATTGTGCTAAGTTGGATCAATGCTCAATCTTCAACATTCCAAACATTTGTGGCTAACAGAATAGCAACAATTCAAACGCTAACCCTGCCGGAGTAGTGGCGACATGTCAGATCAAGAGACAATCCAGCAGACGTGCTGTCAAGGGGATTAACAGCGAAAGCTCTCGCAGCATGTGACCTATGGTTTCAAGGACCATTTTTCTTACATGGTCTTGTATTTCATTGCAAGAAGGGTTGTACTGCATCCCCTAATTGCATAATCGTTTACAAATCTTAAACTGAAATGTGTGAATTTGATCTGATCAATGAAACACATGCTTATACAAGTGTAGCAAGGCCCGTCCAAAATTATGTCAACAGATACATAGGCTTGCACCACTACCAATAAAGAATTTTGAACAAGAAGACAGACTCATTCCATCAGATCAAAACGATGAAGGTAGCAAGCGCAAAGAAGACAGCTCTAAAATAAATGAAAGGAAGATTAAACACTCAGATCATACCAACTCTTCTCACCAATCAAAACGAACACGAATGAACACAAGTTCAGCATTTGTAACTATCTTGATGGCTTGCTTATTTATACCATACGCTTCCCCTGCGCCAATAGAGGTTCAGCCATTTGTGTCTAATCCGGGTATTTATTTCGAAAAATTAGGGTCGGTTGGAATAATCACCAGTGAATGGAACCTAATAACCTACATTAATATGCAAACATACTGGAAGAATTTGGAATTAATGAATGGTTATCCACAAATATTACAAAAATCCTGCACAATCTTGTAAACGTCAAAACACTGTTCAGTAATAGTTATGTTAATTAAGCGTTTAATGGATGAAATAACACTGAAGAATGAACTCCTGAAAATACACAATGGACATCGAGCGAAAAGAGGTGCATTCAACATCATCGGCAACATAGCTAACTCTTTATTCGGAGTTCTAGATTCTCAGTATGCAGAAGATGTCGCCAGTACCATTGACAAAATATATCAAAATGAAAATTATCTTGAAAATAAAATCCACAACCAAACCTCATTTCTGGACAGCACAATAAACATCATGAAAAGGAACCAACAAAGTATTGAAGAAGAATTTGTAAAGGTCGAAAAGACATTGAAAACCCTGGAATTCCGATTTGAGAACGTGCAACAAGAAGTAAACAAACAAGGTATCGCTCAATCAGTTGCTGAACTAGCTCTTCAAACAACGTTGGAACTAATATATTTCCAACGCGTGCAAGATTCTCTTCTAAGCATTTTAATAGACACACATCATGGTCAATTAAGTCCCGAACTAATCTCACCTCAACAGCTACAAGAAGAGCTACTCCACATAAAGGCCAGCCTTCCCAGCCATCTAAGGTTACCTACCGAAGAATTGATACAACTATATAACTTGATGTCAATCGAAGGACGAGTCACTTCAAACTACGTTATTTTTAAATTGAAACTTCCACTAGTATCAACTGAAGATTTCGAGTTACTACAACTTACTCCTGTGCCGTGGCATCTAAACAATGAATTTGTCAAAATCCAGTCTCCCTTCTCATTTTTGATTGTAAATCTGCATCGTGATCAATACTATCCATTAAAGGAAGCTGATTCAAGGATATGCACGTCAACCGAAAGTGAGCACTATCTTTGTCAACAAATTCACCCACTTTATAAACGAGGATCCAACATAGCAATATGTGAGTTAAACTTGCTTAATCACATTGAAACAAACACGTCATGCTCCATCGAACATGCGGAAGCCGGCCCCCATTGGCTTCAACTACACAATCCTAACACATGGATATATTCTGTCAGGAGCGAAGTCGTGGTAAATGCAGTTTGTGAAGCAGTTCTAACGCAATTCACCATTCAAGACTCAGGACTTCTATCTATGAATGAAAACTGCGTCATTAAACAGCCACTGATAACCATTCAAGGCCACAAGACATTAAAGTCAACCAATCACAGATCATATATCCCAACCGTTCAGACATCTGATTTGGTGTTCTCGTCAACAGAACCTCCAGCAGTCAACATTTCCCTTCGTTACAACTCCCATCAAGAACAACTATCCGCTATCCAAAGTAAGCTACAATTGAATCTTCCTAACGAAATTCGACCACATGACATTCATCACTACTCAATAAGTTATTTATGTCTCTTCTTGGTTGGTTGCATTATTTCATTCTTTGTTTGGAAACGCATCAGGAGATCTCACAGCATCAATTGCTTACCACCACAACCCACGCCAAGAATTCATGTCATCGCACCTGATACAAGCCATAAAAGAGATTCGGATTTTACGATTGAAGTTTAAATTTCAGCTGTTGAACCCATGGTTCAACGGGGCGGAGAATGTTCAGTTCCGAACAATACAAATAAATTAAGTTATTAATAAGTAGTTGTAGTCATACAAATATACAAGCATAACAGCAAAACACAAAACAACAAAGCATTCCAGTAACTACCAAAAAAGCTGAGCCTGCAAAAAAAACGACACATGAGTCTCAGTGCAATGTTCTGGACAAAGTCAAGGCCAGTTTGGCTATGTTTTAATATGAATAGAATTTTGTAGTGCAATGTGCTGAACAATTGTTTCAAGGGCAGCTTGGCCGTTTTTGTTGTGTGTGCATTTTGTTGTTATGCTTAATCATATGCTAAATCAATATATATACATATATACATATTACATATTAGTTTTATATATTCTTTTTCTATGTAAAATTGGAACAAATTTTGTATAAAAGCAATCTAAATAGTAACAATAAATGAATATTAAAAGTCAACACCTTTGAAGCGGTTCCTTTTTATTCCTCTGGGTTGAACAGGTTCAAGTGCCTGGTTAGCCAAAGCAAATAAAACAAACTATCGTTAGTTGAACAGGTTCAAGTGCCTGGTTAACCAAAGCAAAAAAAAAAAACAAAAATAATTATCCTTAGTTGAACAGGTTAAAGTGCCTGGTTAACTTTTGAATAATTATTTAAACAACTATTCCTTAGTCAAGTTAAGACTAAGGATTTGCAGTTGCGCCCATTAAGACGCAACACATGGTTTCTTCGGACGCTACTCCGACTCATCAGAAGTCTCTGTGGTTTATGCAGTCCACTAATTTTGATAAGCTAATAAGCTCAACTGCAGTAAAACCAAAACGGAATTATCCAAAAGTTTTTCACTTGTTCATTGGTTTTCGTCATTGGTTCTCGGCGCCCGCAACCTCGCAATCAATGGTATGACCAGGAGTGTCGCGACGCGACAGCAGCAAAATACGCCGCATATAAAAACACGCTGCAGTCAGCTGCAACGCGAGCCATGCACGAAAACTATCGCGATAAGAAGAAGGAAGAGAGATGCCTTTTCAGACGTAAAAAAGAGAGCAGGAAAAGCGTGAGCGAGAAAAATTGAGGTGTACCAGGACAAGAAGAATGGTCGAAAATTCTACCAGCAGGTTAAGCGTCTAACCCAAGGTTTCAAGCCCGGAGCATCCACTTGTAGAGATGAGAATGGTGATCTGGTAACAGATACGCAGTGCGCATTGAAATTATGGAGACAGCATTTTTCCAATCTGCTTGCAGGCGACGATACCAACAATTCCGCCCTTGGAGAATGCAGTCTGACACCACCAATCGACGATGATGGAGTGGAAATTCCACCACCTAGCCATGACGAGGTTACGTTGCTATCCAGCGACTAAAAAACAACAAAGCCGCAGGAGCTGACGGCCTGGCTGCTGAATTGTTTAAAACCGGCGGTGGAGAATTGATAAGGTGCATGCATCAACTCATCAGCAACATATGGCTAGCGGAAAGCATGCCCGACGGTTGGAATTTCTGTGTGCTTTCTCCTATACTTAAGAAAGGAGACCCGACAATCTGCGCCAACTACCGAGGTATCAGTCTTATTTCCATCGCATACAAGGTTCTTTCGAGCGTATTTTGTGAAAGATTGAAGCCGCATAACAAAACATTGAATGGACCTTATCAGTGTGGCTTTCGTCCTGGCAAGTCCACCATAGACCAGAGTTTTACACTACGCCAAATCCTGGAGAAAACCCACGAAAACCAAATCGACACCCATCATCTCTTTGTTGATTACAAAGCTGCGTTCGATAGCCCGATTCGGGATTGCCTGTACGCAACAATGTCTGAGTTTGGTATACCTGCAAAGTTGATAAGGCTCTGCAAGATAACGTTGAGCAATACATGCAGCTCCGTCAAGGTAGGAAATGACCTCTCCCAAACCTTTAATACCGAACGAGCTTTCAGACAAGGCGACCTGCTATCATGCGATCTCTTCAGTTTCATCATGGAGGGGATCCTACGACAGGCAGGTGTACATCGAAATGGTATCATTTTCTACAAAGGTGTCCAGCTCCTTGCGTATGCTGATATGAACCAAGAGAGATGTAACTGCTGCTTTCGCTGCTATAGAAAAGGAATCAGCCAAAGTGGGTTTGACGGTGAACAAGGGCAAAACAAAGTATATGCTGTCTGCAAATAGGGGAGCGCGGCGTCTAGGCTCCCAGGTAACGGCAGGCAAATATAACTTTGAAGTTGTCAAGGAGTGTACATATCTTGGCACCGCCGTAAACAGCAACAACAATGTCAGCCTGGAGTTAAAGCGAGGAATAACATTTGCTAATAGGTGCTACTACGGGCTAAGTAAGCAATTAGGCTCCAGAGCCCTATCTCGATCGACAAAACTAACACTCTACAAGACGCTCATCATACCTGTGCTTCTCTATGGCGCTGAGGCATGGATGGTATCGCAAACAGATGCAGCCGCTCTTGGGTGTTCGAGAGGAAAGTTCTTTGCAAAATCTTTGATCCTGTTCAAGTTGGCGACGACTATCGCATTCGAATGAACCACAAACTGTACGAGCTCTACGACGACATTGACATAGTCCAGCGTATAACAATACAGGTGTTTGAGGCGAAAGCCGAGGGTCGACGACGAAAAGAAAGACCATGCCTCTGATGGATTGACCAGGCCGAGGAAGCCCTTACGGCGCTTGTTGAAAGAGATTGGAGATGGCACGTGCGAAGCAGAGACACCTGGCGAGAGCTGATGAAGTCGACCGTAACTCGACAACGGGTTGTCATGGCCACCTAAGTAAAGAGTAATTATTGCTTTGAAAGATATAATTATCACTCCTTTTATTATTATAATTATTATCAAAACAATAATTATTATTGTTTTTCCAGTTATTATCATTATTGCAATTATTATTATTATAATTCTATTATGTATACCAAAATGATTTCCTTTTCGAATATGAAAAATTGCGTTACTGTCTGTCTCTAGACTTCTTTCGATAGTTATGCATCTTTCTACGGCTTCGTTTAAAGTTTTTGGCGGCTTTGACAATAAAATATTCTGATATTCCCTATTTACGCCTTTTACAAAAATATTCAGAGACATACTCTCATTAACTTTATAAATTACATTCTTTTCTAGTTGTTTTGGGTTATTTAATGTTTTTATTTCAAAATAACTCAACTGATCGGAAAGTTCAGCTGTCATCTCTCTTAATTCTGATATATTCAGTCTATTTTGTTTAAGCGCACTGAATTCACTTAAAACTTGCTGTACATTTTTTGGATTAGGGTAAGCTTTTTCCAATGAATTCTTCAGCTCTTAAAATGTTGCAGGCTTATTTGAGCGACCAAGTATGCTGCGAACTGCGGGCTGATAATTTAAAATTGTAGACATATTTTACATAAACTACTAAATAACTCTGATTGCGTTATAAAATCCTGTAATTGATTAAAATTACTTTTAAAAATTTGTATGTTTTTACCTACCATATTAATATCAATATAAGACATTTTTGGCAAATTTTCTTCTATCCTTTTTATGGAGAAATTTCAACTTTCAAAATTAAAAAAAAATTTTTAAATATTTTTTCATAATAAGATTATTTATTTCTATTTTTTTTTCATAGTAATTGTTGAATTTTTCTTTTAAAACCCGACAATGTTCTTATTTTAAATTTTATCTACTTTACTTTTTATTTTTATTTTACTTCAAATTTTATATTTTAAAAGTTTAATATTTCTTAAGTGTTCACCACGTTATTTTCTATTTTTATTTTTTTTTATTAAATTTAAATTTTCCAACACTAAAATATTCATTTCATATACAGTTACCATATAAATTTATTGTACTCGATCGTGTTATACTTATTTTAGTACATATGAAATACCCTCTGATCATAGCACTAATCTATTACAAATATGTTTGCGAAAGATGCATTAAGCAACAAGTGATTGACTGACGTTTCAGTCAATGAATGATAACAATGCCAGTCGCGTGGGCGTAAAAAAATTTTCGCGAGTGCTTAAAGAAAAAAAAGTTAAAAGTGATGAAGTGTTAACAGTTTGTATATAAAATTTATTAAAAGAATGGGTAAATATTTTTATACCCCCACGCGTACTGCGTAAGGGGTATATTAATGTTGTCACGAAGTGTGTAACGCCCAGAAGGAGGCGTGGTAGGTATAGAAAAGTAAATATATTCTTGATCAGCATCACCACCCGAGTTGATTTAGCCATGTCCGTCTGTCTGTCCGTCTGTCCGTCTGTCCGTCTGTCCGTCTGTCTGTCTGTCGACACGATTACAGCCGTAATTTTCAAGCTATCGAAATGAAACTTCATATTTAATTTTTTTTTTAAAAAGCGAAGATCAAGTTCGAGAATGGGCTAGATCGGATGAAAACCACGCCCACCTCCCATACAACCTCAATAATGAAAACTCTATAAAGAGGCTAATATTTAAGCTACAATACTGAAACTCGGTATTTGTGTATTCTATGTGAAAACTGAGGTGTGTAAGAAAAATTTGGCGTTATCCACCCACTAACACGCCCACCTCCCATACAACCCCAAAATTGAAAACTATATAAAAAGACTTCTGTGGAAGCTAAATACACAAAATTAGGTATTTATTCATTTTATTTTAAAACTAAGGTGTGTTAGAAAAATAGGTGTCATCCACCAACGAACACGCCCACCTCCCATATAACCCCAAAATTGAAAACTATATAAATAGGGTTTTATCAAAGCTACAAAAGTAAAATTTGATATTTATTCATTTTATGTCAAAAATAAAGTGTCTTAGAAAAATGGGCGTCATCCACCCACTAACACGCCCTCCTCCCATACAAACCTAAAATTGAAATCTATATAAAGAAGCTTCTGTCGAAGCTACAAAAATAAAATTAGGTATTAATTAATTTTATATCAAAAATAAGACGTGTTAGAAAAATGGGCGTTATCCATTCACGAACACGCCCACCTCCCATACCTCCCCAGATTGAAAACTTTATAAAAAGGCACATCTTTAAGATTGTTTTACACTTACGAATCAGCCGTGGGGGTATTTTAACTTCGGCCAAGTCGAAGATGTACCTTACTAGTTTTTGTTTTAGTTCATTTTCTTTCAGGTAAGTTTTAGTTTTAAATTTAATAAGATAATAATAATATAAAAACACTATTTAGACCTCTAAATAATTCATGTGCCTTGTTTTTGTGTGTGTGTGTGTGTTTGATTTTGCTGCTTTGATTTCTCGAGCTCCAGCTCATAAGAAAGTTCTTCCCAGAATCTGAATGGGATCAGAAAATCTTTCGGTTTTTCCGCGTTTATTTAGGCTTTTAAATTGGCCAATTTTGTTCTAATTTATAAATTCGGTCACTTTGCCTGGACGTGTGTGTTGATGTTACGTTTCGTTTGTGCCGCTGGTACGCCACGATGTCAGTTTTCTCGAACCCGGGTATGTCGGTATGTGTCGGCAATCTGCAATCGCGAATAAAATTCGGTCCGAATTGAGCAGGATCGCCATGTAGTGTTCGGGTTTTAAATTGTTTGATTTAAGTTTCTTTTGTTGCGCGAAATTTTTGTCTTGCTTATTTAAATTTTTGTGACGGGTTTAAAAACGCGGTGTGTTTTTAATATTATGAGGCCCTGCCTAATAATTTGCCGGCGCTTAAAAACGTCACTGGCTCTTTATTATTTATGTTATTAGCCTGAGCAGATAGAGCATTCATCATTACATTAGGCTTGAAATTAAAAGACAGCAGATGAATGCTAGTTACTGATTAGTTCATTTCGAGGCTTGCACCTCCTTAAAAAATGAAATAACAGGATTTTGATGATAGTCAAATTCATTAATTTTAATAATAAATATATAATAACTTAAAATAAATAAATAGAGTTTTAAATTTATACAAACAAAATTGTTATACTACTTTGAGTATAAACAACAGCTAGTGATGTGCGTATAATAAGTGTGATAGTGCAGGTGGTTATAGTGTACTCTACAACACGTAGTTAATGAAGTTTGATTAAATTTTACGAAGGTCAAGTTTAGGCGAGCGTGCTAGCGGTAAAGTTTGCTGACCAAACCAGCTAGAACATTTTTTATTTAAAATACATGTATTACTTATTTCGATGGTTTTTTCTGATCAATGTGTTAATGAAACAATAAGAATTAGAATATAAATCATTAAATTAATGTTTTTGATACTTGCACTGTCAGGATGCGAACCTTCGTCCTCGGCATACCAGTATAGCACACTTCCACTATTGGTTACGATAAGTTAACTGTAGCAAAACATATTTAAAACTTATAATCTTAAAAAGTGTCAGTAAATCTTGACAAAAACATGCATTTTTTATAAAATTCTTGTAAAACCGTTTTAATGTTATTTTAATACTATGTTAAAGCGTTCATTGTTGTTTCTCAAACATTTCGTATTACTTTTGCATTTTAAAATGTGCGTTTTGTGTCGTGTAGAATGTTTTTGAAAATATTAATTTTAGCCTTCATTATTGTTTACGTGACCACGTAACCCTGTGGTCAATGAACACAGCCGCACCCAACCATCTACCCACTGTTGTGGCAAACAGGGCGCTGCAGTCATCACGGAGGTCGGCTCGCTCGGCACCTTCGTCAAATTTGTGGGATTATACAATTTTATCCCAGTATTTGGAAAAATCCATTTCTGTTGGAAATATTTAACTCTTGCGGTACTGCTTAACCCTTTGCGACCCATTAAACCGGTTTTTAACATTTTTCGCAATTTTCATACAAGTTATTAATAAATTTACCCTTGCTCTGTATATTAACCAAAAAAACATCTCGAAAAATTCTCGAAAAAAATTATTTTCTCGATAACTCTCTTTGGGAATATATCGTTATTTGTATTTTTATACAATAAAATACCCAGAAATAATTTTTTTTCAACTATTTTAAACAATTTTACGACAGCTTAGGGGTTTTCAATTCTGGAACCCAAGTTTTTTGAATTGAGTACTTTTTCCAAAATCAAAAAATTTATTTTGCGTCAAAAATTCTCAAGTGAGGTAAAATCATTCTTTAACCTTTGGTGCTTTGATTAACCCATTCAGCGCATTCAAACCCACCCACCCATTTGAAGATTTTACAGAGATTTTTTGAAATTTTGAATACATTTTTTTCTGAATCAGGTACTCAATTTAAATTCAACACTTTCCACTCCGATTGATAAATTACCCAACCCAACCCAACCATCTTCATATAAACAGCTGATTTCACATGTCTCTCAAGACATTTGTTCATTTTTCAAATGACATTGTTGAGCTTGAGTTAGCACTTGAGTTAGCACTTTTCGAAAAATTTCAAGCGGTCTATGAGGATCTTAGAGAAAAACCCGACACTGAACCCTTGGACAAGGATAAGCTGAGGGAGAGGTACAGGAAGGCGTACCAGTCATACGTGCGCTTTAGTGCTTCAATGAGTGAGCAGATTGAAGCAATGAAGGCACCCACGATGTAACCCAAACCATCACCTTCAGCAGTTAACCCAGCAGCGGAATATCACCCAATGATCCATCTCCCACCCTGTGATACGGACGTTTTCCATGGCGACTATGTCACGTGGCCCACGTTCAGAGATTTGTTTACGGCCTCTACATAAAAAACTCCCGCATAAGTAACGTGGAAAAACTTTTCCACTTACTTCAAAAAACCCGCGGTGAAGCCCGAGACAAAGTTAAAAATGCGCCTTTAACTAATGAGGGATTTTTTTATGGCATGGGGAAATCTCATCGACCAGTATGTGAACAAGCGAATGCAAATAAATGCTCAACTCAAGACCCTACTCAATTTGACACAGATCCATATAGAGACAGGGAGCTCTATTAAAAAGTTACAGAGGACAATAGATAACTCTGTCTTCACCCAACAAACTCTTGGCATTGATACAGATAGTTGGGATCCAATTTTATACCAAAAAATACATTAGAAGACTTTGAAAAGTCTCTGATAGATAATTCAACAATTCCTCAGTGGAAAAGTGTAGACGCGTTTCTTACCCACAAATTTAAGACCCTAGAGTCTGTTGGCGATATAAAGCTTTTCTCTTCTATATCACCCTCAAAGCCAAGTCAACAGAATGTGCCCGCTCATAATGGCCCCAACAGGTGGGGAGAAAGAAGGGTAAATTCATACCACATGAATATTGCCTCAAACCCTACCCCAAAATCAACCCAACAATTTGTAGCTAAACAAATTAAAAATAATGACCCTTAGCCATCGATTCCCAGCACCCAATGGAAAGTTGATGGTGCTATTTGCAGACTTTGCAATAGCAATCACCCTCTTCGTGAGTGCCCAGGCTTCATATCCATGAAAATAGATGAAAGGATAGCGACAGTGAAGCGTGCTGGATGTTGCTTCAATTGTCTAGCTGTTTCACATGGAATTAAGGATTGCAAGAGTGAATACAGCTGCAGAATATGCAAGAAGAGGCACCTTTCCTCATTGCATAAGAGTACATAAGATGTGAACCCAAGCACTTGTGCACAAGTGCAGGAAGCAGCTCAACAAGCAAGTTCTACACGGCAGGCATTCAGACCCAAATACAGTACACTTACTCTACACACACCCAAGAGCTCGAAACCCAAAAAGTGAATTCTCACTTTGCGGCCAGCAGAAAATAAATCCTCCTAGGAACAGCGATGGTCAACTTGGAACACGTTCTATATGCGATGCACGCGCCCTCATCGACTCAGGATCAGAGGCAACATTTCTTACGGAGCAGCTTAGAAAGCGTATTGGCTTACCCACAAAAACTGTAGGCACTCAAGTCACTGGTCTCAACCAGGCAGTGTCAGCAAACCCAACAAGAGCCTGCACAATAATTATACGCTCTTCTAAAAACCCTCAATTTAGAGTAGAAACCCAAGCTCTAGTATTGAAAACCCTCACAAGCGATTTGCCCACACACACTATAGATGCAAAGCTTGCTGAAACCCTGGCTGGCCTTCAAATGGCAGATACACAATTTTATGAATCTCGACCCGTAGATATCATAATTGGTTGTGACATTTACCCAAAAATCATGTGCGATGGTGTAAAACGAAATATTTGCGGATCACTCTTGGCGCAAGAATCCGAATTTAGTTGGATTCTCTCAGGACCTCTTCCTCATGAACCACAGTCAACAACCAGCAACATTGTTGCATACTACAACAAAGTCGACCCAGATGACTTTTTGGCTCGGTTTTGGGAAGTAGAAGAAGTTCAAAAAACATCTTCACTATCAGCTGAAGATAAGCAATGTGAAGAATTTTACAAAAACACAACACGCCGTAACCCTAATGGGCGCTATGTAGTAAAATTACCCTTCAAGAATCCTAACTCATTGGAACTTGGAAACTCAAGACCCATCGCTATGGCGCAATATTTACGCAATGAAAAGTCATTACTCAAAAAACCTGAACTCTAGGTAGAGAATGATCGAGTCATGTGCGAAAACTTGCAACTCGGCCATATGAAAGCGATCACAAACCCATACTCCAACAAAGATAGACCCACCCATTACTATCTGCCACACCACGCAGTGATCAAACCCGTATTACACAGTATTACAACAAAATTAAGAGTTGTATTTAATGCATCAAACCCTACAGCTTCTCGAAAAAGCTTAAATAATGTAGTCCACATTGGTCCAACTCTACAACTAGACCTGGTCTTGTTGATCAGCAAGTGGAGGCTCTATGAGTTCGTTTTTAACGCTGACATAGAAAAAATGTACCGGCAAATTGAAGTCGACCCAGAAGACACAGCCTATCAGCGAATTTTATTCAGAAAGTCCATTGAAGAACCCATTCAGGACTATGAGTTGCAAACCGTGACATTTGGAGTCAATTGCGCCCCATATCTCGCCATCAGAACTCAACATCAATTTTCTGATGATGTGCGAGATCCACACCCTCATGCGTCGTATATATTACGCAATTGCATGTACGTAGATGACGTGCTGGCAGGAGCATATCAACTAGAAACCGCCAAGAGAACTCGTGACGAACTCATAGAAGCACTTAAATCAGCTGGATTCACACTCAGAAAGTGGACGTTGAACAAGACGCAATTATTACACGATCTATTCTATTCGCTGGAACGCTCGAAAAGACTCGTTCCTATTTCTCGTCCCACCCATTGAACACAAACCCGTTCATACAAAACGCGAAGTTTTATCTTCCATAGCCAAGTTGTTTGACCCGGCTGGCTGGTTAGCGCCAATTGTAATAGCAGCAAAAATTATTATGCAACAAGTCTGGCTAGATAAAACTGAGTGGGACGAGACCCTAAAACCGTTGACTCAACACAAATGGCAAAACTTTATTGATGGCTACCCTTCACTCAACAACATTGAAATTCCCAGATGGACCCAGTTTACACCCAAGTCAACGGTCACACTACATTGGATATAACATCTAATGAAATAAAAGTAGTACGAGAAAATCTAATAATATTGAGTCAGACACATGGATTTGCAGAAGAATATGCCTCATTGGCAAATATGCAGCCTATCTCAACAAAAAGCTCGATCTTAACCCTCACACCCTTTCTGAACTCAAAAGGCATAATTAGAGCAAATGGTCGCCTAGTCAAGTCGCCAGCTCTAACTTATAACGAGCGGCACCCAATTTTATTGCCATACCACAGTCGTTTAGCTTTTCTCTTGACGCACATGGCTCATTTGATCACCCTACACGCCGGTAACCAGTTACGTTGGTTGTTGTTTTTAAAACGTTTTGTTTTACTTTTGTAAATAAAAATAAGCATTTTCTTTTCTATATGGTGCTGAATATTTTTGAAAATAATCATTTTACCTTACTATATCATTGTAAAACGTTCGTTTTTGTTTTTAAAGCATTTCATTTTACTTTTGTATTTAAAAGTATGCGTTTTCATTGTTGTATGGCGTATACAACTAATCGTTTTTAAAATGTGCGTTTTACTTATTTTTGTTTTCTCAGTGTACTGTATTTTACATATTTGATCCAATTTTACACTGATTGATACATTGATACTGAAATAGTTATAAGTATTTGAAGTGTTACTCTCAGGTTTGGAGAACATCTTCTCCATATGAGATTATAAAGGTTTTCTACTACAAAGAAGCATATTGCAGTCACATATTTCGACATGAAGTTCTGTTCGATTTAAATCTGTATTATAAAATTCACCCAAATTTTTACAATTCTTTTCAAGATCGTTATCCGTATTATCCTTGCTTTATAAATTTTCAACGTCAAGTTAATACCCAAATTTAGAATTAAGATCCCTTAGTCACGTAAATTGTGAACTTATTTCCTGCTCAAGAACGCTTTTCATAACACGAGATTTTTCGCTTTCTGTGGAAAGGCCAACATTTCGAGTCAATTCTCAGAGATTCTTAGCGTTTTCGATATCCTCTTCACAAAACTTGTTTCGAATTTCTGTAAGTTCAGTCGCCAATTATTTGAGATCGTGGAAAGCTTCTCTAAACTTCATTAGGATCTTGTAATCTGAGCTGCACATAATCAATTCCTCTTCAGTTCATGCCAGAAATTTACTAAAGTTTTGATATTTAAATTCGGCTTATTTTGCAATAAGATTGCAGCTTCATTTCTGGTACCTCTCGTGGCAGTATTTGCATCTGCTAATTTTTCTAGTACAGATTACACTAATTCTAATAACAGATTCACGTTTAACAGTTTTTTTTGAAGCATTTTTTAACAATTCCCATCGTGATTATTTTTTCTCTATAGTTCTTTGCTGAACGCCAGATATGTGATTTGACATAAAGGCAGTATTATCATAGCATTGTACTTACAGTTGGATAACGTAACAATTGAATTAATTAAGTTAAAAACAAATTTTTTTCTAAAATTTTTTGTTTGTCTTGAGAATGATTTGGCGCCCCTCTGCGAGTGGCACCCGGGGCATGATAGACGCCCTGTCCCCCTCGCTACGCCACTGGTCGGAATACGGCTTCTCACCAGTGTTGCCGTTTGGATCCAAATGGATCCATTTGGATACTTTTTTACTTAAAAAATGTATGTATACTTATTTTATAGCCTTAGTGGAAATTTGGATACCTTTATTGAAAAATCTTATTAATATGATAATATCATCATATGAAATCAACAAAGCCCTGAGTTACCAAAATTTCAAAATCGAGTTTTTGATTGATTATGATGCACCGTATCGAAATACATGTTTAAGCAAAATGTATACACAAAAAAAAAAAAAACAAATTGGCCATTTCAGCCCTTGAAAGGACTTTGACCGAGCTTTTTCTTATGATCAATTGTGTTGTGTGTGTTATTAAAATGTTTGCACACAATTGACCGAGATCTGGACCTACATGTTTTATGCCGACTCCGAACGGCTAAAGTTCATGTTCTCAAGAAGCTTGACATGGCATTATTTACTCTCTGAGATTTGCCATTGTCTGCAGAGAGGTGGTGACCGATCAGAAAAATTTTTTTATTGAAAAAACTTTTCGCCGCGGCTGGGGATCGAACCCGGGCTCCAAGCCCGAATGTTTGCTTTATTTGATTTTTAAATTGATTATTTAAATTATTTTTCGGTTTTAAAGCGCGGTGTGTATTATTGTGTTATAGGCCCTGCCTAATAGTTTGCCGGCGCTTAAAAACGCCACTGGCTCTAATTATTTATATTATTAGCCTGAGCAGTTGAATGCTCAAAAGGCTTTGAATTGAAAGTTAGCAGATGAATGCTTAATACTGAATGTTTATTTTTGAGGATTGCACCTCCTTAAAAAGTAAATTAACAGTATTTTTATAATAGTCAAATTGAGTCAAAATTAGGCCTGTGCGAGTTGCTTCGAGTTCGAGTCGAGTCGAGTAGTGCAACTCGACTCGATTTTCGAGTCAAGTAAGTCGATTTTTCGAATAACTCGAAATTACGAGTTACTCGAGTGAACTCGAAGAATTATCGAGTTACTCGAGTTTTTTTTTGTTTGCACGTTCTCAATTTCACTCTCAATAATACATACCCAGTAGCAATTATGGCATAATAAGTATACAAGAAGATAAAATTAATGGAATATTGAAGACATGTACAATCTTCAATAAATGCATAAAATTATATAAATGATTGCTTACAATTTTTTAATATCTTTTTTATATCTTAACCGCAACCTCATTATCTCCATCTCTCAATCCTAGAGTGATATTATTTTAACGACTTAAACTCCAAAAACTTAAATTTTTATGCAAGAAATAGTACTCATATTTCAAACTGGTTTGGTTAGCGGAAATAGGGCAATAAATTTATTTTTTTATTGTATCAAGCTTAACAAACATCAAGGGCTATTTATCAAAGGCCAAACGTTAAAACATTGTAAATGCAATTTTAAAAACTTTACAGAAGAAACAAAAAGCTTTATTACCCATAATTTTTATTGGTTTAAGTTTAATTTTTTTTCAAGTGAGACAAAAAGTTACAAAAAAAAAATATGCATGGAAATTTGGAATTTATTTTTTTTCCAAAAATTTTTCAAAAATTATGTTGAAATTTTTTTTTTCCCAAAAATTTTTCAAAAAGTATGTTGAATATAATAAAAAATATAATTATAAAAAATGCAAGGAGAACTCAGGAAAGAAACATTGAGGAAGTTAGTGCTTGGATTCATTAACGTATTTTCAACTGGGGCTTTCCTCAATCTTCTCAGAACGACATCATAAGAATGACTCAAAGAATGAAAAAGGTCTGCCATCTCTCTGGAAGTACTTATAATTTGAATAAAGAATTTAGGTCAAGGCATCCAAGGACATTTTTTTTACTCTGAGAATTATATTAAGTCAACCAGTCAAAAGAATGATAGAGAGAGGTAGAGAGAAAAAGAAACAATACAAGGACATTTTTTCATATGCATTTTATTGAAATTTTTAGCTTAAAACAAACATCCAACAAGTCACACAAACTACAGATTTTTATGCAAAAATATAAGACTCGATACCGTTTGTGGCATAAGAGATGACCGTTTTTCGTTGGCAATATCGCCAGCTGAAGAAAAAAAGCCTCTCACTCTCGACTGACGTACATGGAATTGGTAGATATCTTAATGCCATGGATGAAAGGTATTTTCAAACTCTAACATTGCAAAACTTTTATGAAACTGAACTAATTTCAACCTTTATCTGACACAACTTTGTTCGAAATGAGTTGTTTATCTCAAATCAATGTTTTTCAGAATAACGGAAAAAGTTGAAGCATGAGTGAAATCCTGAATTTATTTCAATGTAAAAGAGTAATGTTCCTAATGAAACATGGCAACTCTGTACAAAAATAACTCAGCACAAATAAGTGCTGAGTAAACAATAATGAGTTTGATGTTAACCTTGAACGCATTGCACTGTGTGTCAAATATGAATATACCAGTAGAAAAATAAAATATATGTTCAATATAAATACATGTTATTTATTTTAATGGTAAAATATTCTAATAAGCTTACAATGTTTACTTCAATATGGAAAAATTATGCACATATTTTTATGCTTTATTTTTTAATGTAACGAAGTACTTGGAAGGTGTTTTACTGTGTAAATCAATATATATATATATAATCTGAGAGTGAAGGCTTATTTATGACATTTATACATGTCAATTTTTAATTTCTGCTCTTCATTATGTATGATAATTTATGATAGCTAAGCCATAAACTTTATTTTATTAATACAAAGAACTACTTGAAGGCATGGAAATGAAATCTACATGATTAATTTGTAAATTGTTACATTGTAATCAGCTTCGATTAATAAGTGTTTCAATATTGAAACCCACTAGGAAATGGAAATGGAATATGGAAATTCAAGCAAGGGAAGTGCTTTAGGATTAAATAAAATACAAATTTAATAATGTAATCATAAACTACCATAACGTACACAGAGGTTTCTTATATGCGGCATTTTTTCTATAGAGCGTAAGCTTACTTACTTACTTACTTAGGTGGCCATAACAACCCGTTGACGGGTTACGGCCGACTTCATCAGTTCTCGCCAGGCGTCTCTGCTTCGCGCGCGCCGTCTCCAATCTCTTTCACCAAGCGCGGCAAGGGCTTCCTCGGCCTGGTCAATCCATCGGAGGCATGGTCTTCCTCTTCGTCGTCGACCCTCGGCTTTCGCCTCAAACACCTTTTTCGCTGGAGCTTCTTCATCCATACGAAAGACATGACCCAGCCAACGTCGTCGCTGAATTGTTATACGCTGGACTATGTCAATGTCGTCGTAGAGCTCGTACAGTTCGTGGTTCATTCGAATGCGATAGTCGTCGCCAACTCGAACAGGACCAAAGATTTTGCGGAGAACTTTCCTCTCGAACACCGCAAGAGCGGCTGCATCTGTTTGCGATACCACCCATGCCTCAGCGCCATAGAGAAGCACAGGTATGATGAGCGTCTTGTAGAGTGTTAGTTTTGTCGATCGATAGAGGGCTCTAGAACCTAATTGCTTACTTAGCCCGTAGTAGCACCTATTAGCAATTGTTGTTCTTCGCTTTATCTCCAGGCTGACATTGTTGTTGCTGTTTACGGTGGTGCCAAGGTATGTAAACTCCTTGTCAACTTCAAAGTTATATTTGCCTGCTGTAACATGGGAGCCTAGATGCCGCACTTCCCTATTTGCAGACAGCATATACTTTGTTTTGCCCTCGTTCACCGTCAAACCCACTTTGGCTGATTCCTTTTCGATAGCGGCGAAAGCAGCGGTTACATCTCTCTTGGTTCTGCCGATAAAATCGATATCATCAGCATACGCAAGGAGCTGGACATCTTTGTAGAAAATGGTACCATTTCGATGTACACCTGCCTTTCGTAGGATCCCCTCCATGATGAAATTGAAGAGATCGCATGAAAGCAGGTCGCCTTGTCTGAAACCTCGTTCGGTATTAAAGGTTTCGGAGAGGTCATTTCCTACCTTGACGGAGCTGCATGTATTGCTCAACGTCATCTTGCAGAGCCTTATCAACTTTGCAGGTATACCGAACTCAGACATTGTTGCGTACAGGCAATCCCGAATAGGGCTATCGAACGCAGCTTTGTAATCAACAAAGAGATGATAGGTGTCGATTTGGTTTTCGTGGGTTTTCTCCAGGATTTGGCGTAGTGTAAAAATCTGGTCTATGGTGGACTTGCCAGGACGAAAGCCACACTGATAAGGTCCAATCAGTGTTTTGGTATGCGGCTTCAATCTTTCACACAATACGCTCGAAAGAACCTTGTATGCGATGAAAATAAGACTGATACCTCGGTAATTGGCGCAGATTGTCGGGTCTCCTTTCTTAAGTATAGGACAAAGCACACTGAGATTCAAATCTTCGGGCATGCTTTCCGCTAGCCATATTTTGCTGATGAGTTGATGCATGCACCTTATCAATTCACCGCCGCCAGTTTTAAACAATTGAGCAGCCAAGCCGTCAGCACCTGCGGCTTTGTTGTTTTTGAGTCGCTGGATAGCAACTTTAACCTCGTCATGGCTAGGTGGTGGAATTTCCACTCCATCATCGTCGATTGGTGGTGTCAGACTGCATTCTCCAAGGGCGGAATTGTTGGTATCGTCGCCTGCAAGCAGATTGGAAAAATGCTGTCTCCATAATTTCAATGCGCACTGCGTATCTGTTACCAGATCACCATTCTCATCTCTACAAGTGGATGCTCCGGGCTTGAAACCTTGGGTTAGACGCTTAACCTGCTGGTAGAATTTTCGAGCATCCTTCTTGCCCTGGTACACCTAAATTTTTTCTCGCTCACGCTTTTCCTGCTCTCTTTTTTTACGTCTGAAAAGGCATCTCTCTTCCTTCCTCTTATCGCGATAGTTTTCGTGCATGGCTCGCGTTGCAGCTGACTGCAGCGTCTTTTTATATGCGGCGTATTTTGCTGCTGTCGCGTCGCGACACTCCTGGTCATACCAATGGTTGCGAGGTTGCGGGCGCCGAAAACCAATGACTTCTTCAGCAGCAGTGCGCATGCAGTGGGATATATGCGCCCAAAGTCCGCCAGCGTCGTCGAGGCAAGAGTAAGGTTGGTTGAGCTTAACCGAGAGTTGAGCGGAGTAGGCCTCGGCGGTCCGTTGTGATAGCAGCTTATCGCCATCAAGGTTTCATTGCACACCTGTGCGTACATTCTTCGCATTGCACAATCGCATGTGGATCGTGGCTGCAACAAGATAATGGTCGGAGTCAATATTGACCCCCCGAAATGTGCGCACATCCAGTACACTTGAAGCGTGCCTTTCGTCGATCACAACATGATCAATTTGGTTTCGCGTTTTTTGATCCGGGGACAGCCAGGTTGCCTTTTGGATATCGGGGTGTTGGAATCTGGTGCTACTTACTACCATGTTTCGCGCCGCGGCGAAGTCGATCAGTCTTAGACCGTTATTCGAAGTGGTCTCGTGGAGACTGAACTGACCGACAGTGGATCCAAAGATGCCTTCTTTTCCGACCTTCGCGTTAAAATCGCCGAGAACTATTTTTACGTCGTGGGCCGGGCAGCGATCATACACGTTCTCTAGGCTCGCGTAGAAGGTGTCCTTGACAGCATCGTCCTTTTCCTCCGTCGGTGCATGTGCGCAAATTAGGCTGATGTAGAAGAATTTCGCCTTGATGCGGATTGTCGCCAGCCTTTCGTACACAGGTGTGAACCGGGAAACAAGATGGCGTAGTTTCCAACTTACGACGAATCCGCATCCAAATTCGCGCTTCTCCGCATGGCAGCTGTAGTAGATATCGCAGTCTGCTCTCTTAGAGCAGCCTTGTCCTTTCCATCGCATCTCCTGGATGGCGGTGATGTCAGCCTTTATTTTTTCGAGGGCTTCCGCCAGTTGGACAGTGGCACCTTCCCTATAAAGGGTCCGGACATTCCAGGTGCATATCCGTATATCATTGTCCGTTTTTTATTTGCGGTGGTCGTCAACGTAGTGGGGGTTCATATCCGAGGCTGATTTTGTTTTCATTGGGAAGTTATAATGTGGTTGGGACCCAAACCCTACGCACATTCCATTTTTAAGGTCTTGAACGGACCCCTCAAGCTTATAGTCTAGAGGAGACCTCGCCGCTCGAGTAACTCGACTCGACTCGAGCCGAGTGAAAATGACAAAGTACTTTGAATGCCACTATCCTTTTCTCATGTAAAATCGGTCGCTTATTCCGAAAAAAAAATTTTTTTTTTTTCTGTCACTCCGTTTTCGAGATATTGCCCACTGTAGGGTTTTCAACGAAAAAAAAAAGTTGGTTCCACTTAATTGCATATATCTCCAGAACCAACAACAGTAATCAAACAAATGATATATCAAATAAAAGCTAATAAAATTTTTTACAAATAATGCAAACACCATTTTTTGGTCGAGTTGTTAGTTTTGGTGGAATAAATTCAAATTTCGGGGATTTTCTTTATTTTTCAGAAAAAATTCCAAAAAAAGACAAAATAGTTGCAAATTTCGTTAAGAAATCAAAATATTTTATTACTTTTGATATTTTTTACTAAAAGCCTTTATTTTTCCAAAAAAAAATAAGCTATTGTTGAAGAAAATCTATTGAGAAATGAAAAAGTTGTGTTTAATGGAACGAAATCACCCAAATTGTGTGATTATCAATTTATGCATTTGGACTTATTTTATTGCCATAAAAAAAAAAATGAGAACTAAAGGTTGTTGTAATAAAATCATATATTCTTCATTTTTATTGTTCTTTTAATAATTTACATTATTTTTACATTATTTAAATTGTATATAATTATTATTAATAATTTTTATTGTTGCATTAAATCATTTATATTGTTATTTACATTGTAAATAATTTTTATTTATCATTCAGAAATTCAAAATGATTAGAATTCTTGTTATGTTGTTTATTTAATTCGGGATCGGTTTCTCTGATGAGAAAACAACATTAGTCGCCCATCATTCCTTCGTCCCAAAATCCTTGGTACCGATTCTCAATTGCTTTCATCTGTTGGTGGAATCTTTCCCCATGCTCGTCGCTCTCGTCACCGAGATTCTTCGGAAAAAAATTCAAATGGGAGTGCAGAAAGTGAATTTTCAGAGACATATTTACGCCCATTTTTTTATAGTTCTTGAGCAACTCGTTGACTATTTTCTCGTAAGATTCACTTTAATTGTTCCCGAGGAAGCTAGAAACAGTCGTCCTAAAAGAATCCCACGCCGCTGCCTCAACTGGTGACAATAGTTCTGCGAATTGAAGATCGCTTAACACCTTTTTATTTGCGATCCAACGAAGACACCTTCTTTTATCTTGGCATCAGAAAGATTTGGAAAAATCGTTTTCAAACATGTGAATGCTTCGCTTTCTTTGTCTAACGCCTTGACAAAGTTTTTCATAAGTCCAAGTTTGATGTGCAGCGGTGGGAGAATTATGTTTTCTTTTTGACGAGTAGAACGTTTTTGACGTTGCTCTCTCCAACTTTCGACTCAATCCTTTCTGCCCAGTCCTTTTTGTAATAGTGGTTTACCAACGACGTGGTGTACCAACGACTTTGATATCAGAACATATTTTCCAGTCGTGTTATTCATATTTAATACTGCCATCAATAAACAAACGCCACTCTTTGGGAATGTACGGCTGACCGAAGGTATTAAATAAGCCAGGAATGACTACGCAATAGCAGATATTGTCATTCTTTGTAAAGTGTATAGCAAACGGTTTTTCACGATTTCTGAAGTATGTCACCTTAACATTGGGTCTCAAAAAGTTGAATTGTTGCATACGAGAAGATTCCACCAACAGATGAAAGCAATTGAGAATCGGTACCAAGGATTTTGGGACGAAGGAATGATGGGCGACTAATGTTGGTTTCTCATCAGAGAAACCGATCCCGAATTAAATAAACGACATAACAAGAATTCTAATCATTTTGAATTTCTGAATGATAAATAAAAATTATTTACAATGTAAATAACAATATAAATGATTTAATGCAGCAATAAAAATTATTAATAATAATTATATACAATTTAAATAATGTAAAAATAATGTAAATTATTAAAAGAACAATAAAAATGAAGAATATATGATTTTATTACAACAACCTTTAGTTCTCAATTTTTTTTTTTATGGCAATAACAATTTGGTGATTTCGTTCCATTAAACACAACTTTTTCATTTCTCAATAGATTTTCTTCAACAATAGCTTATTTTTTTTGGAAAAATAAAGGCTTTTAGTAAAAAAATATCAAAAGTAATAAAATATTTTGATTTCTTAACGAAATTTGCAACTATTTTGTCTTTTTTTGGAAATTTTTCTGAAAAATAAAAAAAATCCCCGAAATTTGACTTTATTCCACCAAAACTAACAACTCGACCAAAAAATATTGTGTGCATTGTTTGTAAAAAATTTTATTAGCTTTTATTTGATATATCATTTGTTTGATTACTGTTGTTGGTTCTGGAGATATATGCAATTAAGTGGAACCAACTTTTTTTTTTCGTTGAAAACCTTACAGTGGGCAATATCTCGAAAACGGAGTGACAGAAAAAAAAATAATTTTTTTTCGGAATTAGCGACCGATTTTACATGAGAAAAGGATAGTGGCATTCAAAGAACATATTGGCTGTAAACCAGTGTAATTATTTGTTAAACGCAAAGGGCCTACTGTATCTATCGATACGACTTCGAAACTAGTTCCTGGCGTGTTTGTTATTGTTAGTTTTTCTTTTGTATGTTTTATTTGTTTATTTATTTTGCATTTTTCGCAATTATTTATGAATTTCTTTATCAGTTTACACATATTTTTCCATATGTATCTTTGCTTTATTTTTAAAATTGTTTTTCTAATCCCCATATGACCTCCGTGGGTCGAATTATGATATTCCTCAATTATACTTTTCTGTTTTTCTATATCTATTACTTTTTCCGGTTCTCTAAAAATCAATATCTTTAAATTTTCTTTATCTCTTTTCAAACTATTATAAATCTTTTTAAATTTTTCTTTCTCTACCGTTTTAAATATTATATCATTCGCATTTAATGCTAATTCTTCTATTCCTAACTTATGCATTTTTGACGACAGTTTCTCCAGAGTCAGCTGTGTGAACAAAGGATTATCGCTGCATCTTGCAATTACTTCATTATTTTCTATATATATTGTGGTTCCCTTAAAATCTTTTTCTGTTATAAATTTAAGCTTTCTTATTTTGTTTACATCCGATATCGATGTACATTCCCAAGCAATTAGTTGATCAGACGTTTTGCTGGAAAGACATTTTTTGTTGTTAAAATCCGAGTTTTTTGTATGGTTATTTTTATCCATACTCCTCGTTATGGCTAGTATTTGTTAACTTGCATGTTCCAATCCGGGTGGAATCATTTCTTTTTGTTTACATCTATTAAATGTTATTCGCGATAATGCGCTTTTATTGGCAGTGGTTTGTTCTGCTTTATATTTATTTAAATTATTTGACAATAATGGGTAAAATGAATTCTTTTTCATTTAGTATTAAAGTGAGTGTAAATGTTTCAAAATCTATTTTTGACATGAATTTTTCTAGAATATCTCGCCCTACGATTCCATCTGTTGCGATTGGAAAATCGTCTTCAACTATATGAAAATTATGCTGAATTTGCTCTGTTTCTACTTTCAAATCTAAATTGGTTGTACTAATGCATTCAATTTCCTCACTCGTTATACCTGTTAGTGTTGAAATATTTCTTGTGTTAATATTATATATATTATTGAATTTACAAATGGAGATGTCAGCTCCAGTATCTACTAAAAATTTTAGATCTTTGTTCGTATTTCTACATTTTAAAATGATGTAATTTGATAAATTTTTTGAAATTTTGTATACTAATTTTGGCCTCTGCGGGTACAATTCTCTGCTACCCGGCCTTAAATTTTTTCCCTGGTATTTTAAATTATTTTCAGTGTTTGAATATCTGTTTGAGTTAAAATTCTGATTTTTGTTATTGTAATAATTGTTTTGATAATTATTATTTTGAAAATTCTTGTTTCTATAAAAATTCCTGTTTGTATTATTGTTGTTATTGAAATAAGTATTTCTAAAATTTCTGTTATTAAAGCCATTTTTATTATTATAGTTGTAATTATTGTTAAAAAAATTATTGCTTTGATAGCCATAATATTGATTCCTTTTATTATTATAAGTATTATTATAACAATAATTATTATTATTATAGCAGTTATTGTTATCATTATTGTTATTATTATTATTATAATTATTATTATTATATTGGTTTTGGTCATCATGGTACCTTTTATTATGTATACCAAATTGATTTCCTTTTCGAATATGAAAAATTGCGTTGCTGTCTGTTTAGACTTCTTTCAGCAGTCATGCATCTTTCTACTGCTTCGTTAAAAGTTTTTGGCGGATTTGCCAATAAAATATTCTGATATTCCCTATTTACGCCTTTTACAAAAATATTCAGAGACATACTCTCATTAATTTTATAAATTACATCTTTTTCTAATTGTTTTGGATTATTTAATGTTTTTATTTCGAAATAACTTAACTGATCGGAAAGTTCCGCTATTTTCTCTCTAAATTCTGATATTTTCAGTCTATTTTGTTTAAGTGCACTGAATTCACTTAAAACTTGCTGTAAATTCTTTGGATTAGGGTAAGCTTTTTCCAATGAATTCTTCAGCTCTAAAAATGTTGCAGGCTTATTTGAGCGTCCAAGTATGCTGCGAACTTGGGCTGATAATTTAAAATTATAGTCGTATTTTATATAAATAGGTCTATCTTCATCTTTAATAAGATCATGCAATAACTCTGATTGCGTTATAAAATCCTCTAATTGATCAAAATTACCCTTAAAAACTTGTAGGTTTTTACCTACCATATTAATGTCAAAATAAGACATTCTTGGCAAATTTTCTTCTTCCCAAATGTTGGACAAATCTAAATTTTCAATATTATTTTCCGACAATTTTTCTTTTTTTTTTTTAATAGTTAAACTATTTATTATTATAATTATTTCTTTTTAATAATTGTGAAATTTTTCTTTTACAATTCGACAATTTTCTCTATTTTTTATTTCTTCTACTTCAAGTTTTAATTTTTCAAAAGTTTTGAATTTGTTACTTATGTATTCACATTTAATTTAAATTGTTCCAACACTTGAATACTTTTATTTATTGCTTCCATGTAAATTCATTCTATTAGAGTGACATATACATTTAAGTATGTATGAAACACCCTTTGATCGTAGCAACAAGTGATTGACTGACGTTTCAGTCAATGAATGAAAACAATGCCAGTCCTTAATTAGTAAAATAACAGTATTTTGCTAATGGTCAAATTGAGGTTAAAATGATAAATATATAATAACTTAAAATAAATAAATAGAGCCTTAAATTAAATATAAACAAAAAAGTTATACTACTTTGAGTATAAACATAGTATAGTGATGTGCTTAAAATTAGTGTGATAGTGCAGCTGGTTACAGGGTACTCTACACTTGACAACGCTTGGAGTTTCCAACTGGCACCAGCAAGCGCACGACAAAAGAGGCTGGCACAATTTTTAGACGTGGCCAAAACCGACCAACGGTTGTAAGTGCCATCTAAGTAATTAAGTAAGGTTATTATGATTGGCATCCAAAGCATAATTTTTTTTAAAACAAAATTATAAATAACGCATTTGCATTTGTCTCCGAATGTTTTAGTTGAACTTAAATATTATAATACATCCTTTAAATGGTTTTTTCCATTATATTAGTCAGACTGGCAAAAGCTAAGCAGCGCATGTAAACGTAGGAGGGATGTTTTTTTAATCTTTTTTTGGCCTTAATGATGGGAATAATACCTCAAAAAAAATTTTTCGCGATTATTCTAGCCTAGCCATTGAAAGGGTTAAAAAAAGTTTAAGTTCCGCATGGGTTAAAAATGTAGACTTTAAATTGTAATAGTCCTATCCGTTAGATAAAAATTTTATTCCGTGGCTCAGTTGGTTAAGCAGTCGTCGATTTGATTTGATGAATCAAATGACCTTGGTTCGATTCTCAGCCTGACTGTTTTAAATAAATTTTTTTATTTTTATATGATTTCAATCTTATATTATTAATTATTTAATGTCAAAAGTGCATAGTGCAACATATTTATTTTTTGTCACATTCATTGCTTGTGTAAATGTAAGCAATATACAACTTTTATTACCCTTTTAGTTATTTTGTATTCAATTTTCAACCCAAGGTACTATAATTCAAATTTCATTCTAAATTTATTAAATTTACGTTCATCTTTGACTAAAACAATGTCTTGTACTTTTAATCGTATCAATTCTAATGAAAAAAGGATAAAAATAAAAGGATAAAAAAGGATCAAAATGTAAATTTAACCAAAATACAGCTATTATTACCTTTTTAGTTATTATGGATTCAATTTTTAACCTAAGGTACTATAATTCAAATTTTATTCTAAATTTATTCAATTTACGTTCATCTTTGACTAAAACAATGTCTTGTACTTTTAATCGTATCAATTCGAATGAAAAAAGGATAAAAAATGTCCAATGTATTGTTTAAAAATTACTCTAAGAGTTTTAACCGTGTAGTGGTTGTACTATTGTGGGCTGTATGGGAAGTGGGTTTTTTGTAGAACCTCTATAAATAGGTTTATATACCTAGAGCTACAGATTTTAAACTTGGTATGTCTGTTTGTTACATCAAAACTAAGATATGTACAAGTTGTGAATTTGTCCCTTTATCCGCCCACGGAGGGCCAATTGAAAAATGTTTAAACTTTTTTGTTTTAAGACCTATTTAAAAAATTCGTTGACTAAATTTGATCTTAATTCATTTCGAATTTTTATAAGGCATTTAAAATTTTGTAAGCTTGCCACAACTTAAAGTGAATGAAACTAACAATTTTCCGGCTTTTTACAATTTTATAGTTCAAGAGCTTTTTATTATATACAAAATAATTATTTGACCTAATAAGACAAAAATTTTTGCAGCAGATTTTGAAACAATATCTCGAACGGCTTAGAAGTTATGAACGATTAAGTGAAAATGTATATTAGAAAAAAGTGAGATTGAGAAAAACGTATCATTTGGCCATTGTAATTTTATTTTGGTGGAAAGTTTATTTGTTCCTTGAAATTACAAAAAAAAATGCACTCTTTGAGATGTGAGCAAATTAAATTTTTTTCACAACGTAGGAAATCGAGCAAAAATATTCTACTTTTAAAAAGCGCTTTCCAATAGCCCTTCAACGACAGATGACGGCGATATGATTTATTGTATGTGACTCCATTTCAAGATTTCTTTTAATATCAAAAATCCATTATTGTATGTTTTTCGAAAAACTGAAGCTCAAAAATAAAAACAAAAAAACACCCGCACACTGTAATAGTGCACTGCGGGAGTGGAACTAACAATCTATAGATTGATAGACAGAAGCTCTATCCACTGAGCTACATTATTATACTAAGCATCGCAAGATAAACATAATATATTCGGCAGGAAAATAAACATATTTATTATATGCGTGAAAACTCGGAACAACGAATTTTCTCAGAGATGAGACCTAGCTGGATCGATTTTTCATCCCCCTCTTTATCTATATTGTAAATTTCATCGAAATCGTTGGAGCCGATTTTGAGAACGCAATTGCAAATATACATACAAATATCGAGCCATAACCGCGAAAAAGATGTAACCATCAAAACTAAAATTTAAGAGGAGCAGATTTCTTTTAATTATTTTCGACGTAAGATTTTTAGTAACGACAATTTTTTTACACAATCTTAACAAATAAATATTTAAATTATTATAATTGCTATAATTTTATAAAAATAAAATGTTGACAATGAAATAAATTATAAGTTTTGATAAGATAACAAATTTTTGTAAATTGCTGGTTACATCTTTTTCGCGGTTATGGCTCGATATTGCTCGTTTAATAGAATAAGATATGGAGGAAGGATATTTGGAAACAAACAATTCTTAAATTAGCTTAATTAATTTCATGAATTCATGCCCTTATAAAGATGAAGAAATATAGAGAAACTTTCGCGAAAAGATATGAATATAGAAGAAAAAACGTAAACTCCAGAAGGTCATTAATAAAAATCAAGACTAATTTTTTCAAGAGGGACAAAAGTTATCCCATACACATGGAATCCAACATGAAATTGTTACAACCATTAACAGACCTTTCGACCTCTAACCTATTCAAAAATATATAGATATCCTCAGATACACGAGGAAGAAATAAATAAGCAGACGAAGGAAATGATAAAATAGGGAATAAAAGAGGAAAGTAATTCACCGTACATTCTTCATTACGGTTCTAAGAAAACATTTAGAGAAATTTTTTCTAAATGTTGGAGAAATCTACATTTCAAAATTTATTTCTAAAAAATTTTTTTTTTTTTATATAATTTATGTATATTTTCTCTCATAATTTAGCTTATTTCTTAATTTTATTACTTCTTCATTTGAATTGACGAATTTTTATTTTAAAACTCAAGAATTTTCTTTATATTCAATTTTCTGAACTTTACTTTTTTAATTCTAAAAATTTTTTTTAGTATATTTTTACGTGTTCACCACTGTATTTGCTATTTTTATATATTTTTTTTAAAATTTAAATTTTTCGAACAATAAAATGTAAATTTACCATAGTAATATTGTACTTTATCGTGTTATACATATTTTAGTACATATGAAACACCCTCTGATTCTAGTACTAATCTATTACAAATATATATGCGAAAGATGCATAAAGCAACAAGTGGTTGACTGACGTTTCAGTTAATGAATGAAAACAATGCCGGTCGCGTGGGCGTAAAAATATTTTTTGCAAGTTTTTTTTTGTAGTGTTTAAATTAAATAAAGCAAGTGCTAAAAGTGAAAACAAAACGTCTATTACTATTAATAAAAATGGTTTAATTTTTTATGATCTTTTTTAATGTAAGTTTTGGTTTTTATAAATATTTTTAACAATAATAATGAAGATAACAAAAAATTCATGTTCAATGCGAGTTTTTGTATGTGCGTGAGTGTGTGTGTTTATTATTGCTGCTATTCCAACAGCATCTCGAGCTCCAGCTCGTATTCGATTTCTTCCCAGACTCTGGAAGGAATTTGAAAATCTTGCGGCTTCTCCGCATTTATTTTTTCTTTCATTGTTGCCAATTTATGTTGTAGTTTATAAATTCGGTCACTATGCCTGGACGTTTGAGTTGATGTTACGTCTCGGTTGTGCCGCTGGTACCGCCACGGTGTCAGTTTTCTCGGACCCGGGTATGTCGGTATGTGGTGACGTTTTCTGGTGCCGCCGCCTGGTTGGACGCAATCAGCTATCGCGTACAAAATTTGGTCCGTATTGAGCAGGATCGCCATGTAGTGTTCGGGTTTTGAATGTTTGCTTTATTTGATTTTTAAATTGATTATTTAAATTATTTTTCGGTTTTAAAACGCGGTGTGTATTATTGTGTTATAGGCCCTGCCTAATAGTTTGCCGGCGCTTAAAAACGCCACTGGCTCTAATTATTTATATTATTAGCCTGAGCAGTTGAATGCTCAAAAGGCTTTGAATTAAAAGTTAGCAGATGAATGCTTAATACTGAATGTTTATTTTTGAGGATTGCACCTCCTTTAAAAGTAAATTAACAGTATTTTGATAATAGTCAAATTGAGTCAAAATGTTATATATATAATAACTTAAAATAAATAAATAGAGCCTTAAATTTTACATAAACAAAAGTGTTATACTTTTTGAGTTTAATCATAACATAGTGATGTGCTTAAAATTAGTGTGATAGTGCAGGCGGTTATAGGGTATTCTACACTGCATGCCACGGTCAAAATGTATACACTCCTACTACTAAAAACAACGATTTTATTAACAAAATTAACTTGAAAAAATGTTGAAAAATATGGGATTTTTTCCAATTTATAAAGTTTTTTGCTTCTCCTGTAAAATTTTTCAAATGAAACTTCAACTTATTTGATATCATATGTCAAAATGCTGTTGTTTGTGTGTTTTTGTAATTTTGTAGTACTGCGTGCAATTGAACTGTCACTCTTTGCTCCAACTAACGCACAGTCGAAAATAAAGGTCTATAACGCATCAAAAATCGATGACTTCTTTCTAAGTAAAGATAGATTGTTGAAATTTTGCATAAATAGAAGATTGTATATTACTGTTTTTACATATAGAGTCAACTCGCGGTTTGGGTTTTTATTGAGTTAAAAACACGGCGACGCTAAGTCGATGCTGCTTACATGCAAGACGTCGAGTTGAGTTAGATTTGTCAAGTTTATTGAGAGCAAATTTTTGGCAGCTCAACTGATTCTTGTTCTACAGACTCTTGCAGCCACCATTCTATAATGAAAAATACAATTATAGATTTTGACAGATAGTACTCAGCTTAATCCAAAAAGTTTCGTGGAGTTTTCTTGGGTTTAACGAAATTCAACTCAACCCTCGTTTACAGCAGGGTTAACTATGAGTAAACTCCGAGTTAACTCTGCATGTAAACACAGTAAATGACGCTTCTAATTAAATCTAATATATAAAAATCTCGTGTCACGGTGTTAGTGTACGAACTCCTCCGAAACGGCTGAACCGATTTTAATGAAATTTTGTTTGTATATTTGGTAGGTATGAGAAAAGGTCGTCAAGTATTTTTCACCCTCCTACCCGCGAGGGGCGTTGCACTTTTTCAAGAACACAAATTTTCGGCTTAACTTTCGTTTATAAATCACACATCAATGAAACTCGGTACGTACTTACTATTGATTCTTGGCCTTCGACAGTAAAATTTGAGCGATTTTTGTAAAGGGTGGCATGCTACCGCCCATAAAATTCAATTTTTTTAAATCACATAAATTTTTAACTAAATGTCGTATAACATTGAAACTTAGTATGAAGTAACTTATTGGCCAGGTCTTTCAATTATAAAACAGACACGGGCATTGGAAAGCAGAATGGAATAACTATTTGGTGGTGTCCTGCTACTAGAACGGACATTTACAATGGATGCGGACCCACCCATATAAGACACATTTTTTTTAAATTAAAATTTGGTGGTATACTTCTACTCGGAGGTACTCGCAAACTAAAACGGGTATTGAACTAGGGGCTTGGCTCTACCCATAAAAGACAATGTTTTATATTTAACAGCTTTGAAAATAATGGTCACAGAATATTGAAACTCAGAGTGGAGTTCTATTTGTTGATGGCCTTCTATTGGCAAACTGAGCAGGCATTGGACAAGGACGGCAGTAACGCGCCGGGTATCAGCTAGTACTTTTTATAAAAATTGATTGATTAAAAAATCAAAAACTACTTTTATGAGTTTAAAAGGTGAATACAATATAGTTTTTTACAATTTTGTGCCTGGATACTTATTTTTTTTTAAGTGAATACATTTGGATACATTTCTGACCTTTTTATGGATACTTTTTTTAGATCCGTCGCGGCAACACTGCTTCTCACCCGCAAAACGTTGTTAAAGGGGTCTTCTCATTGAGCAGCTTTTTTTTTCGACTTTTTGTTTTGCATTTATTTATAGCTTGCTAGCTAATTCGAAATACTTTAGAAGATACAGCCTTTTTTGTGAAGCAAGGTCTTCGTCAAAATGAGCTATTTTAAACTTTAAACGCGTTTATCTCGAAACCACGTTTTTCGAACTGGCGGCCATGATATCTCCAGTTCAACTGAACCGATTTTCATGAAGCAAAGTGAAATCGACGCAGAATTGTCACCATTCCCGGGTAAACCTCGACCATAATTTTAAAAAATTTTTTACTATTTTTTTTTTACACTAAACTACAAAAAAAAGCCCGAAATTGAATTTTTTTTTTGAATGGTCGCCATTTTGTCAAAAAAAATCACAAAATTAAGCTTGAGGTTCACCCGAGCATTACATCTATACTAATTATAACCCGGTTTTTTTTTCATTTCAGACGCTCCGGAGACCCGGAATCGTGGCCGCCGTGACGACACCTTTTTTTTCACCACCAACTTTGAAGTCTCATTTCTTTTTGAACAGCCCACGTATCGAGGCAAAAAAAAATTTTTTATTTAGTTTGACACTTTTGTAATACAATAAATAAAAAAGTTTTCAATTATTCTTTGCGTTTTCAAATAAGAATTTTTTTAAAAAGGGTCAAAAAAACGGGTTTTGAATGAGAAGACCGCCTTAATCAAAATCGGATTTAATGACAGAATTTTCGATTTTTTTTTGCACTTCGCCTGTTTGCATTATAGATGAAATTTCCTTGTTGTAAAATTGTTGTCGTGTTCGCTGTATCCAATATAATTCGGCATGCCGTATCTCAAAAAATGTGAGCTCTTCAACGCTGTATATATATATAAATATACCTATAGGTTGTCTCGCCTTTTTTTGTTTTGTCGGCTTCTTTCGCCTTTCTTGTGTGTGCCTGACTAATCGCAAAACTAATGCAGTTTTTTGTATTAATCGATTGGAAATGCTTAATTTTTCAAACGTTAAAATTAACTGGTTTGCTAGTAACGTGTCATCATTATCGTGTTCATCACTGAAAGACAATTTATATTTTCGACTTTTCTAGTAACCATGATGAACCATGTATCCAAAGCTCAGATTTATTTATTTATTTGCTAAGCCTTGTTAGGCTTTTTAGCATTATGCAAATTTTAAACATTTATATAAATACAATTGAAATTGTACATACAATTTAAAATTTACGTTAAAATATGTACATATAAATTATAAGATATTATAAGAATATTAAACAGCAAAGAACATTGTGGTAACAAGGCAAACAAGGTTATATCCGCCCCCACTTAAAATAAGATGATAACAATTTTTCGGCTTTAATACGCCTAGTGAGCAGGTCAGCTGGAATAATATTGCCATTCGTAGATATAAGTTAATTTGTTAATTTCCTTTACTCTTGGTGTTATGTATGGTTTGATTGCACTGGCGTGGCCCAATATCCAATTAAGGACAATTGTTGAGTCAATCCACAAAGCCACGGTTTGTATCTTCACAGCGATTGAGCTCAAAATAAATTTACAGAGACGTGCTGCCACCAGCGCAGCAGTCAGTTCCAATTTTGGCAATGTAAGCTCATGTTCATAATTTTTGTTAAGTGGACTAACGCGGTTTTTTGAACAAATAAAGTTGGATTCAATTTTACCATCTATATCGATACTTCGCATGAACGCTACAGCTCCGTATGCTTGTGGGGTTGCATCTGCAAATACATGCAATTCATTTTGTGCCACTTTGTTTTTGATTGAGCATCTCGGTATCGCCATATCGTTAAATAACTGAAGTTCCTCTATCCAATTTTGAAATTCATTTCCCAGCTCATCGCCCAATGTTTTGTCCCAAGGCACATTTTGTTTTGAAGTAGTAATTGTATTCGTGCGATGAATGGTCCTAGTATTCCTAAAGGATCATATACTCTTGCTAAGGCCGCAACCCTAAACACAATAACAATTAGTAATAGATTGATGCTCACAAGAAAAAGTAAGAGATCAACTACATACTTACCGACTCGTTTGAGTATCGATTCTCGATTGCCGAACGAGCGCCTCGCAGGTGTCTTCGGCTCCTTTTATAGCGGCCTCCTTCTTGAAGGTTTTTCTAGAATCATCACTACGTAATTTTTGTGAAGCTCCTTACTTACTCTTGGAATCATCTGCCAACATCTGTGCCATCCAGCAAAATAATTATTCTATATTCAGATCCACCTATTGGAAGAAAAAAAGTAAGTGAGAAATAAAGCTAATTGTTGGTAATACCCTATATACGTACCGGTTTTATTTGGTCTTTGTTTTCTGCATTTGCGAGTAAATTCTTATTCACCTATTGAGTAAGATTTGCCCGCAAATCTAGGTCTGATTTCACGCAACTACATTGCAGCGCCTATTGCAGCGAATTACCAGTCACAACAGCAAATCAGCAGGAACAGAAACCTGTTTATGGTCCAAACAATCCGTCAAGGAGTCAGCCAGCAGAAAAATACACCAGAAACTTAAACACAAGCCACCAGATAAAAAAGGTTAGTTATTTTTTTATTATCATAAAAATCATAAATTGCATGTGATATAAGTGTGAGAAAAGTTTTATATATAGTATAAAATAAAGTGTGTAAAAGTGCGCGGTTGTTTGTGCGAAAATTATAAAAAAAAACTACAATCTTCAAGAACTAAAAAATATAAAATATTAATAAAACAAAAAAAAAACAAAAGAGCACAATTTTTTAACAAAAGCGCACTTACACACAAACAAAAACAACCCCATGCTAAAATTAAATTTGCAAGAATTTTGGTACCAAAAACAAGTGTCCGTCCGCACAGCTTACACTTTTTGCAAAGTTTTTTTCGCTTTAGCATCAGTTTTTTCTACTTATTAGAAAACTTATTAGAAAACTAAGCATAATTTTATTATTATTAATATTTTTTATTTTGATTATTATTATCACCATATATTCATTGTGTTTTTGCCGTCGGCTTTTTTGGTATTTTGTTGCCTCACACCCATATATAACACAATTGTCCGTCCACACAATTGTCCGTCCACACGGACAAAGTAAGATTCAATAAGACCAAGAAACTTTTCTACATATTAGAAAACTTGCCTATTGATAATTTTGCTTTAATCGCGTTTTATTTAATCGCGTTTAAAAAAACAAAAATAATAAAATACAAACCAAAACAAATTGTCCGTCGGTAAGTCCTGCTGAGAAAAAAAAAACTTGTCATTTTTACCTTGGGTTTTTTTTTCTCTCACTTGTGCAGCAAAAATATGTACACACACAAACACGCGCGTTTTTATGGGGCAATCCGATTGCTTCATATATTATTTCATAACTCGCGTAAAGTGCAATTTATTGATATTAACTTAAAAGTGTTTACAATAAAACTCAACAAAAACTTATTCACGGAACTGAACGAAAAAACATAGGAAAGGAAAACAAGCGGAAAGAACGTTAACAACGCGACAGGTTAACAGCGAACTTCAAGACAACGGAGCAGCTGGAAACAAGATTCGAAGACAAGTTCAAAAAAGGGTTGCCACTTCGACAAAAAAAAATTTTTTATGGCACGTATTGCGATTGTCGTTTTTGACACTTTTTGAATAAACTTAAGAAAATATTGTTTAATTTAGACATTTTAATCCCAAGTCAGGGAATAAATAACAGCAGCACCAATTTTCAAGGGTTTTCGCGCTTTCTGTTGGATTTTTTAAAAAATTTTTATTTTTGTTAGTTTTAAAGAGAAAATTGTTCACTCTTAAAAATAAAATTCGTAATTGAGTGTAAAATTAATATAAGCTTTTTTGTAATAAATTTTTTATATAATATTTTTGGAAAATAAAAGCGAATTATTCTCATAACAAAAAAAATAAAATTTTGTTTATGTTTTCAACTTATTTATTTCTCCCGAAGTTCCAAAGCAAACAAAGATAAAAAAAAAATATTTTTACATATTAAAAAGTTTTTGTTTTTTCCAATTTTTTAAGATTTTTTTCAAAAAAAAAAATTTTTTTTCCTGATTGCAATAGTTTTCTACAAATTAGAAAAATTTTTTCCGAATTATTTTTGAAAATTCGTGCAGTTTCTACATATAAGAAACAAAATTAAAAACTATTAAAAGCAATTATAATTAGCGATTTTATTGGTATTTAATCAAATTTTTAGCTCACGCTAACTTTTTAGTAAAAAATTTCTACATATTAGAAAACATTTTTTGCTATTTTGACTGTTTGTTTTCCACTTCTCAGCGCCAACCAAAATTTATAAAACAGCGATGGCGAAACTAACGTCTTTCATGAGAAATGCTGACACTATTTTTGACATGGATAGAGACTTTGATGATATTCCTCACGAAGAGCATACAATTTACGCTCTCAGAATTCAAGAGGATGAGTTGAAGTCTCAATGGACTAACCTGAAGACTTCATATGACGCTTGTTTGCTGAAATTAGTGGCAGCGAGTGGTGACGATGATGAAAACGTCACCCTAGTTAAAGTGAAGTATCGCACATGTTAGCAAACATATGTTCGCTGTCTATCTAAGATGAACGAACTGAGCGATAAGTTGTCCATGGCGAAGAAAAACAATGAAGTGGATATTTTTCATTTAAATCAAAAAACCCGCGGAGAGGCAAAAGAGATTGTTCAAAATCTCCCCTCACGCATGAAAAGCTTGCAACAGCCTGGCAAAACTTGACCGACAGCTATGAAAATAAGCGGGTTTTAGTTAACAGTCAACTGAAGGTTTTATTCAACCTGCCAGCTGTTGCAGCTGAATCTGGAAGTGCCATTAAAAAATTACAGAGATATAAATAATTGTATCTCAGCTCTCACCATACACAAAGTAGACATTAGCAACTGGGATGATATTTTTACATATTTTTGTTCCACAAAATTGCCAGAAACAACGCTCTCCTTATGGGAACAATCGATTGAAAACAAAGCAGAAATCCCCAAATGGGCTGACCTTGACAAGTTTCTTATAAGTCGTTTTCAGACTTTAGAAACTGTGTTTGACTTCATGGACGCGGTACCAAAAGTACAATAATCGAGCGCATCTTCACCAAATTTGAAGAAAGTCATCACATGACAGGTAAAAGTGACGAATAACAAGTACAAGCTGTGTAAAAACTAGCAACATGCATTGAAGTTCTGTCAGAAGTTTTTGGCAATGAGCGCGAATGACAGATCATCGGCGGCAAGACGCTTGCATTGTTGTCTCAACTGTCTGACAACCATCCACGTTTCAACGTGGACAACGACATCATTCGTTGCTCCACAGAGATTTTAGAGGAGCAAGTGGCAATTCAAATGCGGGAGGTCCAAGCTCGGCTAAGTCCACTAGCAAAGTCGCAGCAACATCGCAATCATCTGCAAGCGCTCGCGGTAATTATCAAGCGTGCTTTGCCTCAACCAGCAAAGGAATTTTGCTGGGCACAGCAATGATTATTATCTGCCACCGAGGATCTTGTTTCACAGCCAGAGCACTGATTGATTCTGGCTCAGAGGGCTCTTTTATTTTTGAGAGGTTGCAGCGACTTATTCAGCTGACTACCCAACGCGTGTCTGCTCAAGTCTCTGGCCTTTATAATGTAGTTTCGGCTAGAGTACAAAAAGCTTGCACTTTAGTCATAGGATTACCTATTGATCCAACCATTCGGCTTAATACAAACGAGCTCATTCTAAAGAAAATCACCGGGAATCTTCCTACTTGCTCAGAGGATCCTTTGTTGCAGCAAGCTTTTCCAGAGCTTGTTCTTGCTGACAAACGTTTTTACTGCAGCAACCAAGTTGATGTGCTATTAGGTGGTGATTTATATCCACAAATACTTCTTGATAGTATCCGTCGAAATGTTCTTGGGTCACTTATAGCTCAATAAACTATATTCGGCTGGATTTTAACCGGCTCCACTCCAACCATGTCTCAAAATTCTCCCTCCTCTTCTGTCGTGTCGTATTTTAGTGAGGTTTGACTTGACCGGCAGTTAGCTTCGTTTTGGGAACTTGAGGAGGTATCGCAAAAGGTTGTGCATAATCTCACGGACAAATTTTGTGAAGATTATTATGTTCAAACGACCGAGGGTAATCCTGATGCCCTTTAGGAAAACTTTCCTCAGACAATCCGACTAGGAGATTCACGCTACATTGCGGTTCATCAGGTTCTTTGCAATGAGGTGAGGCTAACTAATAATTTGGCCTCCAAGAAGGAATATAATCATGAGCTCGGCCACATGAGTGAAGTGACAGAAAATGTAATTCAGAGACCTTCTCAGGGTTACTGCCTTCCTTACCACGCCGTCATGAAGCCTGATAGCACGACTACAAAGGTTCGCGTGGTTTTCAATGCCTCAAGCCCTACATCAAATGGTGTTAGCCGTAATGATGTTCTGCATGCGGGGCCAGTTTTGCAAAGCGATTTGACTTTGCTTATACTGAAGTGCGGTTCTTCCGGTATGTTTTCAATGGTGACATTGAAAAGATGTATCACCAAATTCTGGTAAAGAAAGAGCACCAGCGATTCCAGCGCATAATCTTCCGCGCGTCAACAGAAAATGAACTCCAAGATTTTCAGCTCAACACTGTAACTTTTGGCGTCAACTGTGCTCCGTTTTTAGCACTTAGGACCCTTTTACAGCTGGCTGATGATGTCATGACGGAGGTCATGACGTCAAGTCAGCAGTTCAAGCTCGAATTGAACTTGAAAAAGCTGCGGAATCAGCAGGTTTTGTCCTGCGCAAATGGACGTCCACCTCTGATGATGTACTTCAAGGAATTCCCAAAGTTCATTGGTTACGCGATGATTTTCTGCAGTTGGGAGATACGAGCAACTTTACGACGTTAGTCATTCGATGGAACGCTCGGTTCGACCATTTTTATTTTCATGCGCGTCCACTAGATCAAGAGGGAAGCTTCTCTAAAAGGAAAGTGCTGTCTGCGATAGCAAAACTTTTTGATCCTGCGGGATGGTTGGCTCCGGTCGTGGTCATCGCCAAAATTCTAATGCAGCAAGTTTGGCTAGATGGCATCGGATGGGATGATCAGTTGATCCCTGCTACCTCGCAACGTTGGCAGTCATTTCTTCAAAATTACTCCCACATAAGCAGCGTACGAATTCCTCGTTGGGTTAATTTCTCGCCTAAAGGCGATGTGCAGTTCCACGGATTTTGTGATGTTCTGAGAAAGCATCTGGAGCCGCAGTTTACATTCCCGTGAAATTTTTAGACCAAGTGAGCGTCCATCTTTTAGTCGCGAAGACGAAAGTGGCACTTGCGAAGACAGTGTCGTTGCCCAGGCTTGAGCTGTGTGGCGCTCTTCTGCTGGCAGAGATGGTCGAAGCGTTTCTGAAAAATTTAGAGACGCACAATAACCAACTATTTTTATGGACAGATTCGACCATTGTGTTGGCATGGTTGCATAAACAGCCTGGACCACTTTTGTCGCCAACCGAGTCGCAAAAATCAGCGAAAAGGTAGGGACTGGATGAAGAACTGGAGTCATGTGGATTCAGCAGATAATCCAGCGGATTTGGCCAGCAGAGGAGCGGAGCCGCAACATTGAAAGGATAGTTCGCTGTGGTGGCATGGACCCAGATGGCTGCTACAGGAGCCCAACGCGTGGACAAATCTAGGTTACGAGTATGAAACAACGATGGAAGCCAAATCGATAAAAGCTTGTGCAAAACATATCGATATTTTAGGGTGGTTTTCGTCATTGCCACGAGCCTTGCGAGTTCTCTCGTACATATTACGATTTTTCCACAGAACTCACCGGGCTCATAAAAGTAGTTTCTGCCATCGAGATGTTGAAATATCACAGCAAGAGATTAAAGAAGCCACTAGAAGACTTGTTATTGAGAGCCAAAAAATGGGATACCTATCTGAGTATACCCATCTATCAAACAAAACTTTGATCGACTCGAAGAAATCAATTCTAAATCTAAACCTTTTTCTAGACAGCCATAAGGTGCTTAGAGTTGGCGGACGTTTGTCGGTCGGAGACAGAACACACCTCTTATGATGAGCGTCATCCGGTAATTTTACCGTACGACTGTAAATTCTCTAAGTTGCTCGTGAAGTTCACTTATGAAATTTCCATTCATGGTGGGAATCAGCTTGTGTTACAACTTATTCGGATGCAATACTGGATTCCCAGAGTAAAAAATGTGATCAAATCGATAATTCATAATTGTAAAGTCTGTGTTATCGATCGCAAACGGTTGAAGACCCAAATGATGGCATCATTACCAAAAGAGCGAACAAATTATCTCGCCCGTTCGCGTCTACTGGAGTGGATTTCACTGGGCCATACGATATTAAAAATTATACGGGACGAGCGTGTCACATAACTAAGGGCTATATATGTGTGTTTGTCTGCTTCGCTACGAAAGCTATTCATTTAGAAGCTACCAGTGGTCTCAGCACTGTCACTTTTCTGGCAGCGTTTTCGAGATTCGCTTCACGCAGAGGATGTCGTGAAAAAATGTACTCGGACAACGGAACCAACTTTGTTGGGGCTTCTCGTGCGTTTAAAGAAGATTTTAAAGCTTTTCTGAATGATTCCAAAGGGAAAGTGGTGTCTAAATTTGCACATCAACACTTAACTTGGCATTTTATTCCAGCAGGTGCTCCCCATATGGGAGGTCTGTGGGAAGCTGGTGTCAAAAATTTTAAGTTACACTTTCGAAAAGTAGCGTCGGACATGAAATACACATTCGAGGAGCTCTCAACATTGCTGTCGCGTATCGAAGCATGTTTGAATTTACGTCCTCTAAGTCCAATGTCGTCCGATCCAAATGATCTAGCGCCTTTAACTCCAGCGCATTTTTTAGTAAGGGGGGCCTTTGCTTGCTTCGATTGAACCGAACAATGCTGAAAGTCCAATATCAATAATCAATCGTTAGCAAAAGTTAAAGGCATTAAACCAAAGGTTCTGCCAAATGCGGAAAAATTATCATTTACAGGAACTTCACAAGCGTTATAAGTGGAACCATCCCCGCTAAGACTTGAAAATTGACGACTTGGTGGTTATCAAAGCGGAAAACCTGTCGGCCACTGAGTGGCGATTGGGAGAGTCGTGAAAACTTATTTAGGCTCTGATAATCGTGTCCGTGTCACCGATCTACGCACCGAACGTGGTATTATTACTCGGCCGGTGGTAAAATTGATTATTTTGCCACCACCTCCGTAACTTGATGTCTTCGTCCAACAACGTCGTAGCTAAATGTCTTCGTGCGTCTTATTTGTGTGTGTGTGCTTGCGGTTCCGTGGAAGTAAACCTATTTAATTTCTTTTTTATTTTTTAGCCATTTTAGTCGAGTGTCGGAAAAACGCCCGCTGAAGTCGCCTTGAAGTGCCGAGTGTGCTTGGGGTGGAACCCATTACGTTTTTGCAAGGCGTTTGTCGCCGGGAGCGTTGCAGATCGGCTGCGTCTGGTACTGGTGTTTAAGTTTTGATCCCGGTGCCTCTCCCCAAACTACAAGACCAGCGAATCACACCATGTTGCACCTCGGCCGGGCTAAAGACGCAGAAAAGTCATCACCGCCCAAGCCGCAAGACATAGCCAGGCCTTGTTTGCCTGAGGCTTCTCGTCAGCGCGAGACGGGCGCCACGGGGAGTTTTGCTGACCGGCCTAGTTTGCCACAAGTCGCATTTTCCGTTGAGGGGATCCGTCGCCTGAAGAAGAAGATGAAGCGCGATTGGCTCGGTGCATTCGCAACGCCGAAGAGTTGCGTGCATTTCGACCGAAGTTGAACGGCAATGTCACAAGAGCGTCGCGTACAACGCGTCGAGGTCAAGGACGGACATGACCCATCCACCACCGCTCAAATAGTGGCGCTTAGCGCCTGCCCTCACCATCACCGCTGCCAGTTCTGCAGCACGTGACTTCGCTCTTCCCCACGGCGGTCGTCAAGGTGATCGATCAGGGTTACATGCATCGGGTTCGTGCTCAAATAGATCCGTGTGCCGAGATGTCTATCATCTCCCAGCGTCTCGTGTGCCAACTTGGGTTGCCTTGTCTCAAGGTCCGATCCTCTGGTCACTCCTGAAGATTCTCACCACCCAACCATTGAAATTAGTCTTAATTTTCCTAAACCATCTATACAGAATCGTGCTAGTCAACCATTCATGGAATTTAACTTTAAAAAAACTAACTATGTTATGTTAAAAAATAGTTTGTCCAGTATAAATTGGTCATCTATACTGTATCTTAATACAGAAGTTTTATCTTCACAGAATCTGGATGCTGCGGTCTATGCGTTTAATACAACGCTCATTGACTGCTTCACTAGATCTATTCCGCAAAGAAAAGCTTCTATAATTTCAGGCCCTGTTTAGTATACCAATGAATTAAGAAAATTGAGAAACTTAAAATCTAAATATTAAATATCAAAGAACGCATAGTTTGATTGATTTCGGCCGTTATACTTCGACTAAATATAGTTACCAGCTATTGTGCAAGCAATCCTATAACATATACCTAACAAAAGTAAAATTAAGCATTAAGTCTGATGCTAAATCATTCTGGAGTTTTGTTAACACAAAACGTAAGATTGATTCTTATCCTTCTTTTATGAAATATAAAAATGTGGAATCTGATAATGATTATAGCATTTGTAACGTTTTTGCTGACTTCTTTAAGTCAACTTACTCGTCGTCATCTTTTGATAATGGTAGCTATCCTTTTAATGTTCATTCTGGGGATATTTGCCGCCCAATAGTTGATAAACAATACAGTTTTATCTTATCTAAAAGATCTTAAAACTTCGTATAAAAGTGGTCCCGACAACATTCCATCTTGCATTCTGATATTTTGCTGTGAAGAATTAGTAACTCCAATCACTTTGCTTTTTACCTATTCTCTAAAGGCTTGCTATTTTCCAACTATCTGGAAGGCGTCATTCATTATCCCATTGCATAAATCTGGTAATAGATCATTAATTGATAACTATCGTGGAATTGCGAAATTAAGTGCTTTGCCCAAACTTTTTGAGGCAATTATTACTTCACAATTACCACATAGTGTTAAGTCGTTGATGTCCCCTTGTCAACATGGATTCCTCTCATGAAAATCTACGGTCACTAACCTCCTTGAATTTACATCTATGACAATAGAAAATTTTGGAAAAGGTTTACAGACTGATGTTATCTACACGGACTTTAGCAAAGCTTTTGATGTTGTAAGTCACAAGCTCTTGATTCTAAAATTATCTTTGATTGGATTTTCACAAAAATGGTGAGATGGATCGAATCGTATTTAAGTAACAGAACACAATCTGTTATCTCTATTTAAACTCGTGAAATCATACGAGTTTCCTGTTATCTCTGGAGTACCCCAAGGAAGTCATCTTGGGCCACTTTTGTTTCTACTTTATATAAACGATTTGCCATCGGTCATAAAGCATTCTAACATCTTGATGTATGCTGACGATGTTAAACTATTCCTTTCTTTTAAGAATGAATATGATGGTTTATTCTTGCAAATTGACATCAACAATCTTCATAGCTGGTGCAGAATAAATCTAATGAATCTTAATATGAAAAAATGTAAGCACATGACCTTCTCGCGAAAACCATTCTTAAAGTGTAATTTCAAAATTTGTGACTACACATTAGAATCCTTAGATAGTTTTCTTGATCTTGGAGTTACTATGGATCCTAAACTACGATTTCATATTCATATAAATAAAATAATAAATAGAGCAAATAGTACCCTAGGATTTATTAAACGTTGGGCAAAAGAGTTTAATGATCCTTTTATTACGAAAACTTTATTCACTTCTCTAGTTCGGCCTATCTTAGAATATGCTTCAATTGTATGGTGCCCACGATACGGTTGTTACATCGATGACATTGAATCTGTTCAGAAAAAATTTCTGTTATTCTGCCTGAACTATCTTTATTGCAATATTAACTTTAATCTACCACCTTATGAATATCGGCTGCAGCTATTAAATCTTCCTACTTTAAAAAATAGGAGAGTTATGCTTAATGTTAGTTGGATTGTTAAACTTATACATGGATATGTAGACAGTCCATATTTATTGAGTAAAATTTACTTTAATATTCCACTTCGTCCTAGAAGATCTTTTGAGCTACTTTTCATGAACTTTTGTAGAACAAATTACTTGCAAAATGAACCATTAAGAAGCGCATGCGGAGACTTTAATTCTGTTTCAGATGTTATATCTTTAAATGAATCCATGTACTCAATTAAACTTAAAATTATAGATTATCTGCAGTACCGACAGTGATTCTGACCATGATCTTCAAATACATAATTCTCACCTGGTTATGGATATACATAATATAACACATACATCTGAATGGACCTGACCTGAACCTGTTTTGGACCTCCTCAATTAATATAATCGAACATGCTTGGTGAATGTAAACGCATTTATTCGGTTGTGCTGTGCTGGTTGTATCTTTTGGACTTTGTCCTACAATCAGTGAGAACGATTTGTATGACATATAATAATACGACAGGCCAATGAGACCTCGTTGTCTCAGTACCAGCGTTCGCAACCATTTCTTTGTTTCTAAGGAAATTGGTGTGGTAAATATGACCTTGTTTGTCGAAATACCACCTTGCTGTGAACGATATGTATTATGTATATGGTTATACTTATCAGTGTGGCGTACAGACCTTGTTTGTCTTGATATCACCCACCGTTCTAGGCCGACACCATGATGCTTTACATACACAACCATGTTTGTCTTGGTTAAATCATTGTCAATTTTAAAATGTTATTATTATTTCTGTTACTGTATTATATTTTAAGCTGTTACATATTATTATAATTAATTGTTTGTATGTGGCTGAATTTTAAAAGCTATAAAGCCTCAAAGGCTAAGCTTATAATAAATAAATAAATAAATAAAAAATCAAGGATGGTTGACTCTCAAGAAGTTTGCTCCCTAACCCTCCGAGCAAACTATAAGTCCAACCAATAGGTGACAGCCCAAGCGAAGGTGTTACGGCATTATACGCGAGTCACGCCTAGGCAAACTTTAGACACATCTATTAGAGTACAATTTTCGAATGTGATTCTTGCTGATACAGACTTTCTGGTTTCGTCTCCGGTCGGTATGGTGCTAGGGGTAGACGTCTACCCAAAAATAATACAACCCGGAATTTTTGCGAGTGGTTTGGGGGAGGGGGGTTTCTGACGCAAAACTCCGACTTTGGTTGGCTGTTACCCGGTAGCCCAGTTACCCGTAAAAGGTAAATTTACGTAAATAAATTTTTATTTATTTTTAATTCTTGTTTTTAAAGGTTGTAAACTTATTTTATAACGTATTCAACAATAAAAATAAATTTATCTCCACTTAATAAGTCACATTTGCGCCGATTTTTTTGAGACATAAATAAATCAACCCTTGTTTACTAGCTTGAGGTATTTTAGAGTTATTTAAATTTATCTTACAGAAGTACCGGCATGTTTAGGCCGCAACCCTAAACACAATAACAATTAGTAACAGATTGATGCTCACAAGAAAAAGTAAGAGATCAACTACATACTTACCGACTCGTTCGAGTATCGATTCTCGATTGCCGAACGAGCGCCTCGGAGGTGTCTTCGCTCCTTTAATAGCGGCCTCCTTCTTGAAGGTTTTTCTAGAATCATCACTACGTAATTTTTGTGAAGCTCCTTACTTATTCTTGGAATCATCTGCCAACATCTGTGCCATCCAGCAAAATAATTATTCTATATTCAGATCCACCTATTGGAAGAAAAAAAGTAAGTGAGAAATAAAGCTAATTGTTGGTAATACCCTATATACGTACCGGTGTTATTTGGTCTTTGTTTTCTGCATTTGCGAGTAAATTCGTATTCACCTATTAGTAAGATTTGCCCGCAAATCTATCTGATTTCACGCAACTACATTGCAGAATAGTTTAAACTTTGTGCTAACTAATATATGATAAACATTTGGTATATGTACAAGAAATGCGAAAGTTTTAATTAATTTTGAGATGTTAAATTTTGTTTACTCCTATTAAATTAGTTTTTATTGATGGTGGGTTCGTAGAAGCACACAGCGTAAACTTATAATAATACACTTCAGTATATGTACGTCGTTCATTGAATACCATTATTGTTATTGTCGCTACACAACATTGTTTTCGCAGTTTGCAAATAAATATTCTTGTATTTTTCATAAGTTGCACTTAAAGCCGCAGTGGTATGTTGACTTCTTGTCGCCATCGTTTGTTCGTTGGTATTCTTATTGTTTTGATTCGCGTTTTCATTAGTTTCACGCCGATGTGACTCTTTATTTTGACTCTCACATAAAAAATTTCATGTGACGCCCTTGGTACTTTTCGCACTTCACCCACTGTCTTTTGCAAAATTTTGATGTGTGATTTTTTCCTGCACAACGAAACCATCTTCCTTCTCTTTGCAAAAGAGATTTTCGCTGCTCTATTCTTATATTGCTATTGCAGCTTTGTATGTTATGATTTGAGCCTTTATAAAATAAGCATTGTTTTTGCATGCCGCTCGCACTTGTAAGCAATCCCACAGCAGTTCCTCTCATTGCCCTTTTTGTTTCCATTAAATCTCTCATTATTTTCAGCTTCTGCTATTTTTGCCTTTTCTTAAGCTTCGACCTCAGTTCTTAAGAAAATAAATAAATAAATTTTGCAGTTTTTCTTTTCCTTCTGCTCTCGTCGCTTCAACTACAGTGCGCAGTTTAGATGAAAGACATTTTAAGATTAAAGATTTCATGACTATTTCATACTGAGAAGGTGAGATTTGGAGCGCTGGATATGTTCGCACCGTTCCTGTTGCTTAGGCTGCAACCCTTATGTAAAAGATTATTTAAATTACGTAAGCTGGTTACGGCGTTAACTTTCTTATCGACTCGTTGCGTCGAACGAGTCGCTCGCGATCGGGTCGCCGAGCCTGCCTCCTTGCCTGCTAAGCAATCACGTATTATTGCCGAAGTCAATTGTATATGATTATTCTTTTTTGTTCATCTGCCATCTTCAACTATTTTTATAAAAGTCTTATCTGCTGCACAAATTGCAACCAACAAAACAAGTAAGAATAAAATTACATCTAATTGTACCATTTTCCATATATTCATCGTTTGTTGTCTTTATTCCTTTCTTTTCCATCGCACCAAAACTTCGAGCACTTATTGCCTGAAGTCTTTGTGCAATTATTTAGGCGCTGAAAATTGACTTCATTTGCAGCAACCACCAGCTTATACCGTGAATTTGAGTCACAAGAAACAAACCAGCCTAGTTTGTTTATGGTCCGTCGAGTCCGCCTGGAGGAAAAAAGAACATTGAAAAATACAAAAAGCATCTACTTCCAGCAGCAGCAAAAAGGTTTATTGATTGTGAAGTGTCTCAGTGTTAGCGTTAGTGAGTAGCTTAAAAAGTAAATCCAAGTGAAACTTTTTATTTTTCAAATTAAATAAAAATAAAAACAAGTAAATTTATTAGATTTACATAAACACTTATGTATATAGGTATATAGATATTTTATATAGATATTATATACAAAAAGTGCGCCACATAAAAAGTGCGGGTACATGCCGAAGTGAAACGACCAGTGTTAAAAAAAAAAAAGTTGTGTTAAATAAAGTACAATAAGCGCAAGAATTTTCTACATATAAGAAAACTTGCTTATTGGAAGTATTGTTTATGTTTTTATAAACACAAAAAAAAAACCACTAAAACACACACACACAAACACTTAACATTTTACACCACATTTCATTATTTTTGGCGCGTTCGTTGTTTAATATTGCGAGTGTTTTGCTTTAAATTACAATCAAAAACAAAAAGAAATCATTCTGAGATTGTTTTTTAATTGTAATTACACGCAATTTATGACATGAAACGACGATAAGCGCGACGAAACATAAAGCGGATAAGCGAAGCAGAAGAGAGGCACCGACTATCAACAACCACAACAGCTGGTAGCTATCTTCGAAAAAGAGCTGCCAATTTGACGGGGAAAATAATCGCACCTATTGCGATATTCAACGTGGAGCATTTTTTACAAATTTAACTTTTTATGTTAAAATCTGGATTTACAACGCCAAGTCGTCCAATTTGGAATACTTTTAAGAAATTTTTTATAATTTCAGGATTTATTATTGAAATTGTTAACAAAAAAACATATAAACAAAATTTTTATTGAAAAAAAAATTTTGTATGCAACAATACCACGGCTTTATCGGTTTTGGAAGTTCTATTCATATTGGAAACCAATTTGAGAGCCACTTAAGCAATTTTAGCTTTAACTAAATGCCAATAAAATTATTTTCTACGTATTAGAAAATATTTATTGGTGGTTTTATCATCAATTTATAAGCTGCTTAAGCAAATTTAGCTTCAAAGTTGCAATTAGAACAAAACAAGGATATAAAAAAAAAATTTTTACATATAAAAACAATTTTTTGTTAAGCAAAAAAAAAATATATGTTTTAGCTTTCAATAGTATTTTCTTCAAATTAGAAAATTTTGAGACGAATTATATTTTAAAATTCGTGTAGCTTTTCTACTCACGCTAACTTTTTAGTAAAAGGTTTTTACACATTAGAAAACACTTTTTGCTATTCTTACTGATTTCTCCGCGCCTATCAAAGTTAATTAAACAGCAATGGCGAAACGAACGTCTTTCATGAGAAATGCTGACGCCATTTTTGATATGGAGAGAGACTTCAATGATATTCCTCACGAAGAGCATACTATTTTCGCTCTTAGAATTCAAGAGGATGAGTTGAAATCTCAATGGACTAGCCTAAAGATTTCATATGACGTTTGCTTGCTAAAATTAGTGGCAGCGAGTGGTGACGATGATAAAAACGTCACCCTAGTCAAAGTCAAATATCGCACATGTTATCAAACATATGTTCGTTGTCTAGCTATGATGAACGAACTGAGCGATAAGTTGTCCATGGCGAAGAAAAATAATTATTATTATTATTATTATTATTTATTTATTTGCTAAGCCTTGTTAAAAATTTAAACATTAAAATAAGAAAGTTCATTAATAATATAAAAACACAATTAAAATTGTACATACAAATTAAAATATACGTAAAAATATGCATTTAAAAATATAAGATATTTAAGAATATGAAACAACAAAGAACATTGTGGTAAGAAGGCAAACATGGTTATATCCACCCACACTTAAAATAGCTTGGTGTCGGCATAGAACGGTGGGAGGTATCAAGACAAACAAGGTCTGTACGCCACACTGATAAGCATATGTATATGTATAATATAAATCGTTCTGTCTTGTAATAGCCAACTGTCTTGTAATCGTGGCTAAGCAAGGTGGTATTACGACAAACTAGGTCATATACACCACACCAATTTCATTCTATATCAAGAAATGGTTGCGAACGCAGGCACAAAGACAACTAGGTGTCATTGGCCAGTTATATTAATATATGTATATACAATACAAATCGTTCTTGCATGGCTGAAGAAAAAATAGACAACCAGCACGGTACGGCCGAAAGATAAGTTAGCATTCACAAAGCATGTTCGATTTGATTAAGTGAGGAAGCCTAAACAGGTTCAGTTCCATTCAGATTATATGAAGTTTTGTATCCATCATCAAGCGAAAATTGTGTTGATTGGAAAGAGCGCTATCAGGCTCAGCGGCGGTACTGCAGATAATCTAAAATTTTAAGTTTAATTGAGTACATGGATTCATTTAATGTTATAACATCTGAAACGGAATGAAAGTCTCCACAAGCGCTTTTTAGTGGTTCGTTTTGTAAGTAATTAGTTCTACAAAAGTTCATAAAAAGTGGCTCAAAAGAGCCACTCTTCTAGGTCGAAGAGAAACATTAAAGTAAATTTTACTCAGTAAATATGGATTGTCGACATATCCATGTAAGCGTTTTAAAATCCAACCAACATTTAGCATAGTTCTCCTATATTTTAAAGAAGGCAGATTAATTAGCTGTTAACAATATTCATAAGAAGGTAAATTAAAGTTTGAATTACAATATAGATCACGTAAGCAGAACAGAAGAAATTGCTTTTGAACAGATTCTATATCGTCAATGTAACACCCATAACGAGGGCACCAAACAATTGTCGCGTATTCTAGAATGGGCCTTACTAGCGATGTGAATAAGGTTTAATAAAAGGATCATTAAACTCTTTGGACCATCGTTTAATAAATCCTAGAGTACTATTAGCTCTGCTGATTGCTTTATTAATGTGAATGTGAAAGCGAAGTTTGGTATCCATAGTTACTCCGAGATCATCGAAAACCTCAAAAAACTCAAGTGTATAGTCACCTATATTGTAATTAGTTCGAGAAGGTTGCCTCATGCAATTAAATTCGCACCAGTCACAGAGACGGTCAAGATCAGTTTGTAGCAATAAAAAGTCTAGCTCATTTTTGTATGACAGAAAAAGTTTAACATCATCAGCGTATAGCACGATATTGCTATGCCTTACCACAGATGGTAAATCGTTTACATAAAGTAAAAACAATAAAGGACCGAGATGGCTTCCTTGAGGTACACCAGAAGTAACAAGAAACTCATCTGACTTTTCGAGGTTAAATATAACGCTTTTTTTTCTATTTAATAAATATGATTCAATCCACCGCACTAAAAGCGTTGGAAACCCAAGAAGAGACAGTTTTATAACTAAGAGCTTATGATTAACAACATCGAAGGCTTTGCGAAAGTCTGTATAAATAACATCTGTTTGTAGACCTTTTCCAAATTTCTCAATAGTTTTAGATGTAAATTCTAGAAGATTAGTGACAGTAGATTTTCCAGATAAGAATCCATGTTGAAATGGAGATATTAAAGATTTAACGCTATTTGATAATTGTGAGGTTACAATAGCCTCAAAAAGCTTAGGTAGAGCGCTGAGCTTTGCAATTCCCCGATAGTTGTCTATCAAAGACCTATTGCCAGATTTATGTAGCGGAATAATAAAAGAAGATTTTCCATGCCACTGTAAAATAGCAAGATTGCAACGATGCAGTAAAAAGCATATTAATTAGAACCACAAGCTCCTCACAGCAATATTTCAATACACAAGAAGGTATATTGTCAGGACCGCTTTTATAAGATGTCTTAAGATTTTTCAAGTAGGTTGAATAGTGTTGATATCAATTATTGGAGAACAAATATAGCCAGGTTGCAGATTTAAATAATAACTTAAACTGTCGTAAGAAGCAGATGAATAAGTAGTCTTAAAAAAATCTGCAATAAGGTTACATATAGTAATATCAACATCCGACTCAAATGTTTTATATTTCATAAAAGATGGATATGAATTTATCTTACGTTTAGTATTAACGAAGTTCCAAAATGATTTTGCATCAGACTTGATGTTTAATTTGACTTTTGTTAAATATATGCTATAAAATTGCCTACATAATTGACGGTACTTATTTAGTTGAGGTATAAGAAGCAAAATCACAAATATTATGAGATTTAAAGTATTTTTTTAAATATTTTGATTTTAAGTTTCTCAGATTTTTCAGTTCTTTGGTATACCAAGTGGGACCAGATATACGAGAGGCTTTTCTCTAAGGAACTGAAGTTGAAAAGCAATTATTAAGAGTATTGTTAAAGGCAAACACAGCAGAATCAAGGGTTTGTGGCAATATTCTTGTAGTATTGATATTAAGTAGTGATGACCAGTTGATAATTGACAAGTTATTTCTTAAAATTACATAATTTGTTCTTTTAAAGTTGAACTCTGAGGGAGGATTCAAACGATTTGATATAGATTGTTTGGGAAAATTCAGAGTGATTTCAACAGTCGGATGGTGTGAGTCCTCAGGATACACAAGTGGATCAGACCTATTTACTGAAACAATATTACTATCATCAAAAAATATAACAAAAAATATAACAAACGGTTATTTCTATTATAGTGATAGTTGATTTGAAAAAGTCCTTGGCTCAAAAGCTCATTTAAAAATGAGTTAACAGATGATGGTAGGAAAACTGCAGAACTTTCAGCACAACGGCTCCAAGAAACATTATGAAGGTTGAAGTCACCGGTTATTAAAATATGGTCGTGAGGCTCAAGTTGTGAGCAAATTTTACCAATCGACAACAGATGTTTCCCATACACCTCGACATTGGAAGCATGAGTAATATACGAACATGTAATATAAATTCTCAAAGAACCAAACTTCACAAGAACACAGCAAAATTCAATATCTAAAGACTCAGATATTATTATTTCTTGTGAGAAGTGTGAAGACTTAACGGCAATAAAAACACCACCACCATTGCAAAAATTACCAGCAATAGAGTTTCTATCTTTACGGTATATATTAAAATTGTTAAGACAGAATTTCAGTATTTAAAATATTAGGTTTAAGCCAAGTTTCACTGAAAGCAATAATGCCAAAGTGAAGATTATGGCTTAAAATGAACAAATCTGTCAACTTGGTATTTAAACCTCGGACATTCTGGTATACGACTAGGAACTGATGGCAACAATCTAGTTTTTTGAGTAAATGGTGTGGGCAGGTAAAGTAGCTAAAGACATTTTAGGTGTTGATCTAGGAATAAATTCATGAACCACGGTGTTGATGTGTAATTAATATCTTTACTTCTAACTTCCTAAATTTGACTACCAGGCGGCGCTTCTCGCTGTCCTAAAAATTTATCTCATTAAAATTATCTTTCGTTTTTCCGCTACCGAGCCTTCAAGCTATGAGTAATTATATTTTTAAGTCACTTATTGTAAAGCAGTCAAATTGGTAAGAATAAAGTTTCCGCACATATCTTACAATTAACTTACTCTTTCTTTCATTTCCTTCATTGTTCTAAATTTCATACATATACAATTGGTTGAGATTTCTCTCTTCGAAAATCCAACACATCGCCTGGCTTTTTCAACTTCCAGAACAAACATTTGGTCCATTCCGAACCGGATCCATACCACCTGAAAAAACCTTACGTCCAAGAAAAGTTTAAGATATTCCAAGCTCCAGGAAATTCATTCTAAGCTCCAAGAAATTTACTATAAGCTCCAAGAGATTAACACGAGATCAGAAGAGACTCAGCGAAACGTCCAATCTCTCAACAACTGACATACTCAAACAGGTGCGTTTGCATTTTTATACCCCCACGCGTACTGCGTAAGGGGTATATTAATTTTGTCACGAAGTGTGTAACGCCCAGAAGGAGGCGTGGTAGGTATAGAAAAGAATATATATTCTTGATCAGCATCACCACCCGAGTTGATTTAACCATGTCCGTCTGTCTGTCTGTCGACACGATTACAGCCGTAATTTTCAAGCTATCGTAATGAAACTACACATTTAAGTTTTATTTTAAAAAGCGAAGATCAAGTTCGAGAATGCGCTGGATCGGATGAAAACCACGCCCACCTCCCATACAACCTCAATAATGAAAACTCTATAAAGAGGCTAATATTTAAGCTACAATACTGAAATTCGGTATTTGTGTATTCTATGTCAAAACTAAGGTGTGTAAGAAAAATGGGCGTTATCCACCTACTAACACGCCCATCTCCCATACATATCATTCATTATTCATTTTATATTAAAAGTAAGGTGTGTTAGAAAAATGGGTGTCATCCACCAACGAACACGCCCACCTCCCATATAACCCCAAAAATGAAAACTATATAAATAGGGTTTTATCAAAGCTACAAAAGTAAAATTTGATATTTATTCATTTTATGTCAAAAATAAAGTGTCTTAGAAAAATGTGCGTCATCCACCCACTAACACGCCCTCCTCCCATACAAACCTAAAATTGAAATCTATATAAAGAGGCTTCTGTAGAAGCTACAAAAATAAAATTAGGTATTAATTCATTTTACATCAAAAATAAGACGTGTTAGAAAAATGGGCGTCATCCATTCACGAACACGCCCACCTCCCATACAACCCCAGATTGAAAACTTAATAAAAAGGCACATCTTTAAGATTGTTTTACACTTACGAATCAGCCGTGGGGGTATTTTAACATCGGCCAAGTCGAAGATATACCTTACTAGTTTTATATACTATTCAATCAGTCTTAGTGCATTATTTAAAGCGCGCGGGTTGTGAAAATTGCGAAAAGTATACTGATAAAGTTTTCGGTAAAAGTAAAAATTTCGGCAAAGTAAAGTTTTTTAAGTTAAAATTTAAACAAAAAAAAAAAACTAGAAGTGAAAATTTTGCCAAAAATATCATTTAAAAAAAAAGAAAAGAAAAATCTTCCATATTCCACCAAAACGAGGAAAAATGAATAATAAGAAAATTCAAATAGGTTCCAAGCACTGTATTGGCGAAAAAACAACAAAAAAATAAACAAGTTTCTTCTATAATCAAAAAATAAAGGTTTGTGCAAATTTTTTAAACGAAATTATTTTTCTTAATAATTTTTATGCACCCGCATTTAAAATATGCATGTACATGAAAAATAGTTAAAAAAAAAAACAACAACAAAAAATTTTGCTAGCAAAATTGCATGACATTACGGTTGAAATCATAACAAAATATATACATCTAACCCCAAAACTGGTTTCGATTTCGGTTTCTATGTAGAACATATAAGTACTCGTGGTTCATGTACTCATTTAATTAATACATATAAGCATACACACATTGTGTATATATGTCAAGTGCACGAAAAAATAGAGAAGTCTCTAAAAGTTAAAAAAAAGGGCCACGACACAACATTGTTGCTGACAAAAAAAAAAAGAAAAAGAAGGGAACAATTTGCAATACTCTCGCTGGTAGAATTAAAAAAAAAAAAACAACGTACTCAACATTAATACCGGCAACTCTATTGAACGAAGAAATTATTTTTAGTTATTTATAATTTATGAGAAAAATATGTCTCAAATATTTTTTAATTGCGATAAATTTTATTTACACTGAGAAAAAAAAAACATACATACTTTAAAATTAAACACAAAAATTTAAAATAGCAATTTAAAGCCTGGGCATTTCTACAAAACAAAATTTAAAACAAGTGTGTTTAATTTTCAACTACTCCTTTCTTTTTTTTTAATTTTCTCTTATTATATCTTTGAAAAACAAAAAAGAAACTGTGAATACAATGAACATTTTTGAATTTTTTGAACAGGTTTGACAAATATCGAACATATGATAAAATAAAAACTAACTAATTAAATCTTAAATTATTTCAAATGCAAAGATAACAAACAAAAAAAAAAAAGACCAAAAGAATACCTCTTTTCTTTTCTTTTCTTCTCTTCTCTCCGCAACATTTTCCGCAACATTCCAGCTTGTACTTTATTAAAAGTTGCAAGCATCAAAGAGTTTGGTTTGTGGCAACATTCCAGTTTTAACCACAACACTCTCCGCAACAATTTCCGCAACATTCCAGCTTGTACTTTATAAAAAGTTGCAAGCATCAAAGAGTTTGGTTTGTGGCAGCATTCCAGTTTTAACCACAACACTCTCCGCAACATTTTAAGCAACATTCCGCTTGTACTTTGTTAAAAGTTGCCAGCATCAAAGAGTTTGGTTTTTGGCAACATTCCAGATTTAACACTGTTTTATTTTCTTAGCTTGATAACGATAGTCCAGTTTGCATTAAAGTTGACGATTGGTTTCCATTGCAATATTTTGAAGTCTAGCAACAAGTAGACAATCAACATTTCAAAATAAATTTTTAAACATTTTATTTAAAAAAAAAAAACCAAAAGAAAAACAGTTTTTTCCAAGAAATACTATACCGTTTTGTGAAAATTATACGCAAGTGCTTTTTTTATTTTTTGTTTTCTTTTCTTAATTTAATCACATTCTAAACATTTCTTGTTTTAGCAGTGAATATAATTTACGTTATTCTCAAACGGTTACATTCAATTTGGTTTTTGCTGATTGTTTTTTGTTGATTGTTTTTAAGAAATTTTGCTCATATTTCTTAAAAGATATCGTGATTTTTTATATATCTTGATAATTTCCCAATTGTTTCGTGGATCCTTTTGCTTCATCTTTGTTTCAAATATGTCTTCTTTGGAATCTTTTATCCGCGTTTCCGACCATCTCGTTGAATTTGAGGCAGATTTTAGCGAAACCACTACTTCAGGATATTCAACTCATTCATTGGAAGTCCACCGCGAAGAAATGAAATCTATCTGGGCCAACGTTAAGAGTGCCTACGAAGATTGCCTAAAGGAATACAGCTCTCGTGGAATGAAAGATATGGACATAGTGGAAGCGGATCTGGAAACGGTAAGATCGCGTTATCGCAGTACCTACCAGACATATGTCCGCTGTGTGGCAAAGATAGGCGAATTCATTCAGCAGCAAACAAATCTTGTTCCATCAATTCCAACCGTTTCGGCGTCATTCAGTAATTTCCATCTGCCTCCATGTGACACGGAAGTTTTTAACGGGGACTACTTAACATGGCCGTCATTCCGTGACATGTTTACTGCCATCTACGAAAACAACACCCGTTTGAGTCCGGTGGAAAAGCTATTCCACCTGAATCAGAAAACACGAGGTGAAGCTCGTGACATTGTCAAGAAATATCCACTTACCAATGAAGGTTTTCCAATAGCATGGAAAAATCTTCAAGATCGTTTTGAAAACAAACGCATTCTTGTGAATAGTCAGCTTCGAATCTTACTCAATCTTCCTGCAATATCTGTAGTATGCGGAAGTTCCATAAAAAGGTTACAACGTGATATTAACAGCTGCATATCCGCACTTAAGCTGTATGATATAGATATTGTTAACTGGGATTCGATATTCATCTTTCTTTGTTCTACTCGATTACCCGATGCAACTTTAGCTCTTTGGGAGCAGTCGTTAAACAACAAAAATGTTATTCCGCAGTGGGAGGACCTTGACTTATTCCTTACTAACAGATATCAAACACTAGACCCGGTTTCTGATATCCGTTTTTCAGCTCGTCAACGTTCTTCCGCTCCAAAGTTAGCTCAAAATCCAAATTATCGAAACTCCCCTGCCAAAGTCAATTCTTACCATACCAACGTTTCCAGTCCTCAATGCAAGTTGTGTTTAAATGAATATCACACAATTCGAAAATGTCCTAAGTTCCTTCAAATGAATTCTGACGAAAGAATATCATGTGTAAAAAAGTTTGGCTTTTGTTTGAATTGCTTTGCACGAGCTCATGCAGTTAAAAACTGTAAGAGTTCATTTAATTGTTTCACATGTCAAAAGCGCCATAACACCCTATTGCATCGAGCTATTGAGAAGCTTAGCTCTCCAGTTGCTTCTACTTCCAATGGGTTAAGTCCCAGTTATATTCGTGAAAGTTCCGGCATTTAACGTTCACATGCCATTCAAATACAGTCCACTGAATCCTTTACACAGAATAATTCCGTTCAAAACTGTTTTGCTTCAGGTTCAAAGGGTGTTCTTCTGGGTACAGCGGTAGTCAATACTACTAATGGCCACTAATGGCCACTTGGGTACCATTTATTCTGCACGAGCGCTTATTGACTCAGGTTCCGAAGGAACTTTATTTCGGAGCGACTTTTTAATTTGCTCAAACTTCCATCTCATGCGGTACAGGCTCAGGTCTCCGGGTTAAATAATGTTATTTCAGCTAAGAGCCAAAAAGTTTGTTCCTTCATCTTGAGCTCACCTGTGGATCCCAACTTTTCAATTGAAGCAAACGCGTTAGTTCTTCCAAATTTGACTGGAAACCTTCCCACTTGCACTGTAGATCCCGCAATATTTTCGAATCTTCCAAAAATCACTCTTGCAGATACCAATTTCTTCAAAAGTTCTCAGATTGATATTTTAATCGGTGGAGATCTGTTTCCTTCCATTCTTCTTGACGGTATTCAAAAGAATATATGCGATTCCATAGTTGCTCAAGAAACCATTTTTGGATGGATACTTACTAGTCCTGTGAAAAATAATACAAACTCCACCTCATCTACTTATGTCTCCTATTTCAACGAAGTATCTCTGGAAAAACAGATTTCGCGGTTTTTGGGAGGTGGAGCATCTTCCACAAAAACACCATAGGACAACATCAGATCGTTTTTGCGAAAAATATTTTGGTCGCACTACTAAAAGAAACGATAATGGTCGCTATATTGTTTCACTTCCATTTAAAGACGATTTTCCCGATAAATTGAAACTTGGCCATTCACGTTCCATTGCGTGTGCCCAGTTTCTTAGAAACGTATCTCGCCTTTGTAAAAATATTGAAATGAAGAATCAATATGATAATGTCGTTCGCGAATATGCCCACTTAGGTCATATGAAACCAGTTTCTATTCCAAAGTTTGATAATTTTCCTTCGAATTATTATTTACCCCATCATGCAGTTTTAAAGCCCGATAGTGCTACTACAAAAGTTCGCGTGGTATTTAATGCTTCCAATCCTTCCTCAAATAGAGTTAGCTTAAATGACACACTGCATACTGGTCCGATATTACAATCCGATTTAACAATTTGATTTCGACTTTTGGTTTCGTTTACTCATAAAATTTCCCTTCATGGAGGCAATCAACTAGTTTTGAGGTTGATTCGCCTAGAATTCTGGATTCCCAGAGTAAAGAACCTGATTAAAGTTATTATTAATCAATAAGTAAGTAAGTAAGTTAGTAATCAATGCAAAACCTGCGTGGTATATAAACATAAGTTACAATCTCAACTTATGGGTGGGCTTCCTCCAGAACGCACTGTTTTAACCCGTCCATTCGCTCAAACCGGTCTTGATTTCGCTGGACCATTTGGCATTAAAAACTACGCTGGGAGAGCATGCTTAATTACAAAGGGATACGTGTGTGTTTTTGTTTGTTTCTCAACAAAGGCAATACACCTCGAAGCAACAAGCACGCTTACTACTGCCGCATTTCTCGCTGCTTTCAATCGTTTTGTGTCTTGGCGTGGGTGTCCACTAGACTTATACTCAGATAATGGAAAAACTTTTGTTGGTGCGTCAAAAGAACTGATGCGTGAATTTATCCAAGCGTCTCGCACATTTTTAACCTCTAATTTTTTCCATCAAAATGTAAACTGGCACTTTATTCCACCTGGTGCTCCATACATGGATGGATTATGGGAGGCTTGGGTCAAGTCATTTAAAACACACCTACGGAAGATTACAGGCTCGCAACGTTATACATTTGAAGAATTTGCCACTCTTCTATCTAAAATCGAAGCTTGCCTCAATTCCCGCCCTCTTTCTCCGATGTCAACGGACCCAACTGATTTAGAGGCTCTAACTCCTGGACATTTTCTTATTGGCGCTTGCATTCTCACTCCAATTGAACCCACCATTCGTGAAGAGCCTATCTCCATTCTAAATCGTTGGCAGCGACTTAAAGCCCTCCATCAACATGTTTGCACTCGTTGGAAAAACAAATATCTTAAGGAATTATACAAACGAAACAAATGGAAACATCCACAAGAAAACATCGGTATCAATGCTATGGTCGTTGTTCGGGATGAAAATCTACCATCGAATGAATGGCGTCTAGGTCGAGTTACAAAGGTTTATTTAGGAAATGATTTGAGAGTTCGTGTCGCCGATATTCTTACCGTGCGTGGTTCCGTCACTAGACCAATCGTTAAACTTGTCCTCCTTCCATCCAACTAACGCTTTACCACTTCAACTTCCATTGTTTTCAAGAGTCCTTTACCATTTTTCCTTTTCAGCTTAATAATGCCAAGAACCAATTTTCATAGCGAGGACTCCACCACCGAAGACAACATCCAACTAATATCGAGACGTCAAATATTTAAACGCAAATCTTTTAAATGTCGAGTTTTCTCTGGCTTCCATCCACTTCGAAGCTGCAAAAAATTCTTGAAGATGAGCGTCGAAGAGCGAATGAGAGCAGTTCTTGTGCATAAATACTGCAACAATTGCCTGGCACACCAGCACTCCCGTGGTTCGTGCATCTCCAAAAAGGACTGTCGCTTCTGCCAGCAAAATCATCACTCTTTTCTTCATGTTAACGAGCGTCTTACAACAACCGATCCAAAACCTCCAGTATCGCTTTCCTCAATCCTAATGCAGCGTGCAATAACAGTGTTTCCGACTGCTGTAGTCAAACTGCAAATTAGCGGAAAGCAATACATGGCTAGAGCTATGATTGATCCATGCGTCTCAATAAGTCGTATATCAGCGATGCTAGTACGCTAGAGAAGAAAGAATTTGCTCGGTAATCCTCCAAGCTCATTCTGATCTTCATGACAAAATTGAGGCCACTATGAAGGTTGAAAAATATATATCCAACCCATCTCCTCCAAAATCCTTGGATCTAGTAATTAAAGCATCCTTCCGAAACATCACTCTAGCTGATCCAACCTTTTTCAAAACCGGGCCAATATCCTTGATTCTAGGTGCTGACTTATATCCAACAATTATCCAACCGGGTATGATTCCTAGCACCACTGGCCTTCCTGTTGCCCAAAACACTATTTTTGGGTATATTTTGTCCGGATCATGCTCAACTTAAAAACAACTTACTTGTTTCTTATTAATTCAATTAAAATCATTTTCTTGTAAGTAATTTCGAACTCTTCTATGAATTTCTACATCAATGCACTATAAGACTAAGACTGAATTCAAAGAAAAATGCAAACGCTTATATTAAGTATTTTTAGTTTTTTAAGTTTATAGATAATTAAATAAAATTAAGTTAAAATATTGTATAAAATAAGGTTAACTATTTTAAATGCAGCCTTACTGGAAGGCGGGTGGTAATGTTGATGTGTAATTAATATCTTTACTTCTAACTTCCTAAATTTGACTACCAGGCGGCGCTTCTCGCTGTCCTAAAAATTTATCTCATTAAAATTATCTTTCGTTTTTTCGCTACCGAGCCTTCAAGCTATGAGTAATTATATTTTTAAGTCACTTATAGTAAAGCAGTCAAATTGGTAAGAATAAAGTTTCCGCACATATCTTACAATTAACTTACTCTTTCTTTCATTTCCTTCATTGTTCTAAATTTCATACATATACAATTGGTTGAGATTTCTCTTTTCGAAAATCCAACATATCGCCTGGCATTTTCAACTTCCAGAACAAACACACGGTATTTTCAGGCCAAAAACGTTGCTCCATGACTTTACCAAAGAGATCACCTGGTAAATTAATTTTAAAAGAAGAAGAGAACCGCTTATATGAAAACTTGAATTTGTGAACCAAAATGTTCTTATTAACAAGTTTTAACTTTGAGTTAATGTGATGTAAAACATCTTCTTCGGGTGTATCAGGAGCAAAGCGTGAGGCAAATATAGACCTAACAGGCTGAACAATAACAAGTTTCTTATATATAGACTCGTTTTTGTTTTTTTTTTAATAAAAAAAAAATTAAAAAAATAAATAAATCTTCAAAATCAGCCAATCTGGCTTGAGCAGCCGCTAAATCCTTCGAAACGTCTAAAAATCCTTTACGAGATTGTCGTACAAGCTTTAAAATATCTACATCGGTAGATCTACAGCTTTCGCACGCCCAACGAAGTCCTCTACCTTCATTAAGTGCATCAAAAATTCTCGCAGTTAACACTGCACACTTTATATGAAAGAATGCATCACATTACCAGCAATGGACTAGCCTATCTGATTCACCCTTAACAGTGCAGTTACGAGAATTGCAGAAGATTTTTAAAGTTAAAGTAAAAAATAAATAGAAATTTAAAAGAAAAAATAAAAATTTAAAATTAAATAATTAAATTGAAAAATAAATCAACCCCTCAAAATGGCAACCCTATTTACAGTGATGGTTTGAGGATAGGGTAAACTAAACAGTTTGAACAGTTTGAGAAGCGCTGTGGTACAAGAATCAGCAAAAGTAAACAAAGAAAATGACGAAATGAAAAAGAAAACTTCGCTCTCACTTCACGAGCTAAAACAAGAAATTGTTGTTGCTAACGCAAAAACAATTTATGTAAACAAGTTAAGCAAATAGCTTTAAAGCAGTTAACAATAAATAAAAGCAAATATGCAAATAATTAAAAGGATTATTTTAGCGCTTTCTTGACGAGTCCCAGCAAAAATTGATGATCAGCAAGTTCAGGAGACCACGGAAATATCAATTTAAGTTTTTTAATTAAGCAAATCTTTGAAATGAAGTAAAAATTTCAAAGAAACTTTTAAAATATCGCGATTGAAAAAAGTAAGTCTTGACGCAAACAGTGTTGGCAATGAACTGACTTATGGAGACAGCATTTTCCAATAATGCGGTCCGACACCACCAATCAATGATGATGGAGTGGAAAATGGAAAATTGCAGAACATTTTTATAGTAAAATAAATAAGTAAATAAAAAGTTAAAAGAAAAAATAGAAATTTAAAAATAAATAATTAAATTGAAAAAAGTTCTATGGCAATCCCATCCCTGTTTACGAGGATGGTTTGAGGATAGGGTAAACTTAATATCAAACAGTTTGAGAAGCGCTGTGGTGCAAAAATCAGCAAAAGCAAACAATGAAGAAAATGACAAGAAATGGAAAAGAAACTTCGCTCTCACTTCAAAAGTGATGCAAAAAATTGTTTTTGCTAACGCAAAAACAATTTATGTAAACAAGTTAAAAGTAATACATAAAAGAAAATATGCAAATAATAAAAAGGATTATTTTAGCGCTTTCTTGTTGAATCTCAGCAAAAATTGATGTTCGGCAGATGCAGGAGACCACGGCAAATTCAATTTAAATTCTTTAATTAAATAAATCTTTAAATTTAAGTAAAACAATTTAATATAAATTTTAAAATATCGCGAATGAAAAAAGTACGACTTGACACAAACAGTGTTGTCATCGAAGTGGATATTTCAAGTTTTGAGATGCCGATGTCTGGCCATAATATCTACTTGCCGCCGTGTGACACTGAGATATTTCACGGAGATTATTTACATGGCCGTCCTTCCGGGATATGTTTTCGGTTATTTTTGTTTCTAATAGTGGAAAAACTTTTCCACCTCAATCAGAAAACCCGCGGAGAGGCCAAAGAGCACAAAGTTTTTGCAACAGCATGGAAAAACTTAGAAACCGTGTCTGAATTTAGGACTTTAGGACTTTAGAGCGCTGTCGCATGCTTCGGCAAGCGCTAACGAAAATATTTACTCGTGTTTCGCCTCAAGCAGCAAAGGTATCTTGCTTTGAACCGCAATGGTTAATATTTGCCATAGAGGATCCAGTTTTATCGCTAGAGCACTTATTGATTCTGGATCACCTATTGATCCGACGTTCAAATTACCACAAGCGCTCTCATTCTCTCAAAGATTACCGGAAATCTTCCTACTTGCTCAGTGGATCCACTGTTGCAGCAAGCTTTCCCTGAGCTTGCTTTAGCGGACAAAAGGAGAGAAGTGTGTTCTAGATTAGCTCAGAAAGAATCTCAGAGTTACTAGCTTCCTCATCATGCCGTCTTGAAGCCTGAGAGCACAACCTAGGTTGGCGTAGTTTTGAACGCTTCTAGCCCTACATCAAACGGCATTAGCCTCAATGATGTTCTTCATGCGGGCCCAGTATTACAAAGTGATCTCACTTCGCTTATACTGAAGCGGCGGTTCTTTCAATTTGTTTTTAATGGTGACATTGAAAATATGTACCGCTAAATACTTGAAGACGAAGAACATCAGCGATTCCAGCGGATAATATTTCGAGATTGCCCCGAGAGTCCGCTGCGAGATTATCTGCTGAGCACGGTGACCTTTGGAGTATATTGTGCTCCTTTTTTAGCTATAAGAACCCTCATGCAGCTGGCTGAAGATGTGGCACCCCACCTGCCGCTAGCATTCAAGCTCGGACGGAACTTGAGAAAGCAGCGGCATCTGCAGATTTTACCTTGCAAAAATGGACAACCAATGCTGATGAAGTTCTCAGAGAGATACCAAAAGGCCATCGTCTGCATCAAGAGTTTTTGGAGCTTGAATAAACCAGCAACGTTAAGACGTTAGGGATAAGGTGGAACGCGCAGTCCGATTATTTAAATTTTCATGCGCGTCCATTAGACCAAGAGGGAAGCTTCTCCAAACGGGAGGTGCTATCGGCGATAGCAAAACTTTTTGATCAAGCGGGGTGGTTAGCACCGGTCGTTGTAATAGCAAAAATCCTGATGCAGCAAGTCTGGCTGGACAGCATCGGGTAGGATGATCAGCTGACCTCTTCCACTTTGCAACGTTGGCAATCATTTTTAACAAATTATTCTAACAACATCAGCGTCCGGATTCCACGATGGGTCGATATTTCTCCTGACGGTGAGGCGCAGTTCCACGGCTTTTGCGATGCTCCAGAAAAAGCGTATGGAGCCGCGATATATATTCGCGTTAAGCATCACGATATCGTCAGTGTCTATCTCCTCGTAGCCAAAATAAAGGTGGCACCACTTAAAACAGTGTCCCTACCAAGGCTCGAGTTGTGCAGCGCTCTTCTGCTAGCAGAGATGGTCGAAGCGTTTCTGACGAATTTAGAAACGTACAATAATCAACTGTATTTATGGATTCAACCATCGTGGTGGCGTGGCTGCATAAACCGTCATGCGCCTGGACTACTTTCGTCGCCAACCGAATCGCAAAATCAGCGAAAAGGTAAGAACTTAGAACTGAAGCCATGTGGATTCAGCTGATAATCCAGCGGATCTGGCCAGCAGAGGAATGGAGCCGCAACATTTAAAGGATAGCTCATTGTGGTGGTATGGACTAGTATGGCTGAAACTGGAGCTCAGCTCATGGCCACATCGAATAAACGAGTATGACACCACGATGGAAGCGAAAGCCATAAAAGTTCACGTGGCATGTTCTCAAAATGTGAACATTTAAGAGAGTTTTTCTTCTTTGCCTCGATCCTTGCGAGTTCTATCGTACGTATTACGATTCTATCATAGAACTCACAGGCAGCACAAAGGTAATTTCTGGCAATATCACAGGAAGAAATTAAAGAAACAACCAAACGACTCGTTATTGAGACTCTGAAATTGGGTTATCGATCTGAATATACCCAGTTGTCGAAGAAAAGTTTGATTGATTCGAAGAGCTCAATTTTAAATCTGAATCCTTTTCTCGACAGTCAAAAAATACTTAGAATTGGCAGACGATTATCGGAGACAGATCACTTCACTTATGATGAACGACATCCGGTAATTCTAAAGTATGAGAGCCAATTTTCTAAATTACTAGTGAAATTCAAATTACTCAAAGGAAATTCATGGTGGGAACCAACTTGTGTTGCGACTTATTCGAATGCAATATTGGATTCCCAGAGTCAAGAATATGATCAAGTCCATCATACACAACTGCAAAGTCTGTGTTATCGACCGCTAGAGGTTGCAGATTCAGATGATGGCGTCATTTTCCTAGAGCGCACAAAGTTATCTCGTATATTTGCGTCCACTAGAGTTGATTTTACTGGCCCATATGACAGAAAAAATTATACGGGACGTGCTTGTCTAATAACCAAGTGCTATATTTGCGTCTTCGTCTGCTTTGCTACGAAAGCTATACATTAAGAGGCTACCAGTGACCTCAGTACTGTCACCTAAGTACTGCCAGCTTTTTCGAGGCTTGTATCACTAAGAGGATGCCCGGAAAAGATGTACTCCGACAATGGTACCAACTTCGTTGGTGCGTCGCGCGCCTTTAAGGAGGATTTCAAGGCCTTTCTTAATGATTCAAAAGTTAATTTGGTGTCAAAATATGTCCACCAACACTTAACCTGGCATTTTATTCCAGCAGGTGCTTCCCATATGGGAGGCTTGTGGGAAGCGGGTGTCAGGTTTTAAATTATACTTTCGTAAAGTAGCGTCAGACTTAAAATATACATTTGAGGAACTATCGACATTGCTTTCACGTATTAAAGCATGTCTGAATGCACTCCCTCTTAGCCCAATGTCATCATATCCTAATGATCTTGCACCGTTGACTCCAGCGCACTTTTTAGTTGGAGGGCCTTTACATGCCCCAATTGAACCAGATATCGCTGAAACTCCAATGTCAAGTATAAATCGTTGGCAAAAATTGAAGGCTATGAACCAAAAGTTCTGTCAAATCTGGAAAAATAACTATCTGAAAGAACTTCACGAGCGATATAAGTGGAAAAATTCTCGCGAAGACTTAAAAATATACGACTTGGTAGTTAAAAAAGCTGACAATCTTTCAGTGAATGAGTGGCGCCTGGGAAGGGTCGTCAAGGTTTATTTGGACTCTGACCAGCGCGTAGGTGTCGTCGATTTACGTACTGAGCGCGGCATAATTAGTCGTCCAGTAGTTAAACTCATGGTATTGCCAGCAATGTAGACTTTGGTGTCCTCGTCTGTAATCTCTGTGTATTTGTGTGTGTGGTTTTTAAAAGCGTTCCCAGGGGAATTAACGTATTTAATTTCTTTTTCAGCCGAAATGTCGAGTACCCAAAAACCCATGGCTTGCCGAGTGTGTCTCTTGCATCAGCCGTTGCGGTCCTGCCCTACCTTTAAGGTAGGCAATGTGGCACAGCGGCTGCGCCTAGTCGTCTTGTTCCGGTACTGTTCGAAGTGCCTCTCCTCAATCCACCTCACCGACATGTGTTCAAGCAATGGGCGATGTCGTTTTTGTGAAGAGTCACATAACACCATGCTGCACTTTGGACCGCATAAAAGCAATGGGCCTCGTTTGTCCAAAGCGCGCGACGCGGAAAAGTCGTCACCAACTTTGAACCGTCGTTTGCCTCGGTCTTCCCGTCAGAGAATGACGTCCACCGAAGGGGAGTATGCTGCTGGACCTCGTTTGTCGGAAGCAGCGTGCGTTGAGAGGAGACCGGCCCCTGAAGGCGAAGACGATGAAGCAAGTCTGGCGCGTAGCATTCAAAATGCGGAAGTGTTGCGGTTTTTTCGCCATTTGCTGCGCGCTGATCCAAAAAGAGGATCTCAGTCGTCACGGCGCTCTGGTAAAAGGTCGAGTTTACCGAAAGCCGAGAGCCGCCATCGTGGCCATGGTAGACAACGGCCCACTCAACGCCACTCAAATAGTGGCTCTCAACGCCACTCCAATAGTGGCTTTAAACGCCGATCCTCGCTTTCACCGTTGCCAAATTTGCAACAAGTGACTTCGCTGCTCCCCACGGTGGTTGTCAAGGTGATCGATCGTGGTAACATGCAACGGATTCGGGCCCTGATATATCACTGCGCTGAAACGTCCATAATTTCGCATAGAAAAGTTTGCCAGCTTGGGTTGTCATCGACGATGGTTGGTTCGCATGAAGTGTGCTCCATAATCCTTCGAGCGAACTATGAATCTAACCAGTCGTTGACAACTCAGGCAAGAGTGGTAACTCATTTTACGCGCATAACGCCGCGAAAGAACTTGGACACATCTATCAGGACTAATTTCACGAACCTAATGCTGGGTGACCCAGACTTTTTCGTTTCGTCCACCGTCGGCATGGTGCTAGGGGTACATGTGAACCTGAAAATTATTCAGCCCGGCATTTTTCCTTGTGGTTTGGGGGTCTGGTAGCACAGAACTCCATTTTCGGCTGGCTGGTATCGGGCTTGATTGCCCAATAATAGATTAAGGATAGATAGCTAAGCTAAATTAATAATAATAATAAATGAATGAATACATTGAAATTCCATACAAAGTAAGTTTTATATAATAACGTTATAATGAAGTATGAAAAAATGAGACATTTTTAATTAATCAACTTTTCCTTATAGACTTAAGTTATCTTTAAGCTCATTTCTTTACAGTAGCACTGCAAAGGGGGCCGGCATGTTTAGGCTGCAACCCCAAAGTAAAAGATTATTTAAATTACGTAAGCTGGTTACGTCGTTAACTTTCTTATCGACTCGTTGCGTCGAAAGAGTCACTCGCGATCAAGTTGCCGAGCCTGCCTCCTTGCCTGCTAAGCAATCACATATTAATTGCCGAAGTCAATTGTATATGATTATTCTTTTTTGTTCACCTGCCATCTGCCATCTCTAACCATTTTTATGAAAGTTTTATCTGCTGCGTAAACTGCAACCAACAAAACAAGTAAGAATAAAATTACATCTAATTGTACCATTTTCCATATACTTATCGTTTGTTGTCTTTATTCCTTTCTTTTCCATTGCACTAAAACTTCGAGCACTTATTGCCTGAAGTCTTCGTGCAATTATCTAGGCGCTGAAAATTGACTTATTTTTAGCTTTTATTTCTAGCACTGTTTTTTGTTCAATATATATTTTTTTTCAAGAATTGACACAGAAAGTACGAGTATAATCTTGCGGGGCGTGAGAAGGAAAATTATAGTTGACTCATGCCGACTTATTGCATCATTTGGAAGTATAACCTTATAATTGACAAGGTTTGCACCGCATTGGGTTAGGAAAATATTCCTTTAAGATAACAAAATGCCATGAGACACAGATTTTTGGGTGTGAGGAATAAATCAATTGTTAAAAGAATGACGTCACTTGGAACTGGTTTGTCTTAAGCAAATTTATTAAATTTAATGACTGAAATGAGACCCTGGGATTTAAGTTCAGTGACGATCTCTTTGTCTGAAACTTAATTAAGGTAAGGCGCATAAATTGTGCCTTTAGTAGAATAGTTGAAGGACGTGTACATAGAGCATTTAATCGAACCAATTTTGTTAACTGACAAGAATTTTTCGGCAGTAGCTAAATCTTGGACGAGTAAAAGAAGACTTCCATCAGGTAAGTCAGAAACGGAAACTATATTCTTTCTTTTTATTAGAAGAGCTTTGTGGGCTGCGAAACATGAAAAATCAAATAAGGTTTTTTGATCGTCAAGCCAAGTAACAGTAATAAATTTTATGGTTTGCTAGAACGTCTGCTGGGAGTTCAGGATATGCCTCTTCTTTGTTTTTATTTGGTTTTTCGTTTTGCTTTGGGACTTCTGTCGGCCAAAATGGCAATCCTATTATCTCCACAAGTGCGGGAGGCCCAGGGCCATAGAAAATAGTTTTTAATAGACGCTTAGCGTGAAAAAAGTAATTTTAACTTTAAACAACAACGAGTTATATGCGTTACAAATGTAAACACAATGTCCGCGACGATCGCGAATAAAACCACAAGAATATGAGATAGAGACTTATTCGTATTGATACCTACCACCGTTCTAGGCCGACACCAAAATATTTACATGCACAACCATGTTTCCATGTTTGCCTTGGTTCCACAATGTTTATCTGTATTATTTTGAAACATAGAGTTTTAAATAAACGTCAATTTTAAAATATTATTTTATTTATGTTATTGTACTCTATTTTGTATTAGGGGTATTCACGATGTGGTGTATTTTTGATAAATTCTTACAAAATTTGCAATATTTACAACGCATTGTGAACAAACCTTCACTAAAGTCTGGGTAGTGCATCATTTAGCAGTACGATAAAATAAAAGAATTGAAACGAAGCACTGAATTAAATTAACTTTTATTAAATAAACACACAACCCAGCCAGTACCTTCATCCACGCTGAGTCAAAAAGTTTTTGTGATCAGTTGATCAAATATACAACGTAATTTACAAAGAATATAATTTTACTTCAAATATCAAATTTATCAAAAATACACAATACAAGGGCAAATACACCACATCGTGAATACCCCTATTGTTATATTTAGTTTTAATAAATTTTTTGTATATTGCTAAATTTTAAAAGCTTTAAAGCCTCAATGGCTTAGCTTATAATATATACATAAAAAAAAATAGACAAATGTAATGTTGTTAGCCGCTTATTAGCATCATTTTCTATCCCTAACGAGCGACTCAACGAACGAGTACTAGGCGAACGATGTTCTGTTCTAATTGAAATCTGTATTTCTAACGAACTTGCTCGCCAACCCTTACGGCAAGCTTATGCTTCTTACGTTTATTCAAACTGTTATACAAAAATATTTGTCAAATTTAGCATTGCTAGATCAAACATTTCCGAAATTTTTTGAATTTTTACTATTTTCTTAAAGATTTTTTAAACTTTTGGCATTGTTTCTCGTTTGTTGGCAATGCCTTTGTTCAGTTTGTTTATTTTTGTTCTTGTTGATATTTGATTTGTGTTTGACAAACAATATAAATTATTTTCTTAAATTTTGTGTCTGTGAAAGTGTCAAGTTCTACAAATAATATGTATGCAGCGATTGCAGTTTTAGCTTTTGACCAGGCTGAAGGAAGAGACTTGAGGGTGCAAAGGAGAAGACTCCGAGACAGCACAAATGTCCTGGACCTAGCAGACACTGAGTAAGTTATAAAACTACTATTTTTGACTACATATATTTTAAGAGCTTCACTACTTTTGGCCACTGCACGGGGTGCTTTATCCTTATCGAGCCAACGTCACTTACACGGAGTGCAATAGTTGTGATAGTTTTTTTTAGTCTGATTTCTCTGATCGGTTAGTACTCTCTGCAAATCTCAGAGAGTAAATAATGCCATGTGAAGCTTCTTGAGAATATGAACTTTAGCCGTTCGTAATCGGTCCAGTTCTCCATCAATTGTGTGCAAATATTTTATAACACAAACAACACAATTGATCATAAGAAGCTCGGTCAAAGGCCTTTCAAGGGCTGAAATGGCCAATTTGTGTTTGCTTTTGATATTTTTAAAAGTTCAACTGCATAAATCCTTTTAACATAGGTTCGTAGCAGATTTTCGAGTGAACAAGGAGGTGTTCCAGCACATATTTCATGATGTGAGTCCTCACATGAAAACAACATACAGGAACACACATCTACCAGCACAACTGAAGTTAGCAACTTTTCTTCGATTTCTGGCTACTGGAAGCTACCAGAAATCAGTTGGAAATGAATCGGTTTCCTGTATGTCTCAATCGACGGTCACGAAAGTGATAGCAGAGTGCCTGAATATTTTCGAAGACCACTTTTGCCAGAAGTGGGTAAGCTTTGAAAGGACGCAACAGGAGGAGAGTGTTGCAAAGGAGTGTTTTTACAATAAATTTGGAATGCCAGGTGTTGTTGGTTGTTTGGATGGAACACATGTTAGAATAAAATCACCTGGAATAAGCAATAGACATTTATATTATAACCGAAAGGGATTTTACAGTTTAAATGTAATGGTGGTGAGTACTAAATTCTCACTCAGTAACTTATTTCACAGCCATAAAAAATTTTCCATAATATTGAATACTTTTAGATATGTGATCTAAACATGGTGATAACATTTGTTGATGCCAGACACCCTGGTGCAAACCACGATTCCTTCATTTGGAAATATAGTGCAGCAGAGCAATATCTTAGATCCAATTTCAACAATGGAAAGACAAATACTTGGCTGCTCGGTAAGACATAATTAATTTACTCTTCATATTTCAAGAAAATGCAATCATGTGCAATAATTTCAGGTGATTCCGGTTACCCTTTGGAACCATTCTTGATGACACCATTTCGAAATCCTAACAGTGAATTGCAGAGGCGGTTCAACGAAAAGCACTGCAAGGCACGAAATGTTATTGAGCGTTGCTTCGGTGTTTTGAAAAATCGTTTTCGCAGCATGATAGTTAAAATATTTAATTCCATTACAATATATATATAACAGTATGAATTTTATTGCAGGTTCAAGAGGACTTCATTATTCACCAGAACAGGCAACAAAAATTGTAAATGCATGCACTGCGATTCACAACGCATGCATATTTTTCAAAAATGATTGGCCTCTTCTGAATCTTCAAGATATAGAGGAAGACGCTCAATACTCTTCAGGCTACGAAATCGCTGAGAACAGTGACTTGCTAAGCACAGCCGCAGGCATCAGATTAAGAATTGCTGAAAGTTTGCAATAAATATTTTGCTAATATTATCATCATAATACAACAATTTTAAAATAACATAATATAACGAGCACGAGACAGTGCTGTCCGGTCTGCTTGTGATTTAAAAATCACTAGGACCGCTGATGAGTTGGTGTGGCGGCCAACGAAACAGTACCACTAAAAAGAACAATTTAATAGTGCAACGAAAGCATAAGAAAATTGCTAATATTTTTTTGTTGTTGTTTTTGGAATACATTGAAATCAGAACAGGAAAACAAAAAAACAACAACAACATACCTACGTATTACACGCATATTATGCAAACAACAACATGTAAATACATATGTGGAACAAATAAAACACGAAACCAAACGAACCCAAATAGAAAGCTTCCAAAAGCAATACGAAGCAAAGCAGTGCTGCGACAAATAACAAAAGCAAAATTAACGTGAATTGCTTACTGCTCTGTCTGTTTCTGTTTGATTTTCAAAGAGCACATCAAAGTATAAGCACAAGCAAATTACAGTTTTTCAAGTTTTTTAAACACTGTTGAATAGTCAAATTAGATTGAGATCGACATTTATTTTTATAAAAATTTTAACATGTATTGTAAAAAATGTATGAATAGGAACATTTTTTAAAATTATATTACATTTGTTATTCAAATTAAAGCTAAAGAATTCAAAGTAAAAAATTAAGACAATATTAAAAAAATTAACAAAAACTTATTTGATTAACAAGTAGAACAACAACGTATGAACATAAAACAGTAAAAAATAATAGAATAAGAAAAATACATGTAACGAAAAATACAAAATATATATAAAAACAAAAATTATTTAAGTATTTTTCATAACTTTTACAAACTCTTCAAACGCTTTTGTTTGTCGAGCTGTAATTTCTACAAGCTGAGCCAAATTAGCTGAAATTGATATTGTGGCTTCAGCTTGTAGTTGCAAAGCAGAAGCAATTTGTTTCGATGCTTCTGCTTGCATCTTCGCAGATTTGGCCTGATCTCTGGCTGACTCGGCAATAACTTCTTGAAAACTTCGTTTTTTTCGTAAGCCTCTTGTATTACTTCGAGTAATGGGAGTATTAGTTGTAGCGTGCGTATTGGGTGTAAGTGTTCTTGGGGTAACTACCCCTATTGGTGTTGTTTGTCTCGTCGGTGTTAAGAGTATGTCTGCTTGTTTTTGTCTTGTTGGTGTTGTGTTGAGTTGTAGGTGCGCTGTTGGTTGAGCTGTTGACGGTATCGTTGGTTGTGACGTTAGTTGTGACGTTGGTTGTGACGTTGGTTGTGACGTTGGTTGTGAGGTTGGTTGTGCCGTTGGTTGTGGTGTTTGTTGTGACGTTGGTTGTGGCGTTTGTTGTCCGACTGGCTGTTGGCGAAATCCTAAAATTTTTCCGCTGGGCGCTGCTGCCTTTGACATCAGCAGAATGCGGTCAATGATTTGCTCCATCTCAGTGAGCGGAGAGCACTCAAATGGGCCACCACCAGTTGCTTGCAGGCTTTGATTGTTTTCCGCTATTTTTTTCTTTGTCCTGCTTTTCAGGTCAAACCAAATCTAAAGTGAAGAACAATAAACAAGTTTTGTTAAAATCAGTTTTGAGTAGTTATAAGTTTCGGCTCACCTTCTTCCATTCTGCTGTAGTTCTTTGCGGCGGGCCGTAGGAGTTAACCTTCATGGCAATCCGTCGCCAGAGCTCGTCAACGGTTACTCTATCTGCTCCAAACGTTGGGGCACCTCTTGCTAAATCAGGATTTTTCTCCAGCTGCTTTACAAGCACTTCAAATTGAGCGCTTGTGGTTTTCTTGATAACTAAAAATTTGCACAGTTGTAATTTTTTGCTTGAATTTATATAATTGTTTTTATATTTACCTTTTTTTGCAATATTATCCATGTTCAAATAAATTTGTTACAACGACCGCTAACAACGATAACAAAAAAGTGTTCGTTTGAATTTGAAGTTTCTCCTCGTTATTTGATTGACTGATGGAAATACAGATTTCATATATTAAAGTGTTATACGTCATCGTTCGCCAGGTGACCAGCTGTTATCGTTAGTTGATTTTGTTCGAATAACAAATTTGAAAACAACGAACGAGCAATGCTTTGAACGAGGCGAGTGTTCGGGTAGGGATACAGAATGAAGCTATATGATATGTCCAAAATTATTTACAAACGTAGTAGGACTCGCACCACTCATTAATATATAGTCATCATAGTCATAGACTAGTCTTGAAATGTAAATATGGGCGATATTCAATGCTCTATTTCAATTCTCAAAATAAAATTGGTATATTTATCTGATGACCTAGCTGGATCATTGCCGTTGGGGCTATATGGAGTATACAGTCTGGCCCCTGAGACTCCTGGTCTGGGCCAATCGCTTTGGTAGAAGATCTTTGTGATAGGGTTAACGAGAATTTAAAGAAAATAGCTGAGTGGGCAAAGGGAAATATACTAAAATTAATGTTGAATTTCGATATCGTCCATCATTTCACCAGAAATGGGTAAAATTTATTTGGGTTTTTTTTTATTAACGAACAAGTCCATCGTTCTTTCTAGACAATCATGTCCTATTGTGCAACCGTTTGGTGATTGCTTTTAATTAGCTAAGTTAACTTGACGCAGCTGTTTATTGAAATTAGAATTATATAAACTTCAACATGAAAAATTAAAAGAATGCACACATATTTAAAAAGCAAAAAATGAATCGTAGACAATTTGTTTACACGTAGACAATTTGTAAGCGAAACAAGTGCTTCTAGGAAATTTTGCAAGCAAAACCTCTCGTGAAAATCATCAATAATCAAACTTGAAACAACATATGCACAGAAACAGTCGCAACTGCTAAGAAGAAAATAACAGTTGAATATGTTAACGATTATTTTTAACGATCATTCAATCACATTGCTGTACGATCAAGGCAAGTATCTGAAGTACTAGATTAGGTTAAAAAAGTGAAAGATGTCACGAGTGGCCGCACAACTGTACTTTATTCCGTGCATAAAGTACAGTTTTGCGTATAAACGTGCATAATGTACTTTGGAATATCAATAAATTTCTACAACGGCTTTTCTTTTGCATCATATAAGTAAACGTAGCCCTCTGTAAGGTGCGTAGGATTTGGGCCCCTATCACATTATAACTGCCCAATGAAAACTAAATCAGCCTCAGATATGAACCCTTATTACGTTTTTGATCAGCGCAATCAAAAAACGAACATTGATTACGGATATGCACCTGGAATGTTCAGACCATTTATTGGGAAGGTGCCTCTGTCCAATTGGCGGAAACCCTCGAAAAAATAAAAGCTGACATAAACACCATCCAGGAATTGCTATAGAAAGGACAAGGCTGCTTTAAGAGAGCAGACTGCGATAACTACTACAGCTGCTATGCGGAGAAGCGTGAAACTACGAAAACGACACCATCTTGTTTCCCGGTTCATATCTGTGAACGAAAAGATCGTCACAATCAGCATCAAGGAGAAATTCTACCCCAAAAGCCTTATTTGTGCGCATGCCCCAATGGACGAAAAGGACGATGCTGTCAAGGACACCTTCTAAGCGAGCCTATAGGCCGCATATGATCAGTACCCGGCACATGACGTAAAAATAGTACTCGGCGATTTAAACGTCGGAAAAGAAGGCATCTTTAGCTCCACTGTAGGTCAGTTCAGTCTCCACGAGATCACTTTGAGCAACGGTCCAAGGCTGATCGACTTCACTGCTCCCGGTTGAGGTGGAACAAAGACACTGCAAACAGGAGCAACGCGAGTCATGCGTGAAAAGAAGAAAGAACAGAGACACCCTTCTGCTCTTCACCCTGGAAGGTTACCCATAGACAAGATTTTGATATTGAGATGTAACTGCTATTTTTTCAGCTATCGAAAAGGAAAAGTGGGTTCAAATCCAGCCAAAGTTGGGTTGACGGTGAAAAAGGGAAAATAAAGTTTATTCTGTCCGCAAACAGGGAAGTTCGGCGTCTAAGAGCTCATTTTACAGCAGTCAAATATAACTCTGAAGAAGTCAAGGAGTTTACATATCTTGGCACCGCCGTAAACAGCAACAACAATGTCAGCCTGGAGATTAAGCGAAGAACTAACTGTGGTGGCCATAACAACCCGTTGTTGCGTTACGGCCGACTTCATAAGATATCGCCAGGCGCCTCTGCTTCGCGCGGGTTATGTCGACTGCACCTCCAACTTCAAGTAAGCAACAGATAATTCCGATAAACTGGTCAGCTTAATTAAGTTTAACCAATTAACCAATTGTATTTTGTTTTCTTTTCTTTTCTTATCTTTTTTTTCTTTTATTTTCTTTTCTTTTCTTTTCTTTTCTTCATGTAAATTGTATGTAAGCATTTTACGAGTTCATAAATTTAAAGTCGATTACGACATCAACCCAATTAAAAAATCATGTAAATTTTATAAATTTAAATTTTATGACTTATTGCAATAAGTCACAAAAATGAAGTTATATATATAAGTAATTTTTAAAATGTGAGTCAGTTTTTTCAGTTTTTCGTCGATTGATGTAATAAAGACAAGTGAATCTCTTGAAAATAACTCAAGTGTTTTATTTTATTTATATAACAACACAATTGGCACAGTCGAAGGCGATTTAATCAAAAGATTAAATACGGAAAAAGAATCGGTCTAGTGATTAAATCAGAAGATTAACGAAAACTCAACAACTTAATCATAAGATTAAGAGACATTTTACCTAATTTTGTGGAAATTTGTGAGAGAAAAAAAACAACAAAATGTCTACTTCTTCAGACCAAACAGCAAAAAAAAACACCACTGCAAGTTGCAATCACCGACCTCTTGAGGCAACTAAAATAAAGGAATACAGAGGAGCGAAGGAATACACCTTGTCATCATTCATAAGGGAAATGGAAATGTTCCTTCCCTTATTCGAGGATACACCACTAAAAGAAAATGTATTCAACAGAAGTGTCAACAATAATATCCAGGGAGCAACACTTCACAAAATTAGGACTCTGGGACCATAACCAACATGGCAGCGAATTAAGAAGGAACAAGTAAACAATTTTAGAGTTCGTGAAACATATCATCAGTTACATTATAAAGCAATAAACACAAGAAACAACAATAACGTTAGTGATTACTATAAAAACCCAAGGTATATATTAGACAAACGTTATGCCAAATACAAATTTGAGGAGGAATAACCAATTTAATTATCTGAAATAAATAACGAAGCAATCATACTTAGAATATTTTTGAATGGCATAAGTTGAAATATGGCTTCGATTATACAGTATAGAAAAATCACCAATTTATGAGAAGCTTAATATGCTCTCGAGGAAACAGGAACGATTAGGAGGAATGACAGACATTATAGGACAGATCAATTAATAACACAAACCATAACACAAACAATTCAGTCCAACGCAGGCCAAACTACAACATTTCAGGTCAAAATAGACCAATTAATAACCAAATAACACTAACCAATACAGACAAGATAATAGACAAAATTTTGAAGTCGACCATATTACAGAAGAAGAAAATTTTCATTTACTAGAGTAGAATCAAATCTTCCTATTGTTAAACTTACTATAGATAACTAGACAACAACAACAACATTACTCGACGAAAACAGATTAATACGGTATAAACGCCTAGAATTAAAAGACAACATTAAACTTAACACACTTAGTGGACAGACTCAAATAAAATATGAAATCATAACGAAACTACCAACAGAATTTAATGAAACTCAGTATCTCAGTTGGAAATTAACTCAATTCAAACACAAACCTTTCGATGGAATAATAGGGTAAAACTTACTTAACTCAAAAATTAAGTACCTGGGCGACCGAGCTCCGCTCAGATTCCAACCGTATATTAAATGTTCCACGGTTACATTAACCCCTTGAGACCGAAGCCTAGACCGTTAAAGATATCGTAAAAATTACTTCAGATTTGGTTTTCGCGTGATTAAATTAAGAAAAAAATTAGGTCTAGAAAATTTGGAAAATCCCCTTTTAGCCCTTTTTAGTGGGGTCATATACGTCCCCATCGGTTTCAAGTAAAACTTTTTACGAATTTGCCTTAGTATGATATATAATGGGTTTGAAATAATTTGTAATAAGAAAAAACAAGCAAAATATGTTTTCAATTCAATTTAATTTCAAATTTAAGAAATTAACACATACACTTTACAGAGCTAAATTTAAATTTCAATTTTTTTTATCAGCAACGCCAAGTTTTTTGTTATATTGGGTGAAACAGTAACGATTTTTGGTTCCTTTCCGATTAATGCGAATAGTTCCACAAGCCATCATTTTCTTTTGAGACAATTTATTGAAGAATAGGCGAATTGAAAAAAAATGATCTAAATAAAATTCGCGACCAGATTTTTCGAAGCCTGCCGTAAGTAACAATATCTCTGATACACCCAAGGTACCTTCAGTGTGCGTTGCTTTTTTACCAAGATATATATCAATTTGATAAAGGTAGCCAGTCTAAGCCCACACCGGCACAAACATTTGAAACGCGCCTAGATTGGCTTTCCTTTGACGTATTGCTTCATTTGACTTTGCCCAGTAAACTTTATCATATGCTCGTCAATAGATTACTGTTGTGATGGTGCAAATGCAGCTTGGTAAGCCTTATTGAAATGGTCGAACAATGGCCTCACCTTAAATGCTCTATCGTGTCTGATATCATTTCTCGTTGCTTATATAGCATTGTCTTCGAATTGTAAATTTGATCGGATACTAAGATATCGATCACGAGTCATAGTATTTGCTATATATGGCACACACAAATCAGGATCGCTATACCAATAACGTGTGATAGAAGGCAGTACATGATAACTCATTATGCAAGTTGTCGGTGCTTTGAAATAATATCGCAATTAGTTTTACTTGAAACCGATGGGGTCATTTGCGACCCCATTTAATTTTCTGAATTTTGTAAGATCTACTAGACATATTAAGTGAATTCGATATTTTCTAATAAAACACTTCAAAATTCACAACTTACATTTACGTTTGGAACGATTTTCGCCACTTTATAAGATTTATTAGCAAAATACTGGAGCAACATAAATAACACAATTTGCACGAAAAAATAATACATTCAGCTGATTAGCTGTCAGGTTGCCGATGAAGCCACCCTCTATGAAGTTTTTAAAACAAGATTCAAGGGATAAATTTCCGAACTTATTATAATTAAAGTGACAATAAGTAAAAATCCATTGGGGTCATATAGTACCACTCGGTCTCAAGGGGTTAAAGTATCGAAAATGTTAACTTTATCTTAGAAACAATATATAAGATCATTAGCCTTATTATGGTTCACAAAACAACAGTCATTTCTGTCTTCAATGTGTAAATTGCTTACGACAGACAACAATACAACTGCATACATTCCACTGTTGTCTTTCAATGATAATGTGTCTTCAATACACTTAATATGATACACAACAGTTGTGTTGGATTGTCTTGGTATCTGTCAAAATTTTAAGATATCTAATTTGGTGTTTTGTTGAAGTAGCAACATAACTTACTTTTTAATTTTAATTTTTTTCAAATTAAAACGAAAATAGTTTGTTTATTTTAATATTTTTTGACAGTGAACAGGCAAAGTACAAATTTTACATACGTTTCACAATCAAGAATAACAACAATGTATTGTGAATCATAATAGCTCGAAACTGTTGTGTCTTCTTGACTGTCGTGTCTACTCTATAGAAGACACATCAGTTTATTGCTGTGAACCGTAATAGGCCTACTTCTTTTTTCAACTAAACGAAATTGGGTTTGGTTTTTTATCCCTATACAAATACTAAATATTTTCGATTATTTACTTACGCTAAACGAAACTTATCTCTGGCTCTACTTATTCATAGTTCCGGCCATTTCAAGCCTAATCTAAGTTATTTTTCGAAAAATTATCCTCATGCTCCTCTTCCACTTATAAGAATAGAAGTTATTTGTTTATTTATGTCGCCATTTTTTCTACAGTTATGGAGTAAGGAATTTTTGAATAAATTAAAAATCTGAAAATTGGATTCATTCACTTAATCGTTCATAACTTCTATACCGTTTGAGATATTTATACAGAATCTGAAACAAACAAAAATGTTTACGTTGTTGGGACTAATAATTATTTTATATATAACTAGCAAACCACAGTCGTCCGAGGCTTCGCCACGGAAATTTTCTCTTTATCAATAATATCTTTGTATGTTTGAAAAATTTCAATATTAAAAAACGTTAAAATACTTGCATATTATTTGTATTTGGAAGCAAATTATAATAAATAGTAAAATGATAATAAAGTGAAGATATTTTCATTTAAGTTATTTAATACTTCAGTGTAAACAACTAGCCTTATTATGGTTCACAACACAACAGTCATTTCTGTCTTCAATGTGAAAATTGCTATTACGATTGACAACAATACCACTGAATACATTCCACTGTTATCCGTCAATGATGATGTGTCTTCAATACACTTATTATGATACACAACAGTTGTGTTGGATTGTCTTGGTATCTGTCAAAATTTTAAGATAGCTAATTTGGTGTTGTGTTGAAGTAGCAAGATGGATCCATCGAAGTCTTGACGAAATCTAGCGCTTCTCTTAATATACCTGAAACTGAACTTAGCCTATCCAACCCATAAATCATTGTCGTGCACTTTTGATAGCTAATAGCCATAGGCAAAGAAGCACAGCGCATCAGTAAGCTTCAGTATTCGTGGGATTGTAGTTTATTTTGTTTTTTTTTGAGCTTGTCTGGAACCGCATCCTACAGAAAATTGAAAATATCTGTACTTGAAAGAACAAATGGGACTAACAAGAGCCAATTCAGTAGTATATCCAAGTAACGTTCTTCAATGGATTCGAGTGGTCCCGAAGCCGTTTCTTATCTCTACCGGTCGTCACATCGTGTTCACCGTCACCTCATAATAAATATAAGAATAGTATCCATCGCGTTCTAACTTTTTTCAAATTAAACCGAAAATTGTTTGTTTATAATAATTTTTTTTTTAGAGTGAACAGACAAAGTAACAAATTCTACATTCGTTCCACAATCAAGAATAACAACAATGTATTGTTGTGAATCATAATAGCTCGAAACTGTTGTGTCTTCTTGACTGTTGTGTCTACTCTATAGAAGACACATCAGTTTATTGCTGTGAACCGTAATAGGCCTAAACGTTTTTTGATTCATTGGCATTACCAGGAATAAGAAAAATTTGATTTGCTGCTGTACCGACTCGTTTACCATAATCTATTTCTACGTTTTTCAAAGCGGGAACATTAATTTTGTCACGAAATTTTGTTCACGACCATGAGTCGATTAAGCCATGTCCGTCTGTCTGTCTGTTCATTCGCCTGTCCACACGATTACAGCCGTCTCTTTACTGCAAATCTCTTTAAAGTCCATAATGAAATAATTTTCATGATTTGAGATTTGTCATACAATGGTGCTCCAGTTTAACGAAAGATTTAATGTCCAGGGTCGTTCGGTAAATCGAAAAGTTCATTAAATCGGTAATACTATTTTCGAGTTTTTTATCATATAACAAAGCTAATAAATTTGTCAACTTGAAACAAATATCCTTACATTTTTTGTCTTAATTATGCACACCAATAAAGTTGAATTTTTGCCAAAATTGAGACGCTTACTTGTTTTAGGTTTTATTAATTATTATTATTAAATATTTACAAAGCTGCTGGTTAAAATCTGTTCACACTCCAAATGAAAAGTCCAAGATTATGTCAATACATTCCTATAATGTTTTTTAAAAAAGGAAACCCTACAATATGTATATGTATAATAAGGGGGGGACTATTTGATAATTAGATAAGTAAATATATGTTAATGTTATTACAAATTCAAAAACAAACGAAGCACGCTCAGAGAAGCAAATGTTTGTTAAGAATACCTACAATTTCAAACGTTCGCAATATAGAGTCAACAATGAACATTAAATAAGGGTTCGTTATATTGGAAGTTCGTTAAATCGGTGTTTGCTACATTGGAGCACCACAGTAATGCTTAAATTTGAAACATATACAATAAAGTTGAAATTCAACAAAATTTTGTGAATGCTTCCATAAAAAGTGACGTCACCAAAATATCAAAACCTTCATAATTTACACAAAAATTAATGTGTTGAATTAAAAGTTCATACATAGGTCTTGTTTTCTTGATAAATAAAACGTACTCTGAGTTTGAAATATGAAAAATTGGAAAAAATACGCCTATCCCCTTTACAAAGTGACGTCATCAAATTAATATAATCTAAATAAATTCGAGTAAACTTCAACCGGAGTATTTTGACTTCTGGCAAGTTGAAGATCATTTTTTAAAGGTTTTATTTTCATTTGTCTTTTATTTATCATTAAGGTGAGTATATATATATTCATATTCAGTTTTGATCGTGAATTTGTAGAGGGAAGACGCGCCGTGTTATCGTTCCTCTGTTCCATATAATATTTTCGTCGCTTTGCTTATTTGTCCGTCCAACAAATAAAGCCTACTTTAATAATTTATGATCTCAGTGTTTTGTGTTGTGTTACAAGCAAATAAATAAAATAGATATAAAGTTATTTACAACTATTATTAACAAACTATATATACATATATAAATACTCTCCGCTTTGTGCTTATGTGTTTCCGCGCTTTTTTGTTTTGTTTTTTTTTTTAACGTCTTTGTTCTCCAGTGTCCAACGTGTCTGTCGGCAATGTAATGTTTATTGTTGTGTGTTTGTTTTAAAGCTAAAGATTTTTTATTTAACTTTAATCCAAGCTTTACGTGTGTTTCAAAATTATTCGCTGTTAATATGCGTACTATTTTTCGTATCATGTTCAATGTTGTGTTATGTGTTATGTGTTATGTGTATAAACATAAAATATTAGCCCAAGCTGCAAACACCAAATAACAAAAAAAAAAAAAAAAAAAAAAAAGTAAATAAACAATCGTATAAACAAGAGAGACCAAGAGTGGCCAGTCTCCAACAACAACAACAAGATTAAACAGCGAGAACCCGTTTTGCAGAACAGAGGACAGCAAAAACAGCATCGACCTTGTGTTGTTTTTTTTTAACCATGCGAGGGGCTTTTCTATGTTTCTCGCCATGTAAGTAATTGTTTTTAGATTCGTGTCCGTCAACTTCACTATCCTCTCCATGTAGTTGCGACAGCGAGTAGGGTTGCACTCAGGCGTGGATTTAGGTGGGGGCTAGGGGGGCTGCAGCCCCCGGCCCCAAGCAGGTAGGGGCCCCGCAGGCGCTTATATACGAAGTGCTTTTTGTTATAACATGACATGCTATATAAAAAATATTTCGAAGTAATCGACCTTAAAGTATTAAAAAAAAATGAACATTTGTAAGAAATCATGTTTATTCTAAAAATTATAGGGCCAGAATTGCTTGTAACAGAATTGCTTGTAACAGTACCGATGAGTGTTCGGACTTTACTGCGCTTTTTATCGAAATTGGATGTTTTACTGCGTCACTGCGGTTTTTTTAAATCTTCTGCGAAGTATTCGCAACAAATATTAGAATCGGCGATTTTTTTTATTTCTCTTAAAACCAACAGAAAACACAATTACTTTCTGAAAATTTGTCGACTTCAAATATATTTTGTATCAGTAAAAAAATATGTTTCTGCAACATGCAAAAATATAGTACACTAGGGCGTTAAAGATGCTACCAGCCTCTAAGTGACGGCACCACACTCTTCAAATGCATGACATTTTTGACGGATGGAAATCTTAACATGAACATACCATTTATGTCAGATCGATCTGACAATTAATAATGACATAACAGTGTTCTAAATGAAATTACTTTTTGTGTTATTATTAAAAAAAAGAAAGAAGAATTCCATGGCTTGTTTAAGCGTTAATTTTTGCGTAACAAAAAACCGAAAGAAACAAAAAAAAAGCTCAATAAATGTTATGATGAATCTGCTTCGTCGTATTCAACCGTAAAATATTGGATTGCAGATTTCAAAAGAGGTTGAACCAGAACAAGAGATGAACACGCCGGGGAGCACCAAACACAGTGACCACTCCAAAATGTTTTCGAAAATCCACGATTACGAATTAGACAATCATATCAAGTTCGTCGGTGGTTTAAATTATACATGAAAATTTGGGTTTGAGAAAGCTGACTGTAAGATGGGTGCCACATACGTTAACAATCAATAAAAAACATGAAAGTGTTCGCACTTCCCAACAATTTTTGGACATGTTTAAGCAAAATTTAACTGATTTTTTGTAAAAATAGTGATCATGGATGAAACATGGATCCACCGCTTTACACCTGAATAGGAGGAATCAGCAAAAGAGTGGGTAGGTCCCAATAGCGGTGCACCAAAGTGAGCGAAGACTTAACAAACAACCGGAAAGGTGTTGGCATCTGTATTTTTTTGGGATTCAGCGGCATTTTTTGAGAAAAGGAAAAGCAGTCAACTTTTTTTCGATTGAAGAACGAAATCGTCAACAAGTGGGCTCCAATTATCGAAGAAAAAAATCATCTTTTTGCAAGACGATTCGATCCAGCTCACAAATCGATCGAATTCATTTCTAATTGCACGCTTACACTTCGAACTGTTTCTTCATTCCTCATATTCCCCAGCTTAAGCCCCCAGCGACTTTTATCTGTTCCCAAACTTAAAAAGGTGGCTCCAGGAGAGGAGTTTTGCTACGAATGAACAATGGTTTTTGCAAACTTTTTTTTCGACCCACTCTAATGAACATGTCGAATTGGAAACTGAAGTTTATTTTAGATCTCTTCAAAAATCTTACCATTCAAAGGGCATCGCAATATTAAAAATCGTTGGGATAAGGAAAAACTTGTGTTTTCTTTGTTAAGCCGGCAGCATCTTGAACGCGCTAGAACAGAAATTTACAGTTTGTATGTTTATTCTGTCAATAGTATAAAATATACGAATGCGCTTCTGAATAAATGAAAAAATAAAAAAACTATTTCGAAAAAGTTCGTTTTACTGCCATTTTTTAATTAAATTTACTGCGATTTACCAATTACCAATTACCAAGTCCGAACTCTGGTACCTATAGCAAATTGTGAAGCTGAAAGGTTATTTTTAGTATTTAAAAGAATAAAAAATGTTCATCAACCTTTTATGTTACATGAACGTTTGTCGTCAATAACGCAACTTTATATAGAAAGTGAGTTGTTGTAAACGATTAACTTTGACGAGTTGATAGAACGTTTTGCCACAGTTAAATCGAAAAAAAAATTTTAAATAAAAATTGAACAGCTATTGTTTCACTTTAAGACACATAAAAAAATTAGTATCTTGATTTTTAAAAGATCCGAGTTAAATGCTCTGACCTTGAGTAGGCCCCATGTGGATTTAAGCCCCAGGCCCCGCCATGTTTTAATCCGGCGCTGGTTGCACTGTGGGCAAAATTGTACTAGGGCAAAGGCATAACACTTACCTTAGTGCATTTTATTGTGCTCACAGTGTTAGATTACATGCAATAACAAAAGAGTTCAGCTACTACAGCTTTTTCGCACTTTCTCAGCATTAACTCATTTGAAGCCACAATCCAAAGCATCAACAATTTTTAATGAATAAGAATCTAGTGGCTCAAAACAAAGTTAATGTTGAAAAAATTTACCCACCAAAAATTGGGTTGGGCTCAGGGACAACACAGGACGTAACTACTAACCATGCCCACATAGATCTAATTACAGAATAGCTTTTAATCTACTTTTGAGTTGACCTTTTGACAAGTTAACATCAAAAACGCTACAGTTGTTACCAAAGGTACTCATGCGGTTTAAAGGAGCAGTTAACATATAGTTCGTTCTACTAAAAGGTAAATAAATTAAAGTGTTAGCGTTTTTACTGCTTCTACGGTTAGAGTTAAAATTAATGAGAGAAAGAATTTCCGGAGAATCGAAAACACCGGTCATGAGTTGGTGTAAATAAACGATATCTGCGGACCTCCTTCGCTCACTTAGTGACTGCATTCTTAATAATTTTAAACGATCCTCATAAGGAGGAAGGTTTAAAATATCAGTTCGACTTAAGCCCCTTAGAGCAAACCGAACAAAACGTTTTTGGATCCTCTCTATTCGTTCAACATGCACATTATAACTTGGGGACCAGACTTGACTTGCGTACTCCAAGTGAGGACGCACAATTTCATAATACAACGTTGTAGTAGTAATCATGCTATTGAATTCTTTGGCCGAGCGTTTTATAAATCCAAGCATTGAAGGCGCTTTTTTACATATATTATCAATATGAATGTTGAACGATAACTTAGGAGTTCAATCCTATTTGCAGCTGTAACTAATAACCCTTTATACCTTTATTTGTTGAAAATTTGTACTGAGAGAAAATGTTGGGTCATTTTCGGATAGATTTCTGCAATGTGCGTGGACTGATGACCAACTTTTTCTCAGTCTATGCACACTGTACTCTAAATAAGCCTCAAATAATGGCACTATGTGAGACCCAGGTTGATGAGGATGCAGATCCACTGGATTTCCATATACCTGGGTATCACCTACTGCCATTGTTTTTTCTACATAGTGGCATCGCTCTTTTTATTAGAGCAGATGTGGCATATCAATGCGAGTGGGGTCTGGGCATAACTGACCCTGAATTCTGCTCCATGTGGGTGAAGTTCAGAGTCCGTTCGCATATGCTCCATTTTTGCTACGTCTATAGAAGCCCGAATCTAGAGAGGGAGCCCACTTTTAATAAACTGCACTCTCTCTCTGATTCGACAACGCACATTCTGGGATTGTTTCCTGATAGCGAAATCGTTGTTGCAGGCGATTTCAATGTCCACAATCCGGCTTGGCTATGTCATTCGGGACCCCTAACACCTGAAGGTCAATATGTTGAGCTTTTTGCTGAATCGAACCAATTGATTCAATTAGTGAAGGAACCAACTTACATTCCACGAGTTGGCATGCAGAGCCATAAAATCTTAGACCTTTTTCTGACTTCGCACCATGAAAAATATGATGTGAGTGTCAATGCACCTCTTGGAAATTCGGACCATTGTATCATCTCCGCTGCTTTTTCATACTCGAACCTTCGCACCTCTACGCCAAAAGCCCCGAAGAGGATTGCCTGGTTCTATGAAAAAACAAATTGGGTTGCGTTAAATAATTTTTACCGTAACTTCAATTGGAAATTATGTTTCGCTGATAGAAATGTGAATGCCACGGCTGTAATGGTACAGGAAATTATTTTATTGGGTATGCGGTCTTTCATTCCCAATAAGATGAGAAGCGTTAAGCCAAAAGATCAGTCGTGGTTTAACGAGACTTGCAGGATTGCAGTCAGGTCCAAAGAGGAAGCCTTTCTGAATTGGCGTTCTAACAAAAATGCTGATACTAAAAGACTTTGCATCGAGGCTAGGAATCGCTGTAATGCAATTCTAGAACGCGAAAAGTTTCTTCACGAAACTCGCGTAAGAGAACAGGTTCTTCTCTGTCTCAAAGGGGGCAAAAACTTTTGGTCAGTCGTTAAGAGAGTAAAGAACCAGACATCATCGTCGATTCCAACTCTCTTAAAAGATGACGAAATATTCACTGACTCGGCTGATAAGGCGAACCTGTTGGCTGGATTGTTTGCACAGTACTCCACAATTCCGGCAAGCAATCAGTCACTGCCCTTCGTAGTGGGTTAACTTTCTGCAATGCTGGAGATTTACTTTCGAACGAGAGCAGTTAAAAGGGTCCTCGCAAACCTCAACATAAACAAAGCCTCTGGTCCTGATGGCATACCACCAGTTGTGCTTAAAGTGTGTGCTTCTACTCTGGCTCGGCCTTTGCGTAAGTCTTCAACATCTCTTACAGGACAGGAGTATTTCCATCTTGTTGGAAGGTCGCAAATGTCCAGCCAGTACCTAAGAAGAGCGATGCCACAAACCCTGCAAACTACCGACCCATTGCAATATGTTCTATACTCTCAAAAGTCATGGAGAGTGTAGTAAACTTCAAAACACAACAAAAAAACAAATTGGCCATTTCAGCCCTTGAAAAGACTTTGACCGAGCTTCTTAGGATCGATTGTGTTGTGTGTGTTATTAAATTTTTGCACACAATTGTCCGACAACTGGACCTACATGTTTTATGCCGACTCCGAACGGCTCATGTTCTCAAGAAGCTTTACATGGCATTATTTTACTCTCTGAGGTTTGCCATTGTCTGCAGAGAGGTGGTGACCGACGGCTGGGGGTAGTAATCTTCAACGTTATGAATTATCTGTTTACCCCGTGTTGTTTGTTAAGCCACAAACGAGTGGATTGCCCCTTAGCTCCCCTTAACCCTTTCAATGGCTTGCCTAGAATAATCGTGGACAATTTTTTTGAGCTTATATTCCCATCATTTAAGCAATAAAAAGATTAAAAAACATCCTTCTGAGTTTAACATGAGCTGCTTTGCTTTTGGCAGGCTGTCTAATAAAATGGACAAAACCATGATAACGTTGTATTATAATATTTAAGTTCAACGTAAACAATCGGAGACAAATGCAAATGCGTTATTTATGCAATTGTTATTATAAAAAAAAATTGTACTTTGCACACCAATCACAATGATCACTTCTTTTTTGCAAAATTTATTAACACGCGATATAAAAAAATTGAAGGGTTCTGTTGGGCATAAAATCGAAAATCTAACTAAGTCAAACGTTATATATCTCCCTAAAATTATTTTTGTCTTGTTAGCACAACTTCATTTCATAGTACCAACCTTTTTGATTTTAGAAAAGACGTTGGAAAATAAAAAAAAAAAAAATTTCTGAAGTGTCCAATATAATGGACAAATCCATTGAAAGGGTTAATATGAATGGTGTAGATTTGTGGAATCAGCTGCTATTGACGTTCTGGGCATATCGATCCAATCCGATCTTCGTTGGAATGATCATATTTTTGATGTGTCGAAAGAAGCGGCCAAGTGCCTCGGTTTCCTGAAACGGTGCAAGAAATACTTCACTTCAGCTGATCTTCGCACTGTCTATACCTCATATATTAGGCTGAAAATGGAGTACAATTCGCACATTTGGGCAGTTGCTTCAAGATATTATCTGGAGCTTCTGGATCGAATTCAACATCGTGCGATATATCTGATAGGGGATGCACGTGTTTCATCCTCTCTTAATTCTCTTGGGCATCGACGTAATGTTGGGTGCTTAAGCCTTTTATACAGATACTTCCATGGGAAGTGTTCACGGGAGGTACACGATCTGACTCCACCAGCTCGTGTATTTCCCAGGTCAACTCGAGCAGCACACCTGGCTCATCCCTATAATATTGCCTTGATGCCCAATAGAACCTCGCATTACAGAGAGAATTCGTTCTTCAGTCGCACAATAAAATTGTGCAATAATCTCCCTGCGAACATGTTCCCCGGCAGTTTTGATCCATGTAAATTTAAAGCAAATGTTCACTGTCACTACTCCAATTTTCCACCCTTCAACTTAACTTTTACCCGTCTTCCGAATCAACACAATGCTTACGCATTTATAGGGGGCATCCCCTGAGCGTTGGCTTAAGCAAAAAAAAAACAAAAAACATTTTTCGTTAGGCCTTGTTTTTTAATTGATTCTAAAACTATAATGCATTACATATAAATTACACATAAATTACATCAACTTGAAAGTTGTTATTCAAGTATCAATTTCGTGAAATCAGTTATAAACCAACCGTTTTAAGCGCTTTATCTTTTCAAGTGACAGCGCTTTCGATTACCTCCAACGACATGGCTATATAAAAATAATGGGTTCTGTTAGCGAGAGGGTAAGAGGGTCATGAATGGAATTTTCTGGATTACTTTTTCGATTATATGTAAGCGAAAATTTTGCTGGGATGTTCTCCAGCAATACATTTCTCCAGAGCTTTTTTGAAAAACGTGCTCATGTCGTAAATGTCAGAATAAAAATATACTTTAAATTTTGTGATTACTAAGTTCTGAGACTATACATCGACAAACAAACCTTATTTGCAGCTCTTAACCTGCTAGAACAGAATTTTTAATAGTAATATGTTTTTGGGTATCCTGTTACATAAAACAATTTAAAAATCATTGCTCAATTTGTTACTTGCTTTAAAATTTCTAAAAAAAAATTAAGTTGATTAAAATTTAGTAAATTTTTTATTTAAATTAAGTAAATGGCGTTTTATAACAATTTTATGGCATTCTGATGTTTTTTTTATTTTATTTTGAAAATGTCTATTCTCTAAGATGGTTTCCTAACTCCTTTACTTTACTAAAATACATAATTATTATTCTGTTTAAATCAACCAACAAAAATTGTCAAAAATACAGTTTTTAAGAAAAAAACTATTCTAAAAATTATTCTAATTTTCATGACTCTTGACCTTGTTCTCCCAGGGCAAGTTTGCTTTGGGAATTATGTGGATAATGACTATGACACAAATTTTTGATATCAATTTGGAATCACTGTGATATTGTGATATTTATGGTCGAGAATAAGGCAGTCAAATGTTACAGACCTCACTCTTGTGTATTAAAGTCGAAGCTAAAATGTATAAAGAATACTATAAAGAAATTAATAAAAACTAGGAAAAAAGGTTATAAATTAATTTTAATATTTTGTTCTAATTTTCACTTAACCTTTATATAGAAGACGTGGATTGATTTCGAAAAAAATATTTAAGTTGATAGTTATTCAGAGTCACTGAGGGAAAATTTGTTAACGTTTTGCTTCTAGGTCCTATTTTTTCCTTAATTATGCAAAATTGTTCGTAATAGATCTTTGGGGATTTACTCACTATTGCACGTCAAAATTTTGCGTACACAAAACATTTTTGAAAAATTCCTTGATTGCGGAAAATCCTGCTTTAAAAATAAGTAAGATATACTTCAAATTTGAAATTAAGCGCAATTTTTCAGTTACAAAATTATCTTTCAAATGATATCAAATATATTAATATCGATGAGATCAATTTTTAATTTTGTATATTGTTACCGACTTTTATAAATAATACAATGAATTAAAATATATATGTTTACTCATTTGCACTTCAACTTAAATAATCATAACAGTAAACTATTATTTAAAAAAATTATATTAATTTCGTAGTACTTTTAAGCATTGCTTTTATGAGGTTTAGTATATATAACCTTCTTAAAGGGTGCACAATTTAGTTTCCGGCCCGGGTGCCAGCAACCCTAGCTACACCACTACCTCACTCCAATCGCAGTCGTGTAAGCTAATAATTTCATGCATAATTTACCAACACTTTTCTCTTTGAGTCGCTGCTCTTACTCTCCTAGCGCGGAGCATCGCTCTTGCATTTTCTGTTGACCTTGTCAAACTTGTTTTACGTCGAGGCATTTATTTGTAGTTTAAGGGAAATACAAACACTTCATTTTTCAAACTTTTAATTTATCTTTAATCCATACAAAATATGCTATCACACTTCTGAATGCCACATTCTGAAATATTAAAATATCTTTCTTTCTCATGTGTAAATTAAAAAATTGGAAATTTACAATAAATATGTGTAAAGTAATTTAATGCGGCGAAACAAATATGCACACATTGGTTTGCAGCTCATCATTCTACAGCAGTGATGCACAGCGTTGGCAGAGCTTCCAACACAAACGCAACATTTTTGTCTAAGTATGTGTGTACAAGACAAAATTCAAAACAACAATTTGCGCATAAGATGCTTACTCCGTGAAGATCAAACGCAAACTGATTCAATGCTATCGTCGAAGAAGTTTGGCAGCTTCGCACACACGACTTGTCTGTGAAAGCCGAGGGCTCCCCGAAGCTCTTATGTGCACCTCTGTTCTACAGCAGCAAGAGCACAGCAAGTTTTATTTAACTTGTATTCCCATCACGTCAAAGAGCGCGAACTGCTTTTGGTTACTCTTCGAATGAGTGTGGAGAGCGAGATCAATAATCATTAAAGAGAAGGGTTGATAGCAACATGTAGTTGAAACTCTCGTAACACAAACGCGTGAAAAGCAAACGACCAAGCAATGCTTAGCATCGGTGGTCATTTTCTAAAAAACTTAAAAATTTAATTAAATATATTTATTGTTAAATTTTCTTAAATAAACCCCGCTTATGGCATTCTGTAGCACAAATATGATATTTCAAAATTTTTTTCATAAAAACCAGTCCAGTTTTGGAGTCTATTGCGCACTTAATATTTCCACTTCAATTTCATATAATAGTATAGATAAAGCCCTCACTCGAAACCTGGGTCCATAAAACTGGAAAAATTAGAACGAAATTAAAGAAATGCAAATTTTTAATTTTATTCACTTTTATGTGTAGTAAGTTAACAAAATAAAAAAAGTAAGAAAATTCGTTAAATCTTGATCAACTTTACTCCAAGAATTTTTAAATAGGTCTTAGAAGCCTGGAAATAGAATTTACACTATCATGCTTTGCGGGCGTGTCGGTAGCCGGACGAAGTTAATAATTTGTTCACATCTTTGTTTTGATGCAGAAAAGAGACATACCAAGTTTGAAATCTGTAGCCCGAATGTACCTTAGTTTAAGCAAAGAAGTAAAATATAAGGAAGTGCTGTAGTTGAACAAAAGTGCGGCACCTCTCATATTTGTGTTGGTTCTCACAAATACATTAACATCCACAAAGGGCCGTATTTGGTGGCATCGTTAAAAAAGGGCCAAACTTTCGGATTTCGGAAACTTGAACTACGTGACTGTTCAATATGTGATCAAGTTAAAAGCAATCGCTATCTTATTTGTTTTGTTCATAACAATACCATATTGTACTACTTTACTTTTTCCACACCACCCTTGAGGTACACAATTTGGTGCGTTAACGATTTTTTTCTGGGTGTTCGGTACCCGTTCGGTTCGGTTTCACTCTAAAGCTGAGAATAAAATTAGCAAATAATATAAAAAGTTATTAATTTTCAAAAAAATAACAATATGTTTAAACACTTGGTTTATATTCGATCATTCATTCATTTAAAAAACGCGCCCTAAAAATGTGTGAAATTATGGAAAATGAATGCACCTATGGAGAAATGTTTGTACTTTGACAATTCGATATCCCAACATTGGATATCGAACTGTCAAAAACACCCTTCGTCTCGCTCATCACATGCCGCATCACAAGTACACTGTATGTGAGAAGAACACCATTTCCTTATATTTTACTTCTTTGAGTTTAAGTCTCACAGGGGTTTACAATTAAAGCCACGTCAAATACTTAACCCTCTCAACGGATTTGTCCATGAAATAAACTTCCTATGAAATGAAAGAAAGTACAATTAAATGAAGTTGTACCAACATGACAAACATAAATTTAGAGAGATATATAACGGCCCAACAGAAGTCTAAAATCCTTTATTTCGCGTGTTAACGAATATTGCAGAATAAATAAAGGTAGTTATTATGGGTGACAAAGGGGCGATCTTCACATGGCAACGTGTCTGACCGCCTCAACTTGGCGAGGCCAGCATCATCCATGTCGAAATCATCTCAAGTCGACTCAAAACCTCCGCGTGGTGACTCCTGGAAACGTCAAAAAACTATCGCCCGATGGACTTTGGCGGCAAATTTGAGCGGCGGGCTTTCCTTTGGCCTTCAAGCAAAGGTTGTGAGCTGGGTTTGAAGCCTACCACATTAAAATAGCATTTCAATGAAACAACTAAGAAATATGAGAACAATTATCCCCAAATCTGACGACGACTATCGCAAACAAAGAACTGATAATGATTTACGGATATGCACCTGGAATGTCCGAACCCTAAATTGGGATGGTGCCTCTATCCAACTGATATCTTGGAAAGATATAATTGTATATCACTGCAATCCAAGAAATGCGATGAAAGGGACAGAGTTGCTTACGGCAAGCATCCTGTGATATCTACTACAGCGGCCATGCGGAGAAGCACGAGTTTGGATGCGGATTTGTAGTTGGCAAGAGAATACGGCATCATGTCCTGCGATTCACTCCTGTGAACGAACGACTTGCCATAATCCGCTTCAAGGAAACATTTTTTAACATAAGCCTAATATGTGCGCACGCTCCGACAGAAGAAAAAGATGACGAGACCAAAGAGAGTTTTTACGAGCGCCTTGAAGACGCATACGAACGCTGCCCCCGTCATGACATAAAAATCGTGCTTGGTGACTTCAACGCCAAGGTGGGTAAGGAAAACATATTTGGTCCAACAGTCGGAAAGTTCAGCCTCCACGACAACACATCCGATAACGAAATGAGGTTGATTGACTTCGCCGCAGCACGAAACATGGTCGTTAGTAGCACTTGATTCAAGCATCTCAATATTCATAAGGCCATCTGTTTGTCCCCTAATCAAATTTGATTGACGGAAGGAATCCGTGGTGATAACATAGACTCGGATCATTATCTTGTCGTAGCCAAGATCCGCACACGTCTGTGCGCAGCTACACTAAACGCAATCCTACATAAAGTAAGCTAGACGTCGACAAGCTGCAGCCAAAACGGACGGCCGAAGCCTTCGTTACTCGATTTTCACTCCTGTTTCACGATAGCACTCCTCCGATCGACGATATATGCGCACAGTGGACGCACATATCCCACTCTATGCGTACGGATGCCAAAGAGGTGATAGGCTACCACCGCCCTCGCCGAAAACAGTGGCACGACCACGAGTGTCGCGACGCCACTGCAGGTAGGGACACCACCTACAAAGCAACCCTGCAGTCGGTTGTAACGCGTGCTGTTATGAAGCGATACCGAGAAAGAGGAAGGAAGAGAGACTCATTTTCAAGCGAAAAAAAACGAGAGGCAAAAATGCGTGAGTGCGAGAAAATTGAGATGCATGGCGACAGGATTGAAACTCGAAAATTTTTCGAAAAAATAAGACGCCTGGCCGATGGTTTTAAGACCCGAGCCTCTTCTTGCAAGGCTGAGAATGGGAATCTAGTGACAGAAATCCAGAGTACACTAATGTTATGGAGGTAGCACTTCTCTAGTTTTTTAAATGACGACGCTGACAACAACCCCGCCATTGGAGACGATATCCCGGATACCCCAATTATGGATGACAGCGTTGAAGTTCCGCAGTCCGACTATAACGAAGTCTTAACAGCTAAAGCTCGGCTTAAAAACAACAAAGCCACAGGAGCTGATGGCCTACCGGCTGAGCTGTTTAAGACCGGTGGCGAAGCTCTGTTTAAATGCATTCACAGACTTCTATGCAGAATATGGTCGGAAGAATACATTCCAGATAATTGGAACCTCAGTGTGCTCTGCCCAATCCACAAGAAAGGCAATCCCACCATTTGCGCCAACTACCGTGGGATAAGCCTTCTTAATATCGCATATAAGGTCCTGTCGAGCGTATTGTGTGAAAGACTGAAGCCCATCGATAACCAACTGATTGGACCTTATCAGTGTGGCTTCAGACCTGGAAAGTCCACCATCGACCAGATCTTCACGCTTCGACAAATCTTGGAAAAGACCCTCGAAAAACAAATCGACACACACCATCTTTTTGTCGATTTCAAAGCCGCCTTCGACAGTCCAATAAGGAGTCACCTATACTCCATCATATCTGAATTTGGTATTCCTGCGAAGCTAATACGTCGTTGCAGGATGACACTGAACAACACCAGCAGCGCAGTGAAAATCGGGAAGGACCTCTCCCTTCCGTTTGATACCAAGCGAGGTTTCACACAAGGTGATTCCTTATCGTGCGACTTCTTTAATAAAGTCATGCAGAAGATCATCCGAGCTGCTGACCTGAGACACAGCGGCACAATTTTCTATAAGGGTGTTATGCTGCTGGCGTATGCTGATGATAAAGACATCATTGGCCAAAATACGCACGAAGTCAGCAGCATTCTCCAGGCTAGAAAAAGAGTCGAGTCAAATGGGTCTTGCAATGAACGCAGATAAAACGAAGTATCTTTTGTCAACAAACAAACAGTCCCAGCGTCTTGGAAACCACGTCACTGTTGAAAACACCTTCTTTGAGGTAGTGAAGGACTTTGTTTACCTGGAATCCAGCACTTACTCCTCCAAAGATATCAGTATTGAGATTAAACGAAGGATAACTCTTGCCAACAGGTGTTACTTTGGGCTCAGTAGGCTATTGAGAAACAGAACTCTCTCTCGCCGAACAAAACTGAAGCTCTATAAGTCAATAATCATGCCCGTCCTACTATACGCATCACAAACCTGGACGTTGAGCAGCTCTGATGAAAGGACTTTGGGAACGTTCGAGAGAAAAATTCTTGACAAGATCTATGGTCCAATCTGCGTCAATGGCGAGTACCGAAAACGATGGAACCACGAGCTGTATGAGCTATATGCCGACATCGATAAAGCCAAGTGTTTTAAAATAGAGCGGCTTCGCTGGCTAGGTCATGTCGAGAGAATGAAAGACGAAGCTTTCTTTACATTTTCTGTATCTCTTTTCAAACTATTGTAAATCTTTTTCAATTTTTCTTTTCCTACTGTTTTAAATATTATTTCATTCGCATTTAGTGCTAATTCTTCTATTCCTAACTTATGCATTTTTGACGACAGTTTTTCCAGTTTCAGCTCTGTGAACTAAGGATTATCGCTGCATCTTGCAATAACTTCATTATCTTCTATATATATTTGGGTTCTCTTAAAAACTTTTCCTGTTATAAATTTAAGCTTTCTTATTTTGTTATTGCGATTTATATGCGATATTGATGTGCGTGTCTTTGACGACGGATTTTTATGCGAAAAAAGAGACACTAATGGTCTATGGCCTGTTACGACAGAAAATCTTTCCTCTCGAACACCCCAAGAGCGGCTGCATCTGCTTGCGATACCACCCATACCTTAGCACCATAGAGAAGCACAGGTATGATGAGTGTCTTGTAGAGTGTTAGTTTTGTCGATCAAGAGAGGGCTCTGGAACTTAATTGCTTACTTAGCCCGTAGTAGCACCTATTAGAAATTGTTGTTCTTCGCTTTATCTCCAGGCTGACATTATTGTTGCTGCTTACGGCGGTGCCTATACGCCGCACTTCCCTATTTGCAGACAGCATATACTTTGTTTTGCCCTCGTTCACCGTCAAACCCACTTTGGCTGATTCCTTTTCGATAGCGGCGAAAGCAGCAGTTACATCTCTCTTGGTTCTGCCGATAATATCGATATCATCAGCATACGCAAGGAGCTGGACACCTTTGTAGAAAATGGTACCATTTCGATGTACACCTGCCTTTCGTAGGATCTCCTCCATGATAAAATTGAAGAGATCGGATGATAGCGGGTCGCCTTGTCTGAAACCTCGTTCGGTATTAAAGGTTTCGGAGAGGTCATTTCCTACCTTGACGAAGCTGCATGTATTGCTCAACGTCATCTTGCAGAGCCTTATCAACTTTGCAGGTATACCGAACTCAGACATTGTTGCGTACAGGCAATTCCGAATCGGGCTATCGAACGCAGCTTTGTAATCAACAAAGAGATGATGGGTGTCGCTTTGGTTTTCGTGGGTTTTCTCCAGGATTTGGCGTAGTGTAAAAATCTAGTCTATGGTGGACTTGCCAGGACGAAAGCCACACTGATAAGGTCCAATCAGTGTTTTGGTATGCGGCTTCAATCTTTCACACAATACGCTCGAAACAACCTTTTTCTATAATTGGTTTATTTAAATCATGTTTTCCCAGTGATTTATTCGCATATGAAATTGGTAAATCTGATCCGATCTCACCTTGCGATAAAACTGCGCCAAGTGGAAAGTCTGAGGCATCAGTTGTTAACACAAAAGGTTTATCGAAATCAGGGTATTGAAGTACTGGGGGATTTAGTAGTTTGGTTTTTAATGTTTCAAATGCATTTTGGCATTTCTCAGTCCAGACAAATTGTTAATTTTTCTTTAAAAGAGAATTAAGGTATTTGGCTATATCATCGAATTTTGGGATTAAGCGCCTATAATAGTTGCAGAAGGCAACAAATCTTCTAACGTCATCTGCGTTTGATGGGGTTGGGTAATTTTCTATTATCTTATTTTTTGCTGGGTCAGTTCTAATACCCGCAGTGGTAATAAGATGGCCTAGATATATAACTTCCGGCTTTAAAAAAGAGCATTTATCTGGATTCAACTTTAAATTAAACTTCCTCGTTCTTTGAAATATTTTCGTTAAATTTTCATTGTGATGCTTTAAACTGCATTCAAATACAATTATATCGTCTACGTATAGGAATGCTTCCGCATCTTAACCACTTAATGATATTGTTAGCATGCGCTGAAAGCTGTTGGATGATAATTTTAGTCCAAATGGCAAAAGTTTGAATTGGAAATGTCCATTTCCTGTTGAAAATGAGGTCAGAGGTCGTGAGTCTTTGTGTAGGTCTCTCTGGTGGAACGAGCTGGTCATGTCCAATGTCGAAAAGTATTTAGCTCTTCCAAGTCTGTCAAGTACGTCTTCTATTTTGGTAAGTGGGAATTCGTCACTTACGATTTTCTCGTTTAATTTTCTAAAATCGACAACGAGTCGCCATTTCTTCTTATCATTTGTTGATTTCTTCGGTACTACTAGTAGTGGGGAATTATAAGGACTGACCGAATGTTCTATTATGTTATCCCTCAAAAGTTGGTCAACCTGTTCGTTACTTTCTGTCATTTGTGTTTGTGGCAGTCTGTAGTTTTTTATGTAAACTGGGTTTGAATCTGTTGTTTGTATTTGTTGCGTATAAAAATTGTTGACGCTTAAATGTTCTCCAGGGAGATGAAAAATATCCTGGTAATCTTTAACGATTTCTATTATTGAGTTTCTTTCTTCTGGTCCATTGCATCCAATGTCCAAATCACTTAAAAGTTTGTTGAGCCTGTCCTTGTTGACTGATTTGTTTCCTTTGTATTGGAAAACATTGTACTTTTTTAAAAGTTCAGTTTTTACATTTAAATTTTTCAGTATTACATCTTCCTCTGTTGTATTCAATATTTTAACATGTGCCACGCCTTTCGCGGGTATTATGTTATTTCCTAAAAATACTCCTTTTGCTATTTCTTCATTCAAAACTATGCTATCATCCATAACTTTAATGTTTATGGGTACTATTGACTCAGACCGAGCTGATATTAAAATATTTGTATTATATTTATCTTTTAAATTTATTGGTATGATTAATTCTTTTTCATTTATACTAAAACTAGTTGAATATGTTTCAAAATCTATTTTTGACATATATTTTTCTAAAATATCTCCATCTGATTCCATCTGTTGCGATTGGAAAATCATCTTCAACTATATAAAAATTGTGCACAATTATTTCTGATTCTACCATTAATTTCAGATTAGTTGTGCCAATACATACAATTTCTCCTCATGTTATTCCTGTAAGTGTTAAAATATTTCTTGTATTAACTTCATCTATATTATTTAATTTACAAATGGAGATATCAGCTCCAGTATCCACCAAGAATTTTAAATCTTTATTAGTATTTTTTCATTTTAAAATTATGTAATTTGATAAATTTTTCGATATTTTGTACATTAGTTTTGGCCTCTGCGGGTACCATTCTCTGCTACCTGGCCATAACCGTTTCCCTGTGTTCTTAAATTTCGGTTTGAATTTCTATTTGTGTTATTATTGTTTCTGTAGTTATTTCTTTGATTATTATACTCATAATTATCGTTTTTAAAATTGTTGTTGTAATGGTTATTGTAACCATTATTTCCAAAATTTTGGTTGTAATTGCCATTATTAGTATATCTATATGAAAAATTATGGCTCTGATGGCCATAAGAGTTGCCCCTGAAATTGTTGTTTTTATTATTATTATTGTTCTTATTATCATTATTAAATTGGTTTCTGTTATTTTGGTACCTTCTATTCTCGATACCAAAATTATTTCCATTCCGTATGTGAAATATTGCATAACTGTCTGTTTTTAAACTTCTTTCTACAGTCATAAACCTTTCTACGGCCTCATTAAATGTTTTTGGTGGATTTGCCAACAAAATATTTGTATATTCCCTATTTACGCCTTTCAAGAAAATATTCAGAGACATACTCTTATTTACTTTATAAATTGCGTTTTTTTCTAATTATTTTTTTTTTCTAATTAATTCTAATTAAATCACGTATATATCTGCGTTATATTTGGAATTGGTTTGGTGTTTAAGAGTTTAATCTCTTTTCCACGTAGGATCTTGGGTTAGATAGTGGCCGCAAACTTACTAATATTCATATTATTTATAGTAACTTTGGTCTCTTTGTTTTAGATTTTTATGTTAAGTTTACTACTTATTTGATGTTGTTTACTTTTTTAAATGCAAAAATTCTTAATAAATTCGTGTTTTTGTATAAAATTTTTAAGTTCCGCTGAAAAGCCAATTAATGTGCTTAGTGGAAATTTATACTTCGGCAACTGGGTGTGTGTTTTAGTACGTAGGTGCATTCTGTCTTTGCAGGTTGATCCGGACTGATTTTTGAATGTAAGTCGTGCATGCGTATAGTACGGGCTATACGTATTCATGAGATTTCACACTCCTTTGGCGAATCCAAAAAAAAAAAAAAAAAAAAATTTGGATTATTCAAAGTTTTTATCTCAAATGACTTAATTGTTCTGAAAGTTCCACTATTTTTTCTCTAAATTCTGATATATTTAATCTTTTTTGCTTAAGTGCACTAAATTCACTTACAACTTGCTGTACATGCTTTGGATTAGGGTAAACTTTTTCCAACGAATTCTTCAGCTCTAAAAACGTTGCAGGCTTATTTGAGCGTCCAAGTATACCGCGAACTTGGGCTGATAATTTAAAATTATAGACATATATTACAAAATTAGGTCTATCTTCATCTTTTACAAGATCATGCAATAACTCTGATTGCGTAATGAAATCCTCCAGTTGATTAAAATTACCCTTGAAAATTTGTAGGTTTTTACCTACCATATTAATGTCAAAATAAGACATTCTTGGCAAATTTTCTTCTTCCCAAATGTTGGACAAATCTAAATTTTCAATATTATTTTCCGACAAATTTTCTTTTTTTTTTTTAATAGTTAAACTATTTATTATTATAATTATTTCTTTATAATAATTGTGAAATTTTTCTTTTACAATTCGACAATTTTCTCTATTTTTTATTTCTTCTACTTCAAGTTTTAATTTTTCAGAAGTTTTGAATTTGTTACTTATGTATTCACATTTAATTTAAATTGTTCCAACACTTGAATACTTTTATTTATTGCTTCCATGTTAATTCATTCTATTAGAGTGACATATACATTTTAGTATGTATGAAACACCCTTTGATCGTAGCATTAATCTATTACAAATATATATGCGAAAGATGCATTAGGCAACAAGTGATTGACTGACGTTTCAGTCAATGAATGAAAACAATGCCAGTCCTTAATTAGTAAAATAACAGTATTTTGCTAATGGTCAAATTGAGGTTAAAATGATAAATATATAATAACTTAAAATAAATAAATAGAGCCTTAAATTAAATATAAACAAAAAAGTTATACTACTTTGAGTATAAAAGTTAAAAACTATACTTAATTAAAAAACACAACACTTCACTTCTTGAAGATCGAAACTTTATTATCTTGTTCTTTACAAAAATGCTGGCTTATAAAGTAAAACTTAGCCTATTCGTATTTTCACAAATACATACTTAAAATACGCATACATAATAATACAGAAGAAGTCAAAGAGTTGAGTTGACAAAAACAAGCAAAGCGAAAGCATTTCGATTTGATTGCTTTTGTTCTTTTCTTTTTTTGTTTATATTGCAACATTGAAGGCATTGGGTCAAGCTGAAAAAATGCAATGTAGTTACATTGTATTACTTTTTGTTTTGTTATTAATAGGAAAGCAATAATTTATGAAATTTATTGAACTATTTTCATAATTTGTTGCAGAGTTGAAAAAAATGAAATTACGCAATGCAACAGCTGAAAGTGGAGCACTTGAAATATTTGAAATGTTTAAATTATGTTTACGGGAGTGTTTTGCATCTGTTGACAAAGGCCAGAAGGGCCAGGTTGTGTAGCTTGTACAAGGGCGGATTCTGGTGATTCTATAACTTATAAACATAGTATAGTGATGTGCTTAAAATTAGTGTGATAGTGCAGCTGGTTACAGGGTACTCTACACTTGACAACGCTTGGAGTTTCCAACTGGCACCAGCAAGCGCACGACAAAAGAGGCTGGCACAATTTTTAGACGTGGCCAAAACCGACCAACGGTTGTAAGTGCCATCTAAGTAATTAAGTAAGGTTATTATGATTGGCATCCAAAGCATAATTTTTTTTAAAACAAAATTATAAATAACGCATTTGCATTTGTCTCCGAATGTTTTAGTTGAACTTAAATATTATAATACATCCTTTAAATGGTTTTTTCCATTATATAAGTCAGCCTGGCAAAAGCTAAGCAGCGCATGTAAACGTAGGAGGGATGTTTTTTAATCTTTTTTTGGCCTAAATGATGGGAATAATACCTCAAAAAAAATTTTTCGCGATTATTCTAGCCTAGCCATTGAAAGGGTTAAAAAAAGTTTAAGTTCCGCATGGGTTAAAAATGTAGACTTTAAATTGTAATAGTCCTATCCGTTAGATAAAAATTTTATTCCGTGGCTCAGTTGGTTAAGCAGTCGTCGATTTGATTTGATGAATCAAATGACCTTGGTTCGATTCTCAGCCTGACTGTTTTAAATAAATTTTTTTATTTTTATATGATTTCAATCTTATATTATTAATTATTTAATGTCAAAAGTGCATAGTGCAACATTTTTATTTTTTGTCACATTCATTGCTTGTGTAAATGTAAGCAATATACAACTTTTATTACCCTTTTAGTTATTTTGTATTCAATTTTCAACCCAAGGTACTATAATTCAAATTTCATTCTAAATTTATTAAATTTACGTTCATCTTTGACTAAAACAATGTCTTGTACTTTTAATCGTATCAATTCTAATGAAAAAAGGATAAAAATAAAAGGATAAAAAAGGATCAAAATGTAAATTTAACCAAAATACAGCTATTATTACCTTTTTAGTTATTATGGATTCAATTTTTAACCTAAGGTACTATAATTCAAATTTTATTCTAAATTTATTCAATTTACGTTCATCTTTGACTAAACCAATGTCTTGTACTTTTAATCGTATCAATTCGAATGAAAAAAGGATAAAAAATGTCCAATGTATTATTTAAAAATTACTCTAAGAGTTTTAACCGTGTAGTGGTTGTACTATTGTGGGCTGTATGGGAAGTGGGTTTCTTGTAGAACCTCTATAAATAGGTTTATATACCTAGAGCTACAGATTTTAAACTTGGTATGTCTGTTTGTTACATCAAAACTAAGATATGTACAAGTTGTGAATTTGTCCCTTTATCCGCCCACGGAGGGCCAATTAAAAAATGTTTAAACTTTTTTGTTTTAAGACCTATTTAAAAAATTCGTTGACTAAATTTGATCTTAATTCATTTCGAATTTTTATAAGGCATTTAAAATTTTGTAAGCTTGCCACAACTTAAAGTGAATGAAACTAACAATTTTCCGGCTTTTTACAATTTTATAGTTCAAGAGCTTTTTATTATATACAAAATAATTATTTGACCTAATAAGACAAAAATTTTTGCAGCAGATTTTGAAACAATATCTCGAACGGCTTAGAAGTTATGAACGATTAAGTGAAAATGTATATTAGAAAAAAGTGAGATTGAGAAAAACGTATCATTTGGCCATTGTTATTTTATTTTGGTGGAAAGTTTATTTGTTCCTTGAAATTACAAAAAAAAATGCACTCTTTGAGTTGTGAGCAAATTAAATTTTTTTCAGAACGTAGGAAATCGAGCAAAAATATTCTACTTTTAAAAAGCGCTTTCCAATAGCCCTTCAACGACAGATGACGGCGATATGATTTATTGTATGTGACTCCATTTCAAGATTTCTTTTAATATCAAAAATCCATTATTGTATGTTTTTCGAAAAACTGAAGCTCAAAAATAAAAACAAAAAAACACCCGCACACTGTAATAGTGCACTGCGGGAGTGGAACTAACAATCTATAGATTGATAGACAGAAGCTCTATCCACTGAGCTACATTATTATACTAAGCATCGCAAGATAAACATAATATATTCGGCAGGAAAATAAACATATTTATTATATGCGTGAAAACTCGGAACAACGAATTTTCTCAGAGATGAGACCTAGCTGGATCGATTTTTCATCCCCCTCTTTATCTATATTGTAAATTTCATCGAAATCGTTGGAGCCGATTTTGAGAACGCAATTGCAAATATACATACAAATATTGCTCGTTTAATAGAATAAGATATGGAGGAAGGATATTTGGAAACAAACAATTCTTAAATTAGCTTAATTAATTTCATGAATTCATGCCCTTATAAAGATGAAGAAATATAGAGAAACTTTCGCGAAAAGATATGAATATAGAAGAAAAAACGTAAACTCCAGAAGGTCATTAATAAAAATCAAGACTAATTTTTTCAAGAGGGACAAAAGTTATCCCATACACATGGAATCCAACATGAAATTGTTACAACCATTAACAGACCTTTCGACCTCTGACCTATTCAAAAATATATAGATATCCTCAGATACACGAGGAAGAAATAAATAAGCAGACGAAGGAAATGATAAAATAGGGAATAAAAGAGGAAAGTAATTCACCGTACATTCTTCATTACGGTTCTAAGAAAACATTTAGAGAAATTTTTTCTAAATGTTGGAGAAATCTACATTTCAAAATTTATTTCTAAAAAATTTTTTTTTTTTTATATAATTTATGTATATTTTCTCTCATAATTTAGCTTATTTCTTAATTTTATTACTTCTTCATTTGAATTGACGAATTTTTATTTTAAAACTCAAGAATTTTCTTTATATTCAATTTTCTGAACTTTACTTTTTTAATTCTAAAAATTTTTTTTAGTATATTTTTACGTGATCACCACTGTATTTGCTATTTTTATATATTTTTTTTTAAATTTAAATTTTTCGAACAATAAAATGTAAATTTACCATAGTAATATTGTACTTTATCGTGTTATACATATTTTAGTACATATGAAACACCCTCTGATTCTAGTACTAATCTATTACAAATATATATGCGAAAGATGCATAAAGCAACAAGTGGTTGACTGACGTTTCAGTTAATGAATGAAAACAATGCCGGTCGCGTGGGCGTAAAAATATTTTTTGCAAGTTTTTTTTTTGTAGTGTTTAAATTAAATAAAGCAAGTGCTAAAAGTGAAAACAAAACGTCTATTACTATTAATAAAAATGGTTTAATTTCTTATGATCTTTTTTAATGTAAGTTTTGGTTTTTATAAATTTTTTTAACAATAATAATGAAGATAACAAAAAATTCATGTTCAATGCGAGTTTTTGTATGTGCGTGAGTGTGAGTGTTTATTATTGCTGCTGTTCCAACAGCATCTCGAGCTCCAGCTCGTATTCGATTTCTTCCCAGACTCTGGAAGGAATTTGAAAATCTTGCGGCTTCTCCGCATTTATTTTTTCTTTCATTGTTGCCAATTTATGTTGTAGTTTATAAATTCGGTCACTATGCCTGGACGTTTGAGTTGATGTTACGTCTCGGTTGTGCCGCTGGTACCGCCACGGTGTCAGTTTTCTCGGACCCGGGTATGTCGGTATGTGGTGACGTTTTCTGGTGCCGCCGCCTGGTTGGACGCAATCAGCTATCGCGTACAAAATTTGGTCCGTATTGAGCAGGATCGCCATGTAGTGTTCGGGTTTTGAATGTTTGCTTTATTTGATTTTTAAATTGATTATTTAAATTATTTTTCGGTTTTAAAACGCGGTGTGTATTATTGTGTTATAGGCCCTGCCTAATAGTTTGCCGGCGCTTAAAAACGCCACTGGCTCTAATTATTTATATTATTAGCCTGAGCAGTTGAATGCTCAAAAGGCTTTGAATTAAAAGTTAGCAGATGAATGCTTAATACTGAATGTTTATTTTTGAGGATTGCACCTCCTTTAAAAGTAAATTAACAGTATTTTGATAATAGTCAAATTGAGTCAAAATGTTATATATATAATAACTTAAAATAAATAAATAGAGCCTTAAATTTTACATAAACAAAAGTGTTATACTTTTTGAGTTTAATCATAACATAGTGATGTGCTTAAAATTAGTGTGATAGTGCAGGCGGTTATAGGGTATTCTACACTGCATGCCACGGTCAAAATGTATACACTCCTACTACTAAAAACAACGATTTTATTAACAAAATTAACTTGAAAAAATGTTGAAAAATATGGGATTTTTTCCAATTTATAAAGTTTTTTGCTTCTCCTGTAAAATTTTTCAAATGAAACTTCAACTTATTTGATATCATATGTCAAAATGCTGTTGTTTGTGTGTTTTTGTAATTTTGTAGTACTGCGTGCAATTGAACTGTCACTCTTTGCTCCAACTAACGCACAGTCGAAAATAAAGGTCTATAACGCATCAAAAATCGATGACTTCTTTCTAAGTAAAGATAGATTGTTGAAATTTTGCATAAATAGAAGATTGTATATTACTGTTTTTACATATAGAGTCAACTCGCGGTTTGGGTTTTTATTGAGTTAAAAACACGGCGACGCTAAGTCGATGCTGCTTACATGCAAGACGTCGAGTTGAGTTAGATTTGTCAAGTTTATTGAGAGCAAATTTTTGGCAGCTCAACTGATTCTTGTTCTACAGACTCTTGCAGCCACCATTCTATAATGAAAAATACAATTATAGATTTTGACAGATAGTACTAAGCTTAATCCAAAAAGTTTCGTGGAGTTTTCTTGGGTTTAACGAAATTCAACTCAACCCTCGTTTACAGCAGGGTTAACTATGAGTAAACTCCGAGTTAACTCTGCATGTAAACACAGTAAATGACGCTTCTAATTAAATACTTTTTATAAAAATTGATTGATTAAAAAATCAAAAACTACTTTTATGAGTTTAAAAGGTGAATACAATATAGTTTTTTACAATTTTGTGTCTGGATACTTATTTTTTTTTAAGTGAATACATTTGGATACATTTCTGACCTTTTTATGGATACTTTTTTTAGATCCGTCGCGGCAACACTGCTTCTCACCCGCAAAACGTTGTTAAAGGGGTCTTCTCATTGAGCAGCTTTTTTTTTCGACTTTTTGTTTTGCATTTATTTATAGCTTGCTAGCTAATTCGAAATACTTTAGAAGATACAGCCTTTTTTGTGAAGCAAGGTCTTCGTCAAAATGAGCTATTTTAAACTTTAAACGCGTTTATCTCGAAACCACGTTTTTCGAACTGGCGGCCATGATATCTCCAGTTCAACTGAACCGATTTTCATGAAACAAAGTGAAATCGACGCAGAATTGTCACCATTCCCGGGTGAACCTCGACCATAATTTTAAAAAATTTTTTACTATTTTTTTTTTACACTAAACTACAAAAAAAAGCCCGAAATTGAATTTTTTTTTTGAATGGCCGCCATTTTGTCAAAAAAAATCACAAAATTAAGCTTGAGGTTCACCCGAGCATTACATCTATACTAATTATAGCCCGGTTTTTTTTTCATTTCAGACGCTCCGGAGACCCGGAATCGTGGCCGCCGTGACGACACCTTTTTTTTCACCACCAACTTTGAAGTCTCATTACTTTTTGAACAGCCCACGTATCGAGGCAAAAAAAAATTTTTTATTTACTTTGACACTTTTGTAATACAATAAATAAAAAAGTTTTCAATTATTCTTTGCGTTTTCAAATAAGAATTTTTTTAAAAAGGGTCAAAAAAACGGGTTTTGAATGAGAAGACCACCTTAATCAAAATCGGATTTAATGACAGAATTTTCGATTTTTTTTTGCACTTCGCCTGTTTGCATTATAGATGAAATTTCCTTGTTGTAAAATTGTTGTTGTGTTCGCTGTATCCAATATAATTCGGCATGCCGTATCTCAAAAAATGTGAGCTCTTCAACGCTGTATATATATAAAAATATACCTATAGGTTGTCTCGCCTTTTTTTGTTTTGTCGGCTTCTTTCGCCTTTCTTGTGTGTGCCTGACTAATCGCAAAACTAATGCAGTTTTTTGTATTAATCGATTGGAAATGCTTAATTTTTCAAACGTTAAGATTAACTGGTTTGCTAGTAACGTGTCATCATTATCGTGTTCATCACTGAAAGACAATTTATATTTTCGACTTTTCTAGTAACCATGATGAACCATGTATCCAAAGCTCAGATTTATTTATTTATTTGCTAAGCCTTGTTAGGCTTTTTAGCATTATGCAAATTTTAAACATTTATATAAATACAATTGAAATTGTACATACAATTTAAAATTTACGTTAAAATATGTACATATAAATTATAAGATATTATAAGAATATTAAACAGCAAAGAACATTGTGGTAACAAGGCAAACATGGTTATATCCGCCCCCACTTAAAATAAGATGATAACAATTTTTCGGCTTTAATACGCCTAGTGAGCAGGTCAGCTGGAATAATATTGCCATTCGTAGATATAAGTTAATTTGTTAATTTCCTTTACTCTTGGCGTTATGTATGGTTTGATTGCACTGGCGTGGCCCAATATCCAATTAAGGACAATTGTTGAGTCAATCCACAAAGCCACGGTTTGTACCTTCACAGCGATTGAGCTCAAAATAAATTTACAGAGACGTGCTGCCACCAGCGCAGCAGTCAGTTCCAATTTTGGCAATGTAAGCTCATGTTCATAATTTTTGTTAAGTGGACTAACGCGGTTTTTTGAACAAATAAAGTTGGATTCAATTTTACCATCTATATCGATGCTTCGCATGAACGCTACAGCTCCGTATGCTTGTGGGGTTGCATCTGCAAATACATGCAATTCATTTTGTGCCACTTTGTTTTTGATTAAGCATCTCGGTATCGCCATATCGTTAAATAACTGAAGTTCCTCTATCCAATTTTGAAATTCATTTCCCAGCTCATCGCCCAATGTTTTGTCCCAAGGCACATTTTGTTTTGAAGTAGTAATTGTATTCGTGCGGTGAATGGTCCTAGTATTCCTAAAGGATCATATACTCTTGCTAAGGCCGCAACCCTAAACACAATAACAATTAGTAATAGATTGATGCTCACAAGAAAAAGTAAGAGATCAACTACATACTTACCGACTCGTTTGAGTATCGATTCTCGATTGCCGAACGAGCGCCTCGCAGGCGTCTTCGGCTCCTTTTATAGCGGCCTCCTTCTTGAAGGTTTTTCTAGAATCATCACTACGTAATTTTTGTGAAGCTCCTTACTTACTCTTGGAATCATCTGCCAACATCTGTGCCATCCAGCAAAATAATTATTCTATATTCAGATCCACCTATTGGAAGAAAAAAAGTAAGTGAGAAATAAAGCTAATTGTTGGTAATACCCTATATACGTACCGGTTTTATTTGGTCTTTGTTTTCTGCATTTGCGAGTAAATTCTTATTCACCTATTGAGTAAGATTTGCCCGCAAATCTAGGTCTGATTTCACGCAACTACATTGCAGCGCCTATTGCAGCGAATTACCAGTCACAACAGCAAATCAGCAGGAACAGAAACCTGTTTATGGTCCAAACAATCCGTCAAGGAGTCAGCCAGCAGAAAAATACACCAGAAACTTAAACACAAGCCACCAGATAAAAAAGGTTAGTTATTTTTTTATTATCATAAAAATCATAAATTGCATGTGATATAAGTGTGAGAAAAGTTTTATATATAGTATAAAATAAAGTGTGTAAAAGTGCGCGGTTGTTTGTGCGAAAATTATAAAAAAAACTACAATCTTCAAGAACTAAAAAATATAAAATATTAATAAAACAAAAAAAAAACAAAAGAGCACAATTTTTTAACAAAAGCGCACTTACACACAAACAAAAACAACCCCATGCTAAAATTAAATTTGCAAGAATTTTGGTACCAAAAACAAGTGTCCGTCCGCACAGCTTACACTTTTTGCAAAGTTTTTTTCGCTTTAGCATCAGTTTTTTCTACTTATTAGAAAACTTATTAGAAAACTAAGCATAATTTTATTATTATTAATATTTTTTATTTTGATTATTATTATCACCATATATTCATTGTGTTTTTGCCGTCGGCTTTTTTGGTATTTTGTTGCCTCACACGCATATATAACACAATTGTCCGTCCGCACAATTGTCCGTCCACACGGAGTGTAAAGTAAGATTCAATAAGAGCAAGAAACTTTTCTACAAATTAGAAAACTTGCCTATTGATAATTTTGCTTTAATCGCGTTTTATTTAATTGCGTTTAAAAAAAAAAAAATAATAAAATACAAACCAAAACAAATTGTCCGTCGGTAAGTCCTGCTGAGAAAAAAAAAACTTGTCATTTTTACCTTGGGTTTTTTTTTCTCTCACTTGTGCAGCAAAAATATGTACACACACAAACACGCGCGTTTTTATGGGGCAATCCGATTGCTTCATATATTATTTCATAACTCGCGTAAAGTGCAATTTATTGATATTAACTTAAAAGTGTTTACAATAAAACTCAACAAAAACTTATTCACGGAACTGAACGAAAAAACAGAGGAAAGGAAAACAAGCGGAAAGAACGTTAACAACGCGACAGGTTAACAGCGAACTTCAAGACAACGGAGCAGCTGGAAACAAGATTCGAAGACAAGTTCAAAAAAGGGTTGCCACTTCGACAAAAAAAAATTTTTTATGGCACGTATTGCGATTGTCGTTTTTGACACTTTTTGAATAAACTTAAGAAAATATTGTTAAATTTAGACATTTTAATCCCAAGTCAGGGAATAAATAACAGCAGCACCAATTTTCAAGGGTTTTCGCGCTTTCTGTGGGATTTTTTAAAAAATTTTTATTTTTGTTAGTTTTAAAGAGAAAATTGTTCACTCTAAAAAATAAAATTCGTAATTGAGAGTAAAATTAATATAAGCTTTTTTGTAATAAATTTTTTATATAATATTTTTGGAAAATAAAAGCGAATTATTCTCATAACAAAAAAAAATAAAATTTTGTTTATGTTTTCAACTTATTTATTTCTCGCGAAGTTCCAAAGCAAACAAAGATAAAAAAAAAATATTTTTACATATTAAAAAGTTTTTGTTTTTTTTCCAATTTTTAAAGATTTTTTTTCAAAAAAAAAATTTTTTTTCCTGATTGCAATAGTTTTTTACAAATTAGAAAAATTTTTTCCGAATTATTTTTGAAAATTCGTGCAGTTTCTACATATTAGAAACAAAATTAAAAACTATTAAAAGCAATTATAATTAGCGATTTTAATGGTATTTAATCAAATTTTTAGCTCACGCTAACTTTTTAGTAAAAAATTTCTACATATTAGAAAACATTTTTTGCTATTTTGACTGTTTGTTTTCCACTTCTCAGCGCCAACCAAAATTTATAAAACAGCGATGGCGAAACTAACGTCTTTCATGAGAAATGCTGACACTATTTTTGACATGGATAGAGACTTTGATGATATTCCTCACGAAGAGCATACAATTTACGCTCTCAGAATTCAAGAGGATGAGTTGAAGTCTCAATGGACTAACCTGAAGACTTCATATGACGCTTGTTTGCTGAAATTAGTGGCAGCGAGTGGTGACGATGATGAAAACGTCACCCTAGTTAAAGTGAAGTATCGCACATGTTAGCAAACATATGTTCGCTGTCTATCTAAGATGAACGAACTGAGCGATAAGTTGTCCATGGCGAAGAAAAACAATGAAGTGGATATTTTTCATTTAAATCAAAAAACCCGCGGAGAGGCAAAAGAGATTGTTCAAAATCTCCCCTCACGCATGAAAAGCTTGCAACAGCCTGGCAAAACTTGACTGACAGCTATGAAAATAAGCGGGTTTTAGTTAACAGTCAACTGAAGGTTTTATTCAACCTGCCAGCTGTTGCAACTGAATCTGGAAGTGCCATTAAAAAATTACAGAGATATAAATAATTGCATCTCAGCTCTCACCATACACAAAGTAGACATTAGCAACTGGGATGATATTTTTACATATTTTTGTTCCACAAAATTGCCAGAAACAACGCTCTCCTTATGGGAACAATCGATTGAAAACAAAGCAGAAATCCCCAAATGGGCTGACCTTGACAAGTTTCTTATAAGTCGTTTTCAGACTTTAGAAACTGTGTGTGACTTCAGGGACGCGGTACCAAAAGTACAATAATCGAGCGCATCTTCACCAAATTTGAAGAAAGTCATCACATGACAGGTAAAAGTGACGAATAACAAGTACAAGCTGTGTAAAAACTAGCAACATGCATTGAAGTTCTGTCAGAAGTTTTTGGCAATGAGCGCGAATGACAGATCATCGGCGGCAAGACGCTTGCATTGTTGTCTCAACTGTCTGACAACCAAAGGTAATTTCTGGCAATATCACAGGAAGAAATTAAAGAAACAACCAAACGACTCGTTATTGAGACTCTGAAATTGGGTTATCGATCTGAATATACCCAGTTGTCGAAGAAAAGTTTGATTGATTCGAAGAGCTCAATTTTAAATCTGAATCCTTTTCTCGACAGTCAAAAAATACTTAGAATTGGCAGACGATTATCGGAGACAGATCACTTCACTTATGATGAACGACATCCGGTAATTCTAAAGTATGAGAGCCAATTTTCTAAATTACTAGTGAAATTCAAATTACTCAAATGAAATTCATGGTGGGAACCAACTTGTGTTGCGACTTATTCGAATGCAATATTGGATTCCCAGAGTCAAGAATATGATCAAGTCCATCATACACAACTGCAAAGTCTGTGTTATCGACCGCTAGAGGTTGCAGACTCAGATGATGGCGTCATTATCCTAGAGCGCACAAAGTTATCTCGTATATTTGCGTCCACTAGAGTTGATTTTACTGGCCCATATGACAGAAAAAATTATACGGGACGTGCTTGTCTAATAACCAAGTGCTATATTTGCGTCTTCGTCTGCTTTGCTACAAAAGCTATACATTAAGAGGCTACCAGTGACCTCAGTACTGTCACCTAAGTACTGGCAGCTTTTTCGAGGCTTGTATCACTAAGAGGATGCCCGGAAAAGATGTACTCCGACAATGGTACCAACTTCGTTGGTGCGTCGCGCGCCTTTAAGGAGGATTTCAAGGCCTTTCTTAATGATTCAAAAGTTAATTTGGTGTCAAAATATGTCCACCAACACTTAACCTGGCATTTTATTCCAGCAGGTGCTTCCCATATGGGAGGCTTGTGGGAAGCGGGTGTCAGGTTTTAAATTATACTTTCGTAAAGTAGCGTCAGACTTAAAATATACATTTGAGGAACTATCGACATTGCTTTCACGTATTAAAGCATGTCTGAATGCACTCCCTCTTAGCCCAATGTCATCATATTCTAATGATCTTGCACCGTTGACTCCAGCGCACTTTTTAGTTGGAGGGCCTTTACATGCCCCAATTGAACCAGATATCGCTGAAACTCCAATGTCAAGTATAAATCGTTGGCAAAAATTGAAGGCTATGAACCAAAAGTTCTGTTAAATCTGAAAAAATAACTATCTGAAAGAACTTCACGAGCGATATAAGTGGAAAAATTCTCGCGAAGACTTAAAAATATACGACTTGGTAGTTAAAAAAGCTGACAATCTTTCAGTGAATGAGTGGCGCCTGGGAAGGGTCGTCAAGGTTTATTTGGACTCTGACCAGCGCGTAGGTGTCGTCGATTTACGTACTGAGCGCGGCATAATTAGTCGTCCAGTAGTTAAACTCATGGTATTGCCAGCAATGTAGACTTTGGTGTCTTCGTCTGTAATCTCTGTGTATTTGTGTGTGTGGTTTTTAAAAGCGTTCCCAGGGGAATTAACGTATTTAATTTCTTTTTCAGCCGAAATGTCGAGTACCCAAAAACCCATGGCTTGCCGAGTGTGTCTCTTGCATAAGCCGTTGCGGTCCTGCCCTACCTTTAAGGTAGGCAATGTGGCACAGCGGCTGCGCCTAGTCGTCTTGTTCCGGTACTGTTCGAAGTGCCTCTCCTCAATCCACCTCACCGACATGTGTTCAAGCAATGGGCGATGTCGTTTTTGTGAAGAGTCACATAACACCATGCTGCACTTTGGACCGCATAAAAGCAATGGGCCTCGTTTGTCCAAAGCGCGCGACGCGGAAAAGTCGTCACCAACTTTGAACCGTCGTTTGCCTCGGTCTTCCCGTCAGAGAATGACGTCCACCGAAGGGGAGTATGCTGCTGGACCTCGTTTGTCGGAAGCAGCGTGCGTTGAGAGGAGACCGGCCCCTGAAGGCGAAGACGATGAAGCAAGTCTGGCGCGTAGCATTCAAAATGCGGAAGTGTTGCGGTTTTTTCGCCATTTGCTGCGCGCTGATCCAAAAAGAGGATCTCAGTCGTCACGGCGCTCTGGTAAAAGGTCGAGTTTACCGAAAGCCGAGAGCCGCCATCGTGGCCATGGTAGACAACGGCCCACTCAACGCCACTCAAATAGTGGCTCTCAACGCCACTCCAATAGTGGCTTTAAACGCCGATCCTCGCTTTCACCGTTGCCAAATTTGCAACAAGTGACTTCGCTGCTCCCCACGGTGGTTGTCAAGGTGATCGATCGTGGTAACATGCAACGGATTCGGGCCCTGATATATCACTGCGCTGAAACGTCCATAATTTCGCATAGAAAAGTTTGCCAGCTTGGGTTGTCATCGACGATGGTTGGTTCGCATGAAGTGTGCTCCATAACCCTTCGAGAGAACTATGAATCTAACCAGTCGTTGACAACTCAGGCAAGAGTGGTAACTCATTTTACGCGCATAACGCCGCGAAAGAACTTGGACACATCGTCGTCGGCATGGTGCTAGGGGTACATGTGAACCTGAAAATTATTCAGCCCGGCATTTTTCCTTGTGGTTTGGGGGTCTGGTAGCACAGAACTCCATTTTCGGCTGGCTGGTATCGGGCTTGATTGCCCAATAATAGATTAAGGATAGATAGCTAAGCTAAATTAATAATAATAATAAATGAATGAATACATTGAAATTCCATACAAAGTAAGTTTTATATAATAACGTTATAATGAAGTATGAAAAAATGAGACATTTTTAATTAATCAACTTTTCCTTATAGACTTAAGTTATCTTTAAGCTCATTTCTTTACAGTAGCACTGCAAAGGGGGCCGGCATGTTTAGGCTGCAACCCCAAAGTAAAAGATTATTTAAATTACGTAAGCTGGTTACGTCGTTAACTTTCTTATCGACTCGTTGCGTCGAAAGAGTCGCTCGCGATCAAGTTGCCGAGCCTGCCTCCTTGCCTGCTAAGCAATCACGTATTAATTGCCGAAGTCAATTGTATATGATTATTCTTTTTTGTTCACCTGCCATCTGCCATCTCTAACCATTTTTATGAAAGTTTTATCTGCTGCGTAAACTGCAACCAACAAAACAAGTAAGAATAAAATTACATCTAATTGTACCATTTTCCATATACTTATCGTTTGTTGTCTTTATTCCTTTCTTTTCCATTGCACCAAAACTTCGAGCACTTATTGCCTGAAGTCTTCGTGCAATTATCTAGGCGCTGAAAATTGACTTATTTTTAGCTTTTATTTCTAGCACTGTTTTTTGTTCAATATATATTTTTTTTCAAGAATTGACACAGTATAGGGTATAGGGTACGAGTATAATCTTGCGGGGCGTGAGAAGGAAAATTATAGTTGACTCATGCTGACTTATTGCATCATTTGGAAGTATAACCTTATAATTGACAAGGTTTGCACCGCATTGGGTTAGGAAAATATTCCTTTAAGATAACAAAATGCCATGAGACACAGATTTTTGGGTGTGAGGAATAAATCAATTGTTAAAAGAATGACGTCACTTGGAACTGGTTTGTCTTAAGCAAATTTATTAAATTTAATGACTGAAATGAGACCCTGGGATTTAAGTTCAGTGACGATCTCTTTGTCTGAAACTTAATTAAGGTAAGGCGCATAAATTGTGCCTTTAGTAGAATAGTTGAAGGACGTGTACATAGAGCATTTAATCGAACCAATTTTGTTAACTGACAAGAATTTTTCGGCAGTAGCTTAATCTTGGACGAGTAAAAGAAGACTTCCATCAGGTAAGTCAGAAACGGAAACTATATTCTTTCTTTTTATTAGAAGAGCTTTGTGGGCTGCGAAACATGAAAAATCAAATAAGGTTTTTTGATCGTCAAGCCAAGTAACAGTAATAAATTTTATGGTTTGCTAGAACGTCTGCTGGGAGTTCAGGATATGCCTCTTCTTTGTTTTTATTTGGTTTTTCGTTTTGCTTTGGGACTTCTGTCGGCCAAAATGGCAATCCGATTATCTCCACAAGTGCAGGAGGCCCAGGGCCATAGAAAATAGTTTTTAATAGACGCTTAGCGTGAAAAAAGTAATTTTAACTTTAAACAACAACGAGTTATATGCGTTACAAATGTAAACACAATGTCCGCGACGATCGCGAATAAAACCACAAGAATATGAGATAGAGACTTATTCGTATTGATACCTACCACCGTTCTAGGCCGACACCAAAATATTTACATGCACAACCATGTTTCCATGTTTGCCTTGGTTCCACAATGTTTATCTGTATTATTTTGAAACATAGAGTTTTAAATAAACGTCAATTTTAAAATATTATTTTATTTATGTTATTGTACTCTATTTTGTATTAGGGGTATTCACGATGTGGTGTATTTTTGATAAATTCTTACAAAATTTGCAATATTTACAACGCATTGTGAACAAACCTTCACTAAAGTCTGGGTAGTGCATCATTTAGCAGTACGATAAAATAAAAGAATTGAAACGAAGCACTGAATTAAATTAACTTTTATTAAATAAACACACAACCCAGCCAGTACCTTCATCCACGCTGAGTCAAAAAGTTTTTGTGATCAGTTGATCAAATATACAACGTAATTTACAAAGAATATAATTTTACTTCAAATATCAAATTTATCAAAAATACACAATACAAGGGCAAATACACCACATCGTGAATACCCCTATTGTTATATTTAGTTTTAATAAATTGTTTGTATATTGCTAAATTTTAAAAGCTTTAAAGCCTCAATGGCTTAGCTTATAATATATACATAAAAAAAAATAGACAAATGTAATGTTGTTAGCCGCTTATGATATGTCCAAAATTATTTACAAACGTAGTAGGACTCGCACCACTCATTAATATATAGTCATCATAGTCATAGACTAGTCTTGAAATGTAAATATGGGCGATATTCAATGCTCTATTTCAATTCTCAAAATAAAATTGGTATATTTATCTGATGACCTAGCTGGATCATTGCCGTTGGGGCTCTATGGAGTATACAGTCTGGCCCCTGAGACCCCTGGTCTGGGCCAATCGCTTTGGTAGAAGATCTTTGTGATAGGGTTAACGAGGATTTAAAGAAAATAGCTGAGTGGGCAAAGGGAAATATACTAAAATTAATGTCGAATTTCGATATCGTCCATCATTTCACCAGAAATGGGTAAAATTTATTTGGGTTTTTTTTATTAACGAACAAGTCCATCGTTCTTTCTAGACAATCATGTCCTATTGTGCAACCGTTTGGTGATTGCTTTTAATTAGCTAAGTTAACTTGACGCAGCTGTTTATTGAAATTAGAATTATATAAACTTCAACATGAAAAATTAAAAGAATGCACACATATTTAAAAAGCAAAAAATGAATCGTAGACAATTTGTTTACACGTAGACAATTTGTAAGCGAAACAAGTGCTTCTAGGAAATTTTGCAAGCAAAACCTTTCGTGAAAATCATCAATAATCAAACTTGAAACAACATATGCACAGATGTCGCAGTCGCAACTGCTAAGAAGAAAATAACAGTTGAATATGTTAACGATTATTTTTAACGATCATTCAATCACATTGCTGTACTATCAAGGCAAGTATCTGAAGTACTAGATTAGGTTAAAAAAGTGAAAGATGTCACGAGTGGACGCACAACTGTACTTTATTCCGTGCATAAAGTACAGTTTTGCGTATAAACGTGCATAATGTACTTTGGAATATCAATAAATTTCTACAACGGCTTTTCTTTTGCATCATATAAGTAAACGTAGCCCTCTGTAAGGTGCGTAGGATTTGGGCCCCTATCACATTATAACTGCCCAATGAAAACTAAATCAGCCTCAGATATGAACCCTTATTACGTTTTTGATCAGCGCAATCAAAAAACGAACATTGATTACGGATATGCACCTGGAATGTTCAGACCATTTATTGGGAAGGTGCCTCTGTCCAATTGGCGGAAACCCTCGAAAAAATAAAAGCTGACATAAACACCATCCAGGAATTGCTATAGAAAGGACAAGGCTGCTTTAAGAGAGCAGACTGCGATAACTACTACAGCTGCTATGCGGAGAAGCGTGAAACTACGAAAACGACACCATCTTGTTTCCCGGTTCATATCTGTGAACGAAAAGATCGTCACAATCAGCATCAAGGAGAAATTCTACCCCAAAAGCCTTATTTGTGCGCATGCCCCAATGGACGAAAAGGACGATGCTGTCAAGGACACCTTCTAAGCGAGCCTATAGGCCGCATATGATCAGTACCCGGCACATGACGAAAAAATAGTACTCGGCGATTTAAACGTCGGAAAAGAAGGCATCTTTAGCTCCACTGTAGGTCAGTTCAGTCTCCACGAGATCACTTTGAGCAACGGTCCAAGGCTGATCGACTTCACTGCTCCCGGTTGAGGTGGAACAAAGACACTGCAAACAGGAGCAACGCGAGTCATGCGTGAAAAGAAGAAAGAACAGAGACACCCTTCTGCTCTTCACCCTGGAAGGTTACCCATAGACAAGATTTTGATATTGAGATGTAACTGCTATTTTTTCAGCTATCGAAAAGGAAAAGTGGGTTCAAATCCAGCCAAAGTTGGGTTGACGGTGAAAAAGGGAAAATAAAGTTTATTCTGTCCGCAAACAGGGAAGTTCGGCGTCTAAGAGCTCATTTTACAGCAGTCAAATATAACTCTGAAGAAGTCAAGGAGTTTACATATCTTGGCACCGCCGTAAACAGCAACAACAATGTCAGCCTGGAGATTAAGCGAAGAACTAACTGTGGTGGCCATGACAACCCGTTGTTGCGTTACGGCCGACTTCATAAGATATCGCCAGGCGCCTCTGCTTCGCGCGGGTTATGTCGACTGCACCTCCAACTTCAAGTAAGCAACAGATAATTCCGATAAACTGGTCAGCTTAATTAAGTTTAACCAATTAACCAATTGTATTTTGTTTTCTTTTCTTTTCTTATCTTTTTTTTCTTTTATATTCTTTTCTTTTCTTTTCTTTTCTTCATGTAAATTGTATGTAAGCATTTTACGAGTTCATAAATTTAAAGTCGATTACGACATCAACCCAATTAAAAAATCATGTAAATTTTATAAATTTAAATTTTATGACTTATTGCAATAAGTAATTTTTAAAATGTGAGTCAGTTTTTTCAGTTTTTCGTCGATTGATGTAATAAAGACAAGTGAATCTCTTGAAAATAACTCAAGTGTTTTATTTTATTTATATAACAACACAATTGGCACAGTCGAAGGCGATTTAATCAAAAGATTAAATACGGAAAAAGAATCGGTCTAGTGATTAAATCAGAAGATTAACGAAAACTCAACAACTTAATCATAAGATTAAGAGACATTTTACCTAATTTTGTGGAAATTTGTGAGAGAAAAAAAACAACAAAATGTCTACTTCTTCAGACCAAACAGCAAAAAAAAACACCACTGCAAGTTGCAATCACCGACCTCTTGAGGCAACTAAAATAAAGGAATACAGAGGAGCGAAGGAATACACCTTGTCATCATTCATAAGGGAAATGGAAATGTTCCTTCCCTTATTCGAGGATACACCACTAAAAGAAAATGTATTCAACAGAAGTGTCAACAATAATATCCAGGGAGCAACACTTCACACTATCAGGACTCTGGGACCATAACCAACATGGCAGCGAATTAAGAAGGAACAAGTAAACAATTTTAGAGTTCGTGAAACATATCATCAGTTACATTATAAAGCAATAAACACAAGAAACAACAATAACGTTAGTGATTACTATAAAAACCCAAGACATACGTTAGACAAACGTTATGCCAAATACAAATTTGATGAGGAATAACCAATTTAATTATCTGAAATAAATAACGAAGCAATCATACTTAGAATATTTTTGAATGGCATAAGTTGAAATATGGCTTCGATTATACAGTATAGAGAAATCACCAATTTACGAGAAGCTTAATATGCTCTCGAGGAAACAGGAATGATTAGGAGAAATGACAGACATTATAGGACAGATCAATTAATAACACAAACCATAACACAAACAATTCAGTCCAACGCAGGCCAAACTACAACATTTCAGGTCAAAATAGACCAATTAATAACCAAATAACACTAACCAATACAGACAAGATAATAGACAAAATTTTGAAGTCGACCATATTACAGAAGAAGAAAATTTTCGTTTACCAGAGTAGTTTCGTTTAATCAAATCTTCCTATTGTTGAAGTTACTATAGATAACTAGACAACAACAACAACATTACTCGATGAAAACAGATTAATACGGTATAAACGCCTAGAATTAAAAGACAACATTAAATTTAACACACTTAGTGGACAGACTCAAATAAAATATGAAATCATAACGAACTACCAACAGAATTTAATGAAACTCAGTATCTCAGTTGGAAATTAACTCAATTGGAAATTAACTCAAACAGAAACCTTTCGATGGAATAATAGGGTAAAACTTACTTAACTCAAAAATTAAGGGCGACCGAGCTCCGCTCAGATTCCAACCGTATATTAAATGTTCCACGGTTACATTAAAGTATCGAAAATGTCAACTTTATCTTAGAAACAACATATAAGATCATTATCCTCATTATGGTTCACAACACAACAGTCATTTCTGTCTTCAATGTGTAAATTGCTATTACGACAGACAACAATACAACTGCATACATTCCACTGTTGTCTGTCAATGAAAATGTGTCTGCAATACACTTATTGATTATTTACTTATGCTAAACGAAACTTATCTCTGGCTCTACTTATTCATAGTTCCGGCCATTTCAAGCCTAATCTAAGTTATTTTTCGAAAAATTAACCTCATGCTCCTCTTCCACTTATAAGAATAGAAGTTATTTGTTTATTTATGTCGCCATTTTTTCTACAGTTATGCAGTAAGCAATTTTTGAATATATTAAAAATCTGAAAATTGGAGTCATTCACTTAATCGTTCATAACTTCTTTACCGTTTGAGATATTTATACAGAATCTGAAACAAACAAAAATGTTTGCGTTGTTGGGACTAATAATTATTTTATATATAACTAGCAAACCACAGTCGTCCGAGGCTTCGCCACGGAAATTTTCTCTTTATCAATAATATCTTTGTATGTTTGAAAAATTTCAATATTAAAAAACGTTAAAATACTTGCATATTATTTGTATTTGGAAGCAAATTATAATAAATAGTATAATGATAATAAAGTGAAGATATTTTCATTTAAGTTATTTAATACTTCAGTGTAAACAACGTTTTTTGATTCATTGGCATTACCAGGAATAAGAAAAATTTGATTTGCTGCTGTACCGACTCGTTTACCATAATCTATTTCTACGTATAATCTATTTTCTACATAATCTATTCTTCCTCTTAGATGTGTTTCTAGGTGGAATGATTACTTTTACTCAAGACGTGCTGTGCGTGGTGAGTTTGGAAGTCGACTGCGTCGATGGTATATGGTTTATATTAAATATATATTCCTCACTTTATATTCAATAAAAGTTTTTTAAAAGCTTATGTACTTCAAATATTCATCTTTAGAAGTGCTCAAACATGCTACTATAGTGGACATTTCATCCAATATCCCAGCAACATTTTTCGTTAGGCCTTGTTTTTTAATTGATTCTAAAATGCATTACATATATATAAGGTCAGCTAATGCAAGAACTTGAATTTAATCCATTATAAATTCACGGCAATGCATTCACATCAACTTGAAGTTGTTATTCAAGTATCAATTTCGTGAAATCAGTTATAAACCAACCGTTTTAAGCGCTTAATCTTTTCAAGTAACAGCGCTTTCGATTACCTCCAACGACATGGCTATATAAAAATAATGGGTTCTGTTAGCGAGAGGGTAAGAGGGTTATGAATGGAATTTTCTGGATTACTTTTTCGATAATATGTAAGCGAAGATTTTGCTGGGATGTTCTCCAGCAATACATTTCTCCAGAGCTTTTTTGAAAAACGTGCTCATGTCATAAATGTCAGGAATAAAAATATAATTTTGTTATTACTTAGTTTCGAGACTATACATCGACAAACAAACCTTATTTGCAGCTCTTAACCTACTAGAACAGAATTTTTAGTAGTAATATGTTTTTGGGTATCCTGTTACATAAAACAATTTAAAAATCATTGCTCAATTTATTACTTGCTTTAAAATTTCTAAAACAAAATTAAGTTGATTAAAATATATTAAATTTTTTATTTAAATTAAGTAAATGGCGTTTTATAACAATTTTATGGCATTCTGATGTTTTTTATTTTATTTTGAAAATGTCTATTCTCTTAGATGGTTTCCTAACTCCTTTACTTTACTAAAATACATAATTATTATTCTGTTTAAATCAACCAACAAAAATTGTCAAAAATACAGTTTTTAAGAAAAAACTATTCTAAAAATTATTCTAATTTTCATGACTCTTGACCTTGTTCTCCCAGTGCAAGTTTGCTTTGGAAATTATGTGGATAATGACTATGACACATTAATGACACATTAATTTTAATATTTTGTTCTAATTTTCACTTAACCTTTATATAGAAGACGTGGATTGATTTCGAAAAAAATATTTAAGTTGATAGTTATTCAGAGTCACTGAGGGAAAATTTGTTAACGTTTTGCTTCTAGGTCCTATTTTTTCCTTAATTATGCAAAATTGTTCGTAATAGATCTTTGGGGATTTACTCACTATTGCACGTCAAAATTTTGCGTACACAAAACATTTTTGAAAAATTCCTTGATTGCGGAAAATCCTGCTTTAAAAATAAGTAAGATATACTTCAAATTTGAAATTAAGCGCAATTTTTCAGTTACAAAATTATCTTTCAAATGATATCAAATATATTAATATCGATGAGATCAATTTTTAATTTTGTATATTGTTACCGACTTTTATAAATAATACAATGAATTAAAATATATATGTTTACTCATTTGCACTTCAACTTAAATAATCATAACAGTAAACTATTATTTAAAAAAATTATATTAATTTCGTAGTACTTTTAAGCATTGCTTTTATGAGGTTTAGTATATATAACCTTCTTAAAGGGTGCACAATTTAGTTTCCGGCCCGGGTGCCAGCAACCCTAGCTACACCACTACCTCACTCCAATCGCAGTCGTGTAAGCTAATAATTTCATGCATAATTTACCAACACTTTTCTCTTTGAGTCGCTTCTCTTACTCTCCTAGCGCGGAGCATCGCTCTTGCATTTTCTGTTGACCTTGTCAAACTTGTTTTACGGCGAGGCATTTATTTGTAGTTTAAGGGAAATACAAACACTTCATTTTTCAAACTTTTAATTTATCTTTAATCCATACAAAATATGCTATCACATATTTCTGAATGCCACATTCTGAAATATTAAAATATCTTTCTTTCTCATGTGTAAATTAAAAAATTGGAAATTTACAATAAATATGTGTAAAGTAATTTAATGCGGCGAAACAAATATGCACACATTGGTTTGCAGCTCATCATTCTACAGCAACAAGAGCACAGCAAGTTTTATTTAACTTGTATTCCCATCACGTCAAAGAGCGCCAACTGCTTTTGGTTACTCTTCGAATGAGTGTGGAGAGCGAGATCAATAATCATTAAAGAGAAGGGTTGATAGCAACATGTAGTTGAAACTCTCGTAACACAAACGCATTAAAAGCAAACGACCAAGCAATGCTTAGCATCGGTGGTAATTTTCTAAAAAACTTAAAAATTTAATTAAATATATTTATTGTTAAATTTTCTTAAATAAACCCCGCTTATGGCATTCTGTAGCACAAATATGATATTTTAAAATTTTTTTCATAAAAACCAGTCCAGTAGTTTTGGAGTCTATTGCGCACTTAATATTTCCACTTCAATTTCATATAATAGTATAGATAAAGCCCTCACTCGAAAACTGGAAAAATTAGAACGAAATTAAAGAAATGTAAATTTTTAATTTTATTCACTTTTATGTGTAGTAAGTTAACAAAATAAAAAAAGTAAGAAAATTCGTTAAATCTTGATCGACTTTATTGATCAATATCGAACTGTCAAAAACACCCTTCGTCTCGCTCATCACATGCCGCATCACACGTACACTGTATGTGAGAAGAACACCATTTCCTTATATTTTACTTCTTTGAGTTTAAGTCTCACAGGGGTTTAAAATTAAAGCCACGTCAAATACTTAACCCTCTCAACGGATTTGTCCATGAAATAAACTTCCTATTAAATGAAAGAAAGTACAATTAAATGAAGTTGGACCAACATGACAAACATAAATTTAGAGAGATATAAAACGGCCCAACAGAAGTCTAAAATCCTTTATTTCGCGTGTTAACAAATATTGCAGAATAAATAAAGGTGGTTATTATGGGTGACAAGGGGGCGATCTTCACATGGCAACGTGTCTGACCGCCTCAACTTGGCGAGGCCAGCATCATCCATGTCGAAATCATCTCAAGTCAACTCAAAACCTCCGCGTGGTGACTCCTGGAAACGTAAAAAAACTATGAAACAACTAAGAAATATGAGAACAATTATCCCCAAATCTGACGACGACTACCGCAAACAAAGAACTGATAATGATTTACGGATATGCACCTGAAATGTCCGAACCCTAAATTGGGATGGTGCCTCTATCCAACTGATATCTTGGAAAGATATAATTGTATATCACTGCAATCCAAGAAATGCGATGGAAGGGACAGAGTTGCTTACGGCAAGCATCCTGTGATATCTACTACAGCGGCCATGCGGAGAAGCACGAGTTTGGATGCGGATTTGTAGTTGGCAAAAGAATACGGCATCATGTCCTGTGGCTCACTCCTGTCAACGAACGACTTGCCATAATCCGCTTCAAGGCAAAATTTTTAATATAAGCCTAATATGAGCGAACGCTCCGACAGAAGAAAAAGATGACGAGACCAAAGAAAGTTTTTACGAGTGCCTTGAAGACATATACAAGCGCTGCCTCCGTCCTGACATAAAAATCGTGCTTGGTGACTTCAACGCCAAGGTGGGTAAGGAAAACATATTTGGTCTAACAGTGGGAAAGTTCAGCCTCCACGACAACACATCCGATAACGAAATGAGGTTGATTGACTTCGCCGCAGCACGAAACATGGTCGTTAGGAGCACTAGATTCAAGCATCTCAATATTCATAAGGCCATCTGTTTGTCCCCTGATCAAAACACATGTAACCAAATTGATCACGTTTTGATTGATGGAAGGCACTCTTCCAGTGTACTAGACATACGCCACTCCGTGGTGCTAACATAGACTCGGATCATTATCATGTCGTAGCCAAGATCCGCACACGTCTGTGTGCAGCTACACTAAACGCAATCCTACACAAAGTAAGCTAGACGTCGACAAGCTGCAGTCAAAACGGACGGCCGAAGCCTTCGCTACTCGACTATCACTCCTGCTTCACGATAGCACTCCTCCGATCGACAATATATGCGCACAGTGGACGCACATATCCCACTCTATGCGTACGGATGCCAAAGAGGTGAGAGACTACCACCGCCGTCGCCGAAAACAGTGGCACGACCACGAGTGTCGCGACGCCACTGAAGATAGGGACACCACCTACAAAGCAACCCTGCAGTCGGTTGTAACGCGTGCTGTTTTGAAGCGATACCGAGAAAGAGGAAGGAAGAGAGACTCATTTTCAAGCGAAAAAAACGAGAGGCGAAAATGCGTGAGTGCGAGAAAATTGAGATGCATGGCGACAGGATTGAAACTCGAAAATTTTTCGAAAAAATAGAGGCTCATCCGAGCCTCTTCTTGCAAGAATGAGAATGGGAATCTAGTGACAGATATCCATAGTACACTGATGCTATGCAGGTAGCACTTCTCTAGTCTTTTAAATGACAACGCTGACAACAATCCCGCTATTGGAGATGATATCCCGGATATCCCAATTATGGATGACAGCGTTGAAGTTCCGCAGTCCGACTATAACGAAGTCTTAACAGCTAAAGCTCGGCTTAAAAACAACACAGCCACAGGAGCTGATGGCCTACCGGCTGAGCTGTTTAAGACCGGTGGCGATTGGTTAAATGCGTTCATAGACTTCTATGCAGAATATGGTCGGAAGAATGCTTTCCAGGTGATTGGAACCTCAGTGTGCTCTGTCCAATCCACAAGAAAGGCAATCCCACCATTTGCGCCAACTACCGTGGGATAAGCCTTCTTAATATCGCATATAAGGACCTGTCGAGCGTATTGTGTGAAAGACTGAAGCCTATCGTAAACCAACTGATTGGACCTTATCAGTGTGGCCTTAGACCTGGAAAGTCCACCATTGACCAGAATTTTACGCTCCGATAAATCTCGGAAAAGACCCTCGAAAAACAAATCGAAACACACCATATTTTTGTCGATTTCAAAGCCGCGTTTGACAGTCCAATAAGGAGTCACCTATACTCCATCATATCTGAATTTGGTATTCCTGGTATTTGGTATTCCTGCGAAGCTAATACGTCTTTGCAGGATGACACTGAACAACACCAGCAGCGCAGTGAAAATTGGGAAGGACCTCTCCCTTCTGTTTGATACCAAGCGAGGTTTCAGACAAGGTGATTCCTTATCGTGTGACTTCTTTAATAAAGTCATGGAGAAGATCATCCGAACTGCTGACCTGAGATACAGCGGCACAATTTTCTATAAGGGTATTATGCTGCTGGCGTATGCTGATTATATAGACATCATTGGCCAAAATACACGTGAAGTCAGCGCAGCATTCTCCAGGCCAGAAAAGAGTCGAGTCGAATGAGTCTTGCAGTGAACGCAGATACAACGAAGTATCTTTTGTCAACAAACAAACAGTCCCAGCGTCTTGGAAACCACGTCACTGTTGAAAACACCTCCTTTGAGGTAGTGAAGGACTTTGTTTACCGGGGATCCAGCACTTACTCCTCCAAAGATATCAGTATTGAGATTAAACGAAGGATAACTCTTGCCAACAGGTGTTACTTTGGGCTCAGTAGGCTATTGAGAAGCAGAGCTCTCTCTCGACGAACAAAACTGAAGCTCTATTAGTCAATAATCATGCCCGTCTTACTATAGGCATCACAAACCTACACGTTGAGCAGCTCTGATGAAAGGACTTTGGGAGCGTTCGAGAGAAAAATCCTTGGCAAGATCTATGGTCCAATCTGCGTCATAGCGAGTACCGAAAACGATGGAACCACGAGCTGTATGAGCTATATGCCGACATCGATATAGTCAAGCGTTTTAAAATAGAGCGGCTTCGCTGGCTAGGTCATGTCGAGAGAATGAACGACGAAGCTGCAGCTGCGAAGCTGCAGAGGAAGACCGTATCTCCGTTGGAAAGACCAGGCATTGGATAACCTGACAACGCTTGGAGTTTCCAACTGGCACCAGCAAGCGCACGACAAAAGAGGCTGGCGCAAATTCTTAGAAGAGGCCAAAACCGACCAACGGTTGTAAGTGCCATCTAAGTAAGTAAGTAAAGTTATTATGGTTGGCATCCAAAGCATTATTTGTTTTTTATAACAAAATTATAAATAACGCATTTGCATTGATCTCCGGTTGTTTAAGTTGAACTTAAATATTATAATACAGCCTTTGAATGGTTTTTTCCATTATATTAGTCAGCCTGGCAAAAGCTAAGCAGCGCATGTACAAATCATAGGGATGTTGTTTAAATCTTTTTTTGGCCTAAATGATGGGAATAATACCTCAAAAAAATTTTTCCACGATTATTCTAGCCTAGCCATTGAGAGGGTTAAATAAAGTTTTAGTCCCGCATGGGTTAAAAATGTAGACTTTATATTGTAATACTACTATCCGTTTGGTTTTTAAATTTCGTAAACAACATTAAACTATAGAATTAGCTTGTGCAAAAAATTTTATTCCGTCGATCAGTTAGTTAAGCAGTCGTCGATTTGATTTAATGAATCAAATGACCTTTCTCAGCCAGACCAGATTTTTTTTTATTTTTATATGATTTTAATCTTTTATTATTAATTATGTAATGTCAAAAGTGCATAGTGCAACATTTTTATTTTTTGTCGCATTCATTGCTTGTGTAAATGTAAGCAAAATACAGCTATTATTACCCTTTTAGTTATTTTGTATTCAATTTTTAACATAAGGTACTATAATTCAAATTTTATTCTAAATTTATTAAATTTACGTACATCTTTGACTAAAATAATGTCTAGAATTTTTAATCGTATCAATTCCAATGAAAAAAGGATAAAAAATGTCCAATGTATTGTTTAAAAATTACTCTAAGAGTTTTAACCGTGTAGTGGTTGTACTATTGTGGGCTGTATGGGAGGTGGGTTTTTTGTAGAACCTCTATAAATAGGTTTATATGCCTAGAGCTACAGCTTTTAAACTTGGTATGTCTGTTTGTTACATCAAAACTAAGATATGTACAAGTTGTGAATTTGTCCCTTTATCCGCCCACGTAGGGCCAATTGAAAAATGTTTAAACACTTTTGTTTTAAGACCTATTTAAAAAATTCGTTGACTAAATTTGATCTTAATTCTTTTCGAATTATTTTAGGGCATTTAAAATTTTGTAAACCTACTACCAATAAAAGTGAATGAAACTTACAATTTTCCGGTTTTTAAAATTTTATGGTCCAAGAGGTTTTTATTATACACAAAATAATTATTTGACCTAATAAGACAAAAATTTTTGCTGCAGATATTGAAACAATATCTCGAACGGCTTAGAAGTTATGAACGATTAAGTGAAAATTAGTGAGAAAAAGTGATATTGCGAAAAGCGTATCATTTGGCCATTGTAATTTTATTTTGGTGGAAAGTTTATTTGTTCCTTGAAATTACAAAAAAATATGCACTCTTGAGATGTGAGCAAATTAGATTTTTTTCAAAATGTAGGAAATCGAGCAAAAATATTCTACTTTTTAAAAGCGCTTTTCAATAGCCCTTCAACAACAGATGCCGGCGATATGATTTATTGTATGTGACTCCATTTCAAGATTTCTTTTAATATCAAAAATCCATTATTGTATGTTTATCGAAAAACTGAAGCTCAAAAATAAAAACAAAAAAACACCCGCACACTGTAATAGTGCACTGCGGGAGTGGAACTAACAATGTATAGACTGATAGACAGAAGCTCTATCCACTGAGCTACATAATTATATTAAGCATCGCAAGATAAACATAATATATTCGGCAGGAAAATAAACATATTTATTACATATATGCGTAAAAACTCGGAAAAACGAATTTTCTCAGAGATGAGACCTAACTGGATCGATTTTTCATCCCCCTCTTTATCTATATTGTAAATTTCATCGAAATCGTTGGAGCCGATTTTGAGAATGCAATTGCAAATATACATACAAATATTGCTCGTTTAATAGAATAAGATATGGAGGAAGGATATTTAGAAACAAAAAAATTCTAAAATTAGCTTAATTAATTTCATGAATTCATGCCCTTATAAAGATGAAGAAATATAGAGAAAATGACGTGAAAAGATATGAATATAGAAGAAAAACGTAAACTCCAGAAGGTCATTAATAAAAATCAAGACTTATTTTTTCAAGAGGGACAAAAGTTATCCCATACACATGGAATCCAACATGAAATTGTTACAACCATTAACAGACCTTTCGACCTCTGACCTATTCAAAAATATATAGATATCCTCAGATACACGAGGAAGAAATAAATAAGCAGACGAAGGAAATGATAAAATAGGGAATAAAAGAGGAAAGTAATTCACCGTACATTCTTCATTACAATTCGATTGTGCTTAAAGAGCTGACAATTCTGGAAAGAAAAATTGGCTTATAGTCATTGACTATAGAAAATTAAATGAAGTCACTGTAAGCGACAAGTTTCCTATTCCGAATATAGAATCAATCCTAGGAAAGCTACGAAGGGCACAATACTTCACAACCCTCGACCTTGCTAAAGGCTTCCATCAAGTCTTAATTAAAAAATATGATAGAAAAAAGACGGCATTCTCCACTTCTTTAGGCCACTTCGAGTTCAAAAGAATGCCGTTTGGTTTCAAAAATGCCCCGGCAACCTTTCAGAGGTTAATTAACTCCATACTTCGGGACAAAATATACAATTCATGTCTCGTTTACCTAGACGACATTCCTATTTATAGCACAAGTATTGATGAACACATAAATAATATTCAGAACATATTTAACAAATTAAGGGCACATAATTGAAAAATACAAATAGACAAATGCAGTTTTTTTGCAAAAACCACAGAGTACCTAGGCCATATATTAACATTTGATGGTGTTAAGCCAAATACAATTAAAATCGAGAACATACAAACGCTCAAACTACCAGAAACCAGGGATCGAAAATAACTATTATGTTCTCTTGTTGATCTCAATAACAGCAGGCTTGGCAATAAAATTTTTGAATTTTAGAATAAAAAGCCAAAGTCAACTGGTATTTTCTGCCGTTTATTTTATTTGACAAGAAATAACGTTTATTTTCTGCTGGATATTTTTCCCAGCAAAATTATACAGCAGTTTGTTTTATTTCGAAAACTATGAATGCTATTACAGTGAAATTCGGTAAATGTGGCCTTAGCATGAAGATCTACGTATTTTGAAACAATCATTACACTGATTTACAGCTGGGAAATACCAAAAACGCCACATGTACGGGTGAGTTAGTCTGGATCTTCAGAAGACAAAAATCTTGCAAATTTTTTTTCATTTGTAGGGTTTTTAAGATAACGGTACTTTTGTTATTCTCGAGAGATGATTTCATTCAAATTTACTTACAGCTGAAACTTCTTATCTGATCTACTTATCTGAGAAATAAGTAGTATATAACTGAAAAGGCAATTAAATTGCCTTTCTTTTGATATACTGATCTTATCGATCGGATAAAATATGTTCAAGTGAGAGCTCGTTAAAGTTAAAATTTCTTGCCATTTTCATGTTTTTTTTTAAAAATTCCATTCTTAAGTAACTTGTTTTTTAGAAATAGTTAAAATCAGGAACATTTTATATTTTTGAAGTAAAGTGAATTTCTTTACAAACATTTTAAGACTTATAGCATAAACACAATTGGAGACGCAGTCTACAAGCTTCACGACTGCAACTTGTCGTCGGCAGCCCGACTTCAAATTCTTGATTTTTTTAAAGCGACAACAACGAGCAGCTTGTCTCATTTTCATTCATTTTAAGGGGACATGACATTGGGCGTTTTTTGAAATCGTTTTTTTTATAATTTTGTATTTTAGTAAAAATTCTTAAGATTTTAAGAAAAAACAGCCGGATTAGTAAGAGCGCTTTTTTATTTGTCCTTGCATTTTTCTTTGTTCACAACCTTTGAACGCGTTTATCTCGAAACAATGTTTTTCGTACTGGTTGCGGCACTAGCGGGTTGATTTTTTGACGAACATTTTTTTTTTGTATTTTTTAAACTTGATTTGCTATCGTATGACACGAGCTTTTTTTAAATTTTTTCGATTTTTTATGAATTTTTAAAGTCAATGTTTCGAAAAAACACACTTTCGAATTTGGAACATCACCAAAAATTGTAAAAAAAGCTCCTGCCATACGATAACCAATTTCGTTAAGATTTAAAAAAGTCATTTTTTCCAGATCGGACAATTTTTGCGACTCCCAGCGCTGCAACCACGAGGCCCCCGTTTTTTCTCTGCCGCGAGTTTGGAGCTCTATAAAATATATATATAAATAAAAAAATAAATTTTTTTGAATTTTTTTTTCATGTAATTTTTTCAATTTTCTACAATAAAAAAAAAAAATTTTGGAAAAATGTTTTCTCTCCCGCGAATGTTATGTCCCACCTTAAATTCGTTTATGTAAAACATAATTTTTTTTGTTTTGAAATCATGTTGACAAATTTATACGGCCTACTACAAACAGAATTCAGATATTGTCGCCAGAAAAATAGAAATAGATCTATGTTGGCGGCAATTGCTGCTGAAGCCCTGCTGTCGTGCTGCCATGTTGCCATGAAATTGTTCAACTACATAAGAAAACATGCGTTCTATACAATGACATTTGCTGCCTGTCGACTACGTCTCCAATTGTGTTTATGCTATAATTTGGCTAAAACCGGATGAAAAATACGTTTTTTAAAAATTATTTTGTAGAAAAAGTTGAATTTCAATTTCAGTGCTTGCACTATATTTATACCCCTACGTTTAAAAAGCGTAAACGGGCCATATGAATACTGTCACTCTGGTTGCAACGCCCATAAGGAGGCGTGGTAGGTATAGAAAAGTATACATATTCTTGATCAGCATCAACTCCCGAGTCGATTAGCCATGTCCGTCTGTTCGTCTGTCCGTCTGTGATCACGATTCCAGCCACAATTTTAAAGCTATCTAAACGAAATTCGATATTTCAGCTTTTATCCCCAAAATGAAGGTCAAGTTCGTAAATAAGTCAAATCGGATGAAAACCACGCCTACCCCCCTTACAAAGTGACTATCAAAATGGTAAAATCTCTTAGAATTCTACAATGCCATGGAACAGGTTATTTGAAGCTGTTTAGAGACCTTAAACTCTCAAATGGATTGACCGATCTCAAAATTTATTTTTCTGAACTGTTCTATGCTTCCTAACTAAGGTTGTTTCCTTAGAAAGTTTTTTCAAATTCCATTTAGTTTAAAAGTTAATTGAAAATAATATTTCCGTGAGTTTTGTTGTAGTTATTCGCTTAAATAGTTACACTTGCTTTTTTCGCATTTTTAAGATCTTAAAAATACAAAAAGAGCAACACACCAAACGAAGCTATATAATTTTTAGTTTGTGTGAGCAGTACGCTACAAGTCCAAAAAAATGCAGAACAGTCATTTTCAATAGCTGCAAAATGTAAAAAATATTTAATTTTTCAGCAGCGAACAGCTTAAAATCTGGCAGAGGCACATTAAATTCTGACATTTCACAATATACTTTTTTTATTGTTTATTTATAATGAATATACAAAACCAAATCGAAAGATAAAAGCATTTTTTTATCACGGAAAATTTGTCTGTTTCGTATTTTCTCAAGAAATTTTCCACACAACTTCAAAATTAAGGTTTAAAGAGAACGTCCCTTCAGAAAAAAATTACTATCAGCGTCAGTGATTTTTTTTGTTGTGCATGCGTCATCGGTTCGGTTTGCGTTGTTGCTGTTCTACATGTTTTCGTTTTTGCGTTATCGTGTAGAAATGAAAAAAAAAGAAATAAGAATGAATTGTATGGAAATCAGTCTGCAAGAAACATTTAGATAATTAAGTGCCGGTCGTGAACAAAGTTCCTGAATTTTTAATTCAAACGCTCATTTTGAATAAGTGATTAAAAACAAACGTTCGCTGTTTTTTTTTATTGTGTGAAAAAATCGAAATAATCCAATTGAATTTTTATTGCCTTTAATTGTTTTTTACACAACATCTTTGGATTTGAGTGTTCACTTAAATATTTCTTTTTAGCATCTTTCTTAAGCTTTCGGTTTTCAAAAGTAAATAAATTAAAGGATTATTTTATTAGATTTAGTAGGAAAAAAAATTATAGAAGTGTTAGTCTGTCAACTTATTGTAGTGTCATAGCACAGCCAGCTTACGGTACGTTACATATTTGGTAACAAAAGATATTTTGTTTTGTTTTTCTTTCATTCATTCTTTCAAATAGCCAACGTTAACTAATTTGCATTGGGTTACTATAACACATTGCGTCATCAACCAATGTGGACAATGCGATCACTGGTTCAATAACCCAATTAGCTGCACAAGTGCAAGTGCAGCATATTTCTCAATGTTGAATCAATGAGGAAGTGAAAGAAAACCAAACCAATAGAAACTAACAAATTTAATTTTGAAATCGGAACAACATGAAAATAGAATAGTGGGGAGGAGTTTAAGAATTAGTTGTAAGAATTATTTGAAAAATTAATACTGGTATTTTTAGTTGATATAGAAGCAATAATTGAATAATAAAATGAGAGTTAAAGTAATCTCAAAAAGGGAAACAAGTCTTTTTCTTTTTTAAAATACAGTACGGCATATTGGCCATTATTTCTATAGCCATATCTTCGGCAATAAAAGTTAGGACTATATAAATGTAAATATAAAACATACCTTACATAAAACATCCTTACATTATATGAAAACGTGAAATTATGAAAATGTTAAATATCAGTATTTTCGTTTTGAATTATCATTTCATCGACCAAAAAAATATATGGCAAATTTTTTCCAAAAATTTATCACATGCTCTTAGTAGGTTTCTTTTCTACTTATAAGAATATCAGTTATTTGTTTTTTTATCGCCATAATTTTGTAAAATATTATGGAGATACCAATTTTTTATAAAAGTAACAATCTTAAAAATGAAGTCATTTCTAATAAATCATATCTCCATCTTATGTTACCTTATTTTTGTAAATGAAGTTCCTATCATTAGAAAACTATAGAAAAGCGATTTAAAAAAATTAAATATTTTTGGAATTTATATGCTAGAGTTGCCAACTTTCTGGAAAACTTTAATTTGGTTTTATCTCAAAAAGTGAATTTTGGTTTTTTATTTTGTTATTTGAAAAACAAAATAATCTTTTCACTTACAAAGAATTACGATGTCTAAATGGCACGTTTTTTCGCAATCTCTTTTTCTGACACACATTTCACTTTATCGTTCATCTTCATCTTAAACCGTTGAGATATATATACAAAATCTTGAACAAAACTGTTTGCCATTTTGGAGCCAATATTTGTTTTATATATAGTAATGTTGTTTTGTATATGATAAAGACCTCACACGTGACTTTGGAACATAAAACTGGAAGAAAACTAGAATAAATTAAAAAAATTTAATTTTTTCGTTTAAGATAATCGAAAGAGATAATATCTCTTGTTCGGGTGTGGTGAACGCGGGTGGTTCGGGTGGCGGAAAAGAATGAGGAAATTAGTTTGAGTTTTAATACTACAATGCAATTTTTATTTGTTTTACCTTTGGGTTAAGGCTTTTTTTTGTTGTTTGTGTTTTGAACAATGTGTGTCTATTTAATTTTAATGTTGATGTTGATGTTAATTGTTGTATTTCGGGTGGGTTTTCTTCTTCTTGTATCTTCTTCTATGTTGTATTTTCAAAAAAATGTCTTCTTGTTGAGTCGGGTTTCATCTATGTTTAATTTTGGGTGGGTTTCTTAAGCGATGTCCGTCTTCTCTATGTTGTTCAGAAAAATCTCTGATTCGGGCCCTTTGTACATCACGAAGGTGCCGAGCGAGCCGACCTCCGTGATGACTGCAGCGCCCTGTTTGCCACAACGGCGGGTAGATGGTTGGGTGCGGCTGTGTTCAGTGACCACAGGGTTACGTGGTGACGTAAACATTTCGCCCGCCCTGCAATATCTGCAAAACTTAGAACGGGTTAATTGTGTTCATAAATAAGTGATTAATTGGGTTAAGGTTTACAAATAGTTCATATTTATTTAAATTCAGTGCTTTTGTGTGTGTATGGGTATATGTGTATTATATGGGTTGCCGTGGGTTGGGTGCTATCTCAACTGATATAAATGCACTAGAGTGGGGTAGAGTAGGGTAGGGTAGTGCAGAGTAGAGTTGAGTAGGGTAGAGTAGAGTAGAGTAGGGAAGAGTACAGTAGAGCTCAATTTGAGGGTAAAACCACTACCTTTGTGATGGGTCTGGTAGTGATGTGCTATCGGGTGGTAACGCAGCCATGATTTGTGCCTGCTGTTTTTTCTTGTGCAGCACACAAACCTTGCAATTATAGAGAGTAGTTTGTATTAGAGCTTTTAACTTGGGTATCCAAAACTCCGTACAAAGCAAGCGTAACAATAACTGGTTACCGCCGTGTAGGGTGATCAAATGAGCCATGTGCGTTAAAAGCTAAACGACTGTGGTATGGCAATAAAATTGGGTGCCGCTCGTTGTAAGTTAGAGCTGGCGACTTGACTAAACGTCCATTTGCTCGAATTATGCCTTTTGAGTCCAGAAAGGGTGTGAGGGTTAAGATTGAGCTTTTTGTCGAGATAGGCTGCTTATTTGCCAATGAGGCATATTCTTCTGCAAATCCATGTGTCTGACTCAATATTATTAGCTTTTCTCGCACTGCTTTTATTTCATAAGATGTTATATCCAATGTCGTGTGATTTGTTTGTGAACGACGTGAGGATATAGAGTTAGTGTAAAAGCGATACACATATGCCATGACTCGTAAAGCTCTTGGCAACGAGGAAAACCTGTTTAAGATGTCCTCTTGGGTTGTTGCCGCAAATGACTTTATGGGTTTTAAGTCAAGGGTAGTTTCGACTGGATCTTTGGACTTGGGCCAGAATTCTTTTTCATTTTTGAGCTAATGTAGACCATTCCACCAGAGATTTTGATCTGTTAGTTCCATGGCAGAACATCCGCGACTGGCTACATCTGCCGGGTTGTCGTGAGAGTCAACTTGATTCCAAATCTCGGCACCAACTTTTTAACAATGGTTGAAACTCGATTGGCCACAAATGTGTTCCAGGAACAGGGTTGCTTTTAAGCCAGGCCAATACGATGGTAGAGTCCGTCCAAAGATATAATTTGTAGTGTTTCAGATCGACGTGGGGTAAGATGGCATCGACTAAATTTGCCAGTAGAACAGCACCGCTGAGTTCAAGCCTTGGTAAAGATACGGTTTTTACCGGAGCCACTCGAGTCTTAGCTACTAGGAGCTGAGTGCTGGCTTCACCATTTTCGTGTGAGATTCGCAAATATAGCGCTGCACCGTACGCTTTTTCTGATGCATCAGAAAAACCATGAAATTTAACGGTTGCCTCGGGTGTATATCGTGTCCATCTTGGAATCTCGATCGTGTTTATCGAAGCGTAACCGTCAATAAATGTTCGCCATCTGTGTTGAGTCAAGGGTTTTAGGGTCTCGTCCCACTCAGTTTTATCTAGCCAGACTTGTTGCATAATAATTTTTGCTGCTATTACAATTGGGGCTAACCAGCCAGCCGGGTCAAACAACTTGGCTATAGAAGATAAAACTTCGCGTTTTGTATGAACGGGTTTGTGTTCAATGGGTGGGACGAAAAAAAACAACGAGTCTTTTCGAGAGTTCCAGCGAATACCTAGGGTTTTGGTATTGCCTTCACTTGGGTCCGACAGATTAAGTAAATCAGTGGTCAACAAATGATCTTTGGGTAGATCGTGTAATAATTGCGTCTTGTTCGACGTCCACTTTCTGAGTGTGAATCCAGCTGATTTAAATGCTTCTATGAGTTCGTCAAGAGTTCTTTTGGCGGTTTCGAGTTGAAACGCTCCTGCCAGCACGTCATCCACGTACATGCAATTGCGTAATATATATGACGCATGAGCATGTGTATCTCGCACATCATCAGCTAATTGATGTAGAGTTCTGATGGCAAGATATGGGGCGCAATTGACTCCAAATGTCACGGTTTGCAACTCATAGTCCTGAATGGGTTCTTCAATGGACTTTCTGAATAAAATTCGCTGATAGGCTGTGTCTTCTGGGTCGACTTCAATTTGCCGGTACATTTTTTCTATGTCAGCGTTAAAAACGAACTCATAGAGCCTCCACTTGCTGATCAACAAGACCAGGTCTAGTTGTAGGGTTGGACCAATGTGGAGTACATCATTTAAGCTTTTTCGAGAAACTGTAGGGTTTGATGCATTAAATACAACCTTTAATTTTGTTGTAATACTGTGTAATACGGGTTTGATCACTGCGTGGTGTGGCAGATAGTAATGGGTAGGTCTATCTGTGTTAGAGTGTCGGTGTGTGATCGCTTTCATATGGCTGAGTTGCAAGTATTCGCACATGACTCGATCATACTCTACCTATAGTTCAGGTGTTTTGAGTAATGACTTTTCATTGCGTGAATATTGCGCCATAGCGATGAGTTTCCATGTTCCAATGAGTTAGGGTTCTTGAAGGGTAATTTTACTACATAACGCCCATTAGGGTTGCGGCGAGTTGTGTTTTTGTAAAATTCTTCACATTGCTTATCTTCAGCTGAGAGTGAAGATGTTTTTGGAACTTCTTCTACTTCCCAAAACCGAGTCAAAAAGTCATCTGGGTCGACTTTGTTGTAGTATGCAACAATGTTGCTGGGTGTTGACTGTGGTTCATGAGGAAGAGGTCCTGAGAGAATCCAACCAAATTCGGATTCTTGCACCAAGAGTGATCCACAAATATTTCGTTTTACACCATCGCACATGATTTTTGGGTACATGTCACAACCAATTATGATATCTACGGGTCGAGATTCATAAAATTGTGTGTCTGCCATTTGAAGGCCAGCCAGGGTTTCAGCAAGCTTTGCATCTATAGTGTGTGTGGGCAAATCGCTTGTGAGGGTTTTCAATACTAGAGCTTGGGTTTCTACTCTAAATTGAGGGTTTTTAGAAGAGCGTATAATTATTGTGAAGGCTGTTGTTGGGTTTACTGACACTGTCTGGTTGAGACCAGTGACTTGAGCGCCTACAGTATTTGTGGGTAAGCCAATACGCTTTCTAAGCTGCTCCGTAAGAAATGTTGCCTCTGATCCTGAGTCGATGAGGGCGCGTGCGTCGCATATAGAACCTCCGTGTTCCAAGTTGACCATCGCTGTTCCTAGGAGGATTTATTTCCTGCTGGCCGCAAAGTGAGAATTCACTTTTTGGGTTTGGAGCTCTTGGGTGTGTGTAGTGTTAGTGTACTGTATTTGGGTCGTGAATGCCTGCCGTGTAGAATTTGCTTGTTGAGCTGCTTCCTGCACTTGTGCACTAGTGCTTGGGTTCACATCTTATGTACTTTTATGCAATGAATAATGGTGCCTCTTCTTGTATTCACTCTTGCAATCCTTAATTCCATTTGAAACAGCTAGACAATTGAAGCAACATCCAGCACGCTTCACTGTCGCTATCCTTTCATCTATTTTCATGGATATGCAGCCTGGGCACTCACGAAGAGGGTGATTGCTATTGCAAAGTCTGCAAATAGCACCATCAACTTTCCATTGGGTGCTGGGAATCGATGGCTTAGGGTCATTATTTTTAATTTGTTTGGCTACAAATTGTTGGGTTGATTTTGGGGTAGGGTTTGAAGCAACATTCATATGATATGAATTTACTCTCCTTTCTCCCCATCTGGGGACCATTATGAGCGGGCACATTCTGTTGACTTGGCTTTGAGGGTGATATAGAAGAGAAAGGCTTTATATCGCCAACAGATTCTAGGGTCTTAAACTTGTGGGTAAGAAACGCGTCTAAATTTTTCCACTCAGGGATTGTGGAATTATCTATCAGAGACTTTTCAAAGTCTTCTAATGTATTTTTTGGTAATTTAGTTGAACAAAGATACACTAAAATAGGATTCCAACTGTCTGTATCAATGCCAAGAGTTTGTAGGGTGAATACAGAGTGAATAGAGAATAGAGCCACCTATATAGACCTATATAGAGGTGAATAGAGCTCCCTGTCTCTATATGGATCTGTGGCAAATTGAGTAGGGTCTTGAGTTGAGCAATTATTTGCATTCGCTTATTCTCATACTGGTCGATTAGATTTCCCCATGCCATAAAAAATCCCTCATTAGTTAAAGGCGCATTCTTTACTATTTCTCGGGCTTCACCGCGGGTTTTTTGAAGTAAGTGGAAAAGTTTTTCCACGTTACTTATGCGGGAGTTTTTTATGTAGAGGGCCGTGAAAATATCTCTGAACGTGGGCCACGTGACATAGTCGCCATGGAAAACATCCGTATCACAGGGTGGGAGATGGATCATTGGGTGATGTTCCACTGCTGGGTTAACTGCTGAAGGTGATGGTTTGAGTTCCCTCTTGGGTGTCTTCATTGCTTCAATCTGCTCACTCATTGAAGCAGTACAGCGCACGTATGACTGGCACACCTTCCTATACCTCTCCTTCAGCTTATCCTTGTCCAAGGGTTCAGTGTCGGGTTTTTCTCTAAGATCCTCATAGACCGCTTGAAATTTATCAAAGAGGTACTGCATCTGCTTTCTTTGCACCTCCAAAACAAAATTAACAAATTTTTTGAGAGACATGTTAAATTAGATGTTTATATGAAGAGAGTTGGGTTGGGTTGGGTAATTTATCAATCGAAGTGGAAAGTGTTAAATTGAAATTGAGTATCTGGTTCAGAAAAAAATGTATTCAAAATTTCAAAAACTCTCTGTAAAATCTTCTAATGGGTGGGTTTGAATGCGCTGAATGGGTTAATCAGAGCACCAAAGGTTAATGATTTTACCTCACTTGAGAATTTTTGACGCAAAATAAATTTTTTGATTTAGGAAAAAGTACTCTCAATTCGAAAAAAAACTGGGTTCCACAGTTGAAAACACCTAATCTGTCGTAAAATTGTTTTAATTAGTCGAAAAAGTTACTTATGAGTATTTTATTGTATAAAATACAAAAAACGATATGTTCTCGAAGAGAGTTATCGATAAAAAAAATTTTCGAAACTTTTTCGAGAGTTTTTTGGGTTAAAATTACGAGATAGGGTCGATTGATAATTCTTATAAAAATTGCAAAAAATGTGAAAAAACGGGTTAATGGGTCTCAAAGGGTTAATTGGGACCGCAAGGGTTAAAAATTTGCAACAAAAATTGATTTTTTCAAAAACTGGGATAAAATTGTGTAATCCCACAAAAATCCCACAAATTTGCCGATCGGGTAGCACATTTTTGCTTCGCTCAATCTGGCAGTGCCGTTGAGAGAGCACTATATATGTGTATATGTGTGGGTGTTACATACTTCTATGACAAACCACAAGTGCCAAAAGAAGTGAAGCAAAGCAAAAATATTATTTTTTTAATAATTTGTGGAGTTATAAATTAAACCAAATAACTACAAATGTTGGACAAATTTGTGCACAACTAGTGAATTATATGTGAATATAATATACGTGAATATATTCTTTTGTGCACAACCTCTTGTCAACTTTGTTTTAAGTGTTATTCAATTTTGTGTTATTTTTATTGTGTAAATTTTAATATGCAGATTTTTGTGATGTAAATTTTAATACAACGTATTAGTGTTTATATAAAAAGTGTTTATTTATAAAAAGTTTAAGCACTGAATAAAAATGAACTAAATGAAAACTCACTTGTTTTATCCTGGGTGATGGGTGGGTGGGTTGGTTGTGCTTAAATTTGGGTGGTTAAGCTTGTGTTGCTTGTTCAGGTGCAAAATTGCATCAAAACTCTTAATTTTTTCTTTCAACTTTTCCAGGCTCGCTTGCACCAAAATGTTCGGGTGTGGTGAACGCGGGTGGTTCGGGAGGCGGAAAAGAATGAGGAAATTAGTTTGAGTTTTAATACTACAATGTCATTTTATTTTCTTTTACCTTTGGGTTTAGGCTTTTTTTTTGTTGTTTGTGTTTTGAACAATGTGTGTCTATTTAATTTTAATGTTGATGTTGATGTTGATTGTTGTATTTCGGGTGGGATTTCTTCTTCTTGTATCTTCTTCTATGTTGTATTTTTAAAAAGATGTCTTCTTGTTGAGTTGGGTTTCTTCAATGTTTAATTTTGGGTGGGTTTCTTAAGCGATGTCCGTCTTCTCTATGTTGTTCAGAAAAATCTCTGATTCGGGCCCTTTGTACATCACGAAGGTGCCGAGCGAGCTGACCTCCGTGATGACTGCAGCGCCCTGTTTGCCACAACGGCGGGTAGATGGTTGGGTGCGGCTGTGTTCAGTGACCACAGGGTTACGTGGTCACTTAAACATCTCTTTTTGTATAGATTTAAGAAAACATTTTTTAAAGCGAGCGACCCAAATAATTTATATCTTCGACGTACCTATTTATGTGGCCAGCTTAAGCACTTGCTAAGCGATTGCTACGACCTAGTAGAATTCTAAGAGATTTTAACGTTTTGATAGTCACTTTGTATGGGAGGTAGGCGTGGTTTTCATCCGATTTGGCTCATTTACGAACTTGACCTTCATTTTGAGGATATAAGCTGAAATATCGAATTTCGTTTAGATAGCTTTAAAACAGAGGTGCACACAAGAGCTTCGGGGAGCCACTCGGCTTTCACAGACAAGCCGTGTGTACCAAGCTACCGAACTTCTACGACGCTAGCATTGAATCAGTTTGCGTTTGATCTTCACGCAGCAAGCATCTTATGCGGAAATTGTTATGTTGAATTTTTATTTATATACTAAAACAAAAATTATGTGCTTGTGTAAGAAGCTCTGCCAACGCTGTGCATCACTGCTTTAAAATTGTGGCTGGAATCGTGATCACAGACGGACAGACGGACATGGCTAATCGACTCGGGAGTTGATGCTGATCAAGAATATGTATACTTTTCTATACCTACCACGCCTACTTATGGGCGTTGCAAGCGGAGTGACAATATTAATATGCCCTGTTTACGTTTTTTAAACGTAGGGGTATAAATATAGTGCAAGCACTGAAATTGAAATTAGACTTTTTCTACAAAATTATTTTTAAAAAATGTATTTTTCATCCGGTTTTAGCCAAATTAGTCTTAAAATGTTTGTAAAAAAATACACTTTACTTCAACAATATAAAATGTTCCTGATTTTAACTTTTTCTAAAAAACAAGTTACTTAAAAATGGAATTTTAAAAAAAAAACATGAAAATTGCAAGAAATTTTAACTTTGACGAGCCATCACTTCAACATATTTTATCCGATCGATTTTTATTTCTATCAGATAAATAGTTTCACCTGTAAGTAAATTTGAATGAAATCATCTCTCGAGAACAACAAAAGAACCGTTATCTTAAAAACCCTACAAATGAAAAAAAATTTTATGATTTTTGTGTTTTGGAGATCTAGACTAACTTGCTTATATGTGTGCCGTTTGTGGTATTTATCTCAAATTATTATTTGTAAAGCAGTGTTATCAAGACGCACAGTGGTAATGAAACTTGGTATGTGGGGCCTAAGCAAGAAGTGGGGCCTAAGCATGACGATCTATGTATTTGGAAACAGTGGGCGGACCACGCCGCTTTTTAAGAAAAATTACAATATCTCATTATCTCGACGCACAGTGGTTATGAAACTGGGTATGTGGTACCTAATAATGAATATCTATGTATGTTGAAAAGTGGGCGGACCACGCCCTATATACGTTTTAAAATCATAGTCATGCCCTAAAATGGTTCTTGTTTCCTCTAAATGAAAAATATTTCATGGTTTTAGTGAATAAAAAATTTTTCTGAAGTGCGTGACTAAACAAGCGTTGAACGGTTTATTAAGGAAAATGAAGAAATATTTCATGGTTTTAGTGAATAAAAAATTTTTCTGAAGTGCGTGACTAAACAAGCGTTGAACGGTTTATTAAGGAAACATATTGAATTAGACTGTTGTGTTTCCTTTTATAACCTAAGGCATTGAATAATTATAGTAAAGAATGCACAACGCCGACATTCACCGCTACCCTATCGTTATGTCGCCATCATCGTTTTGCTTATCTCCAAAGCTTTTCACCTGGTTTGTGCACATAGCTAAGAAAATCCTAATTTAATCCCAAAGCAAACAGGAATAATATCCTCCCTTGTTCAAGGTCACTAGCTGCTGCATCGCTGGCAAGAGTTTTCGTTTGTGTTATTTTTTTATTATGCAAATTGCCAAATTGTGTTATATGAAAATAAAATTGAGTTTTGAATACTCAATAAAATAATCACTTTTATCAGACAAATAAAGTCAATTTATTAAAAATGCATTCATACTTAATGTTTTCATGTTTATTTTTAATATTTAATGTGTGCAAAATCATGTGATCTTCATGTGTCGGAACATAACAGTAAAGTGGACTTTATATTACGCACTTACAAAAATTATTTAAAATACTTAAAACACTTTGCTCGAAGCAATGTGTTTCAAATGTTTTTTCAAAAACATTAATGAATTTTTTAATTCATTCCGCAAAATCTGCTGTTGGTGTTGAGACCACCATTTCAAGTTCCTTCAAATTCTCGAACTTCAATTAACTTTGAAACATTGGTATAATTTTTGAAAATAACTCTGCAGAAAATAATCTCTTAGATTCAACAAAATAATGTCGATTTATAAATAACATATTCATAACGAATTTGTTCATGTTTATTTATAATATTTTTATGTATACAGTAGGGATGTAACGGAGGTGAGTTTATCAGAACCGGAGTTTTAAAATTTGATTTATCGGAGCCGGAGTCGGAACCGAAGTCGGAATCGGAGTCTGAGTACAAGAAAGATGTGTTAGTTAACTGTTAAGTTTATTAATTATAAAAGAATAATAGACATAGTACAGTATTCACTATCTTTAATGAGCACTGAAAATTTTATGTTAATATTACACACATGTGCGTATATACTTAACAATAGGAAAATATCTATTTTTAAGTTTTGTTTAAGCCAAATGAATTTACTCTAAAAGTACTAAATTGTACTTAGTGAACAAAAGCTTGTCAGCTCTCTCCCCGTCCAACCGATTTCTTAGAGGACCATATATGAGACCGACACTACTAAAAAGTTATTCACCTGGTGCTGATCCTGGAAGATACGATAAATATTGACGAACAATGAATGCAAATTTCGAATTTACTCTCCGCAAGAGAGTTTATAAGCAATTAAAATTATTTAACGAAGAACTGCGCTCGTGTGTGAGATAGGTAGAATTGTCTATGCCGATGCATAACGATCTTCGTTATAAAGTTCCAACTTTTCGGAACCAATGTCGAAGCTTCGTTACATCCCTAGTATACAGGTTTTTGACTTTAAATTCAACCTTTTCCATTTCAAATTTAACTTTTTCTAAATCAAATTCAATTCAACTTTTACTTATATTAAATCAAATTAAAACCAATCTATATTAAAAATCAAATGTCGTTCGTTGGTAATTGCATCAGTTGAGAACGGCTGGACCGATTTGGATAATTTTTTTTTAAATGTTAGTCGTAGTCCAACTTAGGTTTTTACGGAATGAAAAATTGACAACGCCCACTTTTACGCCCACTTTTTCGATTTATCTAAAATCGGAAAACGGCTGCACTGATTTGCTTTATTCTTTTTTAAAATGTTCGCAGTAATCCCATTTAAGTTTTTACTGAAAAATTGATCACGCCCACTTTTGTGCCCACTGTTTTGATAAATATATCTAAAATCGCAAAACGCCTGGGCTGGTTTTGCTAACTTTTTTTTAAAATGTTTGTAATAGTCCACAAAAGTTTTTTACATAAAGAAAAATTGTCCACTTCCAAGGTAATACACTTGGAATCAATCGTCAAAGAAATTTCAACGGCGGAAACAAGGAAATCCAGTTCCAGGTTACCCCAATTTATTTTACAGGTTACAACAATAAGACACGATGAGTCAACGTTCGTTGCCCAACATCATTCCAAGATTTGCGAACTATAAATGGTGAACTGTGTGACACATATAGAGAAGCGTGTCAACGTTTGCGATTGTTCGAAAATGACACTCATTGGATATACGTCCTCGGAGATGCTGCACTTTTGTCAAATCCTCAAACAAACACTGTTTTCGATAATTATCTCGACATGCTTCCCATCCAAACCAACTGATGTGTGGAGCAAATACAAAGATGCCATGTGTGATGATATTTTGCACCAGATGCATATAAGAACATCAAATCCAAATTTGCAACTGAGCGAGGAAATTTACAACGAGGATTTGATATTAATTGAGGACATGTGCTTGATGATGTCAAACAAGGCATTATGTGACTTAGACATGACAGCTCCCAATCGTCCGATGCACGACGCATTCAATCAAGAGTTGTGACGCGAAAAGCAATATGATTGCAATGCCTTGAGGGAATTAGTTCGAACGAGCGTTCCACTGTTGAATCGACATCAAAAATATGCGTATTACTCTCTTATGAAAGTTGTGAACGATGGAACTGGAGGGATTTTTTTGGACGCTCCCGGTGGAACTGGAAAAACTTTTTTGCTCGCGTTGATTTTGGCAACGATACGCTCGTAGAATGATATTGCACTTGCACTTGCTTCATCAGGAATTGCAGCTACGTTGTTGGAAGGCGGTCATTCAGCACTCAAGTTGCGATTGAATATGCAAATCAATGAAAATCCAACATGCAACATTTCCAAGAACAGTGCAAAGGCCAAAGTTTTAGACAAAACGATGCAAGATTTACGAAACAATCAAAACCAGTTTGGTGGTGCGATGATTTTGTTGGCAGGCGATTTTCGTCAAACATTGCCAGTGATTCCACGATCAACTCCAGCCGATGAACTTAATGCGTTTTTGAAGTCGTCCGTTTTGTGGAAACACGTCAAGAAACTCAAATTGACTGTGAACATGCGTGTTGAGCTGCAATTTAACACCATAAGATTCATTGTACTTATTTTCAAATCAAATGCAAATCAAATATACCCAAACCTATATGAATAAAATTATCATTAAAAAAACGTATTTTCCCCTTTTTTAACTATTTTTACACATTTGCAACAGCTTTTCACAAATTCACAAAACAAACACAAATTTTTTTTATTATGACAGGACAACGTCTCTCGGGTCAGCTTGTGACGCCAAAAATCGACGTTGTCGATTTTGACGCCAACATTTAAAGCGCCACACTTGGTGAACACCACCATCATTAGTGAACAAACTTTTTTTTACAAACACTTACATAAAATAATACAACTCTGCACAAATAAACGAGAACACACGGACAAGAAAGAGAGGAACGACACACGCACACGTATAATGCTGGCGTGATATTTTTCGTGCAGTCGTGTAGCGGAACAACTTGAGCGCACATATGGAAAGGCAAAGTGCTGTGCCAATCTAAGCAACTGGTTGCAACTCAAGGCGTACGGCGTACGGTATGTTGTTTACGCCAAACAACCGAGAAGATTCGATTGCGGGATCTGGTTGACAATAAAGGCAACTATAAAAGGCAGCGCAACCACGGACTGAAAAAAGTCTTTGATCATAATTCGTGACGATCAGTCTTTGATTATATTCAGTGTGCGAGAAAAGTCAGTGCGTGATTATTAACGTTCAGTGCGAAGCAGAGTGCAGAATAACAGCAAGCAGAGTAAAAAAAAATAGCAAAAGAACAACAAGCAGAGTCTGCATCGAGGAGCTGCAGCAACCACAAGGGAAAACAAGGTAAACTTAGAAGCGAGTGCAGAGTCGGTGGCTTGTAGGCCCACCTGCGCAGAACGGCGAGCAGAGTCAGCGGCTTGTAGGCCCACCTGCAGAGTAGCAGAAAACAGAGTCGGTGGCTTGTAGGCCCACCTGTTTAAAACCTTTTTTTTTGTTAGCAGTGCCCGTGGCTTGTAAGCCCGCCTGCTCAAATTAAACACTAGTCCGTGGTTTGTAAGCCCGCGTGTTTACTTATTTTTCCAGCTAGCAGTGTCGGTGGCTTGTAGGCCCAACTGCTAGACGACGGCGGAGCAGATCGGCGAAGCAGCAGGAGAAGCAGTGGAAAACACAAGCAATTGATATATTTAAAATATATATAACATATATTATAGGAATTAAACAAGAAAACAATAAAACATTGTTAAACCTAGATAACTATAAACAAAAACCACACGTGTTATTAATTCTTGTCACGGACCCTGGAATCCCGCTGAGCGTACCTCAGCGTTAAAGAAAGAACCCAGGGAGTTTTGTTACAAGTGGCGCCCGAGCAGGGACCCTTTCTTTGGGAAAACAACGAGGAAAACTAGAGAGAAAAACAACGCAGGAAAGCTAGAAAGTGAATAAAACAGGAAAACGTGAGTGAAAACAAAGCACGAAAGGTCCAGAGACAGAGTGAAGTAAGTTGAAAGCAACATGGTGCGAACAGCATGGATTCACGCTCTTCGTCGAGACGACTTGTTGGCCTACGCTAAAGAGTTTAACTTTAGCGGCGAAGGTACTGTTGAGGAACTAAGGAAAAGGTTTGCTACCTTTGCACTGGGAATAGACCACAAAGCGGAGGTGGAACAAAGGTTCATCGAGCTGGAAGCAAAACATGCAAGGAGTCCTTCTCCTAGCTCGCTCACCTTGCCTCCGCAACTACCGAGTACCAGCAGGACACCTTCAGAGCCAACAAATACGAATCACGCGTTACCGGCGTACGCGGAAGACATGACCAGGTTCCAACCAACACCTGTTGGCCAGTACAACCAAAACCCGTACGCTTCAGTAATTGATCAAGTCAGGAAGTGGTCGGTAAAGTACGACGGAGGCCGAGACCCACTGGCATTTATCGAGCGCGTAGAAGAACTGGCGGAAGTGTATGGTTTGGGAAAAGGCCACCTTCCGAGAACGATGCCCGAATTACTGCGAGACCGAGCGCTAACATGGTATCGAAATAATAATCGTATGTGGCGTGAGTGGAGAAGCTTCAAAGAAGACTTCTTGCTTTTATTTTTGCCCACGAGGTATTTCAAAAGATTGGATGATGACATTAGACAGAGGCATCAGCGCACAGGTGAATCTTTTAAGGATTACGTACTCGCGTTACAGAGCCTTATGCGACATTCAAACTTCACCGAGGAGCAAAAATTGGAGAGAACCTTCCGGAATAGTCGACAAGAGTACCAACTGTACATCAAGAGAAAAGACTTTGCAAGCCTGGAAGAGCTCATGGCGTTAGCCGAAGATTTCGAGTGCATACATGCAGATACGGCACCCACACGAGCACCAGCCCAGCGACCGAGAGAAGAGCGTCATCGAATGGTCAATCAGGTGAGGGAGACACCCATAAATCCACGAACAGCGTGCAGACGATGTGGCAGGGACGGTCACATGCGGCCCGAATGTCGAAATCCGTTGGTAATCTTCTGTTGGGAGTGTGGAAAGCGTGGGCTACGAACGATTGACTGCTGTCGTCGGCAGTCGGGAAACGGACAGAACACCCGATAGAGGCGAGGCCTATCGGGGAGAGCACATACGGTCCCTCGCATCCCGTAGAAAGCCTGCAGCACGACGAAGCCCACATTTTTGCATTTGTTACCCTCGGAGATGAAGTTCAGAAGGCCACGATTGACACAGGAGCAACCAGGAGTATCATGAGCCAACAGTTATCAGAAAAACTGGCTCACACAGGTGAGAAGAGAGAGGAGAACATCGTCGTGCGTATGGCAGACAGCTCAGTGCGAACCGTTCGTGAAGCTCTGATCCTGTACGTAAGTCTAGGAAAAGATAGCTGCAGGATCCCGTTACTCGTCCTACCCGACATAGTAGACGATATCATTCTGGGAATGGATTTTCTTCTCAGAATGCAGGCGACATACACGTGCGGCGGCCAGACAATAAAATTAAAATGTCACGAGGCGACAACAAGTGCTAGCGTTTCCCCATTATGCACAGTGGTGCGAGAAGACGAAGTTACGGAAACTGAACTAAAAGACAGTTTCTTGAAGACTGAACTAGCTGAGTTCGAGAAGCTAGAGGGTTTATCGAATATAACAACTCATAAGATTGTTATGCAAGACGATAGACCAATAAAACAGAGATACTTTCCGAAAAATCCTGCAATGCAAGAAATCATCAATAAAGAGATCGACGAGTTACTGGAAAAGGGGTGTATTGAGCCCTCCTATAGCCCTCACAGCGCCCCAATAGTGCTGGTGAAGAAGAAGACGGGAAAATGGCGACTCTGCGTAGATTATAGGCAGTTAAATGCAAAGTCCATACCAGACGCCTATCCAATACCCCGAATACATCATATTCTAGACCGCCTCCGTGATGCAAAATACATCAGCAGCCTAGATCTGAAAAAGGGCTATTGGCAGATTCCTATGGACGAGGGTAGTAAGCAATTCACGGCGTTTACGGTACCAGGTCGTGGTCTGTTCCAATGGAAGGTGATGCCTTTCGGGCTACACTCGGCCCCAGCGACCTTTTAGTGAGCGTTAGACCAAGTTATTGGTCCTGAAATGGAACCACACGCATTTTCATACTTGGATGACATAATTGTCACCGGAAACTCATTTCATCAACATATGATGAATTTAAAAGAAGTTTTTCGAAGACTCCGTGCAGCAAATTTGAAGATAAACGTCGAGAAATGCGAATTCTTCCAACAAGAGACGACATATTTAGGTCATGTCGTAAGTAGCCAAGGAATACACACCGACCCCGAGAAAATATCAGCGATCAAGCAGTTAGAGGCCCCTACGAACACGAAAGAGTTACGGCGAGTCCTGGGAATAGCCTCGTGGTATAGACGCTTTGTCCCGGAATTCTCAACCATTGTGCACCCTCTTACGACACTGTTGGGAAAAGGAAAACATTGGAAGTGGGGTGACAGCCAGCAGGAAGCATTTGAAACCCTTAAAGCCAAACTAACCGAGGCACCAATCTTGGCGTGCCCAAACTTTAACGAGAAGTTTACTCTACAAACGGATGCCAGCGACTACGGGCTTGGAGCAGTACTGACGCAAGGTCAAGAAGACGAAGAGAGAGTTATCGCGTATGCCAGCCGACACCTTAACAAAGCAGAGCGGAACTACTCACCAACGGAAAAAGAATGTCTCGCCATAGTATGGGCAATCCGTAAAATGCGACCTTACCTTGAAGGCTACAAGTTCACAGTGATCACGGATCACTTATCGCTGAAATGGCTAAATTCAATAGAAAGTCCATCTGGACGCGTAGCCAGGTGGGCACTGGAACTTCAACAGCACACGTTCGATATACAATATCTCAGAGGAAAATTGAACGTGGTCGCTGACGCCTTATCTCGACAGCCTCTCGAGACGGTGCGTAAAACAACAACCGAAGATGCCACAGACGGTACTTGTAATTGGTTACTGAAGAAGACTAATGAAGTCTTAGAAAACCCAGCCAAGTTCCCAGACTACATCATAGAAGACGGACAGATGTATCGACACATAGCGAGCCAAGCAAACGATGAAGATTGTGTTCCATGGAAACTTTGTGTACCCACCTATGCGAGAGAAAGAGTTCTGAAAGAAAACCATGATAGTCCGTGTGCCGGTCACCTAGGCATACGAAAAACAATTGCAAGAGTAGCCAATAGATATTATTGGCCAGGTATGTTCCGTGATATCGGCCGTTACGTGCGTCGCTGCGAATCATGCCAAAGATATAAACCAAGCCAACAAAGTCCTGCTGGTAAGATGCTTACCCAAATCGCGGACGAGCCTTGGTCAATCTTGTGTGCCGATTTCGTGGGACCACTGCCCCGATCTAAGCATGGTAACACCATGCTCCTGGTGTTTTTCGACAAGTTCTCGAAATGGACTGAAGTGATCCCACTCCGTAAGGCAACCAGCGATCACCTCCAACGCGCGTTTCGAGAACGTATCTTAGCACGATTTGGCGTCCCAAAGGTCCTAGTTACGGACAATGGCACCCAATTTACGAGTCGAACTTTCAAAAAGTTTTTAGCCGAGCTGGGAGTGAAACATCAATTCACTGCTCCGTATACACCCCAGGAAAATCCAACGGAACGGGCAAACTGAACTATCAAGACGATGATAGCACAGTTTACTGGTGAACAACAACGCGTCTGGGACGAACTGCTCCCAGAGATTTCACTAGCCATGAACACGAGTGTCTCTGAAACCACAGGACATAGCCCAGCCTTCCTTACCCAAGGACGTGAACTCCGCTTACCAAAGACGTTATATGATGAGCAAACATTTGGCACTGGACAAGATCCTCAAACAGCACTTGAGAGACACAACTAGCTAAAAGAAACTTTCGAGATTGTACGCCGTAACCTAGAACGGGCTGCGCAAGACCAAGCCCGACATTACAATCTGCGAAGACGGAACTGGAGCCCAAAGATTGGTGAAGTCGTCTTGATCAAACAACATCACCTATCGAAGGCAATTGATAACTTTGCAGCTAAATTGGCTCCTAAATTCGATGGCCCATACAAAATTGTAGATTTTGTCTCGCCAGTAATAGTACGCGTCAAACGTGAAGGAGAAACGCGAGTGCGAACGGCGCACATCAGTCAGTTGAAACTATTTCAGGCTGACTAGCGTATGAACAACTGCGTTGCAGCGCCATCTGCGTCAACAACTGCGCCGCAGCGACACCTGCGATATCAACTGCGTTGCAGCGCCATCTGCGTCAACAACTGCGCCGCAGCTTCACCTGCGATATCAACTGCGTTGCAGCGCCATCTGCATCAACAACTGCGCCGCAGCTTCACCTGCGATATCAACTGCGATGCAGCGCCATCTGCGTCAACAACTGCGCCGCAGCTTCACCTGCGATATCAACTGCGTTGCAGCGCCATCTGCGTCAACAACTGCGCCGCAGCTTCACCTGCGATATCAACTGCGATGCAGCGCCATCTGCATCAACAACTGCGCCGCAGCTTCACCTGCGATATCAACTGCGATGCAGCGCCATCTGCGTCAACAACTGCGCCGCAGCTTCACCTGCGATATCAACTGCGTTGCAGCGCCATCTGCGTCAACAACTGCGCCGCAGCTTCACCTGCGATATCAACTGCGATGCAGCGCCATCTGCGTCAACAAATGCGCCGCAGCTTCACCTGCGATATCAACTGCGATGTAGCGCCATCTGCGTCAACAAATGCGCCGCAGCTTCACCTGCGATATCAACTGCGTTGCAGCGCCATCTGCATCAACAACTGCGCCGCAGCTTCACCTGCGATATCAACTGCGTTGCAGCGCCATCTGCGTCAACAACTGCGCCGCAGCGACACCTGCGATATCAACTGAGGCCGCAGCTACACCTGCGTCAACAACTGAGGCTGCAGCGACACCTGCGTCAACTGAGAACGCAGCTAGACCTGCGTCAACAACTGAGGCTGCAGCGACACCTGCGTCAATTGAGAACGCAGTTAGACCCACATCAGCGAACCGCAGCGTGCAACACGGACAACACCAGACGCAAATCGCAGGCAGAACAAGCACGTGCAGCTACGTATAGTAATGTGCACCGCTGCAGGCATAGCAAAACATCATCGTGCATGGCTACACGTACACAGCTGGTTACCCACTGCATGCATCGCAGCTGTGACGTGCATGTATCCAACTGCAGCGCAGCTACACACACACACTAACAACACCTTTGCACACTGAAGATACCCAGCAGCGCAGCGAACTGCAGCTAGGCAGCGACGTCCACATATCGCTGCCTGCAACAATGCACATCCATATGCATGGCATCTGCCTGCGGGCAGATCTGCATCGGATGCAGCCACATGTGCACATATGGACCAATATAGCCCATGTGCAAATATGAACCGGGACGGTCCATGTGCAATATTTCATAAAGGTTATTTACTTACCATGCCAAGTATGTACCCCAATATTCACAGGGCTAGCGCTCGCGGCGCAGCCACGCACAAAAGAATCCAAGGTCAGCGTCCGCGACGCAGCCTTAGAACGACACCAAGACCAGCACCTGCTGCGCAGCCACGTTGCAAGAACACCGTGGCCAGCGCCCAAGGCGCAGCTTGGACCACGAGGATCAACGTTGGGATTCCAAGAAGGAATTCCAAGGTTGGTCAAAAACCCGAAGATGAGCCGGTTCACCACACTGAAAACCTAGACTGGCAGAGAAAAGGAGAACACAGAAAACAGCGCCAGCATAGCGCTCACTATAATGCTACATTTTTTTGAATGATCACATATTTCCACAAATCACTTATTTTTATATCCAACACAACAACACTGGCTGGAATGCCCGGTGGAGCACCCACTCCCGCTGCAGTAGGAACCGATGGCTGGACGGACATCTATGTCTTCATCCATCGGTGGCCCAGCTAAGTGCTTGCTCCGGTGTCACTGGACGCAAGAGGTTCTGCGGCTAGAATTCCGAGCCAACTCCATGGCTTATGATACAGTCCTCGTGATCGCTAGAAAATTATTTACAATTAATATGAATAAAATATTTATTTTAGTTAATAATAATAATAAACTTACCTCTTGATGTCCACTTGTACAAGCACTTTGCCATTTTGTAAACAAATGGCGAAACGTCAAAACATGGAAAACGACAATAACAAGTGTTAGCAAGTGCTGCCAAGTATCATGAAGAAAAGGGCCAATTCACACGGTCTAATGATAAATTTCTTGGAAAAGGGTGTGTTCAGAAAATGATATGTAAGATCATCAGGAAAGAAGACAGGTGCGTGATCGACTAGGTTGACCGAAACAACAACACCAAAAACCACAACAAGAACAACAACAACAACAAAAACAACAATAAAAACGAGGACAGCAACGACATCAACGACGACAGCGATAGTAGCGGTAACAAAAGTAATAGCAGCAGCAGCACGTCAGATGTGCTGCACATCGACAGTAGCGAGGATGAGGGTGATGAGACATACCCGGTGGCCATCACCAACGCCTTCCAGGCGATGCTGGCCCGGACCATGTGAGGCCCGGAATTCCATCCGGACGGTGAATGAGTTGCGTTACGGCATTAATACTGGACGGAGGGGCGAGGTGAGGATCCGCTGCCTGCCCGAAGTAGTAGGAATCGACGTTGTCGATTTTGACGCCAACATTTAAAGCGCCACACTTGGTGAACACCACCATCATTAGTGAACAAACTTTTTTTTACAAACACTTACATAAAATAATACAACTCTGCACAAATAAACGAGAACACACGGACAATAAAGAGAGGAACGACACACGCACACGTATAATGCTGGCGTGATATTTTTCGTGCAGTCGTGTAGCGGAACAACTTGAGCGCACATATGGAAAGGCAAAGTGCTGTGCCAATCTAAGCAACTGGTTGCAACAACAAGGCGTACGGCGTACGGTATGTTGTTTACGCCAAACAACCGAGAAGATTCGATTGCGGGATCTGGTTGACAACAAAGGCAACTATAAAAGGCAGCGCAACCACGGACTGAAAAAAGTCTTTGATCATAATTCGTGACGATCAGTCTTTGATTATATTCAGTGAGCGAGAAAAGTCAGTGCGTGATTATTAAAGTTCAGTGCGAAGCAGAGTGCAGAATAACAGCAAGCAGAGTAAAAAAAAAATAGCAAAAGAACAACAAGCAGAGTCTGCATCGAGGAGCTGCAGCAACCACACGGGAAAACAAGGTAAACTTAGAAGCGAGTGCAGAGTCGGTGGCTTGTAGGCCCACCTGCGCAGAACGGCGAGCAGAGTCAGCGGCTTGTAGGCCCACCTGCAGAGTAGCAGAAAACAGAGTCGGTGGCTTGTAGGCCCACCTGTTTAAAACCTTTTTTTTGTTAGCAGTGCCCGTGGCTTGTAAGCCCGCCTGCTCAAATTAAACACTAGTCCGTGGCTTGTAAGCCCGCGTGTTTACTTATTTTTCCAGCTAGCAGTGTCGGTGGCTTGCAATAACAATAGAGTTCAGCTACTACAGCTTTTTCGCACATTCTCAGCATTAATCTATTTAAAGCCACAATCCAGATCTCATTAAAATATTTCAATGTCTTGAATTCCAGCGGCTCAAAACAGGTTAATGTGGGAAAAATTTACCCACCATAGAATGGATTGGGCTCAGGACAACACAGGACATAACAATTAACCATGCATACACAAATACAGATCTAATTACACAATAGCTTTCAATCTACTTTTGAGTTGACCTTTTGACAAACTAACATCAAAAAATGCACAGTTGTTAACAGAGGCACTCATGCGGTTTAAAGGAGCAGTAGCCATGTAATTTGTTCTACTAAATGGTAGATAAATTAAGTTGTTAGCATTTCTACTACTTCTACGGTTGTAGGCCCAACTGCTAGACGACGGCGGAGCAGATCGGCGAAGCAGCAGGAGAAGCAGTGGAAAACACAAGCAATTGATATATTTAAAATATATATAACATATATTATAGGAATTAAACAAGAAAACAATAAAACATTGTTAAACCTAGATAACTATAAACAAAAACCACACGTGTTATTAATTCTTGTCACGGACCCTGGAATCCCGCTGAGCGTACCTCAGCGTTAAAGAAAGAACCCAGGGAGGTTCGTTACAAGCTATCAAAAATAAAAAATACTTTATTTCAGCTGCGGTTAACGGTATTTGAACAATATTTGATATGTCGGTTCAGTGCACCTACCATTCTTCTTCTAAATATCAATCCGCCACGACTTTGCAACGGAACCACACTTTCAGTGAAAATAAAAATTGAAGGCAAAACAACGTTTGCCGGGTCAGCTAGTATTATAATATGCACGAAGATTAAATATGGCCCTGATAGTTTTTAAATAGATTTATACCGCTATTGGGTGATTAGTTGTTTTAAATAAGAAAATTTTAAAAAGACGGAAAATCAATATCATAAAATTTTGTGGGGAAATGAAGACCGAAAAATCTAGAGATTTACCATAACACATCAAGCAAAATGGAATAAGAAGGTGTTACTTTGGTGGAACAATAAGCTTAAATACTTACTTACTTACTTAGGTGGCCATGTCAACCCGTTGACGGGTTACGGCCGACTTCATCAGTTCTCGCCAGGCGTCTCTGCTTCGCGCGCGCCGCCTCCAATCTCTTTCACCAAGCGCGGTAAGGGCTTCCTCGGCCTGGTCAATCCATCGGAGGCATGGTCTTCCTCTTCGTCGTCGACCCTCGGCTTTCGCCTCAAACACCTTTTTCGCTGGAGCTTCTTCATCCATACGAAAGACATGACCCAGCCAACGTAGTCGCTGAATTGTTATACGCTGGACTATGTCAATGTCGTCGTAGAGCTCGTACAGTTCGTGGTTCATTCGAATGCGATAGTCGTCGCCAACTCGAACAGGACCAAAGATTTTGCGAAGAACTTTCCTCTCGAACACCCCAAGAGCGGCTGCATCTGTTTGCGATACCATCCATGCCTCAGCGCCATAGAGAAGCACAGGTATGATGAGCGTCTTGTAGAGTGTTAGTTTTGTCGATCGAGAGAGGGCTCTGGAACCTAATTGCTTACTTAGCCCGTAGTAGCACCTATTAGCAATTGTTGTGCTTCGCTTTATCTCCAGGCTGACATTGTTGTTGCTGTTTACGGCGGTGCCAAGGTACGTAAACTCCTTGACAACTTCAAAGTTATATTTGCCTGCTGTAACATGGGAGCCTAGACGCCCCATTTCCCTATTTGCAGACAGCATATACTTTGTTTTGCCCTCGTTCACCGTCAAACCCACTTTGGCTGATTCCTTTTCGATAGCGGCGAAAGCAGCGGTTACATCTCTCTTGGTTCTGCCGATGATATCAATATCATCAGCATACGCAAGGAGCTGGACACCTTTGTAGAAAATGGTACCATTTCGATGTACACCTGCCTTTCGTAGGATCCCCTCCATGATGATATTGAAGAGATCGCATGATAGCGGGTCGCCTTGTCTGAAACCTCGTTCGGTATTAAAGGTTTCGGAGAGGTCATTTCCTACCTTGACGGAGCTGCATGTATTGCTCAACGTCATCTTGCAGAGCCTTATCAACTTTGCAGGTATACCGAACTCAGACATTGTTGCGTACAGGCAATCCCGAATCGGGCTATCGAACGCAGCTTTGTAATCAACAAAGAGATGATGGGTGTCGATTTGGTTTTCGTGGGTTTTCTCCAGGATTTGACGTAGAGTAAAAATCTGGTCTATGGTGGACTTGCCAGGACGAAAGCCACACTGATAAGGTCCAATCAGTGTTTTGGTATGCGGCTTCAATCTTTCACACAATACGCTTGAAAGAACCTTATATGCGATGGAAATAAGACTGATACCTCGGTAGTTGGCGCAGATTGTCGGGTCTCCTTTCTTAAGTATAGGACAAAGCACACTGAGATTCCAATCGTCGGGCATGCTTTCTGCTAGCCATATTTTGCTGATGAGTTGATGCATGCACCTTATCAATTCACCGCTGCCGGTTTTAAACAATTCAGCAGCCAGGCCGTCAGCACCTGCGGCTTTGTTGTTTTTGAGTCGCTGGATAGCGACTTTAACCTCGTCATGGCTAGGTGGTGGAATTTCCACTCCATCATCGTCGATTGGTGGTGTCACTGCATTCTCCAAGGGCGGAATTGTTGGTATCGTCGCCTGCAAGCAGATTGGAAAAATGCTGTCTCCATAATTTCAATGCACACTGCGTATCTGTAACCAGATCACCATTCTCATCTCTACAAGTGGATGCTCCGGGCTTGAAACCTTGGGTTAGACGCTTAACCTGCTGGTAGAATTTTCGAGCATCCTTCTTGCCCTGGTACACCTCAATTTTTTCTCGCTCACGCTTTTCCTGCTCTTTTTTTTACGTCTGAAAAGGCATCTCTCTTCCTTCCTCTTATCGCGATAGTTTTCGTGCATGGCTCGCGTTGCAGCTGACTGCAGCGTCTTTTTATATGCGGCGTATTTTGCTGCTGTCGCGTCGCGACACTCCTGGTCATACCATTGGTTGCGAGGTTGCGGGCGCCGAAAACCAATGACTTCTTCAGCAGCAGTGCGCATGGAGTGGGATATATGCGCCCAAAGTCCGCCAGCGGTGTCGAGGCAAGAGTAAGGTTGGTTGAGCTTAACCGAGAGTTGAGCGGAGTAGGCCTCGGCGGTCCGTTGTGATAGCAGCTTATCGACATCAAGCTTTCGTTGCACACCTGTGCGTACATTCTTCGCATTGCACAATCGCATGCGGATCTTGGCTGCAACAAGATAATGGTCGGAGTCAATATTGACCCCCCGAAATGTGCGCACATCCAGTACACTTGAAGCGTGCCTTCCGTCGATCACAACATGATCAATTTGGTTTCGCGTTTTTTGATCCGGGGACAGCCAGGTTGCCTTTTGGATATCGAGGTGTTGGAATCTGGTGCTACTAACTACCATGTTTCGCGCCGCGGCGAAGTCGATCTGTCTTAGACCGTTGTTCGAAGTGGTCTCGTGGAGACTGAACTGACCGACAGTGGAGCCAAAGATGCCTTCTTTTCCGACCTTCGCGTTAAAATCGCCGAGAACTATTTTTACGTCGTGGGCCGGGCAGCGATCATACACGTCCTCTAGGCTCGCGTAGAAGGTGTCCTTGACAGCATCGTCCTTTTCCTCCGTCGGGGCATGTGCGCAAATTAGGCTGATGTAGAAGAATTTCGCCTTGACGCGGATAGTCGCCAGTTTTTCGTTCACAGGTGTGAACCGGGAAACAAGTTGGCGTAGTTTCCGACTTACGACGAATCCGCATCCAAATTCGCGCTTCTCCGCATGGCAGCTGTAGTAGATATCGCAGTCTGCTCTCTTAGAGCAGCCTTGTCCTTTCCATCGCATCTACTGGATGGCGGTGATGTCAGCCTTTATTTTTTCGAGGGCTTCCGCCAGTTGGACAGTGGCACCTTCCCTATAAAGGGTCCGGCCATTCCAGGTGCATATCCGTAAATCATTATCCGTTTTTCGTTTGCGGTGGTCGTCAACGTAGTGGGGGTTCATATCCGAGGCTGATTTTGTTTTCATTGGGAAGTTATAATGTGGTTGGGACCCAAACCCTACGCACATTCCATTTTTAAGGTCTTGAAGAGACCCCTCAAGTTTATAGTCTAGAGGAGACCTCGCCGCTCAAATTAGCCACCAAAGTTTATCGGGTGATAGTTTTTGACGTTTCCAGGAGACACCACGCGGAGGTTTTGAGTCGACTTGAGACGATTTCGACATGGATAATGCTGGCCTCGCCAAGTTGAGGCAATCAGACACGTTGCCATGTGAAGATCGCCCCCTTGTCTCCCTTAATAAGCTTAAATAACACTTATAATTTCATGGCAAGGCTTTTTTAACACCCACTTTACTGCGTGAGTATACTTAAAAATAAGAAAAAAATTAATATTTTGTAGGCATAAGATTACACATTGACTACAAATAAGTTTTTCTAAAATAACTTACCTAAATATCCTATATCTATAAATATCCTATATTAGCTGTGTTTTTTACCAAGCGAGTAGTTAAAAAACGACCGCTTATCATATGTATACTCGCTTAAATAACACAGGAAACTGTTACTCGCTTAAAAGTTTGCCGACCAAACGAAAAAAAATGCTTCCAAGTTATGTTTCAATAATTGTATAAATTTCCTACAAAGGTGGCAACTATATCTGATTGATAGTCAATGTATGAAATGATGTATGAAATGAACATTTTTTGTACCAAATACTTTTCACGAAATACTCATAATTTGCTTTAGATCAATATTTCAATAAAAATACATAATAATTTAACAGGTAAGATAAACAAAATTTATCAAATACACTCATTATGTAAAACTATGTTGTTTGCTTAAGCTTTTAGCACTGAAAATCTTTTGAGTATCGGGTTTGTTTTCAGAACCGAGTCTCCAATGCTTAAAATCTGAAAATGTATGCATCACTAATTGTCAGAACTTTGATATATAAAATAAATTTGTCAAAAATTGTTTACAAAAATTTTATCAGAACATAAACAACGTTTTTGACATTTCAGAAAATGCTTCCAAGTTTTAAAAAAATTCTTAAACAAGTAAGCAGTCGTTTTTTGACTACTCGCTTGGTAAAAAACACAGCTATTATAGAAAAATTCAAACTTGCTTTAATCTCAAAAACCCAATGAAACAAAGCAAGGTTTTATTAGGAGTTACTGGCTGTAAATTAGTGATTTAAGTTATAATTTATTTTATTTTTAACTAGCTGACCCGGCAAACGTTGTTTTGCCTTCAATTTTTATTTTCACTGAAAGTGTGGTTCCGTTGCAAAGTCGTGGCGGATTGATATTTAGAAGAAGAATGGTAGGTGCACTGAACCGACATATCAAATATTGTTCAAATACCGTTAACCGCAGCTGAAATAAAGTATTTTTTATTTTTGATAGCTGACCCGAGAGACGTTGTCCTGTCATAATAAAAAAAAATTTGTATTTGTTTTGTGAATTTGTGAAAAGCTGTTGCAAATGTGTAAAAATAGTTAAAAAGGGGGAAAACACGTTTTTTTGAATGATAAATTTTATTCATACAGGATTATTATGAATTATTATTATTCATTATAGATTTTTACTTCCACATGCAATTGTTAAGTATTAATTGTTATTATTTTTAGTTTTTGGGTGTATACCTGATTGCATAAATTTATCTATATAAATAAAAATCAAATGTCGTTCGTTGGTCATTTGAGCCAAATCAGTTGAGAACGGCTGGACCGATTTGGATAATTTTTTTTTTTAATGTTCGTCGTAGTCCAACTTAGGTTTTTACGGAAAGAAAAATTTACCACGCCTTCTTTTACGCCCACTTTTTTCGATTTATCTAAAATCGGAAAACGGCTGCACTGATTTGGCTGATTCTTTTTTTAAATGTTCGTAGTAACCCAATTCAAGTTTTTACGGAAAAAAAAATTGACTACGCCCACTTTAACGCCCATTTTTTCAATTTATCTTAAATCGGAAAACGGCTACACTGATATGGTTAATTCTTTTTTAAATGTTCGTAAGCATCCAATTTAAGTTTTTACTGAAAGTAAAATTGATCACGCCCACTTTTGCGCCCACTGCTTTGATATATATATCTAAAATTGCAGAACGCCTAGGCTGGTTTTGCTAATTTTTTTCTAAAATGTTTGTAATAGTCCACAAAAGTTTTTTACATAAAGAAAAATTGTCCACTTCCAAGGTTATACACTTGGAATCAATCGTCAAAGAAATTTCAACGGCGGAAACAAGGAAATCCAGGTCCAGGTTACCCCAATTTATTTTCCACCGGCTCATTAGGTCGCATTTACACAGTCCATCCAAGACACGATGAGTGCTTCTATTTACGTTTGCTGTTACGTTTGTGGCCCAACATCATTCCAAGATTTGCGAACTATAAATGGTGAACTGTGTGACACATATAGAGAAGCGTGTCAACGTTTGCGATTGTTAGAAAATGACACTCATTGGATATACGCCCTCGGAGATGCTGCGCTTTCGTAAAATCCTCATCAAAAACGAACACTGTTTTCGATAATTATCTCGACATGCTTCCCGTCCAAACCAACTGATGTGTGGAGCAAATACAAAGATGCCATGTGTGATGATATTTTGCATCAGATGCTTATTAGAACACCAAATCCAAATTTGCAACTGAGCGAGGAAATTTACAACGAGGCTTTGATATTAATTGAGGACATGTGCTTGATGATGTCAAACAAGGCATTATGTGTCTTAGGCATGACAGCTCCCAATCGTCCGATGCACGACGCATTCAATCAAGAGTGGCGACGCGAAAAGCAATATGATTGCGATGCCTTGAGGGAATTAGTTCGAACGAGCGTTCCACTGTTGAATCGGCAGCAAAAATATGCGTATAACACTCTTATGACAGTTGTGAACGGAGAAACTGGAGGGATTTTTTTTGGACACTCCCGCTGGAACTGGAAAAACTTTTTTGCTCGCGTTGATCTTAGCAACGATAGCTCGCAGAATGATATTGCACTTGCACTTGCCTTATCAGGAATTACAGCTACGTTGTTGGAAGGCGGTCGAACTGCTCATTCAGCACTCAAGTCGCCATTGAATATGCAAATCAATGAAAATCCAACACACAACATTTCCAAGAACAGTACGATGGCCAAAGTTTTGCAACAAAGCAAACTGATCGTTTGGGATGAGTTTACAATGGCGCATAAAAAGTCGTTGGAGGCATAAGACAAAACGATGCAAGATTTGCGAAACAATCAAAACCAGGTGCGATGATTCTGTTGTCAGGCGATTTTCGTCAAACATTGCCAGTGATTCCACGATCAACTCCAGCCGATGAACTTAATGCGTGTTTGAAGTCGTTCGTTTTGTGGAAACACGTCAAGAAACTCAAATTGACTGTGAACATGCGTGTCAAGCTGCAGAACGATCAATCTGGAGAAGTATTTTCAAAACAATTGTTGGACATTGGCAACCACAAAATCTCGGTTGACATTTCGACCGACTGTATTCAATTTCCCGTCGCTTTTTGCCAGTTCACCGAATCAAAATCCGAACTCATCCGAAAGGTTTTTCCAAACATTGCACAAAATTATAAAAATCATGATTGGTTGAGCGAACGTGCTATAGTGGCTGCGAAAAACATTGATGTCGACGAATTGAAGTTTAAGATTTAATCTGAAATAGCTGTCGAATTGATGTCGTACAAATTGGTGGATTCTGTTACTTCCCAAGATGATGTCGTCAACTATCCAACTGAGCTTTTAAACTCGCTGGAATTACTCGGATTACCGCCTCACAACCTCCAACTGAAAGTCGGGTCGGTAATCATAATGTTACGAAACATAAACCAACCACGTCTTTGTAATGGCACCCGGCTTGCGGTAAAAAACCTGATGAATAACGTCATCGAAGCAACAATACTTAAAGGAAAGTACAAAGGTGAAGACGTTTTGATACCACGGATCCCAATGATTCCGACCGACATGCCATTCGATTGTAAACGCTTGGAGTTTCCGGTAAGACTTGCATTTGCATTGATAATTAACAAGTCTCAAGGGCAGTCATTGAGTGTTTGAGGCATTAACCTTGAAAATCCAAGCTTCTCGCATGGTCAATTGCCACCATAAACACCATCAGTATTATTTGTTTTCGCTGAAGATAACAAAACAAAAAATGTCATGTATCATAGAGCATTGCAATTAACGAAATTATGTTATCACATTTAAGCAATCGAAAATATATCTTTTTTTTTTAATTGGAAATTTAACACCATAAGATTCATTGTACTTATTTTCAAATCAAATGCAAATCAAATATATATAATGAATAAAATTATCATTAAAAAAAACGTATTTTCCCCTTTTTTAACTATTTTTACACATTTGCAATAGCTTTTTACAAATTCACAAAACAAACACAAATTTTTTTTTATTATGACAGGACAACGTCTCTCGGGTCAGCTGTCAAAAATAAAAAATACTTTATTTCAGCTGCGGTTAACGGTTTTTGAACAATATTTGATATGTCGGTTCAGTGCACCTACCATTCTTCTTCTAAATATCAATCCGCCACGACTTTGCAACGGAACTACACTTTCAGTGAAAATAAAAATTGAAGGCAAAACAACGTTTGCCGGGTCAGCTAGTTAATTAATAGTTTTTAATATCCGGGTTATATTAGAGGTGGCCGTGTTCATGGGTGGATGACGCCTATTTTGCTAATAATAAAAAACATAAATACCGAATATTATTTTTGTGGGTTATATAAAAGCCTCTGTCAAGAGTTTTCACTGTTAAGGGTTGTGTAGTACAATGTCTAATCGATGTATATATACTCAAATCATTCTCCTGACCTTATTTTTGCATGAATTTCTTTCGGTGATAGCTTGTTTAATTTATTAAAAATATATTTTAAAGATCATAATGCAAAATGGCCAATTTTTTTAAGTTTTTGATTTTTTATGAATTTTTGAAGACACTCTTGACTGAAGGAAAATATGAATATGAAAAATAATTTTTTCAAAATATTTCCTTTGATAGCGCAAAAACTGCTCATCCAAATGTAAAAACTTGTTAAGCAAACATGTAGAAGACTTTTTTGGGTTTAAATATTAAAATCGGCTTGATAATTAAAATCGAATACGTAGTATGCAAGATATATTTCAATGTATGCAACTTTATTTAAAAAAGCGAGAAAAACTTTAAAACAATATTTTAAAAAAACGTGTCCATAAAACAATTTTTTTTTCGATTTTCGTGTAATCGAAATCTTATGAAAAAAAAAGGATGCCGTGTGCAGAATTTTTTTCTGATTTGGCGCATAGTGTTATTAGAAAGAAGCTCAAATATCGAATTTCATAACGATAGCTTGAAAATTACGGCCGCAATCGTGTCGACAGACAGACGGACAGGGCTAAATCAACTCAGGTGGTTACGCTGATCAAGAATATATATACTTTTCTTTATCTACCACGCCTCCTTTTGGGCGTTACACACGTCTAACAAAATTAACATACTCCTTACGCAGTACGCGTGGGGTATAATAAATAAAACTCTTACACGCTACCGATGCATATAAAAAAGTTGACAAAATACTTCAAATAAAAATTGTAAAAGTTGACAAAGTGTAAATAAGCTAGCAAATAACAATAGAAACAAAAAAGTATCTCAGAAAATCACTAATACATCAGAAAAGGACAATAACAATAACAAAACAAGTGAATTATTTACATATAAGCGAAGACAATTCATTTGGGTTATTGAACTGGATTATTATGTGGAGTGCAAATGTCTGCCACATTACTCTAATGTCGCTTCATCGTCGGCAGTGCCACCTTCAATTTGTAATAATTCAATGCCTAAGGTCTACACGGGACAATTTGTTATAACAATTTCAATACCCTCACACATTTTTTACTAATACACATATATTTTCTCAGTCGGCAGTTCAATTGTCTCAACAATCAGGCAGACAATTGAACTTATAACGATTTGACGTAGGCTGACAGTTTTTGGTGTTTCCTTTTGAAATTCGAGAGAAACTTGACAAGTAAACGTAGTAGAACCAGGGTAGGATCGTGAATTTTGTGGGGCCCTGAGCTTATACTGTTTAGGGGCCTACCGTATTTCACAGCTATTTGGCGATTTGTGAAAACTGTTTAATATGACTTAGTATTTTTTTTATATGACACGACATTATAAAATAATTTGACAGGTTATATATATTTATGTTGTATATATAAGGCAACTTTTCTGCATTTTTGTAAGGATCAAATAAAAGAATTTGCAGCTTTGTAAATCCTTTGATAAGTCAAAATTTAATAAAATAATTGATAAATGATTTAGTCGTTCGTTCGACATTGTTGTTCTATATGTATGTTTTCAATATACGAAATCCTAGAGAAAGAGCTATCAGCTTCACACCTTGTGATTGGCAAAGTTTAAAAAAATCTTAATGATGGTGTAGCAATATGGGAAAACATCAACAATTTTCTTTTTGGAAAAAAGCTTACTAATTGCACTGCAAGAGGTGTAAGACTCTTGACTAGACTGGTGTTAGTAAGATTTTAACTGATTTCAATGTATTTATTAAATGCTTATTTGGCTTCGTTATCAGTAATAACCTTGACACATTTTGAGGAATCACTATCCTCGTTGTGATCAGATACAGTTATTTTCTAGAAGTCATCAAAGTGGATGACATTTTCGATAAGATTATATTGTTCAATATCTATTGTAGAAAAAGTTATCTCAAAAATTATAAAAACAGCGAATAATCGCAAAACCATTAGTTGAAGGATAAACTCACATAAGTTAATTATTTTTTCAGTCAATTTATTTTGCAATAAAAGATCTCGAAGTGTATATAGAAGCATAACATCGTCTTCATCACGGATTCTTGCCATTCATCCCAAGATGTTTTGACGATAGAATTATAATAATCCATCTTAAATGTCCTTCGCCTTACTAAGCTTAATTACAGAAAGAATCTTCTTGTGTATATGTACCCAGTTCTAAAAGATTTTAACCCTAAAAGATGCTCTTTGTTTATAAAGTCCTGGGATCAATTGAATTCTGATGTAATGCAGAAATGCTAGCAACCAATTTTGGAACATATATCCAGCTGAATGTTTTATGAAGACGTTATTATTTCTCCAAGCACACTTCGAGATCGCTTATTGCTTGAAGCAACAGGCATTTTTTGCGTGTCCTTTCACTAAATGTTGTTTGTTAGTTGCACATGTCGCTAATTTGTTGTTATTTGTATGTTTGTTTACACATTTTTATTTTACCAGAAATGAGATTCCTTTACATTTTTATATTTTTCATTTATATTGCATTTCATTTTATTAAGAAAAACTGCTTAAAAACAAAACATCGCTTTTTTAAAATTGCCAAAATGTTATAATGAATAATTATACAAGAATTATTCTAAAGCAGATGATTGATTTACAATAACTTTTTCATATTTTTACTTCTGAATTCTGATGTTCACGTTACACAGCTTTTAAAACGGTCATGCTACAGAGTAGTCAATATAAAAAAAACCGTACAGACGAGCGCGTTGTTCACGTTAGCCTGTGTCCTTCCCAGCCCGAGTCTATTATTTAGAATTATTTAAAATAAACAAATTAATAATTAATTCTATTAATAGTCTTTAATAGAATTATTTAAAATAAACCTTAATTCTTAAAACTAAAAAAAAATACATACGCCGTATGAGTAACACTGTTTTTCTGAGTGTTTTTTAGACTCAAAAACTGAGAAGGTACCTATTTTTTACAAAAATTCGGTTTTTTAATGAGAAAAACTGCACGAGGCAATGATAATCGTCCAATATAACTTGAAATATCCATGCGTCGGTTTCTATAAATACCTAAAAACAATGCCGGAATTGTTTCGTCAAATTGTTTCCAATGAAAAAAGAAGATATTATGGTGAAAACAAAGATGATTCAATAGATGAAAATTTATATTCCAGGGATTAGTTTGCTTTATATTCATTTTGATTTTCATTCAAACCGCGCTACTTCTGTTAAATACACTAGAAATTACTAGAAATGTCTGCATTACTACCTGACGTAATGAAAGTTCCCTTGAATTTTCTTAAAAAATACCGCTTTTATTGTTTTATGTTTTCATTGCATAAAATTTTAACCGCAAGAAAATACTGTTTTTTTAAATCGAGATGCTGTTTTGTTTTATGCTTTGGAAGAAATAAACTGTTTTTTGTCAAAAAAAAGATACGACGAAAGATTACGTATGATAGATAATAATAGTATTCAATGAACGACTTAATTATACTGAATCGTATAACTATAAGTTTACGCTGTGTGCTTCTACGAACCCACCATCAATAAAAACCAATTTAATAGTAGTTAACAAAATTTGACATCTCAAAATTAATTAAAACTATCGTACTTTTTTTACATATAGCAAAAGTTTATCATATTTTAGTTAGCACAAAGTTAAAATATTCTTTTGAAGTGCCAAAAACAAGTTGCAAATGCCACAGTTGCATTATACGAACTATTCGTTCTATTTACGCCATGTTTTTGTAGTGTAAACTGCGTATGTTTAATCCCTTACAATTTTGTTATTGGAAATTACGTTGCCGTAAACTTACCGAACATACGATGTTTAAAGAACCAATACGGCGCGCCGCGGCGTTCATTGAATACCACTAATATTTCGTTCAATATTTTAATATCGCTCATACGCCTGGCGAGATTTTTTTTTTGTACAAATAAGAAATTTAAGGATTCAACCATTTTTAAAAATTTACTTAATTTAACTTTTTTTAATTATATGAGTTGCAATTACAACTGGATGCATTTAGTTGATGAAGCAAAATTATTTTCTGTGTGTAGCTTCTAGAACACAACAAATTCATTTAGGGGCGTGGTCCGCCCATTGTTTCCAAACACATAGATCTTCATGCTTAGGCACCACATACCAAGTTTCACTCCACTGTTGCCCAAAAAAAACAAAAACCAGTTAATGGACGTTACATGTTTTTTGCTTTGTACGTGTTTTTGAGTTCTCCAGGCTTTGTTTTATAATAATACTACTGTCCCTTTGTAATTACGTGTGTGTGTTCGTAATTTGAACGTATTTACATTTTGAACATATTGAATCTGCAGTAAAATGTTATAAATGCAATACAAAAAACGGTTAACGGTTAAAACGCCGTTAACGCGTTTTTACTCATGCAAATTCAAAGTAAAATTAAATAAGAGAACAAAATTATGCAAAGCAAAAACCAAGTTAAAATTTGCACCAAACACAAAAGTCTAATTATCTCAAAATTAGAAAAATGCAGTTAGCTATTTTTTGTTTTGCACGGCAGACTGTGCGTAGAGATAATGAGATATTGTTATTTTTCTTTACAAGAGGCGTGGTTCGCCCACTGTTTCCAAATACATAGATCTTCATGCTAAGGCCCCATTTACCAAATTACATTGTCCTAGCATTCATAGTTTTCGAAATATAATTGCAAAAAATATCCAGCAGAAAATAATCGTTACTTCTTGTCAAATAAAATGTACGGCAGAAAGTACCAGTTAAATTTCGAGTTAAAAAATACAAGACATGAAATAACTATTATTTGCTGATGTTTTTGCAAAAAGGGAACAATCGGTACGGTCCCTGCTAAAAACCCAACATTGGTCGCAGCCTCGCCTAAACCGCGGACCTTTGTTGTAATATAAAACTAATATATATAATAACAACAACAACAAGACCGTCTTTATCTCTCCGTCTCGGGTCTCTTTTCTTCTCAAGAAAGCACGGAGGCTAGCGGACGCTTAACACTACATTTGGTGGCAGCGGTGGATACGCTACATCTCAGTATAAAAAAGTTTTAAAAATTAAAATAATACAAGTAAAGAATTTCTTAAGTCGGTCTAGCCCGATAGTATAATAGTATTGAAAATGGAAGTGTCCGTGGGCGGATGAAGTTCATATGCATTTAGCTTTTGATGAAAAATTTCTACAGACCAAGTTTTATTTCTGAAGCCTTCATGTTAATGCCTTTATGGTGTTTTCGTTATTGTTTTCTCCAATTTTTAAGCAAATCGTAGTTTTGGTATAAAATACACACATACCAAATTTTATCTCTTTAAGACAAACATAAGCTTATTTATGGAGTTTTCCATTTTTTAGTTGTATTGAAGGTGTAGTGTCCTCATTCACACTACATATACATACACACCACATACAGATAACGCAATCAATTCCAAATGCACTTTACACTTTCTACTTGCTTCAAAATTAATTTTTTATTTATATAAAATTTTGTATTCAAGTTTTTTAATTTTCATTTTCAGTTGTGAAAAAATCTTTGTAATAAAAAGTTCAAAAAAATAAGTTTGCATAAAAGAATAAAAAAGATTTTCATTTGAGGACATCCCCACAGAGGTGTGCGTGTCCATGGGTGGATGACGTCTACTTTTCAAAAACATCTTCGTTTTGTTATAAAAACATTTGTACCAAACTTTTTCTCCGAAGGTAAAAAATAAGTTTATTTATTGAGTTTTCCATTTTTGGATTGTATGGAAGGTGGGCGTGTGCGTGGGTCGATAAAACCCATTTTCGAAGACATCTTTGTTTTAATATTAGAAATATATACACTGAATTTTATTGTTCTAGGTTAACTATGAGTTTTTATGCAGTTTTTAATTTTTTTGTTATATGGGAGGTAGGCATGTCCGTGGGCGGATTCTTAAAATATTCAATAGTGCAGATCCTTTGATACATGTGACCATGTGTAGAAAGTTTAATCTAATTATATCCACTCCTTCTTTTTATTCTGTGTTTACGGATAACACACAGACGGTCGGACATGAATAGCTCGATTCACGAGATGGCGCTGATCAAGAATATATATACTTTTCTATACCGGACTCGCTTTTTTCTATACGTTACAAACGTTTGCACAAAATTAATTTACCCTGATTATACAGGTATAATAAAAAAGTATCTAGGTTCAATATCGAAAGTTCGAGATCAGAGACGGCAACAGTTTACCAACAACATTTACTTCTATATCAACATCGGAGACAGCAACAATATTCACTTCTAAATCAGCATCAACAACAAAAACAACATCAGGACTATCAGTGGAAACTACAAAATTGAATAAAATTCATTAGTGGCAACAAAAATATCAAAATCAACCAAATAATTGTTAAAAAAAAAGAAATAATGCTTGAAAGTTTTTGCATCAATTTTCAAAATTCGTAGTCGTCAACTCGCGTTTCAGAAATTTGCTTCTCTATCATTTTTTGATTCGTCTTTTTGTACCGACCCGGAAGATCCTGAGTTTTTCAGTATGTATCTAAAATTTACATTGTACGATATTTATAACATCTTTCCGGTATTAAATGGCAACCCAGCCGATTAAAATGAATTCATTGCGTGCGGTTGTACTTTATTTTCTTCTACTTAAACGGATGTAGAACACAATTTAATTTTAGGAGTAGTGAAAACGCGTTTGGAAGGCTCAGCTTTTGAGCTTGTACAATTCAAATCCTTTGCCAAGTGGAATAATTTGGTACAGGAATTGGAAACAAAGTACAATGAAGAGTGTTTTCGGACCTCCGCTCAATATGAACTCATGACGGCCAAGGGAGAGAAACAGAAAAAGAATATAGTAAACGTATTGGGAAATTGTTGCATTCCCTTATTCCCTTAACTCAGTTACATTCGCTAGCACAAGTGAAGATTCTGTTAGGGCATTCTTAAAAACAGAGAACGATCAGTTGGCTTTACAGGTGTTCGAAGATGACTTGAGCAAAGCCCATCTTTAGCGTAGTTTAAAGAAAGCGGTAGCCTGTGCCGAAGAGCATTCAGCATGACTTGAAAAATAACCTCAAGTTCTTGATACTCGAAATGAACCTAGTTGCAGTTATTGTGAAAGAGTAGGGCACATGCTGGAAACCTGCTATAAGAAAAGTAGTACTTTCTATTTCTAAATAAGAAGTTCTATTTATCCTCTTCAAAACAGCCAAAATTTCACTAATTTCAAAAGAAGAAGTATTATTGATTGTTCATACTTCATACGGCCGAATCACACGTAACAAGAGTGTAATACTATGTTCACACTGGAAGCTAAATGCGCGTTTAAAGCTTAATGCGCATTTATTTCATTAATGCTTCTCTAAATGCGCATTTACCCATAGAAAATTCTGTCAAGTTAATTCACTAAAATGCTACTTCTAATGAGCACTTAGCAGTTTGCGACCCTGATTCGATATTCGAAAAACTGCTACTCGCTACTTTTTGCTCATCTCTGACTTGAACTCGTTTCATTAGTTGTCAATTTTGTTTACTGTCAAATTTTTTTTGCTTAGGCTATGTGCCAATCGGATACTTTTGACTCGGATTGATACTCAGGGTATAGTATAAATTTTAACAAGAGGGAAGAGAATTTTTGACACAAGCTAAAATTAAAAAAAAAGCGTGTCTTAGTTGCATTGAAGTTTGGAAAAAATTAAGAGGAGGGTTGTGTAAAATATATTTGCTACATTATTTTGACTTTTTTTTCTGAAAAAATAGTATTGCTTGATGATTTTTCTGGATGCTTTTAATATTCAGAATATATTAATTTTTCATTAAAGCAATGTGCGGGCGGTGGTGTTGTGCTCAAAATGTAATGTGTATAAGGATTTATAAATGTAATTATAGAGTATAAATATACAGTATTTTGGATTTTTAAAATTTTACCTTCAGGTAAATTGCACACAAATGGGGAAATAAAATAAGAGCCACACAATATTAAACAAAGAGCCGCACATGCCTATTGATGGTTTACAGTATTTTTCCAGCAGGTCTTTTCTCCAATATAATGTTATTTTTAAATTAGTCCTGTTTTGTTATTCGGTTTAAGCAATTCTGTCCAAAAATAAATGACAGCCGTCCATACTTTTCCAATGGTATATTGATAACGAATAATTAACGTATAAGAAATAATACAATGAAAAAATAATACATGAAATATTATTAATAATAATAATAATAATACATAATACATGAAAACATTATTATCTTTAATCCAATTGCAAATATTTTCAAATTTTTGATGCAGATTGAACGAACTTTTTCAGCCTATAACTTGAGACAGTTTATTTGCTTACAACTATTACACTTGTTAATATATACATATACGGAAAACATGATTTTTGGAGTTTTTTTCAAAATGGTTTAGCTTACTGACGGATTTCGGCATAGCGAAAATATTTTGGGAATCACCGTAAAATACATTAAGGTTAATTTTAGAATGGGTACAACTGGAACTTTTTTTCAAAGCACGTGTTCAAATTTTGTATGGTTTACTAAAAATTTGCAACTTCGGGTGTTGCAAGGTCAAGACTAATTGAGATTTTTTTGGAGTACGTGTTAAGTTTTAAGGTTTTTAGGTTCGGTGGACAAAATTTTAGCACTGCAACTGATTTTTTTTTTTCATTAGTATATTTTATAAATGGAATAAAATGATATCAAAAACATGTTGAATGAAAATAATTATGAATAAATCGATGGTTAAGTACACTAAACTGATAAGTGAAAAATTTTACATGTGCAGAAACGTCGATTTTGTTTTACATTTCAATACATTTCAGAACAAAATACTAATTTGAACTACATATGTACTGACCAGCATTCATTAGTTATGCATTTTCAACAAATTAACACAATATAGATATTATATTGACGACGAAATATTTTTGTCAAAAGACCAAATGGTTTTTTGTTTAATTTTAATACATGTTTACACAACTATTGGTTTAATAATTTTATTTTACGCAAAGCAACAGTATTTATTAAACATATATAATTTTGAGTACAAAAGTATTAGAAAACGCAGCAGTTAACTTTTCATGCTTCATTTGGCACAGTAAAAATGACAATTCAATTTCAATAGACCGAAATTTTGTTCAACTCAGAATTTTCCTTCCTACCACGAGTGAAAAGTTTCCGATTGGCACACAGCCTTATAAATGTTCATCATATTCGAATACTTGTCAATCCATGTTCGAATACTTGTCAATTTAAATTCGCATTTTACGCTTCTCCCTAATGTGAAAACTTGACATTTGGTTAAATTTTCGAACTTCTAAATGCGCATTTAGAAATCAGTGTGAACGTACTATAAATCTCGTCCGCAAAACGTAGGAAACTTTCAAAATCGAAGAGTTAATTAAGAAGAATTAAGTAAGAGGACTCAGTCGTTTATTACAACTTTTCAGAGGTCGATATATATCCCAATAAAACGCGCCACGCAGAAAATTCTTCGGAAAACGGAAAAGCACAGTAAAAAAAACCAGCTGCACTTCTCCCCGAATGCATATAAAGCTGATGTGCACCAAGCACAAAACTAAGTTATTTTATTTTTAAACCGTTTTCCAAAAATTATGAAGAGCCGATGCTTCATATTAAACTAAAGCATGCAGACAAACATTTCACTTCACTTTTAGTAGACACAGGCGTACAAATAAGCTTATTAAAAAACACTGAACAACAGCGCATCATAAACAAAAACAGAAAATTAGCTGTCTCAACAATTTCACGTAATGCAATGAGGGAAACAATCCAAAACAATAAATGTTTCACTTAATGACCAGATTATAACACTTCACACTTCACCAAATTTAACTATAGAATTGGTTTCAAGAATAAACAACTGGGAATACCAGAAGACTGCTCAAACGCGGCAGAGAGTAAAAAAAAAAATTTTTAAAATATATTGAGATCATTGTAAGAACACTGAACAGGGAAAAATGTGTTGCATACGGGTAACAAAGGGAATTGTGAAAATAGAAAAGAACAGCAGGAGTATGTGCCGAATGGCACACGTCATATTGATAATATTCAACCTTACGGGCCGCAATCCATCACATTGTTACCTCAAAATAAAAACAATATCATCAAATATAATGTAAAGGCAAATAAAGCGGATACTAAGTCATTATTCTTCGATAATAAAAGGATTTGTAAAAACAAGATTGAGTCAACTCATCCTGATGTCTACGGGCTACAATCCATAACCTTGCCACCTCGCAGCAAACAACTTATCGAGATCTCTTTTGATTATACTAAAGACGCAGTGATCCCGCGAGAACCACTCAACGAATTTCAACGAAAAAGATATCAAACGATTTGTTGCTTGAATCAAATTCTGATAGGATATTTGAAATTCACCACAATAAAAATGCCATGTTTTTGGTCGCATTAGACTAAAATTTGGTATATTAGATGGTTTAGTTACTGTCGGCATCTGTTGAAAAAATGGGCTTGGTCGCACTATGTTTGTGCTCACGTTTCAGAAATTATTATTATTCATTAGTTGTACATTAGAGCGTATCACCAAAAATCACCTATTTTTGACCCCGCCTCAATCGTTAGATATTTGAAAGCCATTTTCGAAAAAAATATATTTTTTTTTATTGTGGCCCCTATGGTGCTATTTTTTTCGTTATATCTTCGGTGTTTCTTGTTCGATCTGGAAAAATTTATATATCTGTGTGTTTGTTGATGTTATACACAATCGGTCTTCGTTCCTACCATATTATCCTGCTGCAAAAAATTCATAAAATTAAAGTTCACAAAAAATCATTATAACCATGGGAAGAAGTGAAATCGAAAAAATGGATTTTAGGAGCACTTCCCACCGATTTTATGCAAAGAATAACACTTAATCATTACACATAATCAAATTTTATTTTAAAATTTCAAAATCGTTTAATTAAAAGCCAGCCACAAGCCATTCATGGCAGCCGCAACCTGTTTAAATACATGAGTTGGATACGTGATTTGCCGGACTACGTACAGGTAGCTCTCAAACCTACCATCGACAACAACGCGTACTATTTTCATCATGAAAATATATTACTATCCATGATTACTGATCCGGATGCAACGGTTCGTGCAGATGGATACAGCAAAATTTTGGAAGCGCGGTCAAACGTGACAAGTCAGTTTCGTGGTCCCAACCACCAACCCAACATCAACAACAGCAGGACAACTAACACTGAAATGATCGAATGGACAAGATTTTAGATCAATGAGCCGTCACACAATGGGAAAAACATAGCAAAAACCCTCGCATCGCCTGTTTTTAACGCTAGCATCTATAATATTAATGATAGATACTTGAAGTTTGGGTATTATGGACATAATTCTTCAGAAAAGAGACTGATGTAAGTTTTCTTTGTTTTTCTTTAACAGAGCCTGATACCCTACAGCCGGAAGTTATGACTTTTAGAAAACTGCACTGCTTAAAATCGAAGAAAAATATCGAAATTCTGATAAAAGATTTACAAAGCTAGTCAAAAATAAAAATACCCGTGTTTAAGTAAACATTTTAAAAGTTTTTGTGTAAAATCTTCATTAAAATGTTTAAATGCAGTTAAAAGTTGGAAGGGAAAATCTAATATATAAAATCAAATATTTGTCTATCTGCTCCGTGTAGGCCCGCGCACCGTTTACATGATTGAGAAATTGCAACACCGAGTACGTTTCATAGAGAGGAATATGATAGGGGCTGCGAAAAAGTGGGCGGAAGTCTGTGGGCGTGGACATCCATAATAACTTCTAAACGTCTGGACCGATTTCAATGAAAGTTGGTATGTTGGTATAAGTTGGGGCACTTTAAGTAGATCATTTTTAAGACTCAATAACTCCTAAATACCTTGACCGATTTTGCTTAAATATGGTGAAAGACCTCAAGTGATGTGATCGCGAGTATTTTTAAAAATAAAGCCAATAATGTTGCTTATATTGTTATTATAAAACCCCGTTAGGCCACGTGACAGAAGAGTAATAAACACATGTCTTAGTAATAAGACAAACATTCTTTGTGAATGCACTTACCTTTTCTTCGATTCAGCGCTATAAATTGACTATATAGTGCCAATTTTATAAAAAAGTAGTCTAGGAGCTCACAAACAAGGGGATATTCACGTGGCAACGTGTCTGATTGCCTCAACTTAGCGACGCCAGCATTATCCATGTCGAAATCGTCTCAAGTCGACTCAAAACCTCCAAGTGGTGTCTCCTGGAAACGGCAAACTTACACCCGTTTAGTTGACGGCTAATTTGAGCGGTCATGTCACCTCTAGACTATAAACTTGAGGGGTCTCTACAAGACCTTAAAAATGGAATGTGCGTAGGGTTTGGGTCTCAACAACATTACTAATTTCCCAATGAAAACTAAAACAGCCTCGGATATGAACCCCTACTACGTTGAGGACCACCGCAAACGAAAAACGGACAATGATTTACGGATATGCACCTGGAATGTCCGGACTCTTTATAGGGAAGGTGCTGCTGTCCAACTTGCGGAAGCCCTCGCAAAAATAAAGGCTGACATCACTGCCATCCAGGAGATGTGATGGAAAGAACAAGGCTGCTCTAAGAGAGCAGACTGCGATATATCTACTACAGCTGCCATGCGGAGAAGAGCGAATTTGGATGCGGATTCGTCGTAAGTCGGAAACTACGCCATATTGGTTCCTGGTTCACACCTGTGAACGAAAGGCTGGCGACAATCCGCATCAAGGCGAAATTTTTCTACATAAGTGATTTTAACGCGAAGGTCGGAAAAGAATCGGATCCACTGTCGGTCAGTTCAATCTCCAAGAGACAACTTAGAACAACGGTCTTACACTGATCGACTTCGCCGCGACGCGAATCATGGTAGTTAGTAGCACCAGATATCCACCTCGATATCCAAAAGGCAACCTGGCTGTCCCCGGATCAAAAAACGCGAAACCAAATAGATCATATTGTGATCGACGGAAGGCAAGCTTCAAGTGTGCTGGATGTGCGCACATTTCGGTTGGTCAATATTGACTCCGACCATTATACACTCGAAGTAAGAATATACCCATAAAAGTTTTTTACTATAGAAAGCGTTAACTTAAAACAATTATAACTCAATTTCTTACTATAACTCAGATTCAACTTATCGAAACTAAAAGATTTCATTGATTTGAATTGATTTGAAAAAGTAACAGTTTATTTAATACGGAAAAAAATCTGATAATTCGAAAAAAAAACCAAATTTGAAAGACCTATTTCTTTTTACGTAAAATGAATTTTTAAAAAATTGAAACAGAAAAATAATGACAAATTTATATTTATTATGTGTGCCAAAAATGGTTGCAATCTGTTGCAAAATAAGCGAAATATTTTAACTTTAATATAGCTATATAAAAAGGATATTTACGCACGACAAAATATTTGAAAAAAGGTATTTTTTCGAGGCCTATAAATCGACAAGCTTTTGGACTATTGTTTGCTAAGATATGTTTTTAGAACCAGTAATATGTGTAGATTACAGAACGTGAAGAAAAAAAAATCATTCCCCACAACTTTTTGATTTGCTCCAAAGGGTTTTGGCTATGTTTTTCCCATTGTGCGTCATGTCACCAGTTTAACAAGCAAGACCAACTCTGATCTACAGTATTCAGACGAAATCAGTAAAATTACAGGTGAGCACCACAGAAAACATTAGTTAAATAACTGTATGATGTAATGTTGACGTCATAATTTAATCCGTTTGCATCATGTTGTTTTTTCGACAGATAATCTTTGCCACTCGCAAAACACGAAGCGTTTCTTTCAAATAGTACATAAGTCGGCCACAGCAGTCACTGACAAAAATCAATTGCACATTTTCGCGAAACTTGACAGTTGCGAGCGCTACAGCAACCTTGAATCCCGAAGATATTTTGAAAATAAAAAATAAAATTTTATTATGATCTTAAGTGTTATTCTTTGCATAAAATCGGTCGGAAGTGCTCCTAAAATCCATTTTTTCGATTTCACTTGTTCACATCCCAGGCAGAACGGTAACTGTTAGATAACTGGTTATTTATCACGAGCGCTAATAAGAAGTGCGTTACCCCCATATAAAATTTTCCATACAAAGTTTGTTACCTTTGTTCAGGCGTCGGGCAAAAGGTAACGTGCTTTGATGTTGTGACGTGCTTTGATACGTGTGATGTTGCATCTCTTTCTGATACCTAGGTTTTTTCATACAAAAAGACTATTAGCTGCACTTTGCACACCAATAGAAAATTACATAAGGAAAAGTAAACAAATTCAGCCGTTTATATAAGTTTAAAATTTGCGGCTGCGAGACGCTTCTGCTCCATGGCGTATTGGTTAGAGCTCTGACTTCTAATGAATAGATGCTCGGGTACGAGTGTCAAAGAAAACAAACACATTTTTTAATTTTATTTTGCATTTTATATTTTTTCGACTTTATTTTTTTTTTAATATTTTTAAAATTAATATAAAATATTTTTAATTGCATTAAATCGTCTATTAATAATATAGATAGATAAAGAATAAAAATAATTTTATTTAAAATATGCATATATTACAGACATATAAGTATCTATTGAACCACACAAACATAAAAGCATAAAAAAAATTAAATTTACGAAAAAAGGTGCGGAAACAAAATATGTAGATTCACTTCTATATTTCAATATTCTATCACTTCTTTTTTATAATTTTTCTTTTATTTAATTTAATTTTATGTCTTTAACAAATCTTCCTTAGCTGGCGCTGTTTTTGGTGTTTTAATATATTTTTTAGTTTTGCTCGCTTAAAAGAATAAGAAATATATACAAATATAACCTTCCTTGTTTAACATCAAAAAACAATGTAAGAGTGTATTAGTAATACCAAATTTATTTTCGTTGTGTTTGTAAACTTGTTAGCGCTGTCTAGCTGGGATGGTTATAATGATTTTGTAAGCTTTAATTTTTTGGAGCAGGATAATATGGTAGGAACGGAGATCGATTGTGTAATCAGTCAAAAAGAAACATTTGAGGTAAGCGAAAATCAGAAAATATTTGCACAACATCAACAAACACACAGATATTTGTCCGGATCGAACAAGAAACACCGAAGATATATCGAAAAAACCAAAATAGCACCATAAAAATATTTTTTTCAAAAATGTCTTTCCAATATCTAACGATTGAAGCGGGGTCAAAAATATGTTTACTTTACTGTCATACAAGGTGAAACGGTCTATTGTACATGTTTTTATAATGAACCAATTGAACCAAGAGTCCAATTGGTGATCACTTTATGTATAAAATTTGCCACTTCTTCTTTTACCCATAAATAAATAAAAATGCTTTATATCAGATATCAGATGGTTGTATTAATCTTTAATTTGGTAATTAACCCGAATCTCCCTGTGGTCATATGGCAACGCACGATAGATACATTTCTATATGATCATTTATATGTAACAGATATGGATTATGCTCCAAAAAATATTTTTAAAATTCGAATAAAATTTACGTAGGGAGATTCAGGTTAAGTCATTGAGTTCGAGAAGATTTGGGGAAAATATTTTGCCACACCTCCATTTTACGCCCACAAATCAATAAGATTCCCATATGTCAGACGTTTTTGATCGTATTCGACTAAAACTTGGTAAATTAGTTTGTATGGTTTTTGTCGGAAAATGCATTATAAATGGGAGCGATTGCACTCATCCAACGCCCGCTATTCATAAATTATTGTAAGTCTTGAATTGAACATGTTTTGATAGTGAAACTAGGTGAGTAGGTGGGTCCAAGTTACGGTCACAAGATAAAATGTTCGCACGCCTTCTTTTACCGCCCAACCAAATAAATAATGATAAAAAAGTATAAGCAGCCCTCCGATGCACTTATGTCCCCTTTTAAGTTAAAAAAGTTAACTATGTAATCTATGTTAACTATGTTTATAATCTCATTTCATTTAGTGATCGACAATGCAGACATTGTAAGTGCGACCGCAGTAACTACTCCCCAATGTACACAAAAATGGACGCTTGTTCATGGTTTGACGGACCCGTTTTCAACACGTTACGAAAACGTCAAAACAATTGTCAGAATATTATATGAATAATGATATGGCAGTTTTTAAGTTATTATCAATTCTTTTGCTTTAGTTTCAATGAATCAGGGTTACGAAATACAATTATGAATTTATTTTTATTTAAAAAAGCTTCCTTATATCAGTAGCCACATTCTCCTGAAGATCTCCTTCAACCCGAATAGAGCTACTACAAGATATTTTCCAGAAGCTTTTCTAATTGCGTTAATTTAATACGTTTTGTCTTATAGCTGTAAAAGTTATTAGGATGCTTAAAGGAGATGTTGAAATCAAGCTTAAAATAATCCTCCCGAATAGTTATTCGGCACAAAAGGTCAGTTATACTATTTTTTATTTCATGGTAAATACATTTTCCGTATTCCATAAGTGTTAAGGGAATGTTCCATTTAGTCTGTTTGAATGGGAATTTGATACAACAGGCTTTAAGATTTTAATAATTTATGAACTGATCTAAAAGATGTGTTCACTCAATTGCACACACGACAATTTACTCCTGAATATAGAGTGGGGAATGCCTATGAAAAAATAAAACAAATTAGGAAAAGTTAAAATAATAAAATTTCCAATATAATAATGTACCTATATAAATAAATTATCAGATTTTACCACAATTAATAGGAAAAGTAATTAAAAATTATTTTTTACTTTGTAGTGATTTTGAAGTAGGTTTTTTTTTAAAAAAACGATTCCATCACGAATTCGCATTATTTAATGAAACAAGAGTCCGTCTCAAATCGGAAAAAAAGAGTCCGAAACGGATTCATATATGGTGTCCGTTTCGAGTTCGAGATGAATCCCAAAAGGCAAAAAAAAGGCTTTTCGTGTTTTTGAGAGGAATTTCATAGTAAAACGGATCGGTTTCGGATATGAAACGTAGCCCGTTTCGGATTACATATATGAAGAAGTAAGTCCATCTCGAATTCGAAACTGATCCGTATGGCATATTGGGCCAGTACAGTTTATTACCGTTCCTTTAATAACTTTTACGACCGGTTTGCGCACAGAGTAATACATTTGCTTATACCGCGTTATATCTAAAACCAGCTATCAAATAAAACCTCTTTATAACACGTTATAATTTTTTTCAATTTGTTGATTTAATTTTTCTGTCAATTTGTTACGCGTTATAAATTGGTGAAATGTTTTTATAACGTGTTGAAAAACTCAAAGCAACAAATTTGTATACTTTTTGTAGCGTTTTGATAGAACTGACTTTTAATTTATAACCAGGCTATAAAACTCGTTTTTTTTCAAATTTAAAACACATTTTGTGGCGCTTTAGCACAACCGAATTTTTATTTATAACGAGGTTTAAAGTTCGTTTCAATTTGATATATAACGAGATATAGATGGCGAATAAATCGATTTAGTCACAAAAACAGTTACAGAACAAGTTTAATATTTATAACTCCGTGAACAAACCGGGCGTAAGTATTTTTTGAATATATATGAAAAGTGATCTAATTAAACAGCTTTAAATTAAATACAAGTTTATAACATTTTTACCGAACACAATTTTTGTTGCACACAAATTGTATATATATACTTAAAGTAGTTTAGTGCGGCAAGTTGTTATTATATTGGAAATCTTATTATTTTAACTTTTCCTAATTTGTTTTATTTTTTCATAAAAATATTATTTTTTATGATAAAAGCTTTGTAGTCGGCGCTAATCGTTTTCATTAAATCAGGATATTTTTACCATCCCTGCCCTAATTTCTACTTGTTTTATTAATTTTAGTTTAAAAGTTATTTTTAAAGCTTTGCATACATAAACATTCTCAATCTACTGGTTTGAGTGAGCTTGAAAACTGACTTTGAGTATGCTATTGTGTGTTGCAGCTTCACAAAAAAACTGATTTTATTAGCGCCGACTTCGAAGCTTTTATTACCATAAAAAAATAACATATTTATGATAAAAATAAAACAAATTAGGAAAAGTTAAAATAATAAGATTTCCAATATAATAATGTACCTATATAAATTAATTATCAGATTTTACCACGATTAATAGGAAAAGTAATTTAAAATTATTTTTTACTTTGTAGTGATTTTGAAGTAGGTGTTTTTTTTTGTTAAAAAGTTTTTATTTCTAATAGTGACACGCCTCGTTGTCGAATATCACCACCTTTGTCATAGTGTTTTCAATAATTCTACCCATTCTTACAATGGATTTTATCACCCTTGTGTCAAAATTATACAATTTTTTCAAACACTGTCACACCTTAAGTCGAATAACGCCCACTTCCTTGGTATTAATATGTAATGATTTTGCCTACCTCTGTACTAAATATCAGTATTCTAGTGTCAGTATTATTTAAAATACAATGTGTTTCAAATATTGCCACACCCCTTTATCAAACAACGCCCACTTAATTGAAATTAATTTTTTATACTTGTGCCTACCTCTATAGTAAACTTTAGTACTCTAGTGTCAATATTGTTTGAGATACAGAGTTTTTATAACATTGCCACACCTCTTTGTCGAATAACGCCCACTTAATTGACCGTAATTTTTTATAATTGTACATACCCTTGCATTTTTGCTGTAAATGTCAGTACCCTAGTGTCAATATTAACTGAGATACAGTGTTTTTCTTATCGTGACACGCCCCTTTATCGAATACCGCCCACATTGTTGGCAGTAATTTGCAATACTTGTGCCTACCTCTGTACTTAATTTTAGTTTTCTAGTGCCAATAGTATTCGAGTTACAGTGTTTTTTTAATATTGCCACACCCCTTATGGAATAACGCCCATTTTTTTTTTTTACAAAAATTTGTGCTTATTTTGCCTACCGCTGTAATAAATTTCTGTACCCTTGTGTCAATATTATTAGAGATACAGTAATTGTCTTATATTGCCACACCCCTTTGTCGAATAACGCCCACTTTCTTAATAGTAATTTTCAATAATTGTGCCTACCTCTTTGCTAAATTTCAGTACTCTAGTGTCAATTTTATACGAGAAACAGAGTTTTCATTATTGCCACACCCTTTTTTAGAATTACGCCCACTTAAATGATCATCATTTTTTATATTTGTGCCTGCCCTTGTAACTTTTCTGGGAATTTTATTATCCTAGTGTCAATATTTTCTGAAATACAGTGTTTTTCTTATAGAGACACGCCCCTTTGCCTAATACCGCCCAATTTCATAGACGGGCACCTCCGCGTTGATAGTCTCTATTTGTTGACAAAAAATTACGGCAATCGGGCAAGTACTTTAGGAATAATCGATGTACATACATTCACAAAAAAAAAATAACAGAGAAACCAACCAACTTGGGAACCTCTTCCTTTTTGAAGTCGGCTAAAAAAAGTACCATATTCTTTTTATGTAGGAAATATTAAATGCTAGCCATTTCATTTTATTAATGATGATAATAATTTCACAGCAAACGCTATCTATAAAGAAATTTTATTGCCTTAGTTTGTATATTATTTATTTTTAATTTTTAAGTCTAAATTCGTATATTACTTAAATAAATAATTTATTGTTGCAATAAGTATTCTTCTCTTCATAGCTGCATTATTCGATCCAATATGGGCTTAATTTAAAATTTGTTTATGTTGTTTTCAATTTCTTGAGTAGGCTTTGCTGATCAATACTTTTTAATGCAATTAAATTAAAAATTTATTTGTTTATTTACATTACGATTTTTAAAGAAATCTTGTATCGTATTTTTAATTATAAATCATTTGAAATAAAATAGAAAAGCAAACTAAATTAATAACTTCAAAGGTAAAATGTGTTAGGTAAAATAAAAACGAATTTAAATTCACAATAAACCCTATCACCGCCGTGCGATGCGGCTGAAAATTTCGGGGTGAAATTTTCAGGGTTTACTACTAGACTTCCCAGAAATAACACTCCATCATCACATTTTACCGCCACCGACCCCCAATCCCCCAGTACACGAGTGCCATTTCGCACTCACGGCCCTTTGTACTGAGTGATAAAGTAAATTATCAGTGTTTTCATGGTTAATCGCATTTTTTTTATTGATAAAAAAGCTAAATAAAGAGGAAATATGTATTAAAATGTGTTATTCTTTTTATTTTTCACTCGCAATTATCAAGTTGTAGTGTTATGGTGCACTTTAAAACATTTGACGCACAGTCCAACATCGCATTTCTCACATTTTGTGCATGCTTGGCTTCTGCAACGATAGTACGCACAATGACGACGATAACAAGGCACTACCCAATACTCCAGACCATCTAACCTAGCAGAATTGTCGTTATTGAATCGTCGTTGGGCTTGGTCATGCTGTATTTTTAGCGAAAGCTGTGTGCAAAAATAAGTTGCGATATACCGCCGAAACTGGAGATGAGTGACGTTCGACATATTGGAATGACGTTGTGCCCACCACCATTTGTTCTTTCGAATTTCTGGAAAAAAGAGTGTAAGGGAAACTGAGTGAATAAAATTTGCATGTGCTTTTTACCAATACGATAGAAACCTATGTTCTGATCCATTCGACTCCACCCATGTATTTATTATACATTGCAACGACATTAGGACGTTGCAGTGGTATATATCCCATATCCTTCTGGCTGAAGCGTTCACATGTGGCGTCAGGATAGCGGTCGAACAGTGTTGAAGCTACGGTGACTGCGTTGTTGTCTCGCCATGTTGCTATGGATATAATTTTTTATTGATTGTGCTCTCCATGTATCCTCTCTCTTTGTTCATTTTCATATCCTTCTTCTTCATAATCGGCAAATTTCTCGGAACTTAAACTCTTGAAAAGAATCAACACAGGTATATTTTTAAACAGGTTATCAAAGTAAAAACAGAATGGCACACATAGGTTGAAGAACTTAATTTTTTTCATGTTCGGCGATTTGGATAATTTTTTATATTTTGTTGTCAGATATCTGAATATTATGATTCCGCAATATTAGGCTGATATATTTATTATTTGTTTGGACAGACATGCTCGAAGTTCATATATGTTCGCTTGTTCAATATGGCATGCAAATTTACTGTAAATTCAATCTTTTGGTACAATCACAGTAAACTTATCATTTGACTTTGTTGTATATTTTCGTTAATGACAATTGTTATAGATGAGATTTGCATTAAAAAAAGTTGGAAAAAGTGCCATATAAAAATTTCGTAGAGCAAAATATAAACAACAACAAAATTGGAATGTGCATCAACTTCAGTGTACTGCATCTTTTTAGCGCTGTGGAGAGCTGTTTAACGAAAGATGTCAAATTACAGCTTGAAGTCTCAGCTAAAAGTTAAAAAAATTCAGCTGCTCCTACCTGCTGCTTTCCAAAAAAAGAGTACGATAATACATTTGTATACATTTTCAGGAGTCCATTCTACAATTAAAATATTAATTTTTTGTGAAAATTGTGTTGATGCATTAAATATCAAGGGAGTTATGCTACTTTTTCAATACAAGTTGAATGGGAAGTGGGCGTAAAAGTAGGCGAATATTTTTCAAATTTCACACAAATGATTCTGAGTGTTTAAAAATGCTTTGTGCCAAAAAAACAATGCCGTAGGTCAAAATTTAATCTTCACTTTGTATGGGAGGTGGGCGTAAAATTGAGCGGATCATTTTGATTTTTCCATTTTTTTCTTGATTCAAGCAAAAAATGCCTATGTGCCTAGTTTCGTTGTCCTTCGACAACTTCTTCAATTTTTAGCCGCTCGTTCTATGAACCTCAACCAATGTGCGGCAGGACACGTAGTTCATCGGGAAGGTTGAAAATCATTTGCAGCAACGGTACGACATTTTTGCCATAGTTGCGACCGGGATGAGGATGGTTGCATGGATAATTTCCTTGGTAGCCATAGCGAATCGCTAGCTAGCCATAGCGAATCGGTTTCTCACGGAGAAATTGCTTGCAGCTGTGTGGTCCGTAATAAGCATCCGAAAATTTTTGACAGAGTTGGCGATCAATTTCATCATGAGAGGCCGCATTTTCCACATTTTATCGTCATGATTCTCATCGGCGAACAGCGAAAAATTAAGGAATTGACTTATCGTTCGAAAGCGTTGGCGTGTCATTGCAGCTGAGATCATGAATTATGCATATCGGTATCTTGGCTCCAGTAATCTTCCCTGTCGAAAATCATGCGGAAACTAGGAGAATACCCATGAACTCACGTAATTCATTCACGGTTTTGTTAGGATTCACCGCATTCTTGAACACAGCATACTCGTTAGTGCAATCCACAATCATCTGGCACAGTTCATCATCAAAAAATCTCTCGAATACTTCATGTGCGGACACCGCGCAGTCTTGATAGTTTGCCATTGGAAAAATACCTCCCATCGTATTGTTCACTTTAGTTCCTTGTAGACGGTACTTGAATTTCGTTGACACACTTGGGCAACTTGGGAATATCAATATACTTCCCCCCGTATGTTCATTTTGTATTTGGTTTTGGTGCAGAAAAAGATTTTGATGTTCGGAATCTGCTTGATGCTGCAGCGGCTGATGTAGATGACTCATTGGCCATCTCCTGATTATTTTCTTCATATACCTCCCCCCTCAACACAGGTAAGTCAAAATCAATAATTTGATTATATTGATCCAGCTGACACCAACATCCTCATTAGCAACGTCCTCACCTGAGTCATATTCAGCATCCGGTGGCTGCATAAATACATTGTAGCTATCTGTATTCTGCTCGTCTTCGTTATCAGAATCTTCTGTCTTCAATTGGTGTACATAATCGGCAATCTGATACAAAGTTAGCTTCCTAAAATCGAAAAAAAAAACAAAAATTTGCAACGAAAAATACGCATGCAAAGGTAAAAGCTTTTAAAAATATGGGAGACATGAAAGAACATGAAATAACATGCAAACCAAGAAAAATTGCACTGTAAAATCGCTTTGTCATCACTTTTTTAACACTGCAAATGACCATGCGTGCTTTATGGCACCCGCTAATCTTTCGCCACACCTCCATGTGGAGTGGTACATGCAATCGACTTTTTTTGTGTCCATATATACTCCTCTTCGAGAACTCCACGCACATATAATTTTATTGGAAAATATTCACTATTATTATAAAACATATTCAACTTACATATTTCGATTTACATTCATTGCGCTTATTCACTTCTTTTTTTTATGTGGTGCGCAGTTGTTAATTTGAGAGCTAATGCAGAGCACTACACATAATCGCGACAAAAAATGTGTGTGCAGCTGCGAAGAAATTAGAGAATATTTTTTAAACTTGTTGCATTTTGAAGTGCCATATGGCTCTCTTGGCGGTGATAAGGTTAAACACGAACGTGATATAAAAATCGTATGTTCACGTGATTTAAGCGTGAATACACTTTAAAACTAATTTAAAATAGTATCCTCCTTTTTACAAAACATTTTCACATTTTTCAAAAACTATGCAAATTCTTACTACAATAAAATTTCAATGAAAACTCCTTTTCTTGGATACAAACATTACTACCACCAAACTTAAAATAAAACACGTTCTTTTGACTTTCAAAAAATGCATACATCTTCAGAACTATGAATCTTTTTTTGACATGCAATAACAATAGAGTTCAGCTACTACAGCTTTTTCGCACTCTCTCAGCATTAACCTATTTAAAGCCAAAACCGATATCATCAAAAATATAATGAAAAAAATAGAAAGAAATAGAAGGAAAAAATTTACCCACCAAAGTTTGGGTTGGGCTCAGGAGCAACACAGGAAGTAACTACTAACCATGCATACATAGATCTAATTACAGAATAGCTTTTAGTCTACTTTTGACTTGACCTTTTGACAAGTTAACATAAAAAACGCTACAGTTGTTAACAAAGGTACTCATGCGGTTTAAAGGTGCAGTTAACATAAAGTTCGTTCTAGATTAGAGTTAAAATTAATGAGAGAAAGAATTTCCGGACAATCGAAAACACCGGTCATGAGTTGGTGTAAATATACGATATCTGCAGACCTCCTTCGCTCATTTAGTGACTTCATTCTGAATAGTTTTAAACGATCCTCATAAAGAGGAAGGTTTAAAATGTACGCTTTTGGATCCTCTCTATTCGTTCAACATGCACATTATAACATAGGGATCAAACTTGACTTGCGTACTCCAAGTGAAGACGCACAATTGCATAATACAAAGTTGTAGTTGTAATCATACTATTGGATTCTTTGGTCCAGCGTTTTATAAATCCAAGCATTGAAGACGCTTTTTTACAAATATCATCAATATGAATGTTGAACGATAACTTAGAATCCATGCATATACCAAGGGTTTGATCGCATCTACACGACTTAAAGCAGTATCTTTAATATTGTAATCAAATATTAAAGTACCCCTTTTTGCGAAAAGGTCATAGTTTGGCATATACTAAGATTGAGATACATATTATTTTTCGAACACCAAACTTCAAACGATTTCGGATCAGCCTGGAGTAGGTTGGAATCATCTTTAGCATTTATGTTTCTGTAAATTCTCATATCGTCTGCATAAATCAGCAGACGAGAGTGTTTAATGATGTGTGTGACGTCATTAATTGCTAAAATAAGCAGAAGTGGACCAAGGTGGCTACCTTGAAGAACACCTGATTCAGCAATAAATTCAGAAGACAACACCCCTCGAAATCGTATTTGATAAGAACGCTCAGTCAAATATGATTTTATCCAGCATACACAATATTGTGGAAGTCCCATTAACTTAAGTTTGAATAAAATTAAATCATAAGTTAATTTATCAAATGCTTAACTAAAGTCAATGGAAAAACAGTCGACGTGGTTACCAAATTTCATTGAATTTAAGCTGAATGTTGTCAAATCAAGAAGATTAGACACAGTTGATCTTCCATAAGCAAAACCATGCTGACGAGTTGTTATGACTTCCCACAATGAATTTTAACACGATCGAACATAATTCGCTCAAAAAATTGGGAATCGACGAAAGCTTAGCGATTTAATTATTAACATTATTCCTGCAACCTTTTTTAATCATAGGACTTATAAATGTTTTTTTCCAAAAACTGGAAAATATCTTTCTGTAATTGATTTTATAAATAATTGAAAAAGTGATTGACAAAAAACGGAACCGCATTGAGTTAGCATTGTGGAAGAAATTCCATCGGGTCCAGCGCCAAATTCTTCATCGATTGTCCTAATATACTTTAAAATATCCTCAGAGGTGAAGGATATATATTCCAAAGATGGAATATATGTAGAACTCAACCCTGGATGAAGAGTTCATGTAGTCAAAGTATCTTTCATCAGGGTTAAAAGAATCGGAACAAAAAGATTCCTTGAAAAGATTGGCAAAAAGGCTACAAATTATAGAAGGATCGGTCGTAAATCCATCAAGAGTTTGGAAGGATGAAGGAATTCCATCAGATTTTTTCTTAGTATTTATGAACCCCCAAAATCTCTTTGAATCATACAACATTCTCAGGTTAATATTGTCTCAATATTCATTATATAATACAGCTAAGAGATTCTGGCTGGGTACGCCGAGTTTTTCGCAAATTTGAGGCTATATGGCACGGACTGAGAAATTACACCAAAGAGTTACAAATAAAAAAATTTAATGGATTCATCAAGATTATGTATATATATATATCCAAAATGACGTTAACTTTGCTGTTAAGTAAATGATTCCACTTCAAAAAGTCAGCTTTTTTTAAAATTGAATTCATAAACCTGGTCGATTGAACTCGAGTTGATTATATTCTCTCTATCCAATTTATACCAAATGCTCAATGGTGAATGATATGCATCAATTGTAGTGAGAGCATGGAAGGCCCTCTTAACAATGACATTGTTACTGTCCGTTGTTAAGACCAGTAGCTCGTTTCTGTAACTTTTGTCACCGCAGTTCTCACAACATTATCTCACTTTGACGCCATAATGACGTCATTCTCACTTGCACCGTCTCTGTAATAAAACAAGTAAAAAAAAGTCTAAAGTCGGTCTAGGCCGACTATGAAATACCCTAAACCTACTCTTCCAAAAAAACATAGTATTATTGAAAATGGGTGTGTCCCTGGGTGTATAAAGCCTATATTTTATATGCATTGAAATGTTGATGAAAAATTTACACATACCTACCAAGTTTTATTCCTGTAGCTAACAATGCCTTTATTGTGCTTTCGCTATGGGAGGTGGGCGTGTTCATAGACGGATTACTCCCAATTTTTGAACACACCTTAGTTTTGGTATAAAATACATACATACCAAATTTAATTTCTCTATGAAAAACATAACCTTATTTATTGAGTTTTTAACTTTTGGGGTTGTATGGGAGGTAGGCGTGTCCGTAGGCGGATGACGTCAATTTTTCAAACCCATCTCTGTTTTGTCATAAAAAACATACGTGCCAAATTTTATCTCTGTAGGTTAAACAGAGGCTTAGTTATTGCGTTTTCAATTTTTGGGTTGTATGGGAGGTGGGCGTGTCCGTGAGGGGATGACGTCCATTTTTCGAAGACATCTTTTTGTTGATACAAAACACATACACACCAAATTTTACTGTTGTAGGTTAATTATGAGCTTATTTATGCAGTTTTCAATTTTGCGTTGTATGGTAGGTAGGCGTGTCTGTGGGCGGATGACGTCCATTTTCAAAAACATCTTTGTGTTGATGCAAAACACATACATACCAAAGTTTATTGTTGTAAGTTAATTATGAGCTGAGTTATGCAGTTTTCAATTATTGCGTTGTATGGTAGGTAGGCGTGTCCGTGAGCGGATGACGTTCATTTTGCAAACCTAACTCTGTTTTTCCATAACAAATGTACGTACCAAATTTTATCTTTGTAGGTTAAACAGAGGCTTAGTTATTGCGTTTTCAATTTTTGGGTTGTATGGGAGGTGGGCGTGTCCTTGAGCGGATGACACCCATTTTTTATAATCATCTTTGTGTTGATACAAAACACATACATACCAAAGTTTATTGTTGTAGGTTAATTATGAGCTGAGTTATGCAGTTTTCAATTTTTGCGTTGTATTGGAGGTAGGCGTGTCCGTGGGCGGATTCCAAAAATATTCAATAGTGCAAATCCTTGGGTCCATGTGATCATGTGTACCAAGTTTCATCCAGTTATCTCAACTCCTTCTTCTTATCCTGTGTATACGGACAACACACAGACGGACGGACGGACATGGATAGCTCGACTCACGTGGTGACGCTGATCAAGAATATATATACTTTTCTATACCGGACTCGCTTCGTTCTATGCGTTACAAACGTTTGCACAAAGTTAATATACCCTGACCTTTCAGGTTTATTGTATAATGAGAAAAGTCGGAGACTCGTCTCGCTTGTTTCAATTTTATTTTCGTAGGAATTCAATAGCCAAAGTGTTTCTGTAAATTAAAATATGCGACTCGAGTCAGCTGAAGTTGTCACTATGTTCTGATTAGGTGAGAACAATTTTTGGTTGATAGTGCAACTTTCGATTTCAATGAAGTGGTTACTAATACTTCTATCCGGTACAAGGTTACAACTTGAATTTTTCATTTAGACTATCTTATTCTATTAAACGAGCAATATTTGTATATATATTTGCAATTGCGTTCTCGAAAACGGCTCTAACGATTTTGATAAAGCTTCACCAAGCAGTGAACAAAGTTTTGCTTTTTTTGTGATGTGTTCTCAGCTAAAAACAAGCCATAATTCTGTGGGTTCAGGTCAAAATGAAAAAAAATTTGCATCTTTACATTGGACTAATACATTTTTTAATCCTTTTTTTATTAGAATTGATACGAATAAAAATACTAGACATTTTTTTTAGTAAAAGCTGTACGTAAATTTAATAAATTGGGAATTAAATAAGAATTATAGAACCTTAAGTTAAAAATTGAATACAAAATAACTAAATGGATAATAAAAGCTGTATTTTGCTTACATTTTGTTCATGCTATCGCAAAAAACAGGATGTGCCAACAAATAAAACTATTGCTCTATGCATTTCTTACATTAAATAATTAATAAAATAAGGTTATAATAATATAAAATTAAAAAAGAATATTATAAAAATTATATAAAACGGTCTGGCTGAGGATCGAACCAGGCTCATTTGATTCATCAAATCTAATCGACAACAGCTTAACCAACTGAGCCACGAAATACATTTTTTGCTTCCACGGGTGCCAGTTTTCTCTCTGTCCGATGTTTACTTTGAATCTGCGCTAAAATGATTTGGGATGTATATGGTTGATCATCCAAATTAATTTGCATTGAAAAATTTTAACCGGAACAAAACCTGGTTCATTTCTTAAATAATAACTGGATTGTTCATTTCACATATTTAGTTCTGCTACTTTCTACTTGACGCAATAACAAACGCTTGCTCTTTTAGATGCATACATCATGTCAACCGAATAGAAAGCGCCATCTATTGGGTAATAGCATACAACATAATATAATGCAAGTAGTTTTTTTCATTAGAGTTAAATCGTATCGGATCACCCTCTTAACGTGGAGTAGAGAACCAATGCTGCGAATCAGTTCGTACAAAACCAACACAAGCAAAAACAAAAACAAAGAAAGCAGCAGACACAACATGCAAGCCGCCAGAGCTGTAAAATTCTCATTCATATTCAAAATTTTAAGTACAAATGAATAACGACACAAGAATGCATTCAATTTATACAAAATTGATTCATGAATAAAATTTTGAATTCACACTCAATTTTAAAAAATTGATTTATTATTAATTTCGATTATTCATTTTTCATTATTCAGAATAATGCATTAATTTTTTAATTGAATGCTTTTCATAAAGAATGCAATTATCGAATCGTTATTCATTTTGCATTCATGCATTCATTTTTTGTTCATTATAAATTTTTTATTCATTATTAATTTTTTATTCATTATGCATTTTGTATTCAGTATTCATTTTTTATTCATTATTCATTTACTGTTCATTATTCATTTTGTATTCATACTATATATTCTATATACTATATTCATTCATTCGCTTTATGTTAATTTTTTAACCAAAGTAGAATATTTTTAATTTGGTAACTAGATGCATTGCAACTCAATAGAAAGAAGAATTTAAAAAACGATTGAAATTTAATTTTTGCGCATAAATTTTATTAAATTTATGAAATATTTGAGAAAATAACTTATATACATACTTTCATGTAATAATACATGAAAACAAAATTTAAATAATATTCAGTTATTTAGAAAGGACCTTTTTTAAGTTCCCTGAGCCAACCCTGAATACAGGACAAGCCTCCAAGCCTCCTATAGCTACACTGCTGCACCAAAGTAAAAATATACTACTTTGGTTAAAAAGTTTACACAAAGCAATGGTGTGAATAAAATGAATAATGAATAAAATATGAATAATGTATAAAACATGAATAATGAATAAAAAAATAATAATGAATAAGAAATGAATAATGAATAAAAATGAAAAAAAATGAATAATGAATAAGAAATGAATACATGAATGCAAAATGAATAACGATTCCTTGTGAATTGCATTCTTTGTGAATAGCATTCTCTATGAATAGCATTCATTTGAATAAAAAAACAAGTAAAGAAAGTCTAAAGTCGGTCTAGGCCGACTATGAAATACCCTAAACCCACTTTTCAAAAATAAAAAAAATTTTATTGTAAATGGCCGTCTCCGTGGGCGGATGAAGCCTATATTTTAATTGCATTTAAATGGTGATGAAAAATTTACACATACCAAGTTTTATTCCTGTAGCTCACAGTTAATGCCTTTATTGTGCTTTCGCTATGGGAGGTGGGCGTGTTCATGGACGGATTACTCCCAATTTTTGAACACACCTTAGTTTTGGTATAAAATACATACATACCAAATTTAATTTCTCTATGACAAACATAACCTTATTTATTGAGTTTTAAACTTTTTGGGTTGTATGGGAATGTAGGCGTGTCCGTATGCGGATGACGTCCATTTTTCAAAACCATCTTTGTCTTGTCATAAAAAACATATGTGCCAAATTTTAGCTCTGTAGGTTAAACAGAGGCTTATTTATTGCGTTTTCAATTTTTGGGTTGTATGGGAGGTGGGCGTGTCCGTGAACGGATGACGTCCATTTTTTGAAGACATCTTTGTGTTTGTATAAAACACTTACATATCAAATTTTATTGTTGTAGGCTAAATATGAGCTGAGTTATGCAGTTTTCAATTTTCGCTTTGTATGGGAGGTAGGCGTGTCCGTGGGCGGATGATGTCCATTTTTCAAAACCATCTTTGTTTTGTTATAAAAAATATATGTGCCAAATTTTAGCTCTGTAGGTTAAACAAAGGCTTGTTTATTGCGTTTTCAATTTTTGGGTTGTATGGGAGGTGGGCGTGTCCTTGAGCGGATGACACCCATTTTTTATAATCATCTTTGTGTTGATACAAAACACATACATACCAAAGTTTATTGTTGTAGGTTAATTATGAGCTGAGTTATGCAGTTTTCAATTTTTGCGTTGTATTGGAGGTAGGCGTGTCCGTGGGCGGATTCCAAAAATATTCAATAGTGCAAATCCTTGGGTCCATGTGATCATGTGTACCAAGTTTCATCCAGTTATCTCAACTCCTTCTTCTTATCCTGTGTATATGGACAACACACAGACGGACGGACGGACGGACGGACATGGATAGCTCGACTCACGAAGTGACGCTGATCAAGAATATATATACTTTTCTATACCGGACTCACTTCGTTCTATGCGTTACAAACGTTTGCGCAAAGTTAATATACCCTGACCTTTCAGGTTTATAAATAAACAATATAAGCGCAATAAACAAGCCTTTGTTTAACCTACAGAGCTAAAATTTGGCACATATATTTTTTATAACAAAACAAAGATGGTTTTTAAAAATGGACATCATCCGTTCACGGACACGCCCACCTCCCATACAACCCAACAATTGAAAACGCAATAAATAAGCCTCTGTTTAACCTACAGAGCTAAAATTTGGCACATATGTTTTTTATGACAAGACAAAGATGGTTTTGAAAAATGGACGTCATCCGCATACGGACACGCCTACCTCCCATACAACCCAAAAAGTTAAAAACTCAATAAATAAGGTTATGTTTGTCATAGAGAAATTAAATTTGGTATGTATATATTTTATACCAAAACTAAGGTGTGTTCAAAAATTGGGAGTAATCCGTCCATGAACACGCCCACCTCCCATAGCGAAAGCACAATAAAGGCATTAACTGTGAGCTACAGGAATAAAACTTGGTATGTGTAAATTTTTCATCACCATTTAAATGCAATTAAAATATAGGCTTCATTCGCCCACGGAGACGGCCATTTACAATACAATTTTTTTTATTTTTGAAAAGTGGGTTTAGGGTATTTCATAGTCGGCCTTGACCGACTTTAGACTTTCTTTACTTGTTTTCAATAAAGTAGGCAACTCTAGCAAAAAAAAATCCAAAAATATATCATTTTTATTAAAAATCTCTTTTCAATTGCTTTCTAATGATGCTTCATTTACAAAAGCAGGGGTAACAGATGACAGAGATATTATTTATTGAAAATGACTCCATTTTCAAGATTTTTCCTAAAATCAAAAACTGCTATCTCGATAAATGTAGAAAAAATGGCGACATAAAAAAATTATTTCTATTCTTATAAGTGGAAAAGGATCATGAGGATTTTTTGAAAAATAACTTGCATTAGGCTTGGAATTGCCGGCACTATGAATACGTAGAGTCAGAGCTAAGTTTCGTTTAGCATAAGTAAATTATCGAAAATATTAAGTATTTGTAAAGGGATAAAAAAACAAAAACCAATTTCGTTTAGTTGAAAATCGAAATTATCATAAAAGAAAAATGCATTAAAAGTTTATTGAAAAATATGATCTTATATGATGTTTTTAAGTTAATGTTGGCATTTTCGATACATTAAAAACCGTAAAACATTTCAATATACGGTGGGACTCTGAGCGGAGCTCGGTCGCCCAGGTACTAAATATATAATATACACAATATTATAAGTATTACAATGTATAAATTATTGAATATACAAACTTAAATATTTTATTAATGATATTTATTCCGTGATAAAAATTTGTATCACTGCATTAAGCAACCGCATGAAAAGAATACTCGGATCTCAACGCATGAATAGGGTTTGTTTTATAAATATCAACATCACTAAGTGTCAAAACATGAAAAATTTGTTTTGTTTATTTTTGTTTATTTTTTTATTTTTGAAAAAATCAAAACAAAAAATAGAATGTCAATTGTTTCAATTTTATATATTTCCTATCACTTGTGTATCTTTCTCATCACAGAGCAATATTTTCTCACTTATGAATGCAGAAACACTAGCTTTCGTAAAAGTGAGTATTTTGGAACGAAATAGTGTGACGACAGAAAAAGTGACTATTTGTCGCAAAAGTTGCAGAAACGAGCTACAGGTCAAGAAGTCTTTCCAGACTATTATAAATATAACTCACTTGTTGTAAGTCAGAACTTGAAATTTGAACTCGAACCCGTGATTGTCTCAAAATTTGACTTAAGATAGTTTTAATTGCGTTATTTTTTTGCCAAAAAGTAATCATCCTATTTTATATATTATTCTATATCAAATTGATATAACAATCAAGTTAGATTTGTAATAATTCTCGTAAGTTTTTAATTCACGAATAAATAAGTCTTTTAAATCAACAAAAACAACAAAAAAACATGAAATTTGACAAACATATCCGCTGTAATTTATATAATAATTAGAATTGTATAATTTAAGTCAATAAAGGCTTTTTAAATCACTTGACATCAATATTATTTAATTATTATATTAAGTTTATTTAATTAAAAAACGTCAATACATTTAAATACAAAATAAATACATCACCCATTTAATTTTGAGCGAATCAAAATTTTTTGTTCTTTAGATCAAATTGCGAATTTTAAGAAATAAATGCATAAATTAAGCGTTATCCTCTAACCTGGACCTCAATTCATTGCATAAAAAACCATCAGTTGAGAAGTACCTCAACACTTGTTGGTTGGATTTTTGATAAAAAATTAAATGCCTTCTGAAGGTGAAAACACAAAAGATCAATTTCTTTTACCAAAACTACTTGTACAATATGCTTTTATATTGTATTTGTTTTTGCTTAGAACAGGCACAATGAGCCGTGTTCTAATTGTTGAATGTATTATTAGCGCATAAACCAATTATACTGTTGAGTAAATTAAAAACACCGATTTGTTTGGCTTTAATAATAATACTCACTTTATCAGGGGCGCAACCAGGAATTTTTTTTGGGGGGTTTTATCAAATGTAGAATTTATATATAAAAACAATTTTACGTAATTACATCGGCTGAGTTGTAGCGGTTAGTGCGTTCAATTTTTGCACTAATGGCCAGCACCATATTTTTTTTTTTTTAATTAAAACGGTCACAGTCAGGACATTCTATCCGTACAGAAGGTGAACAGCAGTGGTAGCGGTCGTTTTAAAATAAACTGGCTTTAACGTTGTTTAGGATCTGTTCGGCTAAAATATTTTGCAAGCACCAGTTGTAGGCCGTTTAATTGATTTTTTCTTATTTGGCAGTTGTACGAAGGTTATAAGGCTTGAGCTAAAATATTTTCATTTTTACTCGGGTCCCAATAAGGTCAGCAAAAATTCAATATTTTTCTCGACACACATTCATAAAAAAATACCTACCTTTCTCCGATAAAAAATTTCTCTATTTTCGATAATTCAATTAGAAAAAATTTTCAAATAAATATTTCTTCACTTGTGGGAAATGGAAATATTTCAATGTCTCTAATAATGATAAGTATTTTTCTCGCACAAAAAATTCTCATTTATAGAGAAAAATTTAAGGAAAATGAAAAATTTTTACTAAATTTTGATAAAAAATTCATTGTGTGAAGTATTTTCTTCAATAAAATGAAATCTTTTTTCAAAAATAAAAAAGTCTTATTCTCTAAAAACGATATATTTTTATATATTTCCCTTGTTCATGGAAGCTTTTTATCATTTTTATGGATTTTTTAGTACCACATTTAGAGAAAAGCATTCTCTGTAGCAAACTCTATAACATATTTGAGTGTAGTGAAAATTTTGCATCCATACATCACTTCGTTGTAAAAATACCCAATTGGCTGGCACTAGCTTTAAAATTCATCCTTTAGTGAGCACTAATTATGCTCAATTCCGAAAGTCAAAACCGCTAAATTTCTGACACCTTGGGATGAAAAACAAAGAGTCTGAATTTGAAAAAATCGTTTGGTATTACTTGTCCAATGCGCAAATGCTGACGAAATCGAAATAATATATTTTTAACTGTAGGTCTTACCTACACTTTTCCAAAATCGGTTAATATTTGCACAATTTTGAGGGATTTTCATGAAACTGATTTTGGAAATCCAATGGAAGATTATGAATAAGGCATATAACTATATTATGTCACTGGATGGGCGAACAGAAGAAAAATTAAACCAACATATTTTTACCTTATAAGCCATAATTCCTTAATATCGGATAAAGTTAAAAATTTAGAGAAATTTTATGAAACGGATTTTGGAAACAACGATGGAAAATTAGAAATTATAAATTTTTTTCTCCACTTTCGGAAGTCAATCGGAATTATTTTTATAATGAATTACATGACTTCACTATAAACTTAATTCTGTAGAGTTTGTGTTATCCATGTTTAAAAAATGACTTTAAAAAAGGACGAAAAGTAACAATTTAACGGGAAATTTCTTTGATTTTTTCAGTGGCGAGTGATTCAACCGATTTTCCTCAAATTTAGGCTTTTTTACTATGTCTTACTTGTGAATTAATTTGTTTCCAAACATTTAAATTTTCCTCCATGCTAGAAGTTGAAAAGATAACTCAAATCAAATAATAAATTTTTTTCTTCAGAATGCATACCCAAGATAAGCAAAAAACTAAAGATTTTCATGGTACACTAAAAAAATTTTGGAAATTTTTTGTGTTTACAAACTCTATTGAGACCCCAAAAAATCCATATTTTGTCATTTTCGGAAAGAAGTTGTTTTAAAGACGTGTACAATATGTATTTTTCATGATATTCACATGAATTTAAATTTATTGGAAAATTATTGAGCTCTTCTTTCCATTGATATATCGTATGGTGCGGTTTAACCAAAACTAAGTGCCACAATTATATAAAATGTGAGAAACCGATATTCAAAATCTTCCTTCAGCTCAATTATTATTTAATTATTATTTAATTGGCAAATTTTGGTGGGTATATATATATTAGTGGGTACATATGAGTTTTTAGGTACGCAAATCGATTTCTTTTAACCAGTTTTTAGTTAAATGTGCGCCAGATAGCGCTCCAGTACAAAATTCATGATTTTCAAATATTAATTTTTTTAACACTTATAAAAAACAATTACACACTAATTACTGTGGTTTGTAGAGCATCAGCTTCCCTCGTTCTTAATAATAAAACTCTAAAAAGCTTGAAGTCGTGAAAAACTGACTCTCGCTAAAAGTTATTATTAAAAAGCTTGAAGTCGTGAAGAACTGACTCTCGCTAAAACTCATTAAAAAGTTTGAAGTCGTGAAAAACTGACTCTCGCTTAAATTATAAAAGCACTCAATTCATTCATCATTTTTGTAAAATGCGAAGAAGTCCTCGCAGCACATCGGCCAACAACCATTCTGGTAGTGCCCCTATTGCAAATAATATACTTAATGTTGAGTCTGGCACAAGTGCTATAAATATGAGCCTATCACAAGCCCAATTTCTGGAGCTTCTTGGAAGTTTCCATCCAAGACAAGAAAAGTTAAGCACTTTCAGTACTTGCACTGCTCGATTTCGGGGAGGGCAAAACACCACCCAAATCGAAGACTTCATAGCAACTATTTTGGTGTATAAAAATGCAGAAAATATCTCTGACACCAACGCGCTCGCTAGCTTGCCCCTATTATTTGAGGGATATGCATCCTCATGGTGGCAAGGAGTTAAGGAAGAAATAAATACATTTGATGAAACAATTGTTATTCTCTGAATATCTTTTGCTCCACCAAAACCCGACTGGAGAATTTTTGCAGAAATCAATGAAGATAAGCAAAAACCGTCGGAGTCAACAGAAAATTTCATTTGCAGAAAGAGAAAACTTTTTGCTCAATTAAAAGAGAAATTATCCCAGAGTACAATGATTAATATTTTATATTCCCAACTTCTTTTCTCAATCCGAGAAAAAATACCCCGAGACAGTGTCAACACGTTTCAAGAGTTATTATGCACCTCTAGAGAAGTAGAAAGCCTTGTAAATGAAATGAAAGAAACCATGCATTACTCAAACCCTAAGCCATTGATTAATCAAAAAATATTAAAAATATGTTCCTACTGTAGAAAAAAGAATCATTTGGCTGAAAACTGTTATAAAAAGATGGAAGACGAAAAACGAAAACCATTAAACACAGAAGACACAAAACTAAAGTGTTACGGTTGTGGTAGCGCTGGCTACTATCGTTCAAACTGTCCACGGTGCAATTAAAAAAAAACAACTGAATAGCCCAGAACGACTGGATTTTAATTCAATCTCATCCACTATAATTGGCAGGAATGTACCTACAGTTAATATTAATATTAAGGGACTGAAAGGTGAAGCGTATTTTGACACAGCAGCAAGAACAAGTGTAGCAGGATACCAACTCTTTCAGAAACTCAAAGAAAAAGAAGTATTTTTACAAGAAGTGTTTGCAGAAATTATCCTTGCAGATGGAATACCTCGAAGAGAGATGGTTTTTTCAACAATTGTTGATATCTTCATAGGCAATCGACATCAACGTATTCGCTTCATTTGTCTTCCAAATGCTAAGGACAATCGAACGTTATTGGGAATTGATTTTCTTGAACAAGCAGGGATTGTGATGGATTTGGCTCAAAGAAATTGGTACTTTAAGGATGAACCAGGCTCAGTTTTCGAATTCAAAACACAAAATACTACTGTTTCACAAAGTACAAGAAACGAGAACATCAAAAAAAATTCCCACATTAAAACTTCAAGTTTAACTGCAGTAAATAGTTTCCTCTCATGGTTTGAAAGCACAAAAATACAAAATAATGAAGGAGCAGAAACACCAGAACAACAACAACCTTAAAAATCTTGATTTGTTTCCACCATTAAAAAAATTAAAACCTAATAAAAATAATACTACATCTTACTTATGTCTAAATTCAATTAATATAAAATTGCGTTCAAACGAAGCTAGTCTTCTTATTAATGCTCAAAGAGAGAAGTTAGAAATTCTTCTGGAAGAAAACAAGAGTACTTTTGAGAATATTTCAGAACCAGTTCCTTCTATAGAACATTATATAAATACGGGAACGCATGAACCAATTTCATGTTCCCCGTATAGAATATCACCAGTCATGAAACAAAAACTTAAATTAGAACTAGATGATATGATAAAAAACAATATAATCGAAGAAAAAGAATCCCCTTGGGCATTTCCTGTGGTATTGATCCCAAAAAAGAATGGAGAAATACGCGTTTGTATAGACTATCGTCGTCTTAATGCAATCACAATATCTGATACATATCCTCTGCCTCGCATTGATGATCTACTACATGCAGCTAAATCTACCCCATACATGACAACATTAGATTTAAAAGCTGGTTACTGGCAAATTAAAGTAGCAGAGAAAGATAAATTAAAAACTGCATTTACTACACCCTTTGGGATATATGTCTTCAACAGAATGCCTTTTGGTTTAAAAAACGCACCAGCGACTTTTCAGCGTTTGATTGATAAATTTCGAAACGGACTTCCAAACATATTAATTTTGGCTTATTTGGACGATATAATTATTTGTTCAAAAGATTTTGATTCTCATATGAAAGATCTGAACCAAGTGTTTCAAAAAATTAAAGAATTTGGATTTCAATTAAACCGAGATTAATTTTTTTTTCTGTCGTCCAGAAGTCAAATACTTAGGTCATATTTTAACTACCAAAGGTTTGAAAATCGATCCCGAAAAAACTGAGGCAATATTAAAAAGGCCAAATCCTAAAAATTTGAAGCAATTAATTTCCATTCTTCAAACTTGCTCGTGGTATCGTCGTTTCATACCAAATTTTGCAGATGTTTCTAAAACATTGTCAAATTTAACTAAAAAGAATACAAAATGGAAATGGTCAACAAATGAGCAGTTAGCATTTGACAAACTGAAAATACTTCTAACATCACCACCTATACTCCAACAAGTTGATGAAAGTAAACCTTTTATAATCAAAACGGATGCCAGCAATTATGCTCTAGGGGCAGTTCTACTGCAGGGGGAGAAAGAAAACGAACATCCAATTGAATATGCAAGTCGTTTATTACTTCCAGCCGAAAAGAACTATTCTACAACAGAGCGAGAAGCACTGGCTGTAGTTTGGGCGATGCAAAAATTTCGCGGATATGTAGAAGGTTCAGAAATAACTGTTGTTACTGATCACCGACCTTTAAAATGGCTTTTTAGCTTAAAAACTCCAACCGGTCGTCTTGCTAGATGGGCGCTACAGCTTCAAATGTATAACATAATTTTTGAATATACTCCTGGAAGGCAGAATGTCGTTGCAGATACACTTTCACGACCAACAGAAGAGTCTAAAAATCAAAATGAATATGAATGTTTTTCTATCGATATTGATTTTCCTCGCAAGGGAGCAGAGGAAATAAGAAATGCTCAACTGGAGGACGATGATATAAAAAAAATTATAAATTCTTTTGAAAACAATGATGAGAATGTTACAAGATATACAAATCGTGGTTATCTTATGCTTGACGGAGTTCTCTATCGTTTTTGTTCAGAAGAAGACTCAGAAAACGGACAACTAGTAGTACCAGAATCGATGAGGAAAATGATTATTTATAAATATCACGATGATCCAACTGCTGGTCATTATGGGATAGACAAAACAATCAATCGTATAACTCGCAATTACTACTGGTCTGGAATGCGTTCATTCCAAAAGGAAAAATAGAGATTTAAAAGCTCAACTATCTATATATGTGGGTAAAAATCATAAGCAGTGGAATCACAAAATATCTGCTATAAAATTCGCTATGAACTCAGCACAATGTAATAGCACAATTTACTCAGCGGCATATTTGACATTTGGACGAGAATTAAGATCACCAATTGAAGTTTACCATGATTTGAAGTCAATTATAAAATCTGAAAACTTCGTTCCGCAAATCACGCCTCATTTAATAAATCTCGCAAATACTTTGAAAATGGCCAAAGAATCTGAAGAACGAATGCAAGATAAAAACAAAATGTATGCCGATTTAAAACGCAGACCTCAACAAAAAATTAATGTTGGAGATCAAGTATTAGTAGCAACACGAGCTTTAAACAAGCTAAATGAAGGAGAAACAAATAAATTTTTACCTCGCCGGGATGGGCCTTATAGAGTTATCGGGAAAAAAGGGTCTGCCTGCTATATTATAGCATCAGAGGATAAGCCAAATGTTCCACTGGCAACGTATCATTCATCAGCTTTAACACTATTTGAGGGTCCTTCAAATTCTCCAATACATCCAATTAGACATCGCGGACGTCCAAGACAACATGCAAACGACTCATAAGAAGTAGAATCTATTTTGCTGACGTATCATCGAGGCGATTTCTGCGTCAGAGGGGGAGTTTGCAGCATATGCTTATTCTTATAATTGATAAAATTATTATTGTTATGATATTTCGTTTAACAATACTTTATGTTTATATACTTGAATTATATACTTTATAAATTTTGTCGTGTACCTTGAATTTGTTATTATTTTAAAAATCATGAAAATGAAAAAGAAAAAATATAAAATTCATTCGAGCTACAAAATCAACAGAAGGAAGACGTTTTTATTACAAAAAACTAAAAAATATATTTCTATTCAAGCTCAAATCCTACATACATATAAATATTATAAATTGGAAACAACATATAGAGTGCAATGAACAGCTACTCAGCTAGCGCAAGTTCATTGCACTATTGTGCAATGAAGCACTTTTGGGCATATGAATTGGCCTTGGTGACAAATATTAAATTGCTGTGGCAATGTTGAGTTCACTGCCACCTGATTACTTTTATATGTTGTGTTTTTTATGCTATGTCTCAACATATTCCCGTTGAGCGTTGTGTCGATCAACCTTATCTTCCATATGTTGTTATAATTTCAAGGTCTGGTTCGTCGTCGATACCGGGCGCGTTGTTGAAATCTCTTGGAGCTGGTTGTGGGGTTGCTCGATCGATGTTGCGGAGATTTTTTATTCGTTTCCATACAGACCAAGATATGATGCACACGATGATGAAGATACAAGAATAGCTTACAACGTATTGATGGATATCATGAGGTCGAATGTTGTTCGGATTGTCGATGCGTAGATTCGCTATCTCATTCTGGAGAGCCGTCAATTGGCTGATTTGATCTTCTATCGCTGTTTCCTTGACGTCCAGAAGGAGTGGTTCAATATTGTTAGGACTGTCTAGCTCTGCCATGATGCCAAATTTTGTATATGACAAATGCGTGGTGCTGGTGGCTATGAAGTGTCCTTGTATGGTAATGAAATCATTTTTTAGAGTACAGTCTGGTTGCAGGCTAAGCCAACCAGATCCTGTTAGGGCCACTTGAAAAACTTCGTTGCTGCATACTGCTGACATTCGTGTAGATGATACGGCAAAGATCCATTGATTTGCATGTTCCATTTGAATCCAGGCTTCCTTGGAGCTGGTTCTAATGATTTCGCAGCTAGTAATGGTCTCGGTGTTGAGTAAATTCATTTCACATGGCTGCTCACCCGCACCTTTGTTATAAATAGATTGGCGCATAAAAATGTGTCTTCTTTGGCTTGACTACATTGTTTAAGTGTTGTGGATGATGTAGGAAAATATCGATCATGATGTAAATTGACTGCCATGAGACTAGTTGTTGGTTTTATTGTTATCATCGTATTGTTGACCAAGACCGGAATGGGTATCACCTTGAAGACTTCAAATAATTCTTGACTGACCAGTGGTATTCTGATGTCAAATATCACATAATCGGCCGAGACACCACCCTTAACTCTCATTAGTTTGTGGAAGGACAATAACTCGTCGTACTCTACAGGTAACTGACATTGGGATGGGAGGTGATTCTTGATGCGCATTATTTCCTGTCGACATTGGTGGGGGTTTATTAGCATTGGGTGAATTTTCCCATGATGAGTGTCAATTAAAACATCTAACAATGATGACTGAATTCGTTGTAGATTTGATAGTGTTAATGTCATTTGAACTGCTAATGATAACAACAGTCTTTTTGTCCTATCATGAGCTTCTTTTTCTGATGTGATATTGATTCGGATAGCAATTTCTTCAATTTGATGCTCGATCAATCCAAATTTGATCTTGGTCCCATTCTGATGCTGCTTCATTATGTTGATCATTGAATTCATTATCGATGTTTGTGTTCTCAGCAAACTCCGTACATGTTCTTCATTAGAATGTACTTTGTCAATGGCTTGAGACATTTTATTGGCATATTCAGAATCCAGAATTCCAAACAACGAATGGCCAATATTGCCAATAAGATCTACCGCACCTCTTGCGCGCCTTTTCTTTGCATAGAAAAGGCTATTTTCTTGCTTGAATTCCTCTTGTGCTCGCATGAATTGGTCGACCAATTGGTCTTTTATTGATTTGATCACATAATTGGCTTAGAAAACTTGTTCCATATGTCAGGCTCTGTAATTCAGCTCGAAATGGAGCCATATCGTAGAAAACAATTGAATTCCATTCCTTTGTGACTAATTTTATGTTTCCTATGGCCTCGAAGTGTATGCCGGAACTTTTGTTAAACTGTGTAACCTCAATCGGACTACCCAGTATTATTGGTAGTATAAACAAGGTTATAAGTACTATGTTAGTGAGAGTCAATTGAAGCAGTCGCATCCTTTTGGTTGGTACTGCAGGTTTGTTTATGGTCGAGTCCGGGGGCGTTCTAGATGACGCTGTAGCGTCCTCCTTGTCGTCTGTCTCTTCTTCATCGACTGGAAGTGGTGCTAGCTTGTGGATTGCTCTCCTTGATATGCCAGTTGCTGTGCGCACGTCGGCGAGTCGAACTAGACCGTCGTGACCTCGTATCACCTTTGAAATTCTACCTAGAGGCCATTTCAATGGGGGCAAGTTGTCATCTTTAATTATCACCATTGTACCTGGTTTGACGTTTCTGGATTCATTATGCCATTTGTATCGATGTTGTAAATTGTGAAGATACTCATTGGACCATCTCCTCCAAAATTCTGCCTTGAGTTGCATAACCAAATTCCATCTGGTGGGATTTTGGCGTTGTTTGGTTGAGCATTAGGATCAATTGTTGAGGTCAACGGCTCTCCTATGAGAAAGTGTCCAGGAGTGAGTGCTTGAAAGTCATTCGGATTCGTTGAAATTGGTGTAATTGGTCTTGAATTCATTATGGCCTCTGCTTCGGCCAGAACGGTCCCCATCTCTTCATAGGTTAGTGATGCGGATGCCAAGGTTTTTTGTAATAAAGTCTTGGCTGATTTCACCGCTGCTTCCCAGAGGCCACCGAAGTGTGGTGCACGTGGTGGAATGAATTCAAAGTTGATTCCCTTTGTGTTGCATTCATTTTTTATCTTTCGTTGGGAGTTGTCATCGTGAATAGTCGATTGTAGCTCTTGCAGTTGATTTCTGGCTCCAACGAAGTTTGTAGCATTATCCCAGTAGAGTGTTGTGCAATGCCCACGACGAGCCGTAAAACGTCTCAGTGCTCCTATGAAAGCCTAATTTGTTAGATCGCTAACCAATTCCATATGAACCGCCTTTGTGGCGAAGCAGCAGAATACGGCTACATATGCCTTTCGCGGTGGTTTTCCTCGAATTTTGAAGTGTTTCCAAATTGGACCAAAGAAGTCTACTGCAGAGGTGACGAATGGTCTTGCAGGTTGTACTCTTTGAGCGGGTAGATTGCCTCTTTGTTTCGCTCTAGTGCATTGAACACAGTGTTGAGTAATGGAACGAGCTAAAGTTTTCAATTTGAGTGGCCAAAATCTTTGTCTCGTAATAGACATCAGTGTTTGAGGACCAGCATGTAGGTGTTCCTTGTGCAAATCGTTTAATAATAGATTTGTTACTATGTTGTTGTATGGTAGAAGCATTGGATGTCTGGCATCATAACTTAAATTGGATGACTCCAAACGTCCCCCCACTCTTAACATGCCCTTATCATCTAGGAAAGGTGTTAGAGAGTTGATTGAGCTGTTGTTGCTTACACTGGAATAGCGAGTTAATTGTTGAATATCGTTTGCAAACTCTTCCTTTTGCATGTTCTTAACAATATATGTTAGTGCTTCTTCCATTTCATCAGCAGATAATATTTTTGTTGTTGCTTTAGCCGACTGGTGTTGAGTATAGCTGATGAAGCGTAGCACATAGGCCATTATACTTTGCAAGTGACGGAAAGAATTTTTGTGATTGATGTCTCCTAGCCAATTTATTTGTGGTTGTTGCTGATGTGGCAACAACTGGTTTTAGCCTGAGCTCTAGCGGACATTCTTCTCGTGGTGGTTGAAGAGGCCAACTTGTTACCGCTCCATGTAGAAATAGAGGACCATACAACCAGAAATTATTGTTTATCATTTTGCTTGGTGTCAGCCCTCTTGATATAAGATCAGCAGGATTATCTTCAGATCGCACGTGTCGCCATTGTTGTGGAGATGTTAGCTGCTGAATGGCTGAAATCTTGTTGGCGACAAAAGTATGGTAGTGAGATGAGTCTGCGTTTATCCATCCCAACACTGCAGTGGAATCGGACCAAAAGTGTACAACAGATTCTTTAATGATTTGGCTCTCTTGAAGTTTCTGCATAAGCTCTACGGCTAACTTAGCCGTGGTAGTGTTATTTGTTTGGTTGGCGCTTCTCGTGATTTTGCACATATAAAACGTACGATTTTTGTGTGATGAGCATCTGTTGTCTGCATGTATGCGACTGCTCCATACGCCCGCTCTGAGGCGTCAGCAAATATGTGCACTTGAGGATTGTTTGCTTCCTATGGCCAAAGATATGACGAGGGATGCTGATGTCTTGCAATAGTTCGAAATCAGTTTTGAATCTTAACCAAGTAGTATGAAGATCTTGTGGAAGTGCGGCATCCCAGTCAACTTTGAGTTTCCACAGCTGCTGTAGAAAAAAATGGTTCCCAGGATTTTTAACTTGAAATTATCATTTTTCGGATTCCATGTGAGCCCCATTGTATTAATGCTCTCACTGCGGGAATTGTTGAAGTCAAGAGTAACTTCTTGGTCCTTGGGTGGAATGTCCTGTAGTAATTTTGGGTGGTTTGCGCACCACTTTCGTAGATTGAATCCTGCGGAGCCCAACATTTTCCGTAATTGCCGTTGCATTTCAAGTGCTATAGTTATTTGGTCGGAGCCGCTCAAGACATCATCGACATAGAAATTTGTTTTCACTACTACAGCAGCCAACGGATACCTTTTAGCTTGTTTATCAGCTAGTGCTTGCAAAGTGCGCATAGCCAAGTATGGTGCAGAGGTTGTGCCATAAGTTATTGTGGTGAGCTTATAACACTTCATTGGGTGTGATGGATCTTCTCTCCACCAAATAAGTTGGTATTGCTGGTGATCATTGTGCACCCATACCTGTCGGTACATTTTTTCGATGTCAGCTGTAAAGGCAAATCGAGGGAGACGGAAGCGTAGTAGCGTTGTGGCGACGTTTTCTTGTATGGCTGGCCCTGTAGCTAGTACTTCGTTTAATGAAAAGTTGGTTGATGTTTTTGCTGAAGCATCGAATACAACCCTTAATTTAGTTGTTGAGCTATCTGGCTTGAGTACTGCATGGTGTGGAAGGAAGTAGTGTGTAACGTAGCGTTACAAAATAATATATATCTTACATATAAAACATCTGTAATATAAAATACATAAACATTTAAATCTTTAATATCTAATATTATAATATATTTAAGCTGCAAGCATATTAGTTTAAGTTAGACCTACATGCAATTATTCAATTTTATTATATATTATTAAATATTCTAAGCTCTCTAAAATATTCTCTAAATAAGTAAGACCTACATGCAAGCACAAGACAACGATAATAACAACAACGACAAAATAGTTATTTTTAGACACCAGCCAACAATAACAGCACCAAGAAAACCAGACATAATAGCGAAAGCTACAACAACGACAAAATACTTACTCGCAGACACCAGCCAACAAATAACCGCAACAACAACACCCTCACATACAATAGCCAAAGCTAAGAAAACAACAACGAACGAAATATTGTGCTAGGCACTCTGGCATTCTGCCGCCCTCTGGTCTGCATGTAATACAGCCCGATTGCGCTGATTACGTTGCTAATAGCGTAATACAGCCAGATTGTGCTGATTACGCTAAATTTTGGTTGCGCTCCACTAGAGTAATCAGCACAAACTGGCAATCAGCACATTCTGCCGCCCTCTGCTCTGCATGGCTTTATATATAGTCGATATAGAGTAGCCTAGCCGGATTGTGCTCGGCACTCTGACATTCTGCCGCCCTCTGCTCTGCCTGGCAAAGTCATCGTTGTATATAATTACTGTCTATCAAGTGAACATACTAAACATTGAATTCTTATATTAACGAACAATCTACTTCTTGGTCCAGTCACCAACATATTACTTTACCGCTTACTGCCTGGTTACCAACCGATTACCGAACCGATTACCGAACCGATTATCATCTGATTACCAGTCAATTACCATCTAGTTACCAGTCGATTACCGAACCGATTACCATCTGGTTATCCACCGATTACCAAACTGACAGCCATCTGCTCACCAGCCGACTGCCACCTGATTACCAGTCGATTACCGAACTGATTACCATCTGGTTACAGTCGCCAATTAACGACGACTACCGACTTCACACTCGCCTCACTCAATACCCACCCACAACTGTCTGAGACTGTTTTACCATCTTGTGCTGCAGAGATTTAAATAAGTATAATAAGGAATTAATACCTAAATAAGTATAATAAGGAATTAATACTTAAATAAAACCAAACTGAATTGTATTTAATATCAAAACTGCGTCTTTTATTTAACAAAGGTTAGTGGATCCTTTGTTTGATCCTGGATTGGCTGAGCTTACCTCAGCCTTTGAGAAAACCACCCTCACAATGGCGCCCGAGCAGGGACCTAACTCCAACAGCGACTGTGGAAAAAATAAAAAAAAAACAACCACCAACGACAGCGGAGTAGGTCCGACGCAGAACAGCACACAGCAGCAGTCAGACACAGCAGTTGAACCACTCACTCAACCACCAAGCCAGGAAGGCCAACATCTAACTACGGATTCGATTGGGTGGGTATACCTACTGAAGAAGGACAGACTCATTAGCGATTGTCAGAAGATCGGATTAGAAACCAACGGCTGTATGGTCCAACAACTTCGTCGTCAGCGAAGCGACTTCATCAAAACCAAACGTAATCGGAAGTCGACCGAAAATCTATTTAAAGATCTGGAAGAAGAAGTCACTAAGGATGAGAAAACCTCCGTAGCGAGAAGAGAAGAAGTTTTGCTTAACGTTCCATGCATACCAAGACCATGCTCTTCCTCAGCCCGTGGTGAAGAGGCAATGAATATAATTCAACGTTGGGAACTCTACTTCGACGGAGGAGACAACCTCCCAGATTTCCTCGAGCGTATAGAAGAACTCGCGGAATGTCACAACTTGCCTCAAGATATGCTTCTGCCTTCACTTCCAACCGTACTACGGGGTAAGAGACTACAATGGTATCGCGTGAAGAAGGCGTACATTTTATCTTGGGAAGTCTTCAAAACCGAAGTCAACGATTTTTCATGCCAAAACGGTATCTCGCCCAGCTCGAAGAAAACATTTACCACCGAAAGCAGAGGCAACGTGAGAAAGCTAGGGACTACATACTCGCTATCCAAACCCTGATTCGCCAACACCCGCAGCTTAAACACCTGGATCACACTGATCGTATTTATGACGGGCTACGGGTGGAGTACAAGTTGTATGTGAGGCGGAGCGATTTTTTTTCACTGGACGAGCTCATGGAAATGACCGACGAGTACGAGCTGTTGAAAAGGGACGAAGCCAAGGTTACTCGCCAACCGAACTACTACCTTAGAGAGGATAGTCCCCCATACGACCGAAGCACTCACTGCTGGCGATGCAAGCGGCATGGTCATCAAAGACAAAGATGTCGTGGACAAAGAAAGTTGTTCTGCTCTTACTGCGGTAAAGATGGAGTATTTTCGAGGACCTGCGACTGTCAAACAGCAACCGCCACCGCAGCAACAGAGAACACTGTCAATAGGTACTGTGTTGACATAAACACTCACGGCCTAAAAATTGCTGCTCTCATTGACACCGGCACTACGCTGACATACATAAACAAAGCAATGAAAGAACATCTTCTACACCAAGGAATACAGCCTCGCCAGCATACGCACAGCATCCAACTGGCAGACAAAACCAAGGTCACCTGCAACGAGGTTCTGCCGATTGAAATAGGACTGAATAACCGCACAACCCGAATATTGGCATCATGTCTACCGTCACTCGCCGAACCAATAATTCTAGGGATGGATTTCTTAGCCCAAAGAAAAATAAACATAGCACTAGATGGGGTCAACATCAGTAGCCCAATGATTACTCGTGTACCAACGACACTCCCCCTGCATGCTTTGACCAGCCGAGAGTTTTCATACACCGAACAAAATCAACAACTCGAAAACATTCTCGCCGCTAACCAGACCGCTTTCAATACCATACAAGGTCATTGCGACAACAAAACACAATTCACCAGTCGTGCTGTTAAAGAGTTCCTAACCGCTCACGGGATTGAACACCGAGTCACAGCCCCCTCCTCACCGCACGAAAATCCAACCGAAAGAACCAACCGGGTTGTCAATACAATGATAACACAACGGGATAGTCAAGACCATCGCCATCGGGACCATCAGTTACCAGAAATTACTTTCGCTATTAACCCAGCCACACACGAGTCAACGAGACCGCCCACTCTCATCCGCCATCGACCACATCGCACAAAAACTGGCGCCGACATTTTCCGGGGCTCACGTAACCACCGAATGGATTTTCCCCAACATCGCAAAGTTAGAAGACACCACAGGACAGAACAACAAAAGACTTTCTCTACGCACACACGTACAACATCTAAAAGAGTTCATACTCAGACCAGCGGCGGGGGAAAACAACACTAACCGGGGAAGTCAATACATTTATTTTGTTTTGTTTTGTTTGCCTTCACGTCCTTCTCGCCCTGTTTTATTTCTCTCTCTCATAAAACCGATTTATTTTTTATGTTCGCCATATCATTTCACGCATTAATTATGTTTTGTTTTGTTCTCTTTTTCTTCCTTCCTCCTGTTCCCTCTTCCTCTTCCGTTTACTTCCTGCAACAACAGACACACCGACCAACCATGGAACGAAGGCGTACACAACCAATTCCGCCAGGCAAGGTAGCCGCCTTCTTAAGAAGCACCACAATGCCAAGGTTACAGCCACCGCCTCCACGATCTCCGCCATCATCAGCGTTCACCGAACCAGCACAGCTCCCCAACACAAACTCTTTTTTTTTTTTTCTTCTTTTTTCTGTAAAGTAAGGGGGGACTGTAACGTAGCGTTACAAAATAATATATATCTTACATATAAAACATCTGTAATATAAAATACATAAACATTTAAATCTTTAATATCTAATATTATAATATATTCTAAGCTGCAAGCATATTAGTATAAGTAAGACCTACATGCAATTATTCAATATTATTATATATTATTAAATATTCTAAGCTGCAAGCATATTAATATAAGAAAGACCTACATGCAAGCACAAGACAACGATTATAACAACAACGACAAAATAGTTATTTTTAGACACCAGCCAACAATAAAATAACATAATAGCGAAAGCTACAACAACGACAAAATACTTACTCGCAGACACCAGCCAACAAATAACCGTAACAACAACACCCTCACATACAATAGCCAAAGCTAAGACAACAACAACGAACGAAATATTAAAGTACGGACACCAGCCAACAATAATAACAACAACAACAGAGTATGACCACGGCAGCCAGAATTACACTCAAGAAGCCTCAGACTGTAGAATTCACAATTGGTTTCAATTGTAAGTAATATAAGAGTGCGCAACAGGCTCGATAGAACAACAATCTACTTCTAGGTAAGTGAGATTTGTTCACCTTCTGCTCTGCACGTAATACAGCCCGATTGCGCTGATTACGTTGCTAATAGCGTAATACGGCCCGATTGCGCCGATTACGCTAAATTTTGGTTGCACTCCACTAGAGTAACCAGCCAGTTTGTGCTGATTACTCTAGTTATACATTCTACCACCCTCTGCTCTGCATGGCTCTAGTTATACATTCTGCCGCCCGCTGCTCTGCATGGCTTTATATATAGTCGATATAGAGTAGCCTAGCCAGATTGTGCTAGGCACTCTGGCATTCTGCCGCCCTCTGGTCTGCATGTAATACAGCCCGATTGCGCTGATTACGTTGCTAATAGCGTAATACAGCCAGATTGTGCTGATTACGCTAAATTTTGGTTGCGCTCCACTAGAGTAACCAGCCAGTTTGTGCTGATTACTCTAGTTATACATTCTGCCGCCCGCTGCTCTGCATGGCTTTATATATAGTCGATATAGAGTAGCCTAGCCAGATTGTGCTAGGCACTCTGGCATTCTGCCGCTCTCTGCTCTGCATGTAATACAGCCCGATTGCGCTGATTACGTTGCTAATAGCGTAATACAGCCAGATTGTGCTGATTACGCTAAATTTTGGTTGCGCTCCACTAGAGTAACCAGCCAGTTTGTGCTGATTACTCTAGTTATACATTCTGCCGCCCTCTGCTCTGCATGGCTTTATATATAGTCGATATAGAGTAGCCTAGCCGGATTGTGCTCGGCACTCTGACATTCTGCCGCCCTCTGCTCTGCATGGCAAAGTCATCGTTGTATATAATTACTGTCTATCAAGTGAACATACTAAACATTGAATTCTTATATTAACGAACAATCTACTTCTAGGTCCAGTCACCAACATATTACTTTACCGCTTACTGCCTGGTTACCAACCGATTACCGAACAGATTACCGAACCGATTATCATCTGATTACCAGTCAATTACCATCTAGTTACCAGTCGATTACCGAACCGATTACCATCTGGTTATCCTCCGATTACCAAACTGACAGCCACCTGCTCACCAGCCGACTGCCACCTGATTACCAGTCGATTACCGAACCGATTACCATCTGGTTACAGCCGCCAATAAACGACGACTACCGACTTCACACTCGCTTCACTCAATAACCACCCACAACTGTCTGAGACTGCTTTACCATCTTGTGCTGCAGAGATTAAAATAAATATAATAAGGAATTAATACCTAAATAAGTATAATAAGGAATTAATACTTAAATAAAATCAAACTGAATTGTATTAAATATCAAAACTGCGTCTTTTATTTAACAAAGGTAAGTGGATCCTTTGTTTGATCCTGGATTGGCTGAGCTTACCTCAGCCTTTGAGAAAACCACCCTTACAAGTGTGGGCCATTGATACTATGTACTGCTATTTCCTTCATATGACCCAGTTTTTCATACTCTCGCATAAAAGATACATACTGAGTCTTGAGCTCAGGGTTTTTTACAAGCTTGCGTTCAATAGCTGTGAAACGTTGCAAAGCTATGTCTTTGGATTCACCGAGTTGATTTGGATTATGCTGAAATGGTAACTTTGCCACAAATCGACCATCAGTAAGTTGATGAGTGTTTTGAAGGAACTCTTCTTCACAACGTCGTTCAGCCGCAGTTGGGTTGGCCACACGTGAATCACATTCTTCCAGTCGCCAGAATTTTTGCATTGTCTCGTTGAGTGACTCATCTGTGGCGCAGATGCCACAAGTGCTAGTTGTGGTGGATGATTCTTGATTGGTGTACTCACCCCCCACTATCCAGCCTAAAAGAGTATTTTGCAGCACCGGTTGTCCTTCTCCTAGTGGTATTTGTCCAACGCATAATGTCGAATAGAAAACTCCTGCTTCAATTAGTGAATCGATGCCATTAGATTCATAGAAATTGGGGTCAGGCTAATTGCAGGTTGCTTGGAATGTTCCAATTGCATATGTTTATGCTGCTTGATGGTTGCTTGGAAACAATCTCTGGTAAAATGTGAGCTTCAATTCTCTTGCTGAAGCCTGTCGTTCTTGATTGCAGCTGCAAGTTTACCCTTTCAGCGATACGGCTCTGTGATTGACCAATACCTTCAATTCCAATGATGCACTGATTCTTCCTTATTCCGAGTTTGTTCACAAGTCGCCTGGTTATGAAATTGGCTTGCGACCCATTGTCTCAGAGTGGTCGGCAATGAATTTGATGTCCCCACTTATCGATTATAGTTACCGAAATCGTACTCAGCAATACAGTGGTTGATTTAATTGGTTGATCTTGAACAGCCGCAAGTGATACCGGAGCCCTTTGCGTTGTTTCCGGAGACTGCAACTGGTTAACCTTGCTTGGTATCTGCGTGCCTTGCGAGCCTCCCAAGTGAAGCAATGTGTTGTGTTTTTTATTGCACTTTGTGCAAGAGCGTGACACGCAAGATTTGGCATTGTGCCACCTTTCAAACAGTTTACGCAGTGCTTTGCCTTTTGGAATGCGTTTAATCGCTGACTTGGTGTCAACTTGAGAAATTCTTGACACTGGAACAGAGCATGATGTTGGTTGCATGAAAAGCATTTTGAATCTGATGCCACTGAGATACTTAGCGTTTGATAAGTTTTTCGTCGCCCTTGTTCTGCCACATCTTTGTTGGGTCTTCCTCCTAGAGCTTCCAATGACTCGAACCTAAGTTCAAGGAATTTCAAGAATTCGTCTAGGGATGGTATCTCCTTCGGTTGTTTTAAAGACTGCTCGCACAATGCGTGAGTGGTTTTGTGCGAGTTTTGGGTTAGAATGTACATGAGAATGGGGTCCCAGCTCATGGTGTCCACTCCGAGGCCTTGAAGAGTCATGATACATTCCTTGGTGGTGTCCTGGAGGAGTTTGATTGCAGTTGCTTGATCGTTGATGATTATTGGTTGGGAGAGCAGTCTGCTTAATGTTGCGTTTATAAGCAGCCTTGGGTTCTCGTATCGATCTTTGACCACCGCCCAAGCGGTCTCGTAATCGCTTGCCGATGCTGTGAAGTGCGGAAGTAGTACTTCCGCCTGGCCGGATAGACTGGATTTCAAGAACCACATCTTTTGACAAGCCGGAATTGGTTGTTTGTCGAATAATTCAATAAATAGATCATGGAACTGCCTCCACTTGTGGTAGCTGCCATCGAATTTTGGCAGTTCAACTTTGGGCAGTTTCAGTCCTGATGTGATCATGTTAGCTGTTTGCCTGTTGATTGCTGTAGCAGGGGCTTGACTAGTTGCAGCTTCTGATTCTTGGGCCATGTTCTGAAGTTGCAAGATTTTTGAAGTGATTGTTTGCTCAATCTGCGTAAAACCCTCATAATCGTAAGTGCTGGGTTCATCCGATAGCCAAATTTTTTGGTGTAGGTCCTTGGCGGATTCCCAATGCCTTTCCACTGTCTTCGCCTGCATTGCATAATATTGCGACGTTTGTTGTGTCACACTATTAAGCACTTGGCTTAGCAGTTTGGTAGCTGCATCAATTGACCTTTTTTGTTTGTTAATTAATGAGCATAGCTGACTTGACATACTTCCGGTGGCCGTTATCATGGTGTTCGTTTCGATTTGTCGAGTAACTGGCTGAGGCGACCGTGTTCACTCGAGTGCCTCCGTTCCAGTTTTTAATGTTGATGTGGCCTGGACATGTTTGATAGATTCTTCTGCTTTGTCCATCTCGTCTCGTGCTTCTCGGTATTTCAAGCGAATGGCGCTGTGTATATCCTTCACAAAATACGGGTGGTTAACTTCCTTGCCATGTTGGTTGCGGATGACGTTGTCAAGTTTTTCGAATTGCACCCACAAGCTATCCAGCTCCCTGGACTTTGAGGAGATAAACTCTGCTGACCGGCGATCATGCGGCGCTTTCTTGTAGTTTGCTATTGTTTTTTGTATAGCCACTGCCAGTTCATCTTGTTTTGATGATAAGTCATCAATGCCCATGATGATGATGTAAATTGATGTATGTATATATATTTATGTAAACAGGATGCGTCTGATGACGTCTGTTTGATGTCGTCTGCTGGTTACAGGACACTTATGTTGTCATTTTCTGGTTACAGGACACTTATGTTGTCATCTGCTGGTTACAGGACACTTATGTTGTCGTCTGCTGGTTACAGGACACTTATGTTGTCATCTGCTGGTTACAGGACACTTGTGATGGTGTGATGATACCACTGGAACATGAACCAGGATATCACGTCGGGGTCACCAAAATGTACAATATGCTTTTATATTGTATTTGTTTTTGCTTAGAACAGGCACAATGAGCCGTGTTCTAATTGTTGAATGTATAATTAGCACATAAACCAATTATACTGTTGAGTAAATTAAAAACACCGATTTGTTTGGCTTTAATAATAATACTCACTTTATTAATTGCTCTTACCTACTATTTATACACTTAGATTTAATACAATTAATACAGATAAATTATATACATTAATACATACATATAAATATTATAAATTGGAAACGACATATAGAGTGCAATGAACAGCTACTCAGCTAGCGCAAGTTCATTGCACTATTGTGCAATGTAAGCACTTTTGGGCACATGAATTGGCCTTGGTGACAAATATTAAATTGCTGTGGCAATGTTGAGTTCACAGCCACCTGCTTACTTTTATATGTTGTGTTTTTTATGCTATGTCTCAACACTACTGATAAATTGTATTTTTTCTTTTATGGGGTATATGCGAGCTGCTCGTTAAAACTTGATGCAATTTATCTTTGAAACTTGCTTCCTTAAATACCTCAACTACTTCGTCGTTTGTATAATTAATATCGCTTTCGTAATAAGAGTAATTTTCAACGTTCAGGCGGATGTTCTGGAACCCTTTTCTAATAGCAGTAATACGAGGAGCTTAAGAAATGTTATATTTAAGATCATACATATTATTTGGATTAAGTAAAGAAGAGTAAAAATCTCACAGAATTGTTCTCCGTTGCTTTAACCTTTCAACGAGTATATTAAATAATTGATTGCTCAAAATAGATTTCTTCCTTTTTATTTCCTTCAGCATAAAATTCAAGGCGTCGCATGTTGGGAAAAAATCAGGCAAAACAGGGGCATAGCGATGACATATCAACTTTTTGTTATTGGTTTTTTGCAATGATTTTATGATTTTGGATATGTTAAATGATAGAAATCCATTTTCTTTAAGTTCATAGGCCTTACCACTTTTTTTATGGCCCTCCAAAGTCATGCCTAACTTCAAAAATATTTGATCAAAAATTTCACTAAACGTATCACCTTACTAAAATGCTCATAAAAACTTAAATATGTTTAAATATGTAATATCAAATATTATATTGATAGCCAATTAAGCTATAAGAATTCTTAATTTCATGATTTAAATTGTTTAGCTCAAAACTTAAAACTTTAAAATTGCTTGCGCACAGTGGACTCTTTAGCCTGTTTAAACGGAATAAAATCTGTAACTCGAGTTTGAATGCACGGAATGATTTGAAATTTGGAATTTAAGCTATTGAGTGGCATATCTTCGTTGCACGTAAATTCCATACAGATATACCATATGGTACCAAAGTTACAAAAATTTGAATGGAAAAATTTCCCATTTACCATCACTTCGGATCTTATTTGCGATCACCAAATTATTATTTGCGATCACCAAATACACTTAACAAAAAAAAAAAATTGCCTGCAGAGGTCAAAAACATTCTTATAACATCTTAATATAAAAATGTATATACAAAATAATTAACAACTATTTAACAATGTTCTAACTGAAAAATATAAAAACTACATAAAACACAAGAAACCAAAAAAATTGTCAAAAACAAAATATTTTTTCAGTGGACAAAACTTCTTTAACTGCCAACAGACCGATTCTGCTTTGAAATAAAGTTCAGTAACATCGCATACAAATTTTATCATACATATGCTGGTTGTTCGTGAAGTTGCATTATGGAGATAAATATTAAAATTTTTTTTTTAAGTGTACCTTATTTCAAAAAAAGACATACATGACTATAAAACGCAATGAGCAGACATGAATTTTTCATAATTTTATGGTATTTTGCTTATATTGTATACGTTTTCATTTTCCTTCCATTTTAAACGGATATTTTTAATATTTTTTTTAAACTGTTGGGTACAAGTGTAGGGTGCAACAAAAAAAAAACACATACTGGCTGCTCCTTAGTAAATTCTTTTTTACAAATATAAATATAGAAACGACAGCAAATAATAAGTCATGCGCGCGTTTTGATTCATTTTTTCCAACGTGTGACGTAGTGAAACGTTGCATTACTCTGAAATAAAATGCTATGTTGTTTGTCGCTTATTAAGACTTAAACGATTTTACTTTAAGGTGGGACATAACATTCACGGCAGAAAAAAACCAAAATTTTTATTACTGTAGAGAATTGAACAATCTACAAGAAAAAAATTCAAAAAAATATATTTTTCACTCCAACATCGAAAAAAAGTTTGAAAACAGCTCCTGTCTTACGTTAACCAATTTTGTTAAGATTTAAAAGTAATTTTTTTCCAGATCGGACAATTTTTGCAACTCCCAGCGCTGCAACCACGAGGCCCCGTTTTTTTCAATGTTCATGTTTTCAAATCGTTGTCTGTAGATAATTGGATTAGGGTTTAGCTTTTGGTGAATTCTTTAATTGGTGTTGATTAAATTGATTATTTTGCTTGGTACCAATGGTAAGTCATGTAGTTTCAATGTTCAATGTTCAACTGTTCAATGATGGCGTGAATGCCGATTCTATCGAAAGCCCTCGCGAAGTCGAGAGATATGATAGAAATGTAGGGATTCGGTTATCAAGGAGTCTGCGTATAGCAGAGCATCTGTAACCGATTTGCCTTTTTTAAAACCAAACTGTTTCGTGTTTAGTAGGTTGTTTTGGTCTACAAACCACCGCTTAGCGCTTAGCAATGATTTTGTCTAGTGTTTTTGCAAGGCAACAGTTTAAGGAAATGGGTCTGTATGAGCTTAGGTCTATTTTGTTCGCGTTTGGTTTCAAAATTGGTATCGTTAAGTTTGTCTTGTACGTTTGTGGCATAAAACTAATAAAAATATTGTTATACAGATCTAATATTCTGCGTTTTAAAGTGCTTGAGCTATTTTTTTTATCACTGGGTATGAGATTCTGTTAAGGCCAGGGGTTGTGCCTCTAAGGGCCGTTTTATTCACTTTTATAACTTAAGATTTAAGAATAACTTTGGGATTTTTCGGCGTTTCTAACTTTATTCATTTTATTCACTTCAAGTTGTCAAACATAACTTTTGAAATTAAAGTTTATACATAACTTTTGTTCTATAGCTGGAGTCAACTTGTGATTTCTTAACTTCCAAAAATATGAGCAGTTATGAGTTCTAACTTGGGATATTTGGTATAACTTGTGTTTTTTGTTTCGATCACTAGTTTTGGTGTGAATGTCAGTACGATTTGGAAAAAATTCTGTATTTATGTACAGTGGCTCACAGCTTATTTGATACAGTGCCTGATTTAAAATAAAAATCGGTGTAACTTCAAAACTAAGAAATGTATAGACAAAACTTGAATGTAGCTTAATAGGCGTGTATTTAACGAAAATGATTCACAAAACGAAATTCACAAAAATAAAACTCCTCGCCCCGCTAGGAAGGAAAACCAGTTACAGAGCAAATATTTATCTCTCAGCTTATTTGATACAGTCTCTTCTGTACGCTTATACCCTATAGTGCCGAGCTGTTGATCGATGTTTTATTTTTCTCTACATTCACCGTTATTTTCGGTGTCAGTCACAGCAAAATTTTAGTTTGATCTCGCAAGTCTAAGTGTTGATTTTAGACTTTAAAATAATGGGTCGTCGCACCATAATTGAGCAGCTTTAGTTGGGCTTAAACCAATATAAATTTGGGCAATCGGTTCGGAAAATTGCTCAAAATATTAATTGAAGTGCGTCTACAGTACAGCATATCATTCAACGCTTCTTTCGCGAGAATCGGGTGAAAGATAACGGTAGAAGTGCACCAAACAAAATTTTTAACTTGTCTGACGAGCGATATATTGTCCGGAAAAATAAGGCAAATCCGAAGTTGTCGGCCGCAAAACTGGCTACCGAGATACAGCACGAATTGGGTAAGTCGTGCAGTGCAGAAACCGTCCGCCGTATGCTTCGCGACTGTGACTTTCATGGTCAAGTAGCTTGAAAAAGCCTTTCATAAGCAAGATAAATCAGCAAAGTCGACTTGTTTTTGCTAAGGAGCATGTTTGCAAGACCTCTGACTTCTGGAACACCGTAATTTCTTTCTGATGAATCCAAGTTCAACCTGTTTGGCTCCGACGGCATGTCCTACGTCTGGCGGAAACCAAACACAGTATAGGAAATTTAGAATTTATTGAAGGAATAATGGACAAAAATATGTACCTTGACATACTGAAGAACAATTTGCTGCAAAGTGCTGAGCCACTAGGTATAATCGAAAAATTCCGGTTTTATCAAGACAACGACCTGAAGCATAAGTCGGAAACCGTGCAGTCCTGGCTCATATGGAACTGTCCTCACTTGATGACACCACCTGACATGGACATCATTGAAAACCTGTGGACCTTATTGGAAAATAATATTCGTAAAAACAAAATCTCGAACAGAGAAGAATTGAAGAAGGCGCTACTGGAGGAATGGCAGAAAATTACACCAGACATTACACGAAAGTTTGTGGATTCATGCCAAACCGGATGCAAGCCCCTGATAAGGCAAAAAGGCACAACACAAAATACTAAAAGTAAAATAAAACCTAAAGGGTACACGATTTTTGAGTTTCAATTGAACTGTATCAAATAAGCTGTGACTTAAAATTTTGCATTTTTTTTTTTGTTTTAGTTTTTCTGTTGTTAAGTTACCATTTGGAGGAATAAAAAAGTTACTTGGTTAAACTACATACATTATCCTATAAACTGGCATTCATATCTTTTCTTAATTCTCTTCAATTATTAAAATAAAAGCGCTTCAATTATAGAAAAAGTAGTGTATCAAATAAGCTATGAGCCACTGTATGTGCTGACAATTGAATTTATTAGGTATAAATTAATTTTCATAGCACGCATCATTGTACTGACTGCATACAAATGTATTGATCAAAAAACACCAACTTAAATTTTTCTGCTTGTTTGTCGAGGTCCTCTTATGTTCGACAAGTTTCCGCTGTAGCTGCAATTACTGCTTTGTCGTAAAGTGAGATAGAGGTGATAGGAGGAGCTGCATTCAGTTTAATCAATGGTCTAGAATGACGTCAATGTAATTCACACATGGTTCAGACTATGTCATCCTTGAATCCTATTATTTGAGGCCAACCTGGTACTTCCAGACGCAGGACTTCACCATAAAAAATGTTCTAAAGAACTCAAATTTAGCAGAATCCATCCAAACCTACCTCTGGGTCAAAAAATAGCATTCTATCTCGAGATAACCTCGTATAATTCAACGCAGACATAAGAAGACTTCTGAAGCACAAGAACTTTTAATATTCAGGTCAAGGTTAATCGAAATGTTAAGGAGTTGCTTATTATTACAGAATTATTGCCGAAAAATAACTATTTAGTCTCAGTCCGTGGTTTAACTGTATAAGGTAGTTCTTTATAATGCACACGTTGCAGAAAGTAGGTTTTGTAAAAGGTATGATGCATGAAGCTTTCCAACCAACAATGAAGAAAACCAGACTTTTCTTTTAGTATGCATTTCATCTGGTAAAATACATTGGCTAGGGACTCAGGTCAATTTGTAAATATTTTCAAATGCAAATGATACAACCCATGTGAGCTTGTCTCAAGGATCTGTAGTCAATCAATAGACTGTATTTTAAGTATGCATCTCTGTAAGAAGTCAGCTCATGCATTATGGGAATTTAAATCACGTCCACTGTCTATTCTTTTTTTAAGAACTGCATTTTTATTGATCATATAACTAATTTAATAAAATAATCGGTAATTACCGCATACATATATCTTCTTCAGTAGAAAACTTCGCTGACATTTTAATAATTTTGTTACATTCAACAAATTCCGATTTCTCAAGTTATGTATATCAACTTTATGTCAAATATCAATAAATTCCCTGGGATATTTTCATAACTTGAACATATATAACTTTTCTCAACTTCAAAGTCGAAAACTTCAGCTTGAATTTGCCGAGACTGAATAAAATAAAAATTTAACTTGAGAAATTAAAATTCAAAACTTCGCAAGATATACAAAAAGTCAAGTTAACAAAAGTTATTGAAACTTCTCAAGTTAGCTCAACTTAGAAAAAGTGAATAAAACGGCCCTAAGAGCTTGTAGTGCAGAATTTAGTTCTGAGAAAACGATTTCCTTTTCTATTAATAATGCAGACGTTGATATTGAATATATTCGGAAGTTATTGTTGTATTTATGGGTTATAAATTCTTGACTGAAGTTGTGATCACTTGCGAGATCTGACCAATTTTTTTTTGCGAAGTTATTGGCTATTGTTGTTTTGCATGTTGCATTCTTTGGTTATTGGTTGAATTTGTTATACTGGATTTCTTTTGAGGGGTTTAAGCTGCAAAAGCGTCGTATGTTAGACCATATTTTGGTGGTTGGTGTAGACGGTTCTATTTTTGATGTAAATGCAGTTGTGGCTGTTCTTTTGCTTTGTTTTAGTTCACGTTGAAATAGCGCAGAGGCTTTTCTATATTTAATAATGTTTTCATATGTTATATTTTTGTTAAGATCAGTCCAGGTTTTTTTTTAATTTTGTGTAATTTATTTATGGTTTTATTCCACCATGTGGATTGTGGGATGCTAATATGTGCACTTTGTAGTATCATTTTGGTTATGTTTGCATTTTCTTTATTAATATTGCTGCTTATTTCTATTTTTGTGTGTGCTTCTACAGTTAGTTTTTCGAATTGTGGCCAGTTGGCCTCTTTTACTTTAAAGAATAGTCTAGAGAAGTCCCTGGTAGTCGTTTGTCTGAAGATTGAGATAAGGATGGGAAAATGATCGCTGCCAATTAGGTCATCGAGCGATTGCCATTTCGTGTACAGTGTTAAGTCCGGGGAGCAAAGAGATAGGTCAACATGAGAGAATGTATGGTGTGTAGGGGATTTGTTGTTTAGAAGTGAAAGATTATATTTGTCGATAAATTTTGATATTATGTTGCCTCTTTTATTGCTTTTGGGAGAACCCCATTTTGGGTGCCAACTATTAAAGTCTCCTGTAATGAGTAGAAAAGTGTTAAAGAGTGGTAATAACACTTTCAAGGATTTTATATGAAAATGGATGTGAGGGGGAGATATATGTTGATATGACCATTATTTTTTTATGGATTCTATTTCAATTGCAACTACCTCAAAGTCGTTATTGATACTTAATATATTAATTGAATTGATTTATGTACAAGGAGTGCTACTCCTCCAAATCTATTGAATGCATTGTTAGTTATTTTATTATAATTAGAAGGGATTGGAAACTTGTTAGTGAGGTATAGATGTGTTTCTTTTAGTGACGAAATTTGAGGTGAGTATTGATTAATTATTACACTGTTGTAGTTTTTGACACGAAATTTTTGGTTCTGCGATAAGACCAAACTTTTCGGATTTGGGGGAGTCCCCCGAGCACAACTGTGTCCATGGTTTAGTTAGATTGGCGCAAATTTTTAAGAACACCGTGTTTTTCTTAATGGTTGATTTTGAGCTATTTCAAGCCTTTTGCCACGTCTATTTCTAGAGATATCTCGCAAACAAGTTGTACGATCTTTACAACCAATAGAGAAAACTAAAGGTATTGAAATTCTTCGTCAATTGTTCTCATCCTACTTTCGGATCCGAGGATTAGTTTTTGTGTAATTAATCAATTTTTGAGAACTTGTTGTGTTTTTAAAAAGAAAATTGGAAATTAAATTCATGGAACAAAATTTGCTTGCCTGTTCTGGCCTACTCTGGTAAAGGGTGCAAAAAGTGTAAACTTTTAACTTACTTAAGAAATAATTTACGTGTAAGCTTTTAAAACGATAACACACGTGTAACTATTATTTTTGTATCTTCTACCAGCATATTTTTAAAAATTCTTAAAATTATGGAAAAACTATAAAATTGTCGTACCATAAAATAAATTTGAGTTTTTCGTAAGAAAACAATAATTTATGAAAAAAATATTTTTTAACACAAGAACTACTCCTCGGATCTGAAAGTAGTAAAGGAACTATTGACGTAGAATTTCATGACCTTTTGTTTTCTTCGTTGGTTGGTATGACCGTGAAACTAATTTGCCAGATATCTTCATAAATAGACATGGCAAAAGGCATAGAATAGCTCATAATCGACCATTTGGAAAAACATGGTTTTCTCAAAATTTTGAGCAAATCTAACTAAACCAAGGACGCAGTTATACTCAGGGGACTTTTCCAAATCCGAAAAAGTTGGTCTTATCGCAGAACCAAAATTGAACTACAACAGTGTTATCAAAAGATAACACTGGTTTACAAATAACGAAAAGTTGTTTGTACTTTAAATACCACTATCCTTTTCTCATGTAAAATCGGTCGCTTATTCCGAAAACAAAATTTATTTTTTTTTCTGTCACTCCGTTTTCGAGATATTGCCCACTGTAGGGTTTTCAACGAAAAAAAAAGTTCCACTTAATTGCATATATCTCCAGAACCAACAACAGTAATCAAACCAATGATATATCAAATAAAAGCTAATAAAATTTCTTACAAACAGTGCAAACTTCATTTTTGGCGGAGCAGTTAGTTTTGGCGGAATAAATTCAAATTTCGGGGATTTTTTTATTTTTCAGAAAAATTTCCAAAAAAAGACAAAATAGTTGCAAATTTTGTTAACTTTCCAAAATATTTTGTTACTTTTGATATTTTTTACTAAAAATTTTTATTTTTTGAAAAAAAATAAGCTATTGTTGAAGAAAATCTATTGAGAAATGAAAAAGTTGTGTTTAATGGAACGAAATCACCCAAATTGTGTGATTATCAATTTATGCATTTGGACTTATTTTATTGCCATAAAAAAAATGAGACCTAAAGGTTGTTGTAATAAATCATATATTCTTCATTTTTATTGTTCTTTTAATAATTTACATTATTTTTACATTATTTAAATTGTATATAATTATAATTAATATTTTTTATTGTTCCCGTAAATCATTTATATTGTTATTTACATCGTAAATAATTTTTATTTATCACTAGCTGACCCGGCAAACGATGTTTTGCCTTCAATTTTTATTTTCACTGAAAGTATGGTTCCGTTGCAAAGTCGTGGCGGATTGATATTTAGAAGAAGAATGGTAGGTGCAGCACTGAACCGACATATCAAATATTGTTCAAATACCGTTAACCGCAGCTGAAATAAAGTATTTTTTATTTTTGATAGCTGACCCGAGAGACGTTGTCCTGTCATAATAAAAAACATTTGTGTTTGTGAAAAGCTGTTGCAAATGTGTAAAAATAGTTAAAAAAGGGGAAAATACGTTTTTTGTAATGATAATTTTATTCATATAGGTTTGGGTATACTTGATTTGCATTTGATTTGAAAATAAGTACAATGAATCTTATGGTGTTAAATTTCCAATTAAAAAAAAAGAAATATTTTTCGATTGCTTAAATGTGATAGCATAATTTCGTTAATTGTAATGCTCTATGAAACACGACATTTTTTGTTTTGTTATCTTGAGCGAAAACAAATAATGCTGATGGTGTTCATGGTGGCAATTGATCATGCGAGAAGCTTGAATTTTCAAGGTTAATGCCTCAAACACTCAATGACTGCCCTTGAGACTTGTTAATTGTCATTGCAAATGCAAGCCTTACCGGAAACTTCAAGCGTTTACAATCGAATGGCATGTCGGTCGGAATCATTGGGATCCGTGGTATCAAAAGTCTTCACCTTTGTACTTTCCTTTAAGTATTGTTGCTTCGATGACATTATTCATCAGGTTTTTTACCGCAAGCCGGGTGCCATTACAAAGACGTGGTTGGTTTATGTTTCGTAACATTATGATTACCGACCCGACTTTCAGTTGGAGGTTGTGAGGCGGTAATCCGGGTTATTCCAGCGAGTTTAAAAGCTCCGTTGGATAGTTGACGACATCATCTTGGGAAGTAACAGAATCCACCAATTTGTACGACATCAATTCGACAGCTATTTCAGATTAAATCTTAAACTTCAATTCGTCGACATCAATGTTTTTCGCAGCCACTATAGCACGTTCGCTCAACCAATCATGATTTTTTTAATTTTGTGCAAAGTTTGGAAAAACCTTTCGGATGAGTTCGGATTTTGATTCGGTGAACTGGCAGAAAGCGACGAGAAATTGAATACAGTCGGTCGAAATGTCAACAGGGATTTTGCGGTTGCCAATGTCCAGCAATTGTTTTGAAAATACTTCTCCAGATTGATCGTTCTGCAGCTTGACACGCATGTTCACAGTCAATTTGAGTTTCTTGACGTGTTTCCACAAAACGGACGACTTCAAACACGCATTTAGTTCATCGGCTGGAGTTGATCGTGGAATCACTGGCTATGTTTGACGAAAATCGCCTGCCAACAAAATCATCGCACCACCAAACTGGTTTTGATTGTTTCGTAAATCTTGCATTGGTTTGTCTAAAACTTTGGCCATCGCACTGTTCTTGGAAATGTTGCATGTTGGATTTTCATTGATTTGCATATTCAATCGCAACTTGAGTGCTGAATGAGCAGTTCGACCGCCTTCCAACAACGTAGCTGCAATTCCTGATGAAGCAAGTGCAAGTGCAATATCATTCTGCGAGCGTATCGTTGCCAAAATCAACGCGAGCAAAAAAGTTTTTCCAGTTCCACCGGGAGCGTCCAAAAAAATCCCTCAAGTTCCATCGTTCACAACTTTCATAAGAGAGTTACACGCATATTTTTGCTGTTGATTCAACAGTGGAACGCTCGTTCGAACTAATTCCCTCAAGGCATCGCAATCATATTGCTTTTCGCGTCACAACTCATGATTGAATGCGTCGTGCATCGGACGATTGGGAGCTGTCATGTCTAAGTCACATAATGCCTTGTTTGACATCATCAAGCACATGTCCTCAATTAATATCAAAGCCTCGTTGTAAATTTCCTCGCTCAGTTGCAAATTTGGATTTGATGTTCTAATACGCATCTGATGCAAAATATCATCAATATCATCCACACATCAGTTGGTTTGGATGGGAAGCATGTCGAGATAATTATCGAAAACAGTGTTTGTTTTTGATGAGGATTTGACGAAAGTGCAGCATCTCCGAGGGCGTATATCCAATGAGTATCATTTTCAAACAATCGCAAACGTTGACACGCTTCTCTATATGTGTCACACAGTTCACCATTTATAGTTCGCGAATCTTGGAATGATGTTGGGCCACGAACGTTGACTCATCGTGTCTTGGATGGACTGTGTAAATGCCACCTAATGAGCCGGTGGAAAATAAATTTGGGTAACCTGGAACTGGATTTCCTTGTTTCCGCCGTTGAAATTTCTTTGACGATTGATTCCAAGTGTATTACCTTGGAAGTGGACAATTTTTCTTTATGTAAAAAACATTTGTAGACTATTACAAACATTTTAGAAAAAAATTAGCAAAACCAGCCCAGGCGTTTTGCGATTTTAGATATATATATCAAAACAGTGGCTGTTCTTTTGCTTTGTTTTAGTTCACGTTGAAATAGCGCAGAGGCTTTTCTATATTTAATAATGTTTTCATATGTTATATTTTTGTTAAGATCAGTCCAGGTTTTTTTTTAATTTTGTGTAATTTATTTATGGTTTTATTCCACCATGTGGATTGTGGGATGCTAATATGTGCACTTTGTAGTATCATTTTGGTTATGTTTGCATTTTCTTTATTAATATTGCTGCTTATTTCTATTTTTGTGTGTGCTTCTACAGTTAGTTTTTCGAATTGTGGCCAGTTGGCCTCTTTTACTTTAAAGAATAGTCTAGAGAAGTCCCTGGTAGTCGTTTGTCTGAAGATTGAGATAAGGATGGGAAAATGATCGCTGCCAATTAGGTCATCGAGCGATTGCCATTTCGTGTACAGTGTTAAGTCCGGGGAGCAAAGAGATAGGTCAACATGAGAGAATGTATGGTGTGTAGGGGATTTGTTGTTTAGAAGTGAAAGATTATATTTGTCGATAAATTTTGATATTATGTTGCCTCTTTTATTGCTTTTGGGAGAACCCCATTTTGGGTGCCACAAGGATTTTATATGAAAATGGATGTGAGGGGGAGATATATGTTGATATGACCATTATTTTTTTATGGATTCTATTTCAATTGCAACTACCTCAAAGTCGTTATTGATACTTAATATATTAATTGAATTGATTTATGTACAAGGAGTGCTACTCCTCCAAATCTATTGAATGCATTGTTAGTTATTTTATTATAATTAGAAGGGATTGGAAACTTGTTAGTGAGGTATAGATGTGTTTCTTTTAGTGACGAAATTTGAGGTGAGTATTGATTAATTATTACACTGTTGTAGTTTTTGACACGAAATTTTTGGTTCTGCGATAAGACCAAACTTTTCGGATTTGGGGGAGTCCCCCGAGCACAACTGTGTCCATGGTTTAGTTAGATTGGCGCAAATTTTTAAGAACACCGTGTTTTTCTTAATGGTTGATTTTGAGCTATTTCAAGCCTTTTGCCACGTCTATTTCTAGAGATATCTCGCAAACAAGTTGTACGATCTTTACAACCAATAGAGAAAACTAAAGGTATTGAAATTCTTCGTCAATTGTTCTCATCCTACTTTCGGATCCGAGGATTAGTTTTTGTGTAATTAATCAATTTTTGAGAACTTGTTGTGTTTTTAAAAAGAAAATTGGAAATTAAATTCATGGAACAAAATTTGCTTGCCTGTTCTGGCCTACTCTGGTAAAGGGTGCAAAAAGTGTAAACTTTTAACTTACTTAAGAAATAATTTACGTGTAAGCTTTTAAAACGATAACACACGTGTAACTATTATTTTTGTATCTTCTACCAGCATATTTTTAAAAATTCTTAAAATTATGGAAAAACTATAAAATTGTCGTACCATAAAATAAATTTGAGTTTTTCGTAAGAAAACAATAATTTATGAAAAAAATATTTTTTAACACAAGAACTACTCCTCGGATCTGAAAGTAGTATAGGAACTATTGACGTAGAATTTCATGACCTTTTGTTTTCTTCGTTGGTTGGTATGACCGTGAAACTAATTTGCCAGATATCTTCATAAATAGACATGGCAAAAGGCATAGAATAGCTCATAATCGACCATTTGGAAAAACATGGTTTTCTCAAAATTTTGAGCAAATCTAACTAAACCAAGGACGCAGTTATACTCAGGGGACTTTTCCAAATCCGAAAAAGTTGGTCTTATCGCAGAACCAAAATTGAACTACAACAGTGTTATCAAAAGATAACACTGGTTTACAAATAACGAAAAGTTGTTTGTACTTTAAATACCACTATCCTTTTCTCATGTAAAATCGGTCGCTTATTCCGAAAACAAAATTTATTTTTTTTTCTGTCACTCCGTTTTCGAGATATTGCCCACTGTAGGGTTTTCAACGAAAAAAAAAGTTCCACTTAATTGCATATATCTCCAGAACCAACAACAGTAATCAAACCAATGATATATCAAATAAAAGCTAATAAAATTTCTTACAAACAGTGCAAACTTCATTTTTTGGCGGAGCAGTTAGTTTTGGCGGAATAAATTCAAATTTCGGGGATTTTTTTATTTTTCAGAAAAATTTCCAAAAAAAGACAAAATAGTTGCAAATTTTGTTAACTTTCCAAAATATTTTGTTACTTTTGATATTTTTTACTAAAAATTTTTATTTTTTGAAAAAAAATAAGCTATTGTTGAAGAAAATCTATTGAGAAATGAAAAAGTTGTGTTTAATGGAACGAAATCACCCAAATTGTGTGATTATCAATTTATGCATTTGGACTTATTTTATTGCCATAAAAAAAATGAGACCTAAAGGTTGTTGTAATAAATCATATATTCTTCATTTTTATTGTTCTTTTAATAATTTACATTATTTTTACATTATTTAAATTATATATAATTATAATTAATATTTTTTATTGTTCCCGTAAATCATTTATATTGTTATTTACATCGTAAATAATTTTTATTTATCACTAGCTGACCCGGCAAACGATGTTTTGCCTTCAATTTTTATTTTCACTGAAAGTATGGTTCCGTTGCAAAGTCGTGGCGGATTGATATTTAGAAGAAGAATGGTAGGTGCAGCACTGAACCGACATATCAAATATTGTTCAAATACCGTTAACCGCAGCTGAAATAAAGTATTTTTTATTTTTGATAGCTGACCCGAGAGACGTTGTCCTGTCATAATAAAAAAACATTTGTGTTTGTTTTGTGATTTGTGAAAAGCTGTTGCAAATGTGTAAAAATAGTTTAAAAAAGGGGAAAATACGTTTTTTGTAATGATCATTTTATTCATATAGGTTTGGGTATACTTGATTTGCATTTGATTTGAAAATAAGTACAATGAATCTTATGGTGTTAAATTTCCAATTAAAAAAAAAGAAATATTTTTTCGATTGCTTAAATGTGATAGCATAATTTCGTTAATTGTAATGCTCTATGAAACACGACATTTTTTGTTTTGTTATCTTGAGCGAAAACAAATAATGCTGATGGTGTTCATGGTGGCAATTGATCATGCGAGAAGCTTGAATTTTCAAGGTTAATGCCTCAAACACTCAATGACTGCCCTTGAGACTTGTTAATTGTCATTGCAAATGCAAGCCTTACCGGAAACTCCAAGCGTTTACAATCGAATGGCATGTCGGTCGGAATCATTGGGATCCGTGGTATCAAAACGTCTTCACCTTTGTACTTTCCTTTAAGTATTGTTGCTTCGATGACATTATTCATCAGGTTTTTTACCGCAAGCCGGGTGCCATTACAAAGACGTGGTTGGTTTATGTTTCGTAACATTATGATTACCGACCCGACTTTCAGTTGGAGGTTGTGAGGCGGTAATCCGGGTTATTCCAGCGAGTTTAAAAGCTCCGTTGGATAGTTGACGACATCATCTTGGGAAGTAACAGAATCCACCAATTTGTACGACATCAATTCGACAGCTATTTCAGATTAAATCTTAAACTTCAATTCGTCGACATCAATGTTTTTCGCAGCCACTATAGCACGTTCGCTCAACCAATCATGATTTTTTTAATTTTGTGCAATGTTTGGAAAAACCTTTCGGATGAGTTCGGATTTTGATTCGGTGAACTGGCAGAAAGCGACGAGAAATTGAATACAGTCGGTCGAAATGTCAACAGGGATTTTGCGGTTGCCAATGTCCAGCAATTGTTTTGAAAATACTTCTCCAGATTGATCGTTCTGCAGCTTGACACGCATGTTCACAGTCAATTTGAGTTTCTTGACGTGTTTCCACAAAACGGACGACTTCAAACACGCATTTAGTTCATCGGCTGGAGTTGATCGTGGAATTACTGGCTATGTTTGACGAAAATCGCCTGCCAACAAAATCATCGCACCACCAAACTGGTTTTGATTGTTTCGTAAATCTTGCATTGGTTTGTCTAAAACTTTGGCCATCGCACTGTTCTTGGAAATGTTGCATGTTGGATTTTCATTGATTTGCATATTCAATCGCAACTTGAGTGCTGAATGAGCAGTTCGACCGCCTTCCAACAACGTAGCTGCAATTCCTGATGAAGCAAGTGCAAGTGCAATATCATTCTGCGAGCGTATCGTTGCCAAAATCAACGCGAGCAAAAAAGTTTTTCCAGTTCCACCGGGAGCGTCCAAAAAAATCCCTCAAGTTCCATCGTTCACAACTTTCATAAGAGAGTTACACGCATATTTTTGCTGTTGATTCAACAGTGGAACGCTCGTTCGAACTAATTCCCTCAAGGCATCGCAATCATATTGCTTTTCGCGTCACAACTCATGATTGAATGCGTCGTGCATCGGACGATTGGGAGCTGTCATGTCTAAGTCACATAATGCCTTGTTTGACATCATCAAGCACATGTCCTCAATTAATATCAAAGCCTCGTTGTAAATTTCCTCGCTCAGTTGCAAATTTGGATTTGATGTTCTAATACGCATCTGATGCAAAATATCATCAATATCATCCACACATCAGTTGGTTTGGATGGGAAGCATGTCGAGATAATTATCGAAAACAGTGTTTGTTTTTGATGAGGATTTGACGAAAGCGCAGCATCTCCGAGGGCGTATATCCAATGAGTGTAATTTTCGAACAATCGCAAACGTTGACACGCTTCTCTATATGTGTCACACAGTTCACCATTTATAGTTCGCGAATCTTGGAATGATGTTGGGCCACGAACGTTGACTCATCGTGTCTTGGATGGACTGTGTAAATGCCACCTAATGAGCCGGTGGAAAATAAATTGGGGTAACCTGGAACTGGATTTCCTTGTATCCGCCGTTGAAATTTCTTTGACGATTGATTCCAAGTGTATTACCTTGGAAATGGAGAATTTTTCTTTATGTAAAAAAACTTTTGTAGACTATTACAAATATTTTAAAAAAAAGTTAGCAAAACCAGCCCAGGCGTTTTGCGATTTTAGATATATATGTATATCAAAACAGTGGGCACAAAAGTGGGCGTGATCAATTTTTCTTTCAGTAAAAACTTAAATTGGATTCCTACGAACATTTAAAAAAGAATTAACCAAATCAGTGTAGCCGTTTTCCGATTTTAGATAAATTGAAAAATGGGCGTAAAAGTGGGCGCAGTCAATTTTTCTTTTCCGTAAAACTTAAATTGGATTACTGCGAACATTTTAAAAAAGAATAAAGCAAATCAGTGCAGCCGTTTTCCGATTTTAGATAAATCAAAAAAAGTGGGCGTAAGAGTAGGCGTGGTCAATTTTTCATTCCGTAACAACCTAAGTTGGACTACGACGAACATTTAAAAAAAAAATTATCCAAATCGGTCCAGCCGTTCTCAACTGAATTACCAACGAACGATATTTGATTTTTATTTATATAGATTCAGAAATTCAAAATGATTAGAATTCTTGTTTTTTCGTTTATTTAATTCGGGATCGGTTTCTCTGTTGAGAAACCAACAATAGTCACCCATCATTCCTTCGTCCCAAAATCCTTGATACTTATTCTCAATTGCTTTCATCTGTTGGTGGAATCTTTCCCCATGTTCTTCGCTCTCGTCACCGAGGTTCTTCGGAAAAAAATTCAAATGGGAGTAAAGAAAGTGAATTTTCAGAGACATATTTACGCCCATTTTTTTATAGTTCTTGAGCAACTCGTTGACTATTTCCTCGTAAGATTCACATTTATTGTTCCCGAGGAAGCTAGAAACAGTCGTCCTAAAAGAATCCCACGCCGCTGCCTCAACTGGTGACAATAGTTCTGCGAATTGAAGATCGTTTAACACCTTTTTTATTTGCGGTCCAACGAAGACACCTTCTTTTATCTTGGCATCAGAAAGGTGGGAGAGTTATGTTTTCCTTTTTGACGAGTGGAACGTTTTTGACGTTGCTCTCTCCAACTTTCGACTCAATTCTTTCTGGCCAGTCCTTTTTGTAATAGTGGTTTTCACGTGCTCGACTATCCCACTTGCAGAGAAAACAGCAATACTTTGTGTAGCCACTCTGTAAACCACAAAGCATACCAATTACTTGGAGATCTGAACATATTTTCCAGTCGTGTTGTTCATATTTAATACATGTCAAAAGCTTCGCCATTGTTTCGTACGTTTCCTTTGTGTTGACTGCATGTGCGATCGGAATCGATGGCTTTTTGTTTCCTATATGAAGTTATACCGCCTTCAAGCTCACTTTGCTGCCATCAATAAACAAACGCCACTCTTTACAGAATGTACGGCTGACCGAAGGTATTAAATAAGCCAGGAATGTCTACGCAATAGCAGATATTGTCATTCTTAGTAAAGTGTATAGCAAACGGTTTTTCACGATTTCTGTTGTATGTCACCTTAACATCGGGTCTCAAAAAGTTGAATTGTTGCATATGAGAAGCATGCAATTCCGATTTTTCCTTTGACAGTTCCAAATCTCTTATCCAATCATTCAGCTGCGCTTGCGATAAAAGGTGAGTTGTGCTTTCAGTTGTAATAGTACTATCACCTGTGGTTCCTTCCGACTCCACTGAATAAACGGATTTTCCTATTTCCTACGAGACAAGTAGGATATGGAACATCGTCAGAATGAGATACTGGCAATGAAACAGTCGGGACAGTAGCGTATACCACTCGTTTGTGTTTTCCAACACCAGTCACTTTGGCCAGACAAAAATAGCAATCGTTTAGGTGGCAAATTGGTTGTCTCCAGATCATCGGAACATCGAATTTCATGAATCGTTTCTTACCCGAGTTCCATTCAGACCATATTAATTTGCGCGATTGACACAAAATACTTGGCGTCCATGATTCACCAATGTTCTCAGCCGCAATACCAAAATAATGAAGATATGACATTTGCAGTAAATTCGTAAAATTGACTCGTTTCTTTTCGAAAGTAAATTCACCGCACACGTATCAGAAAATATCTGGGTCGTTTTTACACTGGAATTCTCGCAGTCTTTTACTCATTTTATTTTGAAGTAAATCTAATTTTTTATTTTTTTCTTTCGTTACAAATTGTGCGTCCGTATGTTTGCCACGTTTTTTAGTATAATGCATGAATGTTTTTGCTTTAATACATCTCGAAAGTGCTGCAGATATGGTACAATAAAAGGTAGGTAGGTCCACGACTCAGAGCGCGACCGCCGAAACTGTCAAAAAAACACAAAATAAGTATTCACATGGTACAATAAAAACAGGTAGCCATAAATGTCGAAATCAGGTGTTTTGCTGTGATGGTTTCGACGGTTGCACTCTCAGTCGTGAGCCAACCTGTTTTTATTGTAGCCTGTTTGTTCTAATCTTTTCTTTCGCAAAACCCGTGAAGTGATTCCTATCTATATATTAAAAATGAAATGTCGTTCGTTGGTAATTGCATCAGTTGAGAGCGCCTGGACCGATTTGGATAATTTTTTTTTAAAATGTTCGTCGTAGTCCAACTTAGGTTTTTACGGAAAGAAAAATTGACCACGCCCACTTTTACGCCCATTTTTTCAAGTTATCTAAAATCAGAAAACGGCTGCACTGATTTGGTTAATTCTTTTTTAAATGTTCGTAGGAATCCAATTTAAGTTTTTACTGAAAGAAAAATTGATCACGCCCACTTTTGCGCCCACTGTTTTGATATATATATCTAAAATCGCAAAACGCCTGGGCTGGTTTTGCTAACTTTTTTCTAAAATGTTTGTAATAGTCTACAAATGTTTTTTACATAAAGAAAAATTGTCCACTTCCAAGGTAATACACTTGGAATCAATCGTCAAAGAAATTTCAACGGCGGAAACAAGGAAATCCAGTTCCAGGTTACCCAAATTTATTTTCCACCGGCTCATTAGGTGGCATTTACACAGTCCATCCAAGACACGATGAGTCAACGTTCGTGGCCCAACATCATTCCAAGATTCGCGAACTATAAATGGTGAACTGTGTGACACATATAGAGAAGCGTGTCAACGTTTGCGATTGTTTGAAAATGATACTCATTGGATATACGCCCTCGGAGATGCTGCACTTTCGTCAAATCCTCATCAAAAACAAACACTGTTTTCGATAATTATCTCGACATGCTTCCCATCCAAACCAACTGATGTGTGGAGCAAATACAAAGATGCCATGTATGATGATATTTTGCACCAGATGCGAATTAGAACATCAAATCCAAATTTGCAACTGAGCGAGGAAATTTACAACGAGGCTTTGATATTAATTGAGGACATGTGCTTGATGATGTCAAACAAGGCATTATGTGACTTAGACATGACAGCTCCCAATCGTCCGATGCACGACGCATTCAATCAAGAGTTGTGACGCGAAAAGCAATATGATTGCGATGCCTTGAGGAAATTGGTTCGAACGAGCGTACCACTGTTGAATCGACATCAAAAATATGCGTATTACTCTCTTATGAAAGTTGTGAACGATGGAACTGGAAAAACTTTTTTGCTCGCGTTGATTTTGGCAACGATACGCTCGCAGAATGATATTGCACTTGCACTTGCTTCATCAGGAATTGCAGCTACGTTGTTGGAAGGCGGTCGAACTGCTCATTCAGCACTCAAGTTGCGATTGAATATGCGAATCAATGAAAATCCAACATGCAACATTTCCAAGAACAGTGCAATGGCCAAAGTTTTAGACAAAACGATGCAAGATTTACGAAACAATCAAAACCAGTTTGGTGGTGCAATGATTTTGTTGGCAGGCGATTTTCGTCAAACATTGCCAGTGATTCCACGATCAACTCCAGCCGATGAACTTAATGCGTGTTTGAAGTCGTCCGTTTTGTGGAAACACGTCAAGAAACTCAAATTGACTGTGAACATGCGTGTCAAGCTGCAGAACGATCAATCTGGAGAAGTATTTTCAAAACAATTGCTGGACATTGGCAACCGCAAAATCCCGATTGACATTTCGACCGACTGTATTCAATTTCCCGTCGCTTTCTGCCAGTTCACCGAATCAAAATCCTAACTCATCCGAAAGGTTGTTCCAAACATTGCACAAAATTGTAAAAATCATGATTGGTTGAGCGAACGTGCTATAGTGGCTGCGAAAAACATTGATGTCGACGAATTGAAGTTTAAGATTTAATCTGAAATAGCTGTCGAATTGATGACGTACAAATTGGTGGATTCTGTTACTTCCCAAGATGATGTCGTCAACTATCCAACGGAGCTTTTAAACTCGCTGGAATTACTCGGATTACCGCCTCACAATCTCCAACTGAAAGTCGGGTCGGTAATCGTAATGTTACGAAACATAAACCAACCACGTCTTTGTAATGGTACCCGGCTTGCGGTAAAAACCTGATGAATAACGTCATTTAAGCAACAATACTTAAAGGAAACGGTGGTGACCATGGCATGCAGGTTAAGTGTGTGGCTTAGCATGCTCGGATCCCGGGTTCGATCCCCAGCCGTGGCGAAAAGTTTTTTCAATAAAAAATTTTTCTGATCGGTCACCACCTCTCTGCAGACAATGGCAAACCTCAAAGAGTAAATAATGCCATGTAAAGCTTCTTGAGAACATGAGCCGTTCGGAGTTGGCATAAAACATGTAGGTCCTGTTCTCGGTCAATTGTGTGCAAAAAATTTAATAACACACACAACACAATCGATCCTAAGAAGCTCGGTCAAAGTCCTTTCAAGGGCTGAAATGGCCAATATGTTTTTTTTTTTACTTAAAGGAAAGTATTAAGGTGAAGACGTTTTGATACCACGGATCCCAATGATTTCGACCGACATGCCATTCGATTGTAAACGCTTGGACTTTCCGGTAAGACTTGCATTTGCAATGACAATTAACAAGTCTCAAGGGCAGTCATTGAGTGTTTGAGGCATTAACCTTGAAAATCCAAGCTTCTCGCATGGTCAATTGCCACCATAAACACCATCAGCATTATTTGTTTTCGCTCAAGATAACAAAACAAAAAATGTCGTGTTTCATAGAGCATTGCAATTAACGAAATTATGTTATCACATTTAAGCAATCGAAAAAATATTTCTTTTTTTTTAATTGAAAATTTAACACCATAAGATTCATTGTACTTATTTTCAAATCAAATGCAAATCAAATATACCCAAACCTATATGAATAAAATTATCATTAAAAAAAACGTATTTTCTCCTTTTTTACCTATTTTTACACATTTGCAACGGCTTTCCACAAAACAAACACAAATGTTTTTTATTATGACAGGACAACGTCTCTCGGGTCAGCTATCAAAAATAAAAAATACTTTATTTCAGCTGCGGTTAACGGTATTTGAACAATATTTGATATGTCGGTTCAGTGCTGCACCTACCATTCTTCTTCTAAATATCAATCCGCCACGACTTTGCAACGGAACCATACTTTCAGTGAAAATAAAAATTGAAGGCAAAACAACGTTTGCCGGGTCAGCTAGTGAACAATAAAAATGAAAAATAAAAAGTTATAGTACAATAACCCAATTTATTTATATGACAATAAAATTTTTAAAAATAACATAACTTTGGTGCTTTCGTTCCATTGAACACACCTTTTTCATTTCTCAATAGATTTTCTTCAACAATAGCTTATTTTTTTTTTGAAAAATAAAGGCTTTTAGTAAAAAATATCAAAAGTAACAAAATATTTTGGTAACTTGACGAAATTTGCAACTATTTTGTCTTTTTTTTGGAAATTTTTCTGAAAAATAAAAAAAATCCCCGAAATTTGAATTTATTCCGCCAAAACTGACAGCTCCGCCAAAAAATGAAGTTTGCATTTTTTGTAAGAAATTTTATTAGCTTTTATTAGTTGCTTGATTTTATTTGATATCTTGTACTTGAATAGTGAATAATTTATGGGAAAACTTTTTTTGTTTTGTTTTAGCACGTTCGCTTAAGTAAAAATAATATCTCAAGATATCCAGATGGGTTGGTAAATTAAGATCAGTCAAATCAGTAGACACACCAAAAACAGTAACATCGTGCTTGGGTATATGACTCATTGGGTTTTCGATAGTTGTTGTTGCTTCATCTTGCGGTGTAGAGGATGGTGGATTCATTGTAAACTTTTTGATTTGGAATTGTCAACTTCACTTATTATTTTTTTTTTAAATATTTTTTATCTGCAATTAGCACTTCAACACTTTGAGTTCTTCACAACGACTTAATGCATTCACAAAAACTGTTGCGTTATATATGGTCTACGAGACGATGTTATAAGAATGAAATGGTAATTTCAATTCTACCTGCTGTGTCTTGTGGTGGCTTAAAAACGCACACAAGCAATTTTAGGATCTGCAATTGTGTCACGGTGATACCTTAATTTTTTAAAAGGGTTGCGGTGCATTCCAGTGATACCTTAATTGTTATAATGGTTGCATAAAACGCGCATTTCTTAAGAAGGTGCCATAAAATACCCACAAAAAGGGTTGTAAAAACAACCTTGATTTGTTAAGTAGGTGCTATAAAAAAACTACACAAGTAAGTTTACGACATGCAGCTGTGTCTTGTGGCGCCTTAAAAAACGCACACAAGCAATTTTCCGATTTGCAATTGTGTCACAGTGATACCTTCATTTTTTAAAAGGGTTGAATAAATTTCTAAAGAGAAAAAAACTCCAAAAAGAAAAAAACATAGGTATTTCGCTGAATTTTCCATGTAAAGTGCCAAAACTGGCGATTTTTTGAAATGTTTGTATGGGGAACCCCCAGGGGGGTTCCAGGGGGTGTGCCACAGGCATGGGTGGGTCGGGCCTCCAAATGGACTCGATTGGAGCACTCTAAATGGGTCAAAGTGGGATTTTTCAAAATTTGCTCCTACCAAAAAGTTCCACCCAAATTGGGGGACATCAGAATGCAGTTTTGTTGTCCACTTTTTGATTTGTTTTGATCGCTGTGATTTCTTGCTGTTTGAGGAATATTGGGCATTTTTTATCAGTAGAATAATGTGTGTTGTTAGGCAGATTTTCTTCTCTGCAATTAATACAGGCTGTGTTGTTAGTGCATACTTCATTGTTGTCTTCATATATGTGCTGCTGAGTTCCGCATTTGACGCAAGTTTTTGGATTTTTACATACTTTGGAAATAAGACCAAATCGAAGGCAGTTATTGCAACGTAGTGGAGTTGGTATATAGGGGCGAATGTTTGTTTTCTCATTACCAATCATAATGTCATTAGGTGAAGATACTGAAGAAAATGTTAGGATGAGCAGCCCTGTCTCTTTTAAGTTACCATCTACTTTTTTCATTTTTTTTTTAACTAGGACCACGTTTTGGTTTGCAAGTTCATGTTGGATTTCTTCCTCTGCTACCTCACGCAGGTCGTTGGAATAGATCACGCCCTTGCTGTAATTAAGTGAGAGGTGTTCAGATACAGTGACTGGCATGTTGTCAGTGAAATGCTTCATTATTAATAGTTTGTTGGCTTGCAAAACATTTTTGGTTTTTATAAGTAGATCGCCACTTCTTAATCTTTTGCAGGAGTCAACCTCGCCGCCACAATTGTAGTCAATTATATTTTTATATCAAAAAGGGATAGTTTAAATTGTTTATTACTTTCGTCTTTTCGAGAGATCACTATATATTTCGGTACAGGTATTATTAAAGTTTTGACTTGGTTTGCGCTCAGTAGCACTTTGCCACCCCCATGATCCTGTGGGTCACCCATTGCAGGCTTAGGTGCTGTCTTATATTAATTTTTTTCTTGTTTTTTCACTAAAATTATTTTACAAAGTCTATAGCATTACTTGCGAAATTCGCGTTACTCGAATTTAACAGTAAGTAAAAGATTAACTGTTATTTTCGTGCGTACAAAACGATACGTACACAGCAAGAGTTAGTTGATGACGTTCTACAATTATGTTTAATTTAAATGTTTGTTTTATAATGTAGTAACGGGGTAAAAATCTCACAAGTTACTCATCGTTAGTTATATATTGATTCAATTTAATTTATTATTTTTTTAAGATATATATTCCTTTTAAGCCACCAAACACTATATACTTGCGTAATAATCCGGGATGGTTCCTTGGTGCTTCCGTCGCTGCTGTTGATATGCTCGGTATCTGTCACCTGAGATGATGACGTGCTGCCGCAGGATTTCGTGGTGGCGCTAGTGTAACGATGTCTATGGGAAGAGGGACAAAAATAGAAAGAGTTGTAGTAGGAACATGAAATTTGGCATGTATCATTATTTAATAAATACACCACACCACACATCGGCCTCGCCCTTCGCCCACCTCCCATACAACCCACAAAAGTGAACATACAACCCATAAAGAGGCATATATTTGAGCTACAGCAATAAAATTTGGTATGTTTATATGTCACATCAAAACAAAGGTGTGTACAAATAAGTAAAGAAAGTCTAAAGTCGGTCTAGGCCGACTATGAAATACCTTAAACCTACTTTTCCAAAAAAAAAATAATATTATTGAAAATGGGTGTGCCCGTGGGCGAATGAAGCCTATATTTTATATGCATTTAAATGTTGATGAAAAATTTACACATACCAAGTTTTATTCCTGAAGCTCACAGTTAATGCTTCTATTGTGCTTTCGCTATGGGAGGTGGGCGTGTTCATGGACGGATAACTCCCAATTCTTGAACACACCTTAGTTTTGGAATAAAATACATACATACCAAATTTGATCTCTCTTTGACAAACATTACCTAAATTATTGAGTTTTAAACTTTTTGGGTTGTATGGGAGGTAGGCGTGTCCGTGGGCGGATGACGTCCATTTTTCAAAACCATATTTGATTTGTCCTAAAAAACATACGTGCCAAATTTTATCTCTGAAGGTTAAACAGAGGCTTATTTATTCCGTTTTCAATGTTTGGGTTGTATGGGAGGTGGGCGTGTCCGTGAGTGGATGACACTCATTTTGAAGACATCTTTGTGTTGATAGAAAACACATGCCCACCAAATACTATTGTTGTAGGTTAATTATTGGCTTATATATCCAGTTTTCAATTTTTGCTTTGTATGGGAGGTAGGCGCGTCCGTGGGCGGATGATCTCCATTTTTCAAAACCATTTTCTGTTTTGTAATAAGCAACATGCGCGTCAAATTTTATCTCTGTGAGTTAAGCAGACGCTTATAAATTGTGTTTTCAATTTTTGGGTTGTATGGGAGGTGGGCGTGTCCGTGAGCGGATGATACCCATTTTTCGAAGACATCTTTGTGTTGATATAAAACACATACATACCAAATTTAATTTTTGTAGGCTAATTATGAGCTGAAGGTGGGCGGATTCCAAAAATATTCAATAGTGCAGATCTTTGGGTCCATGTGATCATGTGTACTAAGTTTCATCCAATTTTCTCAACTCCTTCTTCTTATCCTGTGTTTACGGACAACACACAGACGGACGGACGGACGGACGGACATGAATATCTCGACTCACGAGGTGACGCTGATCAAGAATATATATACTTTTCTATACCGCAATCGCTTCGTTCTATGCGTTACAAACGTTTGCACAAAGTTAATATACCCTCACCTTTCGGGTTTAGGGTATAAAAATGGGAATGATCCGTTCACAGCCACGTCCACCTCCAAACAACCCACAAGAGTAAAACTCTATAAAGAGGCATATACTTGAGTAACATGGATACAATTTGGTATGTGTGTATATAATATCAAAATTAAGATGTGTACAATAAATTGGCGTAATCCGTTGACGTTTACGCTCACCTCCCATATAATGATTCCCATAATGATTCAACGCTATAAAAAGTGTTACATATGAGGAAGAAAAAAAAATTTGGAACGTTTTTTAAGTTTGACATTAATCTCAAAAATGCTTTTTTTAATCAGTTTTTCATTTAAAACATCTGGAAGAGTACTTCTAACCACGAAAAAACAAACAACGATACTCGTGTTGATGCTACATTCGTTTTAGGCCATTGGGGAATACTTTCCTCCCCTGCACCCTTGGCGGACGCCCATTAAACGAGCTAAGTGAATGCTTTGCAAAAGTAACGGCAATTCACAAAACATTATAAACAAAAGAGAAAATAGTGTTGCTGAGTAAAAGTAATTTGTGCATATTTTGATTTTTAAAAAAATAGCACTTGTATTAATTTTTAAATGACTTATGTTTCTCATTACTCACAATGGCTGCGTTCGATTCGCCAGCCAATACTCGCTTATTGTCGCTTATTTCAAAATTTGTATGAGAAAACAACAACAAAGTCTCCAGCTAGTTGAGCATAGAGAAAGTCAACTACCTATTGAGTTGAGTAAAGTTGCGTTGCAAAGTTCTTGCTTTTTAGTTGGTTTGTGTACGGGGTAGAGTTAACTGTAGAGTTAACTTAACCGTTGCTGCTGTTGATATGCTCGGTATCTGTCGCCTGAGATGATGACGTGCTGCCGCAGGATTTCGTGGTGGCGCTAGTGTAACGATGTCTATGGGAAGAGGGACAAAAATAGAAAGAGTTGTAAAGGAACATGAAATTTGGCATGTATCATTATTTAATAAATACACCACACCACACATCGGCCTCGCCCTTCGCCCACCTCCCATACAACCCACAAAAGTGAACATACAACCCATAAAGAGGCATATATTTGAGCTACAGCAATAAAATTTGGTATGTTTATATGTCACATCAAAACAAAGGTGTGTACAAATAAGTAAAGAAAGTCTAAAGTCGGTCTAGGCCGACTATGAAATACCTTAAACCTACTTTTCCAAAAAAAAAATAATATTATTGAAAATGGGTGTGCCCGTGGGCGAATGAAGCCTATATTTTATATGCATTTAAATGTTGATGAAAAATTTACACATACTAAGTTTTATTCCTGAAGCTCACAGTTAATGCTTCTATTGTGCTTTCGCTATGGGAGGTGGGCGTGTTCATGGACGGATAACTCCCAATTCTTGAACACACCTTAGTTTTGGAATAAAATACATACATACCAAATTTGATCTCTCTTTGACAAACATTACCTAAATTATTGAGTTTTAAACTTTTTGGGTTGTATGGGAGGTAGGCGTGTCCGTGGGCGGATGACGTCCATTTTTCAAAACCATATTTGATTTGTCCTAAAAAACATACGTGCCAAATTTTATCTCTGAAGGTTAAACAGAGGCTTATTTATTCCGTTTTCAATGTTTGGGTTGCATGGGAGGTGGGCGTGTCCGTGAGTGGATGACACTCATTTTGAAGACATCTTTGTGTTAATAGAAAACACATGCCCACCAAATCCTATTGTTGTAGGTTAATTATTGGCTTATATATCCAGTTTTCAATTTTTGCTTTGTATGGGAGGTGGGCGTATCCGTGGGCGGATGATCTCCATTTTTCAAAACCATTTTTGTTTTGTAATAAGCAACATGCGCGTCAAATTTTATCTCTGTGAGTTAAGCAGACGCTTATAAATTGTGTTTTCAATTTTTGGGTTGTATGGGAGGTGGGCGTGTCCGTGAGCGGATGATACCCATTTTTCGAAGACATCTTTGTGTTGATATAAAACACATACATACCAAATTTTATTGTTGCAGGCTAATTATGAGATGAGGGTGGGCGGATTCCAAAAATATTCAATAGTGCAGATCTTTGGGTCCATGTGATCATGTGTACTAAGTTTCATGCAATTATCTCAACTCCTTCTTCTTATCCTGTGTTTACGGACAACACACAGACGGACGGACGGATGGACGGACGGACATAAATATCTCGACTCACGAGGTGACGCTGATCAAGAATATATATACTTTTCTATTCCGCACTCGCTTCGTTAATTTTGATATTATATACACACATACCAAATTGTATCCATGTAGCTCAAGTATATGCCTCTTTATAGAGTTTTACTCTTGTGGGTTGTTTGGAGGTGGACGTGGCTGTGAACGGATCATTCCCATTTTTATACCCTAAACCTAAAAGGGTAGGGTATATTAACTTTGTGCAAACGTTTGTAACACGTAGAAATAAGCGGGCCCAGTATAGAAAAGTATATATATTCTTGATCAGAGCCACCTCGTGGGTCGATTTAGACATGTCCGTCTGTCCGTTCGTCCGTCCGTCCGTCTGTGTGTTGTCCGTAAACACAGGATAAGGAGTTGAGATAATTGCGTGATACAATACAATACAATACACACATTCACATGGACCCAAGGATCTGCACTATTAAGAATTAAGTTAATTAATTAAGAAAAAATAAGAAAAAAAAAGAATTTATTTATGTTTGTTTAAGTATATCAATATATATTTTAAAATGATAGGAGGCTTAGCGCATTCCATATTCGGGCTAGACCGACTTTAAAGTTTCTTTGCTTGTTTATTTTCAAAATATTTCAAAATGTCTTATGTCGATTGATTTTTTGGCAGGTAAAAAATTTTAATTTATTTATTGATGTGGTCATCATGACAAAAGTGTTGCTAACTATTGAGCAAATAAAAGCAAAATGAGCAGACGTTTTATTCACAAGCGAGTTGAGCACTGGCGAATCGAACGCAGCTTATATAGAATTCCAATGTTCATTTCATTAATTTCATTTATTTAAAGATAAACATCAGTACACTAGGAGCTATGCTCTTTTATAGTACAACATAAAAAAGAATTAAATTAAGCCATAATAATAACAACTCAATGAATTTAAACATTAAAAAAGTAACCTAATTATAATAACAAAAATTACTTATACTAACACTTAAAACATAAAGAAACTAAAATTTTTAAATAAAAATAAAAATAAAAAATTAAAAAGATTAAGAAAAGATTTTTCCAATATTGGAGTGGAGAAAAGATATATGTGAAGTAGATAAAAGAGTAGAGAAGAACGATAAAATAGATTGCCTTAAAGGTACTCTCCCACTTATCTCTCTAAGACTTCGTGGCAAAGCATTCCACAACCTAATGGCGTTAATGAAAAACAGATAGGAAGAGTTTAACGAATAATGCCTTGGAACTATCATAACATGACTTCTTCTAGACAGACTAAACTGGAGTTTTTCATATAAGTACCCTGGCGTTCTTTCATGTATTAGCTTATGAAGGTACATACAGTTTCTTGCCTTAAGATAAGCTATTAAGTCACATCCAAGTATTGCATTTCGGAAACTAGACGGACGATCATATTTATGAAGACCATAAACATACCGCGTGGCATAATTAAACGCGATTTGAAGTTTTAACTGGGACGATGAATCAAGTTTACTGTACACTATTTCGGAGAAAGTTATCACAGGTAAAATTAGTTGGGTTACCAACTTGCGTCTTACATCAACTGGAGTCACTCTGGCAGACATTCTAAGGTTACGCAAGACATAGTAAACTTTTTTGACTACACTGTTAACATGATCAACACAAGACAGAGAAGAATTCAAATAAAAGCCAAGGTTCACAATTTTAGACACAACGGTGAGTTTATTAGCTCCAACCCACAAGTCGGGGATATCATTTAAACAAGACTTAACCTTACAAACAGGAAGAACATATGATTTGGCAGAGTTAAGTTGTAGGCCATTCCTACTAGCCCACTCATTAACTTTACTAAGGTCTTCATTCATTCTACAACAAAGGTCATCAATCAGGCCAGTTCTTCGAGATAGATAGAGCTGGACATCATCAGCGTATGCATGAACAGAAGAATGACTGCAGACAGAAAAAATGTCATTTATAAACATTGAGAACAGAAGGGGACCAAGTATGGAGCCTTGAGGAACACCACTTAAGACCGATTTGTATCCAGACGACCTTTGGGCAATTTTAACTTTTTGAGACCTGTTACTTAAATAGCTAGACATTTAATTGACAGCACTATCACTGAAGCCAAACATATCCTTAAGCTTACGACACAGATGCTGATGGTTAACTTTGTCAAAAGCTTTTGAGAAGTCTAACAAACAAAGTAGCGTCATTGAACCTGCATCAAATTCAGGTCGAATATCATCAATAATCTTAACAACTGCAGACGAACAGCTATGTCCAGTCCGAAAACCAGATTGATATGGTGATAAGAGGTTATTGTTAACTAAATGGCCGGTTATTTGCTGAGCCATAAGTTTCTCACAAATTTTCGCTAAAGGTGATAATATACTTATTGGTCTAAAATCATTAGGACTAGAAGGATTTTGTTTTTTAGCAACCGGAAGAACGATGGCAATTTTCCACAAGTCAGGAAACGACGACGACATAAAACAAGAATTAATAATATGCGTTAGGGGGCTTATTATATGAGGCAGTAAAATTTTAATAAACTTAATAGGAATGCCATCATCTGCCATGGCATTCGACTTAATTTTAGAAACACATTTACCAACTTCGAACTCAACTACTGGGGAAAAACTAAAAGATTGTGGCACGGAATGAGAATGAAGAGGCAGAATATTACTATTGGAGGGAGAAGCATTATCAACAAAGAAGCAATTTAAAAGTTCTGGATCTAGATGGCATTCAGTGTTATTTTTATTACAGACCCCAAGATTTTTGATATTGTTCCAAAGCGTTTTGGTTGGAAGGGAGAGCTTAAGTTTGGATGCGAAAAATCTGCTTTTAGCCTGCCTAGTTAAGAGCACAACTTCATTTCTAGATAATCTGTATCTTTCCCAGTTTACTGAGGAAGGGTTTTGTCGCCAAATTCTACGAAATTTGTTTCTTTTCTTTATTGCAGTCAATATATGTTCAGAAAACCAAGGACAGGCCATATTTTTAACACTACAATTACGTACAGGGACATGTTTATCAAATATAAATTTAATCGGTTCCGGTAGTGAGTTAACTTTATCATTTATATTGTGTTGAAGCCAGCAATCATTAATCATTAAAGGTTAATTAATGCTCTTAAAATCACGATAAAAAAAAGTTAAAGGTATATCTAAACGAGACAACTGGACATTTAACGTACAAAAGATCAAATCGTGATCAGAGACAAAGTACATTTGGTTGAAAAGTGAAATAGCGGAGGGATCAGAAACAATGAAAAAGTCAAGAAGACTGGGCGTAGAGTTATTAGAAAATCGAGTAGGTAAAGAATCATTGACAATAGATAAGCCTAACGAGGATATCTTATCATTCAGAAGTTGCTTCGGTAATTCATTGGAAAGAAGGTTTATGTTAAAGTCGCCACACAACAAAATCAAGTCATAATCCAGAATATAATTTGACAACACAGAAAACAAAGGCTCAACAGAATGACATTTATTCGGATTATACACACAAGAGACGAGAATTTTATTGTTATTGTCTGAAACACATAAATTAAGAAATTCAATTCCTGGTCCAACAGAGCGACTGACAATATAAGCATTAAGACTAGTTTTACAATATATTGCAACTCCCCCACCCTTTTTATCAGAACGATCATTTCTAAAGATTTTATAACTATTAATGTCACAAGAGTTATCACTTACATCACTACAAAGCCAAGTTTCCGAAATGCAAATAATGTCGACCAATGAACTATCAAATATGTACCTGACATAGTCCAATGTAGCCATGTTCAAGCTACGTGCATTAAAATGGACAACATTTAGTCCACTGCGTTGTTTACATAACACCTGGATTAACACTTTTTGGTTTTCATCAGCACCACTAGAAGTTAAGCTAGAAGTCAGCACGAGAAGAAACAAAGAAGGAGTACATTTTAGGCAAAAAAGAAAATAAGTAGATTAAAGAAATTAAGAAGAATAGAAGAATTAGCTTAGAATAAACTAGAAACATTATAACATTAAGCATGATAGAATTAGAGAAAGGTAGTCCAGATATTTGACATACCCTTTATATAAACATGCAATAACAATAGAGTTCAGCTACTACAGCTTTTTCGCACATTCTCAGCAATAATCTATCTGAAGCCACACTCCAGATCTCATTGAATTATTTCAATGACATGAGTTCCAGTGGCTACAAAACAGATTAATGTGGGAAAAATTTACCCACCACAGAGTGGATTGGGCTCAGGGACAATAACAGGACATAACAACTAACCATGCATACACAAATATAGATCTTATTATACAACAGCTTTCAATCTACTTTTGAGTTGACCTTTTGACAAACTAACATCAAAAAATGTACATTTATTAACAAAGGAACTCATGCGGTTTAAGGGAGCAGTAGCCAAGTAATTTGTTCTACTAAATGGTAGATAAATTAAGTTGTTAGCATTTCTACTACTTCTACGGTTAGAGTTAAAGTTTATAAGAGAAAGTAGTTCCGGACAATCGAATACACCGGTTATGAGTTGGTGTAAATAGACGATATCCGCTGACTTCCTTCGTTCACTTAGAGATTGCATTTTCAAAAGTTTTAATCGATCCTCGTAAGGAGGAAGGTTCAAAAAGTCAATCCCACCTAAGCCCCTAAGAGCAAACCGAACAAAACGTTTTTGGATTCTCTCTAAACGTTCAACATGTACACTATAACTTGGGGACCAAACTTGACTTGCGTACTCTAAGTGAGGGCGCACTATTGCATAATACAACGTTGTAGTTGTAATCATGCTATTGAATTCTTTGGCCCAGCGTTTTATAAATCCAAGCATTGAAGATGCTTTTTTACAAATGTAATCAATATGATTGTTGAACGATAACTTAGGATCCATGCATATACCAAGGTCTTTGACGGCATCTACACGACTTAAAGCAGTATCTTTTATATTATAATCAAATATTAAATTATTCCTTTTTCGCGAAAAGGTCATAGTTTGGCATTTATCTGGATTTAAAAACATATTATTTTTAGAACACCAAACTTCAAAGGATTTCAGATCAGCCTGGAGTAGGTCTGAATTATCTTTAGCATTTATTGTTCTGTATATTTTCATATCATCTGCATAAATAAGCAAATGAGAATGTTTAATAATGTGAGTAACATCATTAATGGCTAAAATAAACAGAAGTGGACCAAGGTGACTACCTTGAGGAACACCTGATTCCGCAACAAATGCAGACGACAAAACCCCTCGGAATCGTATTTGATAAGATCGTTCAGTCAAATACGATTGAATCCAGCTTACAAAATATTGAGGAAATCCCATTGATTTAAGTTTAAATAGAATCAAACTGTGTGGTAATTTATCAAATGCTTTACTAAAGTCAGTGTAAATGCAGTCAACCTGGTTACCAGATTGAATTGTATTAAGGCAAAATGTTGTAAAATCGAGAAGATTAGACACAGTGGATCTGCCATTAACAAAACCATGCTGACGAGTTGTTATGACTTCTCCGCAATGAATCGATGAGAGCTTGGCAATAGGCCTGTAGTTAATAACATCATTCCTGCAACCTTTTTTATAAATTGGACTTATGTACGAATTTTTCCAAAATATTGGAAAATGACTTTCGTTGATTGATTTGTTGAAAAGCAAAGAAAGTGGTTGACACAAAAATGAACCGCATTGAGTTAACACTGCGGCAGGAATTCCATCGGGTCCAGCATTAAAGTCCTCATCGATCGATCCGATATACTTTAATATATCCTCCGAGGTAAAGGATATAGGTTCCAAAGAAACTTTGGGTCCTGAATTCATATATTCAAAATACTCTTCATCAGGATTGAAAGAATCAGAACAAAATGATTCTTTGAAAAGATTGGCAAATAAGCTACAAATTATAACGGGATCGTCACTAAATCCATCAATGGTTTTGAATGACGAAGGGAATCCATCAGATTTCTTCTTTGTGTTTATGAATTGTGGTGACCGTGGCATGCAGGTTAAGTGTGTGGCTTAGCATGCTCGGAGCCCGGGTTCGATCCCCAGCCGTGGCGAAAAGTTTTTTCAATAAAAAATTTTTCTGATCGGTCACCACCTCTCTGCAGACAATGGCAAACCTCAGAGAGTAAATAATGCCGTGTAAAGCTTCTTGAGAACATGAGCCGTTCGGAGTCGGCATAAAACATGTAGGTCCAGTTCTCGGTCAATTGTGTGCAAAAATTTAATAACACACACAACACAATCGATCCTAAGAAGCTCGGTCAAAGTCCTTTCAAGGGCTGAAATGGCCAATTTGTTTTTTTTTTTTTTTGTTTATGAATCCCCAGAATTTCTTTGGATCAGACAATATACTTAATTTAATATTGTCTAAATATTGATGATATAATGCAGCTGCGCTATTTTCAAATTCCAGAAACAAACATTTGTAAGTTTCCAGGTCATTTAAGTCTAAGCTACAGACATATTTCTTCCAGGCCCTATTCCTGTTGTTGCGAAGAGTTTTCAAATCTTTTGTATACCAGGGATACGCAGAATTTTTCGCAATCTTGAGGCTGTATGGCACGGATTGAGAAAACAAAGAAAAGAGCTCCATATAAAAAAAATTAATGGAATCATCAAGATTATTTCCATTTATGTACTCTAAAATAACATTAAGCTTGCTATGAAGTAAATGATTCAACTTCAAAAAGTCAGCTTTTTTAAAGTTGAATTCATAAACCTTTTCTATTGAACTCGAATTTACTATACTTTCTCTGTCAGATTTGTACCAAATGCTCAATGGTGGATGATATTCATCAACAGTCGTTAGAGCATGGACGGCCCTCTTAACAATGACATTGTTACTGTCTGTAGTTAAGACCAGGTCAAGAAGTCGATTAAGACTATTGTAAATACAACTTACTTGTTGTAGGTCGGAACAAATATTATCAACAAATATATGTTCTTGACGAGTCTACGAATTAGATGCACAAAAATATGTATCATCGTCAGAAGAATGCCATTTTAAGTCAGGCAGATTAAAATCGCCCAACAACAAAATGTCGTCATTAACGTCAAGTATACTTATTATAAATTCTATGCAATCAGCAAGGCTTGCATAGACCTCTGTACTGCTCTTTGGAGGAACATACGCATTAATAACATATACATTGGAATTACAATGTATAACATTAACGCATATTAGTTCAATATTAGAAGAGCAGGGAATGTCAATAAAGGAACTGATGAAGGAGTTCCTTTCAGCTAAAAGGACACCACCACCAACAGCGGAAGTACTGTCAGTGTATCTGTCCTTTCTAAAAACTTGAAAACTATTGTCAAACAATTCCAAGTCATTTATGCTTTCGTTGAGCCACGTTTCAGTCAACGCGATAATATCTTCTGAGAAATTCTGGGTTGACAAAAATATGTCACGCGTCTTAGATCTCAATCCCCTTACATTTTGATAGTAAAGGGAAAGCCTATTTAGTTTTTTTGGGTCTGACGGACGATATTATTTGACCTTCCAGACTTATTTTTAGGCTTAAACTCAGATACAAGAATATTATCGCCCCACAAATTAGAGTTAAGAACATTTGCAAACTCTTCAGCTGCAACTGTTAAAATAAAGGATGCGTGGGATGGTTTATTACCTATTTTCTTACAAACGCAAAACGCATTTTGACTTAGTAAATTATTATGTTTGACAAACGTCAATATATTATTAATTGTTGTGTCGGGTTGAAGACGTGATATGAAAACCATTTTTTTCCTCGACACTGCCCTTAAATTTATCTGATTATTGGGCTCAGTTGAAATTGTAGTTGGGCTATTATTAGCCAATGGAGGAGTGGGAGTAGGAGGTGTCGAAATAATGACTGTATTACTATTCTCAGAAGGCATAGCAGAGGGCTGCTTTGTCTGAGAATTGTGACGCTTATTTTTATTATTCTTATTATTTTTATTTTTATTTTTCCTCTTAGTTTTTGAAATTTTAAGGTCTTTGTCTGATGGATCTATTGTTTGTGTTCCGGAAGAAGCAGTTCGAGAGAAAGAACTCGAGACATTTTCCGATACAGAATTCTCATCATAGACGCTGGTACTCGGTGCTGCATTAACTTCGCTAAAAAAAGCAACAATTTTTCTAAAATTGTTGTTTAACGAGTTCAGACTTTCCCCAAAATGCTTAATTTTAGCATACAATTCATCTGGGGAAAGGGCCCTGCACGAAGCACAGTACCAGCGCAGACCTGAACGTACAGATATTAAATCGTTAAGGCACGATTTTGAGATTCCAGCGCAAGAAGCATGGAACATTTGCTCGCATGGGCCAGAACAACTGAACATACGATTCAGAATATTTTGGCTTCTGCATAGCTCGTTTAGAGAACAAGCAGCGATATTTTCAGCGGAGAAAAAATCCATTGAAACAATAAATGGAAAAAAAAGTAAATTTTTTTATTTTTTATTATGTTATAAAAATTATGCGAGCAAGTGTAATAAAATGCAAAATGCGCTTGAAGGGTTAATGCAGTGACTGTAGTGAAAAAAAGAAACAGTTTGTTGACAACAACAACGTTCACTGAGCTAAAATAAACAAACACCGCATAAAGAGGAATGCAAGAAAAAAAAAAAACTAAACAAACAAGCAGAGCTTGTTCGTTTGAAGAATTATATTATAATATATAAAATCTATAAATTTAAACACAATAACACGAAATAACACAGATTATTTGTTAAAAAGTATCAAAGCAAGTTATAACATAATTTATTTAATTTTTAAATACTTAACATTCACGATTTGCTCAAAAATACACAATAATAAACATCCACTCAAATTATCAACACCGACACCGACAAAGAGACAAGATCAACTGAAAAATTTGATTTAATTAATTTTTGTAAACAAAAAATATTCTCTCTCAAAAAATAATGATAAGTAGGGTTGTGTTGACTTCGTTTTTTTTAGGGTTGTGTTGCGTCTTTTATTTCAAAATGTACTTTTTCGATGTATTTGCAAACAAAACTGTGTGCATTGCTAATAGTGTTATGACACTGTCTTGTTTTCAGATCTTAAAACGAGCAGGGGATAAAAGAGACAGCGATGACTTATGTGAATGGGATGTCTGTAGCAAATTGTGTGGAAAATTCAACAGTTGTTGCGACAAAAATATAATTTATTTTGTGTCAAAAATGTACAACTTGTCCGAATTATTTAAAAATAATTACGAGCTCGTGCAGCCCAATTGTTTTTTATTTCAATTAAAAATATTTATAGGCAACCAATTGAAATGCAAAAACAGCATTAAAAGGTACAACGGCAAAAATGCAGAATGTCTGCTTCACAAAATATTTATCTTGTTCTTCCTTCTGCTATAACAAGGTATTCACAATGACTTTTTCGTGATTTTAAGCTGGTGGAAGCTGAAAAAGTAGAAAATTTTTGTATTTTTTAGCGCTTGATTCGCTTGATTGCACATATAGCGTAGGCAGTCATATCAACGGAAAATTGTAGTGAGCATTTATCGTACTGCTCTTAACTTACAATTTAAGCGCTGAAAAATACTAAAACTAGCCAGTGTCATATAGGCATTAGGGCCAGTTTCACGACAATTAGTTAACCACTGACCAGAGGTTAACTAACAGATTTGAGTTTCACAATCAAAGTTAACTTGAGATTAAGCCACCACTGGTGGTGGTTTAAACCAATAATAAACTAACAGCTTATTTATGTAATAGAAAAAAGGGACAATAGAAACGTGAAACAAATAATGATGGATTCCGATTGGAATTACGGTATTTATAGCAATTCGGACTATGTTTATAAACTAACAATTTCCAAAAGAAAATAAATGTATTTTTGTGAAAAATTAGGACATCTCGCGTTTGCACTTTGTGCTGCATCTATTATTTTGTCCCTTGTGTAAAAGAAAAGTATTAAAGCAAATTACAAAAACATATGTTTTATACAGTGTTTGTTTGTTTGTACTGTATAGCCATATTTTGCTTACACAATCGCCATTAGTTAACTAAAGCATTGTGAAACCCAAATCGCGAAAAGTTATAGTCAACTAACAGCTTTTAGTAAGTAAACCGTGTTTAAGGTCGTGAAACTGGCCCTTAATTAAGTTTGTTACGGCTATAGAAGTTGTTAAAAATTCGTTATTAAATAACTCGCGATTTTTTTTGAGCTATTAATTTTGTGTTATTAATATTGTGTGATTTTAATTTGCCTTCTACGTGCGCAATTTGCAAATTTTCACAATTTCAAAATTGTTTTGCAATCTATAACTAAAACTTTAGTTACGCATTTTTCATACTAAAGTTGAACTTAAGTATGGTCAATGAAATGAAATGCATTTTCAGAGCTTATACTTAAATTTAACTTTAAGTTGGTGAAACTGGCCCTTAAACTCTTAAATGTTGCATCGCTATTTCAAAGTTGTAAAATTTTTCAATGTACGCAACTGTACAATTCGTCAAGTCCTCAACTACACTGGCAACTGCACTGATTCGTGAATACGTCTATTCTTTTTATTCGTAATAAAAAAGTATTATAAAACGTAGTGAATGCAAGTACATTTTTCGAAATTGTACTACGGAATAGTATGATTTTTTTGCAACTGAGTGCCTGTGATGTCGTGAAAAAGTCTCTCTATTGTAATAATTGTCAACTAAGGGTATGAACTTTCATTTTTGGGAGAAGACGTCAAATGTCTGGACTACCTTATAAAATTATTGTATCATGAACATTAAGCAAAGATAACAACGTAATAAGAGATATATAATCAATATTAAAGAAATTAAAAAGCTTAAAATAAACTGATAGAATTATAACATTAAGCGATGATAAAAACATAATAAAAGAAATATAATTAGTTTGGAGGAGACAAAGTAACATCACGAACATAGCACTGAAGCTCATCAATATTACTGATGAGAACGCTCTCCGCATTTTTTTCCATTCTGATGTACACAGAGCCACGAAAAGTAAACGCATTATAAATGCTTTTCTTCCGTTTATAAGCAATTGCAGCTTGTAAGAGTTTGCGGCTGTCAGCATCAAGGCTCTCATGGATAAATATGCAACTATCAGAATCAAATCCAGCATCCCGCAGGTTGACTGCAGATTTAGTTCGCCTTCGAAAATCTCCAACTGCTTTTAGTACACGATTTCTGTCGCTAGGTGACAAATATTTGATGATAACTACTGCATTCGGGTTGCGCTTGTTAGATTTTGCCCTAAATATATCTCTTATAAGACGCGGCTTAAAATCAATGTAGTGGCAGATGCGATTAAAAATGCTTTTCAAATTTTCATCATTTGTCACAGGCAGACCAAATAATATGGCATCCGAAGAGAAGTCAGCAACTTTGCTGCAGTTAGCATGGCTGTTATTGTTGCTGATCAGCTTATCTCTTGAGCGTTCATAATCATCAAATCGACTTTTAAGAGCACACAATTCCTTTTCCAGCAATATAACCTTTTTATCTAAACCACTGTACACAGAATTAAGAGCACTCACATCAGTCTCCACTTTTTTTATAATTCTTAATTCAACGCTCGCAATTTCATCAGTTAGTTGCCTATAAGAGCTATCATATTTAGAAAGAAGATCCTCTTTAAGTTGCCTGATGTCGCTTCTAAAATTAGCACAAAGCCGCTCTTCCATATCAAGCAGCTGAGCACGAAAAGATTCCAAGGAAGGTTCGGCACTCAAGAGCTTTGGCGTGCCGTCGTCTCTGTTGTTGATGCGATGAGACAGATGCTGTTGTTGTTGGCGCGTTAAACGTGGTGAAGGCGGCATTGTGGCTTGTTTACACTCAGCACTGGAACAAATAAACAAGAAGAAACAGCAACGAAGAGTAGAAAAAAGACTGAAGAACGAGAGAGATGCAGAACTGAAGAGCGTGGGCAGCAGAGTTGTGAAGAAAATAGGAGCAGCAAGTGCAGGTTTTGGTGACCAAAGAATACTCAATTTGTAGTGCACTCAATAATAGTTGGTTAGTCACAGCATGAGTCAAGCTAGCGGTGCAAGAATCTTGTCGCATTCACACAGTAGAAGAAATTCCAGTGTTTATTATATAAATTTTAATTATATGCACAATAATGCTGCTAAAGAAGAAACAAATAACACACTCGATATGTTAAAGCAATTGGCTTGTTGCTTGTTCGGTAGATTGTTTGTTTGTTTGTTTGTTGAAAGAGTTTTTATTTTTAAAATAGATTAATCGACAAATAAATCAATTAAATAGCCAAAATAAACTAAGCACAGAGAAAACACGTCCGACCGCGACAAAGTCTTGACACATGTTTTGAATTTTTATAATGCGAGTTTTTTATAAAAAAGTGCACGTTTATAGCAGCTAATATTATTTATTCTTAATTAAGATACTTTGAGACATATTTAGGCAAAGTGCTAATGCGGCAGCAGGTGAGGTTTTTTTTTTTATATTACCAAAAATTTTTTTTTATTTTTTCTTAGAAATTTAATTAATTAATAGTTTAGTTAAATATTAAAAGTTTAATTAATAGTTTTTACAATATATTACTAATATATTCAAAAAAAAAATTAAACCTTACGTCTAATTCAAAACCTTTTTGAACCAAACAGTTCAAAATTATGGAAAATCTTTGTTTCAAAGCTTCTCACGGCTAAACTAAAATTAATAGATTAAAACCCTTTTGGAATTTACTTAATGGGAATGTTTTGAAGTCATCCTGATACTTTTTTTTCTCAACTAAGCAAGTCGATATTTTGCATTTTGTTCCTCTCGTTACACTGTGCGCCGGCGCTATCCGAGAAACTAGTGGCTGCTCTACTCATAGCTTTTGTGTCTACCCTGTGGTACCAACACGATGTTTCCCAGGTTGCTGCGACGCTGACTCTGTATGGCCTGAATATTCTAGTTGACGTTGGTTCTGCTGTTGGCGCTGCTGGGTGCGAGACTTATGCGCGACGCCGACTTCACGATGCTGACATCTATATTATCAACGAATGTTATCTTGTAGTTTTATGACTTTCACGACTTCTGGTTAATGTGAAGTTGAATAGAAACAAAGACCTTGCGCTTCGGTTGGAGTAGACACAAGAACCTTTCTCTTCGGTTGGAGGAGACACGAGAACCCCGTTTTGAGTGAGGTGAGACCTTATAAAGCCTTCTATTGAGTGGCGTCTAACTGGAATGAGTGAGGTGGTTTTCCCTCTCGACTTCCACTGTCAACCGGTTCTGATATGCTTTCACTCAATGTGGCTTGATGGTGTTGTCTGACCATCGTATGCTGGTCCCGTTAAATAGCGTGTTGGCATCCCATGTGTACATCACCTGATTCTCCCGTTGTTGTCTGTCTCATGTTTGCCTGTTGTTGCTGTTGTTAAATAACTTGACTAGCATGCTGGCTCTGCTGCCCTCTCGCACGTGTTGGCATGATGCTCTTGAGTGACATGAAAAGAAAGAAATGGGTGAGTATACTTCCTACTTGAGGACTCTCATTCTACAAGAGAGACACACATTGTCTGCATAACCATGTCCCTAAGGGGGGCCCTCATCAAAATAAACACTTAAAATATTAAAATTAAATAAACTTGTTTTATTTATGATATTTTGGTATTGATTATAAAAAAACATGCTCATTTGTGTCCAATGCATGTCATTTATGGATTGTGAATAAAGCAAGTTAACATGCTCTCATATGAAATTTTGCGATGTGTTGTATCCCACAACATTGCATGTACACTTTGTACAACCCGACCTCACACAAATTCCAAAGAACCAACTCAATTATTATTATTATCAGATGTCGATACCAAAAATGCAGCGATCTGCATTTCGACCTAATTTGAGCGCATATGCTTAAATTACCAAAATAAACAAAACCAATTTTCCGATGTGGTTCCGACTTTAACAGTCACAAAAACAAAGCAAGTGACTGTTTGGGTGCATCGGCATTGCCTTGTACGGTCAGCAAATGCCGTTCATTTACCTACCCTAGTTACTGCGCTGCTTGTAGGTGCATTGCCTGCAACTGCGTAACATGCAAAGTGTACGTGATCGCGTATCCATAAGGGGAAGTAGAACGATATTTAAATTTACATAATGATTTACAGTTCTTAGATATATGTAGCTTATGTATTGATTTTGATTGGTTAGTATCGATTTGAATTTCAACTTATTCAACTTAGACCATCGGACGTTAAACTCAACATTGGTGGCAAGATAATAATATAATAATTAAAAAAAAAAATATATCATTTTTTTCAAGCGTACCGAGGCTGACATCGGCTGTGAAAATTTATAAAGTGAAAATAAAAAAAAAGCGTGCTGAGGCTATAATAGCAACAGTGAATAAAAAAAAAACTGTGACTAAAAACAAAACAGAAAAAAAGCCCAGGATAACCAGCTTTAAGACGTGAAGTCTCCTGGCCCATTTTTAAGCGAAGACCAGGATAACCAGCTATAGGGCTACTAAGAGCCTCCTGACATCAACAACACAAACAAAACCAAGAACAACATCAACAACACTAACGAAACGAAGGACAACATCATCAACCATCAGAAAAGAGAAATTCAACAACGTCAAGCAGGAAAAACTCGACTGACAATGAAAGGTCCCCAGGTGACAGTCTCCGATTTGAATGATTTTCGGATATGTGATAGAAAACAAAAATCAAAGGTCGACGTATTTTTTTATATGTGCTCAATCGATGGTTTAGGGTGTCAAACTCGCGTTCCAAAATCAACGAAAATTTCGTTTTTTTGCTTTAATTTCGCTATTTTTCATGGAAACATTTACGAATTTGGTACCAAACGAAAGCTCTCACAAAACCACACACGATGGCATCAATTTTACATAAGAAAATTTTGTTGTATGGATCATATCGTTATGGATCATTTAACGATATTTATAATATCGTTCCGGTTTTTTACGGCAACCCAGCCGAATTAAATAAATTCATTGCATGCGGTCATATACTCTTTTCTTCTGCAAAGACCGACGCAGAACATAAATTCATACTAGAGGTCATAAAAACACGGCTAGAAGGCTCAGCCTTTGAGCTCCTCCAATTTAAATCTTTTGCCAAATGGAATAATTTGGTACAAGATTTGGAGAATGAGTTTAAAGAAGAAACAACGAGAGCCTCTGCTCAAAACGAACTTATGACAGCTAGACAAAATTTGAGAGAAACTGTTAAGGAGTTCGGTGAACGAATTGGAAAATTACTGCATTCACTTAATTCAGCTACATTTTCTAGCACTAGCGAAATTTCGGTTCGCACATATTTAAAACACGAGAACGATCACTTGGCAATACGGGTATTCGAGGATGGTTTGCGAAATCATAATTTAAGATTAATTCTTAAAGCTCACAATCAGCGGGACTTCAAGAAAGCCATCGTGTATGCCGAGGAGCATTCAGGATGGCTGGAAAAAATTCGCTATACCAAACCTCACCTTTTAAACCCACATGCCATTATTGTAAAAAGTCAGGGCACACTGAAAAAACGTGCTATCGCAAAAATAATCATGTCGACTCTAATTACAATAGTCAAAGTTCCTATCAAAACAGTCAACATAATATAAAGAAAGAGATACAATCTATAGTTGTTCATACTGCAAACGGTCGAATCACACGTACAAAGAGTGTAGATTACGGCCAAGGCAAGAATATAAAGATCACCAAAATCACAGAATTTTAGAAAATAATAGAACTTTAAGACAATATCCAAATCCGTTTAGAAAAAACAATCAATCCAGAGGACAATACAATCCTCGCAATCGAACTCACCACGTAAATTATGCATCGGGAAACGAAATAGCACGGGAAGAAATCAGCGGCGCTTCTCCCCGGATGCAAATAAAAGCCGATGTGTACCAAGCACACCATTAACATATTCAATTATAATACCTTTTTGCGAAGGATACGATGAGCCAGTGCTTCGTATTAAACTCGAACCTTCAGACAAAAATGTAACTTCACTTTAAGTAGACACAGGATCACAAATTAGTCTTTTAAAAGACACAGAACAAAAGTACAGAATTAACAAACAAAGTAAACACACAGTTACAACCATTTCAGGTAATTCAATGCAAACATTAGGTGAACAGATAAAAGCAATAAATGTTCCATATAATGACCAGATGACAACACTGAGTCACAATTTTCATATTCTAAACAAAAATATTAATTTATCCTATGATGGAATTTTAGTAAGCGATTTTCTCACAAAATTTAACCGTAAAATAGATCTCAAGAATAAACAACTGGAAATACCAGTAGACTGCTCAAACGCAGCTGTAAGCAAATATAAAATTTTAAAATCACTTATTGTAGATATTTGTAAAAACACAGAAAAGGGAAACAATGTGTTGCCTACGGGTAACAAAGGGAATTGCGAAAACAGGAATGAAGAGCAGGAGTATGCACCGAATGGCATAAGTCATATTGAGAATCTTCAACCTAATGTCTACCTGCCGCAATCCATCACATTGTCACCTGAAAGTAGAAACAAAATCATAAAAAATAATGCAAAGGCAAATAAAGAGGAAACTAAGGCATTACTCTTGGATAATGAAAGGACTTGTAAAAACAGGATTGAGTCGACTCAGCCTGATGTCTACGGGCTGCATCCATTACCTTACAACCTCGCTGCAAACAACTTGTAGAGATCCCTTTTGCTTATACAAAAGACGCAGTGATCCACAAGAAACAAATAAATCCAAGAGTTTATTTGGCGGAAACCCTGGTACGCCCAATTAAAAATAAAATTAAAGTTCTTTTTATGAACACAACAGAAGATATTAAAGAAATAAATTTAAATAAAATTCAATATGAGTGGGAAAACATAGAAAATTTCAATGAAATCAAATTGGATAAAACAAAAGATTTAATAAAGGATAGATTAAAAAAGATAGAAACAAACATCGAACTAACACACTTTAATAAAGAAGAAAAGAAATCAATTTTAAAAATTTGTAGAAATTATAACGATTTATTTTATTTTGAAGGAGACCACCTCACTTGTACAGAAACTTCAGAACATGAAATTATAACTGAAGCAAACAAACCTCTTTTATTTGATAAACCATATAGGCTACCTGAAAGTCAAAGACAAGAGATTCATAAACAAGTAATGAAATGTTAGAAGATAGTATTATTCGCCCAAGTTCAAGTCCATGGAACTCGCCACTTTTACTTGTTCCAAAGAAGGCAGATTCCGAAGGTTACAAACGTTGGAGAGTTGTAGTTGATTTTCGAAAATTAAACGACTTAAAATGTTACTGACATTTACTGACATACTTGACCAGTTGGGAAGAGCACAATATTTCAGCACCCTGGATTTAGCCAAAGGTTTTCATCAGATTCCCGTTAAAGAATCTGACAAATAGAAAACTGCTTTCAGCACACCTTTTGGGCACTACGAATATAACAAGATGCTATTTGGTTTAAAAAACGCTCCAGCATCGTTTCAGAGGCTCATAAACAACGTACTAATGGGTTTACAAGGATTTTTTGTTTTGTCTACGTCGACGACATCGTTGTGTACGGTTATGATTTATCGGATCATAAAAACAAATTAATTAAAATATTTGACCGATTGCACCAACACAACCTTAAGCTACAACCTGATAAATGAAATTTTCTCAAACAAGAATTAACGTATTTAGGGCACATTATTTCTGAAAACGGTATAAAACCAGATCCCGAAAAAATTAAAGTAGTTAAAACTTATCCAATTCCAAAGAATGTGAAAGGAATAAAATCATTTTTAGGAATCGCAGGATATTATAGAAGATTTATTGAAAATTTTTCCAGTACAGCCAAACCATTTACTAAACTGCTTAAAAAAGATATAAAATTCACTTGGGACACATTCTGCGATGAAGCATTTTCAAAATTGAAAGAAGAACTAATTAACCCTCCAATATTAGCATATCCAAACTTTGATAAAGAATTCATAATAACGACGGATGCGAGTGATGCAGGACTTGGCGCAGTTTTATCTCAAGGTATAATTGGAAAAGACAAGCCAATATGTTTCACAAGTAGAACATTGAACGATGCAGAGACACGCTATAGCACCATGGAAAAGGAATTGCTTGCAATTGTCTTTGCCGTAAAACAATTCCGACCTTATATTTATGGTAAAAAGTTCACAATCTGCACTGACCACAAACCACTCGAATGGCTAATGAAGTTAAAAGACCCAATGTCCAGATTAGCAAGATGGCGAATTCTCCTATCAAAATATGAATATACGATCAAATATAAAGCAGGGAAAAGTAATACAAATGCTGACGCCTTCAGTCGAATCACTGAAGACAAAAAACTTGCAAAAATGGTTAACAAAATTTTAGTTATGACACGCCAAATGGCAAACAAAAAGGAGCAAAATGAAAATGTACATACAAAAATTGAAGAACCCAAAAATACAAGGAACGAGGCAATCTCTAAAATAATAGAAACCTAAGATTCAATATATTTCAATAAAAAAGTCGCATTAAAAATATTAATATTACCTCTAACAGAATCTTTAGAAGAAAAATTTATAATAAAATCAATTCCACAGTTTATAAAACCTTTAATAGGTGAAATAGAGTTATACTCATATAATAACGTAAATCTACATACGACGACATTACCCATCCCTTTTAAAACTTTAAAAGATCAAGAATTAGCAAAGAAAACGCTAAGCAAAATGAAAAGCGAAAACCAAACTCATGATTCTATAGCCATATCAATCCCAAACATTAACCCACAGTTTAAAGAAAATTTTAAAACAATGCTTAAAGAAATATTTTCCGACAAAACAATTAATTTGGATATCAACAAAAGAACAATTTTGGAAAACGTAAATGAAATAGAAACAATTTTACGAGAATACCATGAATCACCGCTTGGAGGACATCAAGGAGTAAATAGAACGCTAAAAAGATTAAAAACAAACTACTACTGGCCCACAATGAAAATTGATGCACAAAATTAAAAAAATGTGAATCATTCCAGACAAATAAGCTAAATAAATCTCCAAAAGTGCCAATGAAAATTACAACGACGAGCTCTTCACCATTTGAAAGAGTGGCTTTAGACATCGTAGGTCCACTTCCAGTGACTTACAAAAGTAATAAATACATCTTAACTTTTCAAGATGATTTAACAAAATTTACAGAAGCTATACTTTTAGAGAATGCAGAAGTAACCACAGTTGCAAGAGCTTTTGTAGAACAAATACTCTGTCGATTTGGATTCCCCGACTCACTTTTAACTGATCAAGGTACTAATTTTCTTCGTGATTTATTTAAAGAAGTATGTAATTTATTAAAAATTAAAAAATTACAATTAACTCCATATCATCCACAAACAAATGGAGCAATTGAAAGAAGCCATCGCATACTTGCGGAATATCTTCGGCATTATGTCAATAATGACCCTCTCACTTGCGACGATTGGATCCCTTATCCAATATTTGTTTTCAACAACACGCCTCACAGCAGCACCAATTACAGCCCTAATGAATTACTCTATGGATACCCTGCAAAAATTCCATCTACTTTACAAAAAGACCCATCATTAAACTATAACTACGAAAATTATGCAAATGAGTTAACGGCACGCCTACAACACGGATTTTAAATTGCAGGCCAAACGTTGAAATATAAAAAGGAAAAATCAAAAGAACAGTATGACAAAGGGTCCAAACCAAAAACATTTAACGTTGTAGAAAAGGTTTTGATTAGAAACCAGACCAGGAAAAACAAATTTTCATCTCTTTGGGAAGGTCTATATGAAGTTATTAAGATTATTTCACCCGATAATACTGCTATAAAAATTCGCAATAAAATAAAAGTAATACACAAGAACAACCTGAAATTATTCTCCGATTAAAATACATTTGGTTAACATTACAATATTACATAAAACACATTCATAAAAACAGCACAACTTAATGCGAACACATCTTAAAATCAGAGCTACAAATTTTGTTGAGATTTTTACAAGCTTAGGGAAACATGTTATTTTACTTCTTTCTTTTTAAAACAGGCAGTCTTTTGTTTTTTTTTATGAACCAAAACCTTTATACCTTCTCTCGAATTTTAGCTGATTCATACGCAAAATTTATTCCGCTTACAAATTGAAACAAATAAAATTAAAATTAACAAATTGAAATAATTGGGCAATAACGCAAAAACTTTCAAACTATGCATTAAAAAAAAAAAATTTAACTTTAAAAAAAAAGAAGGGAAATATAAATAAATGAATCCATACATAATGAAAAAATATAAATGTACATATAAATGGGACACACATGTATTTTAAGAAATACTTATATGTAACAATTAATTTTTTTTTTCTTAATACTAATTACAAAAATCATTTCAAAAAAATCATTTCAAAAAAAACAAAAAACATAAGATAAGATAAATTTAACTTCATATATACTACTTAACTTGTATAAAATTCTTAAAACTATTTTTATATAAAAAATTATTATTCTTTATAGAAATTCATGTAATGCTCATTTCTGCTCACTGATCGGTGGTATAGCGACAGAAAATTTTTCAACATCTTCAAGGAGAAAAATTTTCTTTTATAAGGGGGGAGGGATGTTGTATCCCACAACTTTGCATGTGCACTTATAAAATATAACACATATAAGTGGATTCATAATTTTAAGAAAAAAAAAATTTTAAGCAACAAATATTAAAAATCAATCACATGATTATACTTATATTATAAGATAAATTTAACTTCATATATACTACTTAACTTGTATAAAATTCATACAACGTGTTTTTATATAAAAAATTATTATTCTTTATAGAAATTCATGAAATGCTCATTTCTGCTCACTGATCGGTGGTATAGCGACAAAAAATTTTTCAACCTCTTCACGGAGAGGAGGGATGTTGTATCCCACAACATTGCATGTACACTTTGTACAACCCGACCTCACACAAATTCCAAAGAACCAACTAAATAATTATTATTATCAGATGTCGATACCAAAAATGCAGCGATCTTCATTTCGACATAAATAATAAACAAAAATAAAATACTACGAACGACAACAACCCAATTTGAGTACAGCGACTCAAATTGCCGGCGTTCAAGAAAAGAAAAACATACTGACCTAATTTAAGCGCATATCCTTAAATTACCAAAATAAACAAAACCAATGCTTTGTTTTTATTGTCTAGTGGTGCCGAATTAAACGTAGACGACAATAAAAACAAAGCAAGTGACTGTTTGGGTGCATCGGCATTGGCTTGCACGGTCAGCAAAGGGGAAGTAGAACGATATGTAAATTTACATAATGATTTAGAGTTCTTAGATATATGTAGCTAATGTATTTTTTTTTTTTTTTTTTTTTTTGTATTCGCCAAGGGAGTGTGAAATCTCATGAATACGTATAGCCCGTACTATACGCATGCACGACTTACATTCTACAACAGGCCGGATTAACCGGAAAGATAGAATGCACCTACGTACTAAAACACACAACCAGTTGGCGAAGTATGAATTTCCACTAAGCACATTAATTGGCTTTTCAGCGGAACTTAAAAATTTTATACAGAAACACGAATTTATTAAGAATTTATGAATTTGAAAAAGTAAACAACATCAAATAAGTAGTAAACTTTACATAAAACTCTAAAACAAAGAGACCAAAGTAACTATAAATTATATGAATATTAGTAAGTTTGCGGCAACTATCCAACCCAAGATCCTACGTGGAAAAGAGAGTAAACTCTTAAACACCAAACCAATTCCAATTATAACGGAGATATATACGTGTAAATATGTACATACATATATGTGTATATATATACGGGTCACTATGTAATTTTGGAACACCGTGCTAATGTTATTAGTTGGATATGTATTTGGGCCAACGCAGGCATAAACTTGCATGGAAAAGAGATGAACTCTTGCGCATCAAACTAAGTAACTAATAAGTCAACTGAATAAGAAAAATTTTAAAATTTTTTGATTAAAAACAAACAAGTTAAAGCATACATATCATATTCGATGGTGTTTACTTCATCAAACGCAATATTATAAAGGGAAACAACTGAAACGGTCTCGAATATATGGAATAACTTCAGCCAACATTTTAACAGAATATAACAATATTATTAACCGAGTTAATGTTTGAAACAAAATTCTAAAATGTATCAATTATTTAAATGTAAAATAATTTTCCGTTTCAAGGCATACACCGAATCACAAAAGTTAATTAAGTTGTAGCTATTGTTGAAATCACTACACATACATCGTAAAGGGTCATGAAGGGCAAAATTTGAAGTGCACTGGCTCAACTTAAAAAGCACAAAATGTCTAGATCCTCTTCTTGGGATGTTAAAGTTAAGAGATGAGAGAATATATTGGGAGTCAATTTCACCACAAAGTAATTAATATAGGAAGGTGACATTAAGCACCATCCTTCTGCTTCTCAGGGAAGGCAGTAAAATTTGTTTAAGGCGGGTTTCATACGAAGGAAGAATAATATCTGGGTTCCAACGATGATGACGTAAAGCAAAAAGTAAAAACTGTTTTTGAACCGATTCTATTGCATCAATGTGGACGTGATATTGAGGGTTCCATACTACGGAAGCATATTCAAGAATAGGTCTTACGAGAGATATATATAGTAATTTAGTTGTGAAGGCATCATTGAATTCTTTCGCCCATCTTTTAATTAAACCAAGAACACCTCTAGCCTTATTTACAGCCAAATTTATGTGGAGATTGAAGCGAAGTTTTGGATCCATAATTACACCAAGATCAACAAAACTATGAACAATTTCTAAATGGATGTTATTTATAGTGTAATTTGTGCTGTGAGCAGTTCTACGTGAGAAGGTCATTGATTTACATTTTTTTAAGTTAAGGTTTAATAGGTTGAAGTTACACCAATCCACTAGTCTGTTTAAATCAGATTGTAAAAGGTGTTGTTCGTCGAGTGACTTGTAGGTAAGAAAAAGTTTCACATCGTCAGCATACATTAAGACGTCACAATGTTTAATTGCCGAGGGAAGGTCATTAATAAATAGTAAGAATAAAACCGGTCCAAGATGACTTCCTTGCGGAACACCAGATGTAACCATAATATTTTGTGATAGAGAATTTTTATATAAAACTTTTTGAAAACGTCGCGATAAATAAGATTCTATCCAATTTAGCAATTTTACAGGAAACCCAATTAGCTTAAGTTTATTCAATAGAAGATTATGATAAACGCTGTCAAAAGCTTTGCTAAAGTCCGTATAAATAACGTCAGTCTGTTTTCCCAAAGTGAAACCTTTTATTACACGAGTTGTAAACTCCAAAAGGTTTGTTGAAGTTGATTTACCCTTTAAAAAACCATGCTGAGTGACAGAAATGGATGATGAAACGAAGTGGGTTAGTTGTTCAGTTATGATTTTCTCAAATAATTTAGGGATTGCGCTTAATTTGGCGATGCCTCGGTAGTTAGTGACATCAATTTTGGAGCCAGATTTATGAAGGGGTATAATATATGAATCTTTCCATATAATGGGAAAATGACCACTTTGCAGGGATATATTAAATATGTTTGATAGAGGAGCACACAGGTTGCTAGCACATTCCTTTAGAATGCAACTCGGAATTTCATCAGGGCCAGTCGAAAAAGAGCATTTAACATGACGAAGGTTATGCATAACAATAATTGAGTCTATTACTGGAGTTTCAAAAGAGCTAACTGGAGGTAAATAAAGATGCTCAGAACACATATTAAATGGTATGTTGGAGTAAGTTGATTTGAAGAAGCTTGCAAACATGTTAGAAAAAACATTGTCACAAGACGATTCCTCTTGATTGAATCTCATAAGGGGTGGAAAGTTGGAAGCCTTACGTTTTGAATTAACAAAAGTATAGAAGAGTTTCGGATTATCATTAAATTGAGATTTGATGTTGGCTATATAAGCTGTATAACACTGTTTATTTAATAGCTGGTATCTGCAACGACAAGATGAATAACAAGCAAAGTCAATTTCAGAACCAGATTTTTTATATTTTTTAAATAATCGATTTCTTACATTTTTTAGTGACTTAAGTTCACTTGTTAGCCAGGGTGGACTTAAGGGTTTAGAATTAATTTGCTTTGTTGGGACGCACAATAAGAAGCACCTTTGCAAAGTATCATTAAAAAACTGTACCGAGGTTTCGACGTCATAATATGAATGCGGTGGTTTAATAGATAGAATCGGTGACCAGTCAGTCTGCGAGAGTAAGGTGTTGAGTTTAACATAGTCTGTACTTTTGAAATTATATATTTTTGTATTTCGCTTATCAGGTGTAAGTTTATGTTCATTTTCATGAGCAAGTAAAACTGTTATTTCAAGAGTTGGATGATGTTCATCTTCCGGAAATGATACAGGGTTTGAGCGATTGAGATATACAGTAGTGCATCTATCTACAAACACAAGGTCCAGCGTTCTATGGTTTTTATTAAAAGTATTATTGACTTGTTGAAGACACAGGTCAGATAACTTATCTAAAAAATCATTTATCCAATTACTAGTGGAAACAGGTGTAAGAAATGAAGAGTCATCTGTCGAATTCCAAGACACAAAGGGTAGGTTAAAATCGCCCAACACAATAAGAACATCATTATTTTTTAACATATTATGAACTTGCTCGATGGCGTTTATATGTCTTAAGTAAATTGATATGTCACAATTTGGAGGAATGTAAGAACAGGTAAGATAAGCAATGCAATTATTTAATTTAACTGAAACACAAATAAACTCCAGTTCACTAGTGTCGAGAATTGTTAATTCATCAGATGCAAACGAGATATGAACAGCTATCAGAACACCACCACCGATCTTATTATAACGGTCTTTACGGAAAATTTGATAATTTTTACACATTATTTCAGAATTTAGAATATTAGAGCGAAGCCAAGTCTCCGTGAAAGTTATAATGTTATATTCGAAATCAAAACTGTTAATGAACATTGCAGAAAGTTTGGAATTAAGACCCCTTACGTTTTGATACACAAGTTCTAATTTAGACTTGCGATTTGTTAATCGTTTTTTGGATGAGATTGCGGGCTATTTCGCGGGCGAGGCAAGTGTACTACATTTACTAAACGCGGATTATTTTTGAATTCGAATTCGCGTACGATTGTATTTCGTGGCCAGAAACTTACATCAACAATAGTATTAAATAAATTTTCTGGAACTGTCAATCTAAAGGAAGTAGTCGGACGTGCGTTTACATATTTGAATTTATGAATAGAAATAGTAAGAGTCGATGAACATTTCAACTTTGATTCAATGAAAAAATCTATATCATTATCTGTTGTATCAGATGCTAAGCGCGAAACAAAGATTGATTTAGTTGGAGGAAGAGCAATCAAAGGTTTAGGAACAGAAATGTCAGAAGTAATTGCAATTTGTTGGACATCAGCAACAGTAGGAGCAAGAGAAGCAGCTTGTGCATACGATATTTCAGGCAAAGCGAGAGGTGGAGCTGATAATGGAAAAGGAGCAGACATAGTCAAATTTGCCGAAGAAGAAAGAATAGGAGGAGGAGCATCCGTGTCCATGTCGTCACCGTTGTCTTGTTCGATAGAAGATTGTGTTGGTGTCGAGTCAGTTTTCTGTTTGCTTCGAAGGGTCATATGTTTCTTTTTTCGCTTTGGTGAAGGAATTGACTCATCAATATATTTAAACTCATTGAAAAGAGTTTGATATTTTAAAAATTTATCAGAAAGTGAAGAAAGTTCTCTACTTATTTCCGAGAAACCTTGCTTTGTTTGCTTAAAAAGTTTATAAAAGTTAATGTCGGCCAACCTACACTTCTCATAAGACCAACGCAACCCTTTTCCTTCTTCAATGGCATCTGCCACTCGACCTGACACTCCTGCACACTTGATGTGAACAATATTGTCACATACCCAACATGACAAAAATCGTTCATTTTCACCTTGGAGCAGCCAGGCTTAGCACAAACCATTATTTGTTTTTTTTTTTTTTTTTTTTTTTAGTTTAACAATTTGTTTAATTTAAAGAAAGAAAAAGAAACAATAAAGTAAAAAGATATAAAAATAAATAGTGGCGAAAGTTTAAAACAAAGAGATAAAAACTCTGAGACACCCTGTGGGAATAGCTAAAAGAAGTGCCTACAGGTATGCAACGCTATTTTACTTAACTTAAGAGAAGCTAAGAAATAAAATAGTGAAATGTCAACAAATAAAAAGAACAACAAGAACAGAATTTAAAGAAAAGAAATGAAGCACAACAATGTTTGTATGTTTTTGTTTTTGTTGATTTTTTTTTTCACTGCTTATAAAAATAAGCACAAGTGTCAAGCACTTAAAACTTATGCACTTATATATATATTTTAAACCCGGAAATTATTGCAATTCGCGGAAAACTGTGCACAATTTTTAAAGGCACAGAAACACTCAATACTATAAACGAATTAAAAGACCGAAATTACGTATTTAAACCGTTTATTAAATAACACAAATTATAAATTGAAAAATAATTAAAACACGACCAGAAATTTTCGATGCTGAAAAATCGACGGAGTTGCCAGACTGATTTTGATTGGATGGTATCGATTTGAATTTCTACTTATTGGAAATTATGGGAATATGGAAACGCCCTCGAAAACTGAGGATTTTCCTTTATAAACCACCGAGCGGCGTAGAAACGATCAAGAAGGAGAGGTAGTTTGTAACTACTAACATCTAAACTGGTCGCAGCCTCGCTAAGACAGCGGGCCTTTTAGAAATAACATACTAAATAAAATCCAACTCTGGTCGCAGCCACGCTAAGACACCGGGCCATTGTTGAAATAAAATTAATAATAATAAAAAGTAAATCAAAAAACAAACAAACGTCTTGGTTCTTCCGTCCATGGTCACTCTTCTCCTCGTGAAAGCACGGAGACCATCGGACGTTAAATTCAACATTGGTGGCAGCGGTTGTATCCCAACTCCCTAAAAACCAACGAAAAGGAAATACAATCGTTTAATAAATACCAGATAATAATATAATATTTAAAAAAAAAAATAATACATTTTTTTCAAGCGTACCGAAGATGACATCGGCTGTGAAAATTTATAAAGTGAAAATAAAAAACAGCGTGCTGAGGCTATAACAGCGGCAGTGAATAAAAAAAAAACAGTGAATAAAAACAAAACAGAAAAAAAGCCCAGGATAACCAGCTTTAAGACGTGAAGTCTCCTGGCCCATCTGTAAGCGAAGACCAGGATAACCAGCTATAGGGCTACTAAGAGCCTCCTGGCATCAACAACACAAACAAAACCAAGAACAACATCAACAACACTAACGAAACGAAGGACAACATCATCAGCTATCAGAAAAAAAATTCAACAACGTCAGGCAGGAAAAACTCGACTGAGTCAACATCAACAACACCAAGAACACATCAACAACACCAGGAACAAAAAGGAAAAATTGATACAACAATAGTAAGCAAAGAAAAAAATATAATAAATAAATAATTATTTATATATATATATATATTCACATATCTCTTGTAAGATCACACATATTGATAATATTTAAGTAGGCTATATAATTGAAAGTTTTGCGAAAAAAACAACATATTCAAAAATCTAATCAAAAATCTAATAAAAAAATAAATAAAATATCAAAATTTTTACTCGTCAACATGCGACTAAGGTATTACAGAAATTTGCTTCTGTACCATTTTTCTAAAAATGGGAATGATCCATTCACAGCCACGTCCACCTCCAAACAACCCACAAGAGTAAAACTCTATAAAGAGGCATATACTTGAGCTACATGGATACAATTTGGTATGTGTGTATATAATATCAAAATTAAGATTTGTACAATAAATTGGCGTAATCCGTTGACGTATACGCCCACCTCCCATATAATGATTCCCATAATGATTCAACGCTATAAAAAGTGTTACATATGAGCAAGAAAAAAAAAATTTGGAACGTTTTTTAAGTTTTACATTAATCTCAAAAATGCTTTTTTTAATCAGTTTTTCATTTAAAACAGCTGGAAGAGTACTTCTTACCACGAAAAAACAAACAACGATACTCGCGTTGATGCTACATTCGTTTTAGGCCATTGGGGGATACTTTCCTCCCCTGCACCCTTGGCGGACGCCCATTAAACCAGCTAAGTGAATGCTTTGCAAAAGTAACGGCAATTCACAAAACATAATAAACAAAAGAGAAAATAGTGTTGCTGAGTAAAAGTAATTTGTGCATATTTGGATTATAAAAAAAATAGCACTTTTATTAATTTTTAAATGACTTATGTTTCTCATTACTCACAATATACAATTACAATGTTTTGAATTTTTATAATGCGAGTTTTTTATAAAAAAGTGCACGTTTATAGCAGCTATTATTTATTTTTAATTAAGATACTTTGAGACATATTTAGGCAAAGTGCTAATGCGGCAGCAGGTGAGGTTTTTTTTCCATATTACCAAACATTTTTTTTTTATTTTTTCTTAGAATTTTATTAAAATTTAGAATTTTAATTAATTAATAGTTTAGTTTAATATTTATAGTTTAATTAATATTTTTTAACAATATATTACTAATATATTCAAAAAAAAATTTAAACCTTACGTCTAATTCAAAACCTTTTTGAACCAAACAGTTCAAAATTATGGAAAATCTTTGTTTCGAAGCTTCTCACGGCTAAACTAAAATTAATAGATTAAAACCCTTTTGGAATTTACTTAATGGGAATGTTTTGAAGTCATCCTGATACTTTTTTTTCTCAACTAAGCAAGTCGATATTTTGCATTTTGTTCCTCTCGTTACACTGTGCGCCGGCGCTATCCGAGAAACTAGTGGCTGCTCTACTCATAGCTTTTGTGTCTACCCTGTGGTACCAACACGATGTTTCCCAGGTTGCTGCGACGCTGACTCTGTATGGCCTGAATATTCTAGTTGACGTTGGTTCTGCTGTTGGCGCTGCTGGGTGCGAGACTTATGCGCGACGCCGACTTCACGATGCTGACATCTATATTATCAACGAATGTTATCTTGTAGTTTTATGACTTTCACGACTTCTGGTTAATGTGAAGTTGAATAGAAACAAAGACCTTGCGCTTCGGTTGGAGTAGACACAAGAACCTTTCTCTTCGGTTGGAGGAGACACGAGAACCCCGTTTTGAGTGAGGTGAGACCTTATAAAGCCTTCTATTGAGTGGCGTCTAACTGGAATGAGTGAGGTGGTTTTCCCTCTCGACTTCCACTGTCAACCGGTTCTGATATGCTTTCACTCAATGTGGCTTGATGGTGTTGTCTGACCATCGTATGCTGGTCCCGTTAAATAGCGTGTTGGCATCCCATGTGTACATCACCTGATTCTCCCGTTGTTGTCTTTCTCATGTTTGCCTGTTGTTGCTGTTGTTAAATAACTTGACTAGCATGCTGGCTCTGCTGCCCTCTCGCACGTGTTGGCATGATGCTCTTGAGTGACATGAAAAGAAAGAAATGGGTGAGTATACTTCCTACTTGAGGACTCTCATTCTACAAGAGAGACACACATTGTCGGCATAACCATGTCCCTAAGGGGGGCCCTCATCAAAATAAACACTTAAAATATTAAAATTAAATAAACTTGTTTTATTTATGATATTTTGGTATTGATTATAAAAAAACATGCTCATTTGTGTCCAATGCATGTCATTTATGGATTGTGAATAAAGCAAGTTAACATGCTCTCATATGAAATTTTGCGATGTGTTGTATCCCACAACATTGCATGTACACTTTGTACAACCCGACCTCACACAAATTCCAAAGAACCAACTCAATTATTATTATTATCAGATGTCGATACCAAAAATGCAGCGATCTGCATTTCGACAAAAATAATAAACAAAAATAAAATACTACGAACGACAACAACCCAATTTGAGTATAGCGACTCAAATTGCCGGCGTTCAAGAAAAGAAAAACACACTAACCTAATTTAAGCGCATATGCTTAAATTACCAAAATAAACAAAACCAATTTTCCGATGTGGTTCCGACTTCAACAGTCACAAAAACAAAGCAAGTGACTGTTTGGGTGCATCGGCATTGGCTTGTACGGTCAGCAAATGCCGTTCATTTACCTACCCTAGTTACTGCACTGCTTGTAAGGTGCATTGCCTGCAACTGCGTAACATGCAAAGTGTACGTGATCGCGTATCCATAAGGGGAAGTAGAACGATATTTAAATTTACATAATGATTTACAGTTCTTAGATATATGTAGCTTATGTATTGATTTTGATTGGTTAGTATCGATTTGAATTTCAACTTATTGGAAATTACTGGAATAATGGGAATATGGAAATTTTCCTTTATAAACCACCGACCGGCGTAGAAACGATCAAGAAAGAGAGATAGTTTGTAACTAATAACATCTAAACTGGTCGCAGCCTCGCTAAGACAGCGGGCCTTTTTAGAAATAACTTACTAAATAAAATCCAACTCTGGTCGCAGCCACGCTAAGACACCGGGCCATTGTTGAAATAAAATTAATAATAATAAAAAGTAAATCAAAAAACAAACAAACGTCTTGGTTCTTCCGTCCATGGTCACTCTTCTCCTCGTGAAAGCACGGAGACCATCGGACGTTAAACTCAACATTGGTGGCAGCGGTTGTATCCCAACTCCCTAAAAACCAACGAAAAGGAAATACAATCGTTTAATAAATACCAGATAATAATATAATAATTAAAAAAAAAATAATACATTTTTTTCAAGCGTACCGAAGCTGACATCGGCGGTGAAAATTTATAAAGTGAAAATAAAAAATAGCGTGCTGAGGCTATAACAGCGGCAGTGAATAAAAACAAAAAAAAAAATAAAAACAAAACAGAAAAAAAGCCAAGGATAACCAGCTTTAAGACGTGAAGTCTCCTGGCCCATCTGTAAGCGAAGACCAGGATAACCAGCTATAGGGCTACTAAGAGCCTCCTGACATCAACAACACAAACAAAACCAATATCAACATCAACAACACTAACGAAACGAAGGACAACATCATCAACCATCAGAAAAAAGAAATTCAACAACGTCAAGCAGGAAAAACTCGACTGAGTCAACATTAACAACACCAAGAACACATCAACAACACCAGGAACAAAAAGGAAAAATTGATACAACAAAAGTAAGCAAAGAAAAAAAAATAATAAATAAATAATTATTTATAAAGGGTGATTTTTTAGCAACTTTCTTTTTGGCAACACTGTTTTCGGCGGCACAGCTGTTATCGCGTAATATGTTACTCTTAAACATGTTCAGTTTGGTCTATAATTTCACCATGAATCGACTTGCAAACGAACAACGTTTCCAGATTATTGAATTTTACTATCAAAATGGATGCTCAGTAAAAAAAGTGCATTCTTCCATTTTATGGTAAGTTTGAGCGACCTTCTGAGGGTCAAACCAAATTTGCATTACTGGATATTAAACCACCATCACGTATAGGAGGAGTGCGGACAGAAAAAAATATCGGAGCTGTATCCGCCAGTGTTGTTGCTGACCGTGAATTGTCGATTCGGCGCCGTTCGCAGCACTTGGGCCTCTGTTGCTCCACTACGTGGAAAATTTTGCGGATGGATTTGGGTGTAAAACCTTTTTAAATACAATTGGTGCAAGAATTGAAGCCACACAACCTACCACAACGGTTAACTTTTGGTGAATGGGCGCTGGCAAAGTTGGATGAAGATCCACCTTTTTATCGGAAAATTTGTGTTCAGCGACGAAGGTCATTTCTGGTTAAATAGATACGTGAACAAGCAGAATTCTCGTATGTGGTGTGAAGAGCAGCCAGAAGCATTACAAGAAATGCCAATGCATCCCGAAAAATGCACTGTTTGGTGTGGATTATGGGCCGGTGGCATCAATGGACAATTATTTTTCAAAGACGACGAAGGCAGGAATGTTACTGTGAATGGCGAGCGCTACGATGATTACAAATTTTGTTTGCCCAAAATGGAAGAGCTGGGCTTGCCTGACATGTGGTTGCAACAAGACGGTGCCACATGTCACTTAGCACGTGAAACAATGGCCCGATTGAGAGGCGAGTTCTGTGAACAGTTTATTTCACGTTCGGGACCGGTCAATTGACCGCCTAGATCATGCGATTTAACGTGCTTAGATTATTTTTTGTGGGGCCATGTTAAGGCTCATGTCTTAAGGGACAAACCCGCAACGACTGACGCATTGGAAGCCGTTATTGAAGAATTTATTCGAGAGATACCGGCCGATATGTTGGAGAGAGTATGCCAAAAATGGACCCATTGTATGAACCATTTAAGGCGTAGCCGTGGTCAACATTTACATGAAATAATCTTTAAACATTGAATTATATAGATATATTGATTCAAATAAAGATTTCATACATTTCTCTAGATTTTATGTGTTTTTTTTTTAAATGAAATCCGAAGGCTCTTATAAAATCCCCCTTTATATATATATTCACATATCTCCTGTAAGATCACACATATTAACAATATTTAAGTAGGCTATATTATTGAAAGTTTTTGCGAAAAAAACAACATATTCAAAAATCTAATCAAAAATCTAATAAAAAAAAAATAATATATCAAAATTTTTACTCGTCAACACGCGACTAAGGTAGTACAGAAATTTGCTTCTCTACCATTTTTCGATAATTCTTTTTGTTTTGACGCGGATTCTGATCCTGAGTACTTAATTATGGATCTTAAATTTTCATTTAACGATATTTATAATATCGTACCGGTTTTTTACGGCAACCCAGCCGAATTAAATAAATTCATTGCATGCGGTCATATACTCTTTTCTTCTGCGAAGACCGACGCAGAACATAAATTCATACTAGAGGTCATAAAAACACTGCTAGAAGGCTCAGCCTTTGAGCTCCTCCAATTTAAATCTTTTGCCAAATGGAATAATTTGGTACAAGATTTGGAGAATGAGTTTAAAGAAGAAACAACGAGAGCCTCTGCTCAAAACGAACTTATGACAGCTAGACAAAATTTGAGAGAAACTGTTAAGGAGTTCGGTGAACGAATTGGAAAATTACTGCATTCACTTAATTCAGCTACATTTTCTAGCACTAGCGAAATTTCGGTTCGCACATATTGAAAACGCGAGAACGATCACTTGGCAATACGGGTATTCGAGGATGGTTTGCGAAATCATAATTTAAGATTAATTCTTAAAGCTCACAATCAGAGGAGCATTCAGGACGGCTGGAAAAAATTCGCTATACCAAACCTCACCTTTTAAACCCCATGCCATTATTGTAAAAAGTCAGGGCACACTGAAAAAACGTGCTATCGCAAAAATAATCATGTCGACTCTAATTACAATAGTCAAAGTTCCTATCAAAACAGTCAACATAATATAAAGAAAGAGATACAATCTATAGTTGTTCATACTGCAAACGGTCGAATCACACGCACAAAGAGTGTAGATTACGGCCAAGGCAAGAATATAAAGATCACCAAAATCACAGAATTTTAGAAAATAATAGAACTTTAAGACAATATCCAAATCCGTTTAGAAAAAACAATCAATCCAGAGGACAATACAATCCTCGCAATCGAACTCACCACGTAAATTATGCATCGGGAAACGAAATAGCACGGGAAGAAATCAGCGGCGCTTCTCCCCGGATGCAAATAAAAGCCGATGTGTACCAAGCACACCATTGAAATATTCAATTATAATACCTTTTTGCGAAGGATACGATGAGCCAGTGCTTCGTATTAAACTCGAACCTTCAGACAAAAATGTAACTTCACTTTAAGTAGACATAGGCGCACAAATTAGTCTTTTAAAAGACACAGAACAAAAGTACAGAATTAACAAACAAAGCAAACACACAGTTACAACCATTTCAGGTAATTCAATGCAAACATTAGGTGAACAGATAAAAGCAATAAATGTTCCATATAATGACCAGATGACAACACTGAGTCACAGTTTTCATATTCTAAACAAAAATATTAATTTATCCTATGATGGAATTTTAATGAGCGATTTTCTCACAAAATTTAACTGTAAAATAGATCTCAAGAATAAACAACTGGAAATACCAGTAGACTGCTCAAACGCAGCTGTAAGCAAATATAAAATTTTAAAATCACTTATTGTAGATATTTGTAAAAACACAGAAAGGGGAAACAATGTGTTGCCTACGGGTAACAAAGGGAATTGCGAAAACAGGAATGAAGAGCAGGAGTATGCACCGAATGGCATAAGTCATATTGAGAATCTTCAACCTAATGTCTACCTGCCGCAATCCATCACATTGTCAGCTGAAAGTAGAAACGAAATCATAAAAAATAATGTAAAGGCAAATAAAGAGGAAACTAAGGCATTATTCTTGGATAATGAAAGGACTTGTAAAAACAGGATTGAGTCAACTCAACCTGATGTCTACGGGCTGCAATCCATTACCTTACAACCTCGCTGCAAACAACTTGTAGAGATCCCTTTTGCTTATACAAAAGACGCAGTGATCCACAAGAAACGGAAACCCTATTTGGCGGAATTCCTGGTACGCCCAATTAAAAATAAAATTAAAGTTCTTTTTATGAACACAACAGAAGATATTAAAGAAATAAATTTAAATAAAATTCAATATGAGTGGGAAAACATAGAAAATTTCAATGAAATCAAATTGGATAAAACAAAAGATTTAATAAAGGATAGATTAAAAAAGATAGAAACAAACATCGAACTAACACACTTTAATAAAGAAGAAAAGAAATCAATTTTAAAAATTTGTAGAAATTATAACGATTTATTTTATTTTGAAGGAGACCACCTCACTTGTACAGAAACTTCAGAACATGAAATTATAACTGAAGCAAACAAACCTCTTTTATTTGATAAACCATATAGGCTACCTGAAAGTCAAAGACAAGAGATTCATAAACAAGTAATGAAATGTTAGAAGATAGTATTATTCGCCCAAGTTCAAGTCCATGGAACTCGCCACTTTTACTTGTTCCAAAGAAGGCAGATTCCGAAGGTTACAAACGTTGGAGAGTTGTAGTTGATTTTCGAAAATTAAACGACTTAAAATGTCGGTGACGCATACCCATTGCCCAATATTACTGACATACTTGACCAGTTGGGAAGAGCACAATATTTCAGCACCCTGGATTTAGCCAAAGGTTTTCATCAGATTCCCGTTAAAGAATCTGACAAATAGAAAACTGCTTTCAGCACACCTTTTGGGCACTACGAATATAACAAGATGCTATTTGGTTTAAAAAACGCTCCAGCATCGTTTCAGAGGCTCATAAACAACGTACTAATGGGTTTACAAGGATTTTTTGTTTTGTCTACGTCGACGACATCGTTGTGTACGGTTATGATTTATCGGATCATAACAACAAATTAATTAAAATATTTGACCGATTGCACCAACACAACCTTAAGCTACAACCTGATAAATGAAATTTTCTCAAACAAGAATTAACGTATTTAGGGCATATTATTTCTGAAAACGGTATAAAACCAGATCCCGAAAAAATTAAAGTAGTTAAAACTTATCCAATTCCAAAGAATGTGAAAGGAATAAAATCATTTTTAGGAATCGCAGGATATTATAGAAGATTTATTGAAAATTTTTCCAGTACAGCCAAACCATTTACTAAACTGCTTAAAAAAGATATAAAATTCACTTGGGACACATTCTGCGATGAAGCATTTTCAAAATTGAAAGAAGAACTAATTAACCCTCCAATATTAGCATATCCAAACTTTGATAAAGAATTCATAATAACGACGGATGCGAGTGATGCAGGACTTGGCTCAGTTTTATCTCAAGGTATAATTGGAAAAGACAAGCCAATATGTTTCACAAGTAGAACATTGAACGATGCAGAGACACGCTATAGCACCATGGAAAAGGAATTGCTTGCAATTGTCTTTGCCGTAAAACAATTCCGACCTTATATTTATGGTAAAAAGTTCACAATCTGCACTGACCACAAACCACTCGAATGGCTAATGAAGTTAAAAGACCCAATGTCCAGATTAGCAAGATGGCGAATTCTCCTATCAAAATATGAATATACGATCAAATATAAAGCAGGGAAAAGTAATACAAATGCTGACGCCTTCAGTCGAATCACTGAAGACAAAAAACTTGCAAAAATGGTTAACAAAGTTTTAGTTATGACACGCCAAATGGCAAACAAAAAGGAGCAAAATGAAAATGTACATACAAAAATTGAAGAACCCAAAAATACAAGGAACGAGGCAATCTTTAAAATAATAGAAACCTAAGATTCAATATATTTTAATAAAAAAGTCGCATTAAAAATATTAATATTACCTCTAACAGAATCTTTAGAAGAAAAATTTATAATAAAATCAATTCCACAGTTTATAAAACCTTTAATAGGTGAAATAGAGTTATACTCATATAATAACGTAAATCTACATACGACGACATTACCCATCCCTTTTAAAACTTTAAAAGATCAAGAATTAGCAAAGAAAACGCTAAGCAAAATGAAAAGCGAAAACCAAACTCATGATTCTATAGCCATATCAATCCCAAACATTAACCCACAGTTTAAAGAAAATTTTAAAACAATGCTTAAAGAAATATTTTCCGACAAAACAATTAATTTGGATATCAACAAAAGAACAATTTTGGAAAACGTAAATGAAATAGAAACAATTTTACGAGAATACCATGAATCACCGCTTGGAGGACATCAAGGAGTAAATAGAACGCTAAAAAGATTAAAAACAAACTACTACTGGCCCACAATGAAAATTGATGCACAAAATTAAAAAAATGTGAATCATTCCAGACAAATAAGCTAAATAAATCTCCAAAAGTGCCAATGAAAATTACAACGACGAGCTCTTCACCATTTGAAAGAGTGGCTTTAGACATCGTAGGTCCACTTCCAGTGACTTACAAAAGTAATAAATACATCTTAACTTTTCAAGATGATTTAACAAAATTTACAGAAGCTATACTTTTAGAGAATGCAGAAGTAACCACAGTTGCAAGAGCTTTTGTAGAACAAATACTCTGTCGATTTGGATTCCCCGACTCACTTTTAACTGATCAAGGTACTAATTTTCTTCGTGATTTATTTAAAGAAGTATGTAATTTATTAAAAATTAAAAAATTACAATTAACTCCATATCATCCACAAACAAATGGAGCAATTGAAAGAAGCCATCGCATACTTGCGGAATATCTTCGGCATTATGTCAATAATGACCCTCTCACTTGCGACGATTGGATCCCTTATCCAATATTTGTATTCAACAACACGCCTCACAGTAGCACCAATTACAGCCCTAATGAATTACTCTATGGATACCCTGCAAAAATTCCATCTACTTTACAAAAAGACCCATCATTAAACTATAACTACGAAAATTATGCAAATGAGTTAACGGCACGCCTACAACACGGATTTTAAATTGCAGGCCAAACGTTGAAATATAAAAAGGAAAAATCAAAAGAACAGTATGACAAAGGGTCCAAGCCAAAAACATTTAATGTTGTAGAAAAGGTTTTGATTAGAAACCAGACCAGGAAAAACAAATTTTCATCTCTTTGGGAAGGTCCATATGAAGTTATTAAGATTATTTTACCCGAAAATACTGCTATAAAAATTCGCAATAAAATAAAAGTAATACACAATAACAACCTGAAATTATTCTCCGATTAAAATACATTTAGTTAACATTACAATATTACATAAAACACATTCATAAAAACACCACAACTTAATGCGAACACATCTTAAAATCAGAGCTACAAATTTTGTTGAGATTTTTACAAGCCTATTGAAACATGTTATTTTACTTCTTTCTTTTTAAAACAGGCAGTCTTTTGTTTTTTTATGAACCAAAACCTTTATACCTTCTCTCGAATTTTAGCTGATTCATACGAAGAAAATATATTCCGCTTACAAATTGAAACAAATAAAATTAAAATTAACAAATTGAAATAATTGGGCAATAACGCAAAAATTTTCAAACTATGCAATAAAAAAAAAAAACTTAACTTTAAAAAAAATGAAGGGAAATATAAATAAATGAATCCATACATAATAAAAAAATATAAATGTACATATAAATGGGACACACACACGTTTTTTAAGAAATACCTATATTTTATTTATTTATTTGGAAAAAAATGTCGACATGTAAGACAGAGTCTTTTAAATGCACAAGTATGACATGATAACAACAGGTTTTTTTGACATCATGATGAATGAAACTTAAATCTAACTTAACGATAAAATACAAATTAATTCAAAGTGAGACTTAGTTGCTAATTATATATTATTTTAAATAGAAAGAGATAAGAAAAGAGATTTAAGAAAAGAATTTGAGAATTTCATGCTTAAAGATATGTTTATTCCGAATAAGTTTGATTCTATTAGGTAACGTATTCCACAATCTGATGGCATTCACAAAAAATAGTCTATTGGAATTCAAATAATTATAAACTGGTATTATAAGGTTGAAATTTCTATGAGATCTGCAGAATTGTAGTTTCTCAAATAAGTAATTAGGCGTTCGTGAATAAATTAAATTTTGCAAAAATATGCAATTTCTAGCATTCAAATAAGTAAAAATATTACAGCCAAGAACTTTATTACTCAAGTGACTGATGTGATCAAATTTTCTTAGACCATAAATATACCTCACAGCATTATTAAATGCCAGATCCAGTTTCTTCTTAGACCTGGAGTCAAGTTTGCTGTAAACGACATCTGAGTAAGAGATGATTGGCACTATAAGCTGTTGAACTAACTTCCTTCTAGTTTCAATAGGAACAAATGACGCAGTCCACCTTAAGTTCCGCAATATATAGTAAACTTTACATACCACAGAATTGATATGGTTTTCGCAAGAGAGTGTAGCATCAATGTGGAAACCAAGATTTTTTATCTTGTCAACAAAATTTAGTTGGACACCATTTAGGTAAATAACAGGTATATTAGAGAAAGCATACCTGGATTTATAAATCGGTAAGACATATGACTTAAGCGGATTGAGCTTAAGGTTATTAGTTTGAGCCCATTCTGTAATTTTAATTAAGTCTTCGTTCATTTTAAAACATAAGTCGTCAACAAGGTCAAGAGGATTAGACAAGTACAGTTGTAGATCATCAGCATATGCAAGCATATGAACATGCCTGCATTTGCTGAAAATGTCATTAATAAACATAGAGAATAAAAGCGGACCAAGTACAGAGCCTTGAGGAACCCCACAAGTAAAATTACGGAAAGCGGACAGACTATTACCCACCCTCACTCTTTGAGTTCTTCCAACTAAGTAGCTATATAACAGACGGACGGCAATGCTTGAAAACTTAAAATTATCTTCAAGTTTTCGGCACAGAATAGAATGGTCAACAGAGTCGAATGCCTTAGAAAAGTCTAGCAGGCAAAGTAGGTTAATGTGACCCAAATCATATGTAATTCTGATGTCATCTAGAATTTTTAGCATAGCTGTAGCGCAGCTGTGGCCTGGTCTAAAACCAGACTGAAGTGGTGACAAGAGGTCATATTTTTTTATATGCTCCGAGATTTGCGCTGCCATAAGAGACTCAACCACTTTTGATAGAGGTGAAAGTAGGCTCACAGGTCGATAATCAGATGGTTCAAGAGCGTTGGATTTTTTAGAAATGGGAACGATCTTGGCTGCTTTCCAAACATCAGGGAAGCAAGAACTAGTGAAACAGTGATTTATAATGTGGGTCAATGGGCTTAATATGAGAGGTAAGATAATTTTAATGAACCTTATGGATATTCCGTCTTCACCCACTGCATTTGACTTAATTTTATTAACGCAACGAGCAACATCACTCTCACCTACAGCCGCAAACTCGAAATTAAATTGACTTGCAGGATCTAAAGGTATTGATACACTAGGCAACAGAGTATTAGTAGACGAAGAGGAAGCAATAAAATAATCATTTAAGATATCAGGACTAATGTGGCAATCGTCAGATTTAACATTGCATACTCCAGCCTGTCTTAAGTTGTTCCAGAGATTTTTAGAAGATTGTGTAGAGTTTAACTTGTTAATAAAAAAATTTTTTGCTAATTTTACAGCCAAGTTAGCTTCATTTCTTGCTCTCTTAAACTGATCCCAATTTGATGCTGTGGAATTTCGTTTAAAGCGATTATACATTTTATTCCGAGTTTTAAGGGTTAGCATGACACTTCTTGAAAACCAAGGACAACTTTTATTAGAAACGCGACTAGTCACTAATGGGACATGCAAATCAAATAGTGCGTGTACTTCATTAATGAAAAAATTTACCTTCTCATTAACTGTACTGAGAAACCAGCATTGAGACCAATTTATGGCAGATAGGTCATGAAATAAAGAATTATAGTCAACGGATTTGTAGTCCCTAAAAGTGATGGTTTTTTCGGTGACAACTGATGAAAAATTAACATTTAACGAACAGAAGAGAAGATCATGGTCAGATATAAAAGAGATTTGGTCGAACAACAGGACAGAAGATACATCTGAGACAACAAAAATATCTAAGAGGCTCGGAGGAGCATTATTCGCGTAGCGAGTGGGCATACTAACATTCACAGGTAGCAGACCAACTTCATTGAGTCTATCAACAAATTGCCTAACATGAGTATCATTACATAACATATTAATATTAAAATCACCACACAAGACAATATGGTCGTAATCAATTACACAATTTGACAACGCGGTAAACAGTTCATTTAAACAACAATTACGATGCGGATTATATACACACGACAGAAAAACTTTAACACAATTATTGTAGATCTCAATATTTAGAAATTCTACACCAACACCACTTGACATTTCCAACACATTTACATTTAAACAATTTTTATAATATATTGCAACACCCCCGCCTTTTTTGTTTGTTCTATCATTTCGAACAAGGTTATAATTTTTAATATTTAAACAATTGTCATTTATATCCACATGAAACCAGGTCTCAGAGATACATATGACATCGACGGATGAATTCTCAAAACAATGACGCAAACAATCAAGTTTAACGTCATTAAGGCTTCTCGCGTTAAGATGTACAATGTTGAAGCCAGGGGTTTGCTTGCATAGAACGCCAATCAGTGTTTTGTGGATATCATTAGCATTAGCTATGGACAATTAAAATAAAATACATATCTATAAGCATAAAAGAAGGTACAAAATAAAGATATAGATAAAGAATAGAAAGAATTAGGTATGAAACAATTGTAGGAAAAAAACAGAGAAACAGCAATAAGTAAGTTAAGATATAATATAAATAAACATAAAACTGACTTATTAATCATGAACGGCACCAGTCGAACGTATAATATTATGCAGCTCTTCAATAGTGCTGACGCATATCCGCTCTCCTCTTTGATCCATTCTGATGAAAACTTCACCACGCAGGGTAAACACGTTAAAAATACTTTTATTGCGTTTACAAAGAATCGCAGCTTGAAGAATTTTTCGAGCTTCGCCTGATATGCTCTCATGCAGATAAACATTGTTGTTGGACTCAATACCTGCGTCTCTCAGATTCACTGCTTTTTTATTTTGCCGACGAAAATCACCAAAAGCTTTTAATACCCTATTCCTATCGTATGGTGTGTAAAATTTTACAATCACCACAGAGCTCATATTGTTCTTTGGTTTCACTCTGAATAAATCTTTGAGTGGTGGCGACTGAAAGTCAATAGAGCGACAAATCAAATTAAATATACTCTTCAGGTTTTCTTCCTGCATGAGTGGTAGTCCAAAGAGAACAGCATCTGACGAGTGATCAATTCCGCTGCTGCTGTTGCTTTTATTATTTATGTTGTTATTGATGTTGGTGTTAATTTCACTTATCTGCCCATTTAATTGATCACAGCGCAGAGTAAGTGCATCAACTCGCGACTCAAGAGAATTTATTTTTGAGTCACTCTCACTGAGTTGGTTTTTAAGAGTACGCACCTCACTTTCGAGTCTGTCTACCAATCTAGCAAAAAGGCTGTCGGAGTGTTTTCGAAGTCTTTCTTCTAGTTCTTCAATTTCTCGCTTCGTGTGCGCCTTGAGCCTCTCTTCCACCGCAAGCAATTGAGCACCAAAGATGTGTGTATTATTAGATGATTTAGGTGTATTTTCGCTTTTGTTGATATTGTTGATGTGGTTGTTATTGATGTTGTTGCTGTTGTTGCTATTACCGCCACGCTGCTCACGAAGGCGGGTTTGCATTGGAGTCGGTGTCATCAGTGTAGCCGACGAGGTGCAATAAACAAGTTGAGCGCCAAGAAAATGTTGATAAGCAAAATGATAATAAAAAAAAAATTAAAAAAAACAATGCGAAAGAACGAAGTGCGGAAAAATGTTTCTTTGTTTTTTAATTTAAACAAGAATATTTCAAAGAAATGGTGTTAAATGAAGCGCACTTCTTCCAATTTAATTATTTTGAAACAAACAGCGCGAACAAAAATAAATAGTTTGTATTAAAAACAGTAAAGAAATCTGTTTTAGCAATATTTATGCAATTAAAACACGGACCGATTAGAAACACGTCCGAACGCTGTTGACGATTATTTGTTTTTGTGTAACAATTATATGTAACAATTAATTTTTTTTTCTTAATACTAATTATAAAAAAAGAAAATCATTTAAAAAAACCAAAAAACATGATATATAAGACATTTTTGTGAGAAAAAAAAACACAAAAACAATATATATAAGTGGATTCATAATTTTAAGAAAAAAAAAATTTTAAACAACAAATATTAAAAATCAATCACATGATTATACTTGTATTATAAGATAAATTTAACTTCATATATACTACTTAACTTGTATAAAATTCTTACGACGCATTTTTATATAAAACATTATTATTCTTTATAGAAATTCATGAAATGCTCATTTCTGCTCACTGATCGGTGGTATAGCGAAAAAAAATTTTTCAACCTCTTCAAGGAGAGGAGGGATGTTGTATCCCACAACATTGCGTGTACACTTTGTACAACCCGACCTCACACAAATTCCAAAGAACCAACTCAATAATTATTATTATCAGATGTCGATACCAAAAATGCAGCGACCTGCATTTCGACATAAATAATTAACAAAAATATAATGCTATCAACGACAACAACCCAATTTGAGTACAGCGACTCAAATTGCCGGCTTTCAAGAAAAGAAAAACATACTAACCTAATTTAAGCGCATATGCTTAAATTACCAAAATAAAGAAAACCAATGCTTTGTTTTTATTGTCAAGTGGTGCCGACTTAAACGTCGGCGACAACAAAAACAAAGCAAGTGACTGTTTGGGTGCATCGGCATTGGCTTGCACGGTCAGCAAAGGGGAAGTAGAACGATATGTAAATTTACATAATGATTTACAGTTCTTAGATATATGTAGCTTATGCATTGATTTTAATTATAGCTTATGTATTTTTATTATAATTGATAATTATTGGAATTATGGGAATATGGAAACGCCCTCGAAAACTGAGGATTTTTCTTTATAAACCACCGAGCGGCGTAGAAACGATCAAGAAGGAGAGATAGTTTGTAACTAATAACATCTAAACTGGTCGCAGCCTCGCTAAGACAGCGGGCCTTTTAGAAAAAACATACTAAATAAAATCCAACTCTGGTCGCAGCCACGCTAAGACAGCAAGCCATTGTTGAAATAAAATTAATAATAATAAAAAGTAAATCAAAAAACAAACAAACGTCTTGGTTCTTTCGTCCATGGTCACTCTTCTCCTCGTGAAAGCACGGAGACCATCGGACGTTAAACTCAACATTGGTGGCAGCGGTTGTATCCCAACTCCCTAAAAACCAACGAAAAGGAAATACAATCGTTTAATAAATACCAGATAATAATATAATAATTAAAAAAAATAATATATTTTTTTCAAGCGTACCGATAGCTGACATCGGCTGTGAAAATTTAAATGTGAAAATAAAATACAGCGTGCTGAGGCTATAACAGCGGCAGTGAATAAAAAAAAACAGTGATTAAATACAAAACAGAAAAAAAAGCCCAGGATAACCAGCTTTAAGACGTGAAGTCTCCTGGCCCATCTGTAAGCGAAGACCAGGATAACCAGCTATAGGGCTACTAAGAGCCTCCTGGCATCAACAGCACAAACAGAACCAAGAACAACATCAACAACACTAACGAAACGAAGGACAACATCATCAACCATCAGAAAAAAAAATTCAACAACGTCAAGCAGGAAAAACTCGACTGAGTCAACATCGACAACACCAAGAACACATCAACAACACCAGGAACAAAAAGGAAGAATTGATACAACAATAGTTAGCAAAGAAAAAAAATAATAAGTAAATAATTATTTATATATATGTATTCACATATCTCTTGTAAGATCACACATATTAATAATATTTAAGTAGGCTATATAATTGAAAGTTTTGCGAAAAAAAACAACATATTCAAAAATCTAATCAAAAATCTAATAAAAAATAAATTAAATATCAAAATTTTTACTCGTCAACATGCGACTAAGGTAGTACAGAAATTTGCTTCTCAACCATTTTTCGATAATTATTTTTGTTTTGGCGCGGATTCTGATCCTGAGTACTTGCATCTTAAATTTTCGTTTAACGATATTTATAATATGTACCGGTTTTTTACGGCAACCCAGCCGAATTAAATAAATTCATTGCATGCGGTCATATACTCTTTTCTTCTGCGAAGACCGACGTAGAACATAAATTTATACTAGAGGTCATAAAAACACGGCTAGAAGGCTCAATCTTTGAGCTCCTCCAATTTAAATCTTATGCCAAATGGAATAATTTGGTACAAGATTTGGAGAATGAGTTTAAAGAAGAAACAACGAGAGCCTCTGCTCAAAACGAACTTATGACAGCTAGACAAAATTTGAGAGAAACTGTTAAGGAGTTCGATGAACGAATTGGAAAATTACTGCATTCACTTAATTCAGCTACATTTTCTAGCACTAGCGAAATTTCGGTTCGCACACATTTAAAACGCGAGAACGATCACTTGGCAATACGGGTATTCGAGGATGGTTTGCGAAATCATAATTTAAGATTTATTCTTAAAGCTCACAATGAGCGGGACTTCAAGAAAGCAATCATGTATGCCAAGGAGCATTCAGGACGGCTGGAAAAAATTCGCTATACCAAACCTCACCTTTTAAACCCACATGCCATTATTGTAAAAAGTCAGGGCACACTGAAAAAACGTGCTATCGCAAAAATAATCATGTCGACTCTAATTACAATAGTCAAAATTCCTATCAAAACAGTCAACATAATATAAAGAAAGAGATACAATCTATATTTTGTACATACTGCAAACGGTCGAATCACACGTACAAAGAGTGTAGATTACGGTCAAGGCAAGAATATGAATCACAATAAAGAATGCGTAAAATTAAAAAAAAAAAACAATAAAGATCACCAAAATCACAGAATTTTAGAAAATAATAGAACTTTTAGACAATATCCAAATCCGTTTAGAGAAAACAATCAATCCAGAGGACGATACAATCCTCGCAATCGAACTCACCACGTAAATTATGCATCGGGAAACGAAATTAGTCTTTTAAAAGACACAGAACAAAAGTACAGAATTAACAAACAAAGTAAACACACAGTTACAACCATTTCAGGTAATTCAATGCAAACATTAGGCGAACAGATAAAAACAATAAATGTTCCATATAATGACCAGATGACAACACTGAGTCACAATTTTCATATTCTAAACAAAAATATTAATTTATCCAATGATGGAATTTTAGTAAGCAATTTTCTCACAAAATGTAACTGTAAAATAGATTTCAATAATAAACAACCGGAAATACCAGTAGACTGCTCAAACCATAGATAATGAGATGGGAAACTTATTTTCAGCATTGTTTTTTTTCATGTTTCCCGCCATATTCATGCTTCTTCTTTTATTATACCCTAAACCTGAAAGGTCAGGGTATATTAACTTTGTGCAAACGTTTGTAACGCATAGAACGCAGCGAGTCCGGTTTAGAAAAATATATATATTCTTGATCAACGTCACCACCTGAGTCGAGCTATCCATGTCCGTCCGTCCGTCCGTCCGTCTGTTTGTTGTCCGTATACACAGGATAAGAAGAAGGAGTTGAGATAATTGGATGAAACTTGTTACACATAGTCAAATGGACCCAAGGATCTGCCTCCCATACAACCCAAAAATTGAAAACGCAATTAATAAGCTCATAATTAACCTACAACAATAAAATTTTGTGTGTAAGTGTTTTGTATCAACATAAAGACGTCTTCAAAAAATGGGTGTCATTCGCTCACGGACATGCCACCCTCCCATACAACCCAAAAATTGAAAACGCAATTAATAAGCCTATGTTTAATCAACAGAGATAAAATGTTGCACGTATGTTTTTTATGACAAAATAAAGATGGTTTTGGAGTATGGACGTCATCTACTCACGGACACGCCCACCTCCCATACAACCCAAAAATTGAAAACGCAATAAATAAGATTATGTTAGTCACAGAGTGATCAAATTTGTAATCCGTCCATGAACTCGCCCTTCTCCCATAGCGAAAGCATAACAAAGGCATTAACTGTGAACTACAGGAATAAAACTTGGTATGTTTAAATTTTTCTTCAACATTTAAATGCATATAAAATATAGGCTTCATCCGCCCACGAATGCAAAAAAAAATAATATTATTGAAAATGGGCGTGTTTCAATAATATAATTTTTTTTAAAAGTACGTTTAGGGTATTTCATAGTCGGCCTAGACCGACTTTAGACTTTCTTTACTTGTTTTTTGTATACATTTAGAATCTCACATGTCAAGTGTTGCTGTATCGGCTGTCAGATGTCGGGCCTTTTAGTTATTTAATTACATTTTAATAATTTAAGTCCATATAATTGGAAAAATATGAACACTTAATCAATGTGTAGCAACTGTGTGTACGGATTAAGAAATGTTAGACTACAACCAGAATGGAACGGAGTAGAACTGCCTTGGCAATCAAAAGGTGTCAACAAGTTGGTGCTGCAGGCATGCAAGCTAACGCCGGCTACGCAGGAAACCTCAATCAAATGGTCATGCAACAAAAGTCCAACATTGCTATGACTCAGGCAAGTTAAATGTTTCCGGTGCAACGTCCATCACCCAACACAGCGATTCCCTCACCAGCAGACATGAGTGCAGCTGCAGCTGCATCACAATAGCAACAGCTACAGCTACAATTACAGCAACAACAACAAAGTGGTGATCCCAATCAACAGCCACCACAGCTAGCAAATTCGCAAATGATGCCGAACCCTGCGTTGGTGCCCTCATCCAGTCCACAAATGTGAAATGTAATGAGCAACAACCAGCGTAATTTGCGTCAGTCGCTCAATGCACAATAACCAATGGGCAGGTGGCAACCAATAATCCACAGGAATTCAAGCTGTATCGCGAAAAATGCAAGTAACTCGCCAAGTACAGTGAGCTACTCAAACGCATGGTGTCCAAGATTGGCAATGATAGGGCTTACATCTATATTCATAGCATGTATATTAGACCGTAACACCTCCTATGCAAAAAATAAAAAGTGCGCCGTAAACCAGCGAATATGACGCATTTGTACAAGACAATTACGAAAAAAAAATTATTTTTTTTTTTAACCGAACGTAGGGGTCGCGCAGTGACATATTTCTTCATATCTCTGGTGCTTACAGTAGGACTTTAAAGTTTGGTATATCAATGTTTTTGTTTCAAGGAGACCAATATGACCTCTTTAGAGGTCATTGACTTCAGGTGCACCGTTCTAGTACATACCCTCCAAATCTCAGTTCCTACCATCCTAATGTACCATCCTTATATCAAAAAAAATAAAGCTTTTAAAAATTAATTAATCTTTTGCCCAGGAAGTATATCGACATTTCTAGCAGAATTATTTTTAAAAAATTTTTGAAAATTTTTTTGCCGAACGTAGGGCTCCCTTTTTGCATTTTCATCATATCTTCGGTATTAAAAGTCTGATCATATTGAATATGATAATATATATTATGATATGATGATATGAACATGATATGATAAATTTTTTATTGTATCTGCGGCATAACAGTGATAAAAATCGAAAGTTGGAAGTTTTTACACAAGAAACTGTTAGAAATGTTATCGTTTTGTGGCAACGCGCCGGCATACCAATTGTTACCCCAACGGCGGTTCGGAAACGTGATGATGTACTTGAATTTCTAACAGCTTCTTGTTTAAAAACATCCAACTTACGTCTTTTATCACTGTTATGCCGCAGATACAATAAAAAATTTATAACATCATACTCCGTTGTTAATTTGGTATTATTTAAGTCACTCGCAATAAAAGACATTTTTTTAATGTTTTTTGGTCGATTTTTATTGAAAATGATCAAAACTCTATAAAACTCTCGTTTGAAATAAATATTAGACGGACGCAATTTTCAACTGTTTTTCACGGGGAAAAACGAATTTCAATAGCCAGTGTTTGAAATTGCTATTTCAATGTGGCTGTGGTAATAATAATACATTGTATGTGTAGAAAATCACAAATCACAATCATCAAAATCTTTTACGATCTTTAAAGTTCCTCAAAATCAATTTTAAGGCCTTCCAAGGACTTGTAGGAATATTTATACCCCCACGCGTACTGCTTAAGGGGTATATTAATTTTGTCACGACGTGTGTAACGCCCAAAAGGAGTCGTGGTAGCTATAGAAAAGTATATATATTCTTGATCAGCATCACAACCTGAGTTGATTTAGCCATGCCCGTCTGTCTGTCCGTCTGTCTGTGGACACGATTACAGCCGTAATTTTGAAGCTATCGTGCTGTAATTCGATATTTAAGCTTTTTTCTAAAAAACTAAGATCAAGTTCGAGAATGGGCTACATCGGATAAAAACCACGCCTACCTCCCATACAACCCCAAAATTGAAACCCTATAAAGAAGCTAATATTAAAGCGTCAATACTAAAATTCGGTATTTGTGTATTCTATGTCAAAACAGAGATGTGTTAGAAAAATGGGCGGCATTCATCTACTAACACGCCCACCTCCCATACAACCCCAAAATTGAAAAATCTATAAAGAGGCTAATATTAAAGTTACAAAACTGAAACTCGGTATATGTGTATTCTATATCAAAACTGAGGTGTAAAAACTTTATAAAGAGGCTTATATTAAAGCTGCAGGAAAACAATTTGATATGTATGTATTTTAGACACATAAAATAATAAAATCTCTCAAAATCTCATACAAAAAGCTCTCCAATTTAAGATTCTTTTACCCTTAAGAATCGGCCGTGGGGTATTTTAACTTCGGCCAAGTCGAAGATACACCTTACTAGTTTTTTTTTTATTTTGGAGAAAAAATAATTGGACTCTTTTCAACAAAAACATCGATATGTCATTCAATATGATCAGACTTTTAATACTGAAGATATGATGAAAATGAAAAAAGGGAGCCCTACGTTCGGCAAAAAATTTTCAAAAATTTTTTAAAAATAGTTCTGCTAGAATCGTCGGTATACTTCCTGGGCAAAAGATTAATGATATTTTAAGAGCTTTATTTTTTTTATATTGGGATGGTAGGAACTGAGATCTGGAGGGTAAGTACTAGAACAGTGCACTTGAGGTCAATGACTCCTAAAGAGGTCATATTGGTCTCTTTGAGACAAAAACATTGATATACCAAACTTTAAAATTCAACTGTAAGTACCAGATATATGAAGAAATATGTCAATGCGCGACCTCTACGTTCAGTCAAAAAAAAAAATAATTTTTTTTCGTAATTGTCTCGCACAAATGCGTCATATTCGCTGGTTTACGGCGCACTTTTTTTTGAGGTACGGTCTAATGTATATATAGTGTAAATATATTAAGAAACATTAATCATGAGAGAAAATGAGCAGAAAGCAACTGGTGAAAATGAGCAGAAACCTATTGGTGGAAACAAGCATGGAGTCGCGGGAGGAACTGAGGGTTATCTTGGTGTCGCAACGTGCAATATATCGACCCACATATTCCAAACAGGTCAGCAGCTTTGAAGCAGGTCAACAGCTGCCTGGGTTTGAGAGTCTTAAACCTGAGGATAAAGATGAAGTGAAGAAGGCCTTCCCGTAAGTTTTTGCCACAGTCTTACATATCTTGTTAACTTTTATCTAATCTTAATTGGCCACTTAGAGCAATGAAATGTGAAGATGTGCCCGTGATAAAAAAAGCCAAACTGGAGACCAAGGATGAAGTTGACTCTGTGAATGATAAGGCATAAGCTGATCTTCTAAAAAAGCAAATGAATCGACTCTTTAAGTTTAGAGATAATGTCACGAATAAAATGAAAAAGAATGACATTAAAGAATTGTTGGAAGATAATGGCCAAGAACCAGTTATAAGTGATTCAGAAAAGTCACTGCATCAAGTTTTAGACTTGTTGACATTTGGAGCAATTGCACCATGCCCTGATTGTAATTCCAACCAAATACTTTTCCATAAATCCGGATATTTAAGTCATGCAGGCTTCAAATCTGCATCTTGTGTGCCACACGGTGGCCATTTCCACACAAGTTCGATAGTTAAGAAGCTAGTTCGCCAGTTTGGCACACTAGTTGGCTTGTTAACAAAAATTTTTTTATTTTTTCTGTCCAACAAAGCAAAAAAAAAACATTTCTATAGTCATTGGTCCATGTTACACGATGTCCGTTTGTCCGACCGTTCTTGTTGCTTTCAATCTGAAACTGTCAAAAAACAGTGAGAGTGAGAGCGGATGAACTTTTTGCAAGGCGGACAAAATATGTTCATTTTGTCTGCTGTTCATGTCAGCAGACAACGAGCAAAACAGTGTGGCGATGTGGTGAAATAAAGTTTTTGCACGTTTCAGCAGCTAAAAAGTACATTTTTTGAAGAAAAGTACTACTATCCTACTATAATATAAAGGAAAAATAGTTGTTTGTAACCCTTATTTTTGGCAGATGATATAATTAATAATATTGATAAGAAAGTGGTGTTGAAAGAATCGGTAAGTAAAATTATTAATATATTAAAGGAATTCATATATTAATTTAATCATAATCATTTACTTCAAACTTTATTAACAGCTTAAACGAAACAAATTCGATAACAAGTTTGCAACCAAAACCAGTTAATTGTTGGTAAGAATAAAAATAGTTTTGTTGCAATAATTCACATTGCAGCAAAAGGTCCGGAGCTGGTGCTGAGGAGATAAAAAAACCAAATCTTTGGTTTTATGATCAATTGGATTTCCTAAAGCCATTTGTGGAAATAAGGAAGGGAAAATCGAATTTGGAGAACTCTCCTCCACAAACAAGTAACACACATGTAAAAAAAAAAAAAACAAAAAAAAATTGGCCATTTCAGCCCTTGAAAGGACTTTGACCGAGCTTCTTGTGATCAATTGTGTTGTGTGTGTTATTAAATGTTTGCACACAATTGACCGAGAACTGGACCTACATGTTTTATGCCGACTCCGAACGGCTTAAGTTCATGTTCTCAAGAAGCTTTACATGGCATTATTTACTCTCTGAGGTTTGCCATTGTCTGCAGAGAGGTGGTGACCGATCAGAAAAATTTTTTATTGAAAAAAACTTTTCGCCGCGGCTGGGGATCGAACCCGAGCTCCAAGCATGCTAAGCCACACACTTAACCTGCATGCCACGGTCAGAACACATGTAAGTAGTGCAATAAATTATTATGTTTTTAAGTAACTGATTATTTGTTTTAGAACGACGACCACCACGACGAGCAAGAAGCTGCAGGAGACCGAGATGCCTCTAACGATTTTGGTTTTGTGAGTTATATTTTTTTTATCACATTAACTGCATAAAGGGTGTGTTATTATTGCCGAGTTAAAATTTAAACCAAACAAAAGTCTAATTATCTCATAACTAGAAAATGAAGTTAAGTGTTTTTTGTTTTGCACGGCAGATATCTCAGTCATGCTATATTAAGATCAATTGTGTTGTGCGTAGGAACCGTAACTGTTATGACTTTTTTCCAAAAAGTCAATAAATAATAGTTATTTTTTGACCGATTTTTGTTTGGTCAAATATATAAGTGAAAATTTGACATTTGTTTTTTCAGTCAAAATATAAGTCAAAATTTGACATTTATTTTTTCAGTCAAAAAGTTAAAATTCAGTTAAAATTTGATTTTTATTTTTTCAGCCAATAATAAAAGTTAAAATATGACTTATATTTTTCCGGTCAGATATATTAGTTAAAATTTGACTTTAATTTTTTCAGCTTATAATAAAAGTTAAAATATGACTTGTATTTTTCCGGTCAGATATATAAGTTAAAATTTGGCTTTAATTTTTTCGCTGTGCAACACAACTTTCTTAACAGGAACTAAACACTTGAAGATAAAAACTAGATGGGAAAAAATTATTTTCGGCGTCCTTGGCTACATTCTTATCACTTATTTACTGGTAAAATTAATTCATTTGAGTGAATAATTTGGATAAAATGCCAAATGTATTTAAAAAGTTAGCAATACTCTTTTAAAATTTTTGAGATGCCAACATAAAAGTCACATTTTAACTTATATTTTTGAATGAAAAAATAAAAGTCACATTTTAGCTTATATTTTTTACTCAAAAAATAAAAGTCAAATTGTAACTTTTATTCTTGACTGAAAAAGTATAAGTCAAATTTTAACTCATGTTTCTGACCGGAAAAATAGAAGTCATATTTTAACTTTAATTTTTGACTGAAAAAAATAAAAGCCAAATTTTAACTTTTATTTTTGACCGAAAAAAATCTGTCAAAAAATAACTAGTATTTTTTACTTTTTTTATAAAAGTCAAACAAATAAAAAGCTTTTAAGATTACTATTTCTTAGCAAACAAGCATCGCACTACTATATTCAAATATCGAATAAACAAATTCTTTCCGTCTGACTTTTTGAATTGAAATTTCGACAATAACTATTATTTTCGGTCCCTGGTTGTGCGTGTTATAAATGTTTGCACACAACTGATTGAGAAATGAACATACATGTGTTAAACGTAGTAAAGTAAAGAAAAGCAAATTTGATTTTTAGAAAATGACGTGGTTTATTGTTTTGAATAAGAAGTAAAATAATATAAAGATTTAAATGATTATGTGGTATTAAGCCAACTCCTTTTTGCCTTCCTGGTTGAAATACTCCATATATGTGTTGCGGATCATTTCCGGGCTGTTGTTCTGAAATTCCGGTGCAGAAACGTAGTTACTTATTTCACCAGCAGGTTCATTAAAGTTGGTCAAAAAAGTGTGGAGTACGCAGCACGCAAGTACTACATTCTCATTGCTTTCAAGTTTTCTTAAATTTAAAGGCTTCTTCAATATTTGGAATCTTCCAGATAAAATTCCAAAAGCTCTTTCAACCACTTGTCTTGCTCGTGAAAGCCGTTTATTGTAAATTAATCTGTTCTGATCATTTGTTCGATGAGAAAAGGGTTTCATGACATATCTCTATCGGCCACTATAACGTGAGGGAGGGATCTATTGTTGCCAATAATTTTATCGGGTGGAAAATGTCGAGCTCCATTGTCTATTATTCGCTGCAATGAAGACTGGTGCAGTACTCCTCCGTCGTTTGCTCTTCCATTGCACCCAACACCAACATAGATGAACTTGCAGCTTGCATCGACAAGTGCAAGTAGAACGATGCTGTCTGTGCCCTTATAGTTGTGGAAATATGCACCATCCTCTTCAGAAGCATAAAAAGTTATATGCTTCCCGTCTAGAGCACCCAAGCAGAGAGGAAAATCCCATTTTATTTTTAAAAATGTTTACTTATTTTGGCCCATTTTGCAGGACAATCTGGAAACTAAAAAAAAAATATTTTATTAGTATTTATACAAATATTGCAAATATTTGTAAATATTTTCTAAATAGTACTTTCTACTTAATTGCTTTATTTTTTAATATTTATTTTTTAGAGTTCCACAAGCAAAGCATCGAAAAAGCGAGAAGTCAATCAAGCACTAACGCAAGGTATGCAGAATTTAATAAAATTTGCTAGCACCTTTTCCAAGCCTCGACGGTACGAGTGGTTTGGTGAACAAATGGTAGAGGCTCAAAACAATTTTAAAAATGAAGAGGTTGCTGATAACACCATTGCAGTTATGCAGAAAGCTCTCCGTGAAGGGAAAAAAAAAGATAAGGAGGTTTCAAATCAACCTTCAACCAGTTTTGATATACTGCGACAAGCCATGCAAGGAATAATTGAAGGCTGTGATATTTTATAAATACTTTTAAGAATGTTTGGTGATTTTTTTTACTTTTTTAAGTGTACAAGACTTCTTAACTACATAAGTTCAGTTTAACTACAAAATGCCATTGAAGGCCAATTTTTTGTTGTGTAAATACTTAGATCATAAATTTTTTACTACTTTGTTTCTTATACTTATTTTAACTTTATTTATTTTTTAACTTTAAGCGTAACTGTGAAATGCCATTGAAGGACAATTTTTATTTTTTTTACAAATACTTAGTTTTTAAACTGTTTACTATTTTCTTTTGTAACTTTAAGCGTCATTACAGACTTTTTAATGCCATTGAAGGCCATTTTTTTTTTTGTGTTAATACTTAGATCATAAATTTTTTACTACTTTGTTTCTCATACTTATATTAACTTTATTTAGTTTTTAACTTTAAGCGTAACTGTGAACTGCCATTGAAGGACAATTTTTATTTTTTTTTTCAAATACTTAGTTTTTAAATTGTTTACTATTCTGTTTTGTAACTTTAAGCGTCATTACAGACCTATTAATGCCATTGAAGGCCAATTTTGTGTTGTTGTGCAACTAATATTACTACTTAGTTCATGAATTTTTTACCAAAGTGTCTCTGTTTTGGCCGCAACCCTAAATGATGAAAAAGTAGTTAATTACTCATCTAAACTTATTACTTTTTATACTTACTTATCGACTCGTTCGAGAGTCGATTTCTATTCAGCCCCGAACGAGTCGATCGCAATCGGGTCTCCGAGCCTGCCACCTTGCCCCCTAAAAATCAATCACTTATTGATTACCAAATTGGAGTGTCTTAAATTCTAGCTGCAAAGTTTCTTATGTTATATTTGTATCAAACGTTTTAATTAGCTGCACTTATTGAAGCAATTTCACGTAAGCATACATAAATAAACAATTTGTATTTTATAAACAAAACTTATTCGCTTTATTTTCTTCTTTTATTTGAAGCAATAAAACTTCGAGCACATATTGCACGAAGTTTTATATGCGGCTTAGGTGCTCACAAAACCCACCCTTATTTACAGCGAGCGCTTACCAGCTATAATTTGTGATTCCACCATACCCAAAGAAATCACAAGGAACAAGTCGTTGAGCGTTTGTTTATGGTCCATTCGAGCCCTGGAATTGGAGAAGAAAATTAAGCAAGTCAAGGAAACTGCGCTAAGCAAAAACCAAACCAATCCCTGCGTACCAGTGTCCAGCAGCATAAAAAAAAGGTTAGTTGATTGATTCATTTTTTTTTATAAAGTCTCAATGGTTTTTTTTATGAATATCACAATTAAAATAAATCAATTTTAAATTTAAAAGTGCAAAATAAAATGCGTGTGTTGCAGCTATAAGAATATAAAATATCAACTTTTTTACCAAGTGCGCCATTTTAGTGCCGGTCACGAAGTTTTACGAACTTCGATAAAAGTTTATTTTAATATTAGTAAAGTAATAAGAGATTAACCTTTCAAGTGTTAAATGTTAAATTTGTTAAAAATTAAATAAAACAAAAGAAAAAACAAAACAAAAAAAAATTATAAAAATAACTTGGTAAAAATATTTGTGATTTTTTATATTCATACTCTATACACAAGAGCAGTGCACACACATACACACACACACGTGTACAATTGTTAAGCAAAGCAATTAAAATTTAATTTCGTTTGCGTTTTTAAAGTATAAGAAAGTATAAATATTATACTCTAAAAGTTGATTAGAAAAGTTGAAGTAGAAAAAATTTACCTTAAGTGCCGCACTCGGACAGTTAATAGTGTTTTTGTTTTACGCGTTTAAACAAATTATCAAATTTAAAAAATTTAATATACACTTAGTTCGCACAGAGTTTTGTTTACATTCAGTAAAACAAAACAAAACACAAAAGTGAAACAAATAAATTGTCCGTCGGCACTGTAGTTTTCTACTTATTAGAAAACAAAAACATTGTTTTTTTTCTCTACTTTTTGTCTACTTTCTTCCGAGAATTTGTTTTTTGCTAAGGCAAATTTTATTGATACACACACACACACACACACACGCACACACGACACTTTGGTTTCTTGCTCGCTAACAACTTGATTGTTTATATTTATATTATATACCTTTATGTTATATTAAATATATTATATTGAACTTCGTCACTTGTTACGCGATTGTTTCGATTATTTTATTATTAACGCGAGTGTTATTAAAATAAAAGAATAAAAACACAAATAAAAAGTAAACACGCAAACTGCAAAAGGCGGAGAGCGGAACAAGAGTCAAGTGGAGGAAAAAGAAAAACCACAATTAAAGCAACTGGAACGAGTTCGAAAAAGAGTTGCCAATTCGACAAAAAATTTATCGCACGCATAGCGATTTTTTTTTGTTTGTGGCCTATTTCGAAAAATTTGACAAGCAATTTTTTTATCTCTTCGCATTAATTATCTTCATTCGTCCTCGTCCATCTTTGTTGTGTGCGTAATGTCCTCAAATAGACATCTCAGCAGGAATTAACGTATTTAATTTCTATATTTCTTTCAGTTACCTAATGCCGTCCAACGAGCTGCCAATCAAGTGTCGTGTGTGCCTGTCGCGTCATATCTTGCGGGCATGTCCAGTTTTTATGGCTGGAAACCTGGCAAAGCGGCTTCGACTTGTGTGTCTCTTCCGATACTGCTCCAAGTGTCTCTCCCCAGACCACCTCACTAAAGAGTGCACCAGCAACGGCCGATGCCGTCATTGTTCCGGAGAACACCGCACCATGCTGCATTTCGGGCCGCATGAGCGCTCGAAAAAGTCTCCACCGACCCAAGCGATTCCTCTCGATGTAGCCAGATCTTTTGTGTCTCGGTCTTCACGTCGGAGAAGGTCGGCCGCCGAGGAGGAGTCTGCTGCCCGGCCACGAGTATCGGATCCAGCGGTTAGCGTAGAGAGGAGACCGGCGCCTGAAGGTGAAGAGAGTGACGGACGGTAACCTGCCCAGCTGGCGGCTATAATTGATGACGCGCGAGTGTCGCGCTCGTTTCGCCCTTCTCTGCGTGGCAGGCAGAGGAGTGGACAAACCAAACGGCGCACTACAAATAGAGCCGAGCGTCGTAACCGTGGCCAAGGACGAAGACGGCCATCTCAACACCACTCAAATAGTGGTCCTCAGCGCCGCTCCTCGCCATCACCGTTGCCCATCTTGCAATCAGTGACTCCGTTGCTCCCCACGGCGGTCGTCAAGGTGGTTGACAGGGGTCATATACATCGGATTCGCGCCCTGGTGGACCATTGTGCGGAGACGTCTGTGGTGTCGCAAGGCTTCGTGCGCCAGCTTGGGTTGCCAACACAGATGGTTGGCTCACATGAAGTTTGCTCTCTAAACCTCCGAGCGAACTACGAGTCCAACCAGTCTGTTACAACCCAGGCGAAGGTAGTGAAGCATTTCGCCCGCGTTACGCCAAGACGTAGCTTAGATGCGTCCATCACGGTGAATTTCGTGAACTTGATGCTTGCTGACCCGGACTTTTTCGTATCGTCCTCCGTCGGCATGGTGTTAGGTGCAGATGTATGTGCAAGGATCATGCAACCTGGGTTTTTTCCGAGTGGTCTGGGGGGTTTGTTAACACAGAACACAATTTTTGGATGGCTTGTGTCCGGTACTGTTGCCCAATAATTGCGCTCAAAAATAATGTACTTAATTAAAAGCATTGATTATGCAAATTGAATTAATAAATATTATAATGAATGTGATAGAAACCTGAGACTTATGAATTAATCAACACCTTTTTTTTATTAGATCTAAGATATTATAAGTCTTATTACAGTAGATACTGCAAGGGGCCGGCATGTTTAGGCCGCAACCCTGAATGATGAAAAAGTAGTTAATTACTCATCTAAACTTATTACTTCTTATATTTACTTATCGACTCGATCGAGAGTCGATTTCTATTCAGCCCCGAACGAGTCGATCGCAATCGGGTCTCCGAGCCTGCCACCTTGCCCCCTAAAAATCAATCACTTATTGATTACCAAATTGGAGTGTCTTAAATTCTAGCTGCAAAGTTTCTTATGTTATATTTGTATCAAACGTTTTAATTAGCTGCACTTATTGAAGCAATTTCACGTAAGCATACATAAATAAACAATTTGTATTTTATAAACAAAACTTATTCGCTTTATTTTCTTCTTTTATTTGAAGCAATAAAACTTCGAGCACATATTGCACGAAGTTTTATATGCGGCTTAGGTGCTCACAAAACCCACCCTTATTTACAGCGAGCGCTAACCAGCTATAATTTGTGATTCCACCATACCCAAAGAAATCACAAGGAACAAGTCGTTGAGCGTTTGTTTAGTCTCGAAGACAATTTTAATTTTACCAAAGTACCTTACAATAAATCAATTGAAGCAAAAATATTATTAAATCTCTTCATTTCTTAAAACATATCTTCATGTATAGATTTTTTAGCTTGTTCCAGATTGCTGCACAAGCTCCGGGAATACATTTCACTAAATAAGAGTGCGACAACCGTGTGTGGTATTCCAAACTCCTGTACGATTCTCCGGCGGCCAAATAGCGTAGTGTAACGGCAAGCTGCTCTCTTGGACTTATGGCTTTTCTCATCATCGTATCATTTTTGGCAATTTCTTCTTTGATGAGCTCTAGAACAATATTAAATTGCTCATCTGTCATGCGAAAATAATTTTTATGAGCTAAAGGGTCTTCTTCTCGCAATTCCTTGGCTAGCTGCGAAAAGGAGCCTTTACAGGATCGCCTCTCATGCCTCTTTTTGATCCAGCATGAGCGATTTCTCTGACTTGCTTCCCTTATCTGAAATGCTGAATGTTGACCAAGGCTACAAATCGCTGCATAACCTCCCTGTGATTGTTGTTCATAAAAACTATGTTTGATGCGTATTGATTTGCCGAATTTATAATATTTAAAGCTACCAAGTCATAATCGATTTCCATGTTGAATAAACAATAAATAAATACCGCTTTTAAAAAAAACACAATAGAATAACAGTTTAAACTCTGAAACTTTCAATCACTTTTGTATCTACGCAACGTTGCTATTAAAAGTAGTTGTTTTCAAAGTGCACAAAATAAAGTGCAGTAGAAAAAGGTACTCAAACTGAATGAAATGTCAAATGTGTCCGCCCTAAATTTTATGTCGTGTAACCAGCCACCGGACAAGAGAGTAAAAAGTGTTCATTGCCGTCCGAAAAACGGACATCGTGTAACATGGGCCATTGTGAAACCAGGGTTGTATTGAAACATAAGTGTAGTACTATGTGGAGTACATTTAAATGATTTAAGTACGATATGAGAAATGTTTGGTACTTTTTGTTTTCTATTTGGTAGTACTCTATGTAAATTGCATACAGTATACGTGATAACTTTGCTTGGATTCAGTAAAAAATTTGTTTCGAAAAAAGTGAGCAGGTGTGGAACACTTGGAGTATTTTTGCTTTATTTTCCCCACACAAAAATAATTTTATTGCGAAACAATAAAGACTTTTTAGAAGTACATTTCTACTCTTCTCAAATCTAACCCTGCGTGTGCCAAACAAATTCCGTAATTTGAACGCTCGCTTTCTCGAACATATACAAGATGCCATTTTGTTTGCCACACAAGTTCCAAATGTGAAAGCCACATAACGGTCGATTGACAGAATAGACAAAGTGTGCAAAGCTCATAAAGGAACCAATAGGCCACCCCAAACGCAACGACATGTCGGATGGACCTGTCATGTCTACGCACATGTAGTACCGTTCGTGTACTTAAAATGAAGTTGGATAGACATGTCCGAAAACATTTTTGACTTTTTGCTCGGTCCATCCGACATGTAGTATCGTTTGTGTGCGTGTCCATCCAACTTGGTGCATTTTGTCATTCGATAACAATTTTTGAGAGAAGCAAATCTCGCGCATAAAATAACACACATAATAAATGTTGAATTTTCAATAGAATTTGTTAATATATAAAGCTATCTCACGGAGACTTGAAAGTTTAAAGAGAAAAGTATTAAAATAATGCAAATATATAAATTTAAGCGCTACAAAATAATAAGTGCGCTCGATGTGTACTGCATGAAATCTATAAAATAATGAAGTCCATCCGACATGTTGTGAAACTACATGTCCGATGGACATGCAGTATCGTTTGGGGTTGCCTAATACGTTCTGCATGCAAAGTGTCAAGCAGAGATAAAGAGATGGGAAACTTCGTTTTAAATGAAAATAAAAAATATTGCTTGATAGCTGTGCTTGTTCTACCTATGGTGGAATTACAAGGTGAACGTGACGTTTACAGAATTCACCAAATTATGCTTGCTTTGACAAAAATTTGCGAGCAAAAGAGCGGAATAGTTGATAAGTGTCAAACTTATTTGTTTTGGTTGTTTTAGTTTATACACATTGCAGTGAATAAACATAGCTGAAAACAAAGTTTTAAGTTAAGTTAAAGTTTTACTTAAAATTGATTAAAAACATTACACAAAATAGTGCTATGTAAGAAAAATTAATAAATGAAATCGCTTAAGGCACGATACGCAGTCAGTGTTTGTGCATTTAACTGCTTATCTATGGGTCCCATTGAGTGGAACCGCGTGCTGCCCAACAGGGAAAACACAATATTTTTCGGCATCTGAAACATGAATGGACAAAATCCGCCCAAGTAACATATTCAAAATATAATGCATGATAATGTTTCTCATACAATTTTCTCTCCTTAAACACAGACAAATGAATGACATTGTTCTGCCCGTGGAAAATGCGCCTGATGTGGTAGCCATTGGCTCGCAAGAATCAAGTCCCGATCGTTTTGAATGGGAAGTCACCATTCAAGAGACGCGCCCTCACATGTGTTCTTACATGCAGCCACTTTGGGAACACTTCTTCTGGACATCTGCACGCGCCTTGATCGCATATGGTATTGTTCTGTACCCGAGAATGCAACGCTATCGCCAATGCATCAATTTGTTTGCCCACTGGCTCTGCGTATCGTGCAAAGGGTGCTGTTGCCACTTATGTGTTGCTGTTCGTCACCTCTCATCTGACGGTAAATCAACAGAAGGTCAAAGAACGTGTTTCCGATCTAAAGCGCATTATAAACGCTCTGGACTTGCCAAAAAATCTACAGCTACGTCATAAGTAAATATGTTCCGCAAAACAACGTGGGTGCATGGTGCATGGAGGAGCTTGGAGGGTGTTTTCTGCCCACGGAAAACAAGGTTGTCTTTGAGTTGCTTTAGTTATTTATTAAGAGTTCATAAGCTAGTTAAATTAAAATTTTTGGTTTTCTTTACAATCTAGGTACACAATATTTTGATACCTCATCCAAGCAACGCCACTCCTGCCTATACAGATAGCATTCTCTATAAATGTAGACAGAATCAGGGTTTAAATATGCCACGACAGAGCTCACTGCCAGATTTAGCAACGCAAACACAAACACTTGTGCAGTGTTTGCTCAACGATTCAGTGCCATCGATTATCAAATCCGATTACAAGCCTATCTTGGTGCTCAAAAAAATCATTAAATTCTTCTAGTTTTAAGCATTTTGCATGGATACTTTACAAAATTGCATGGATACTCTGAAAAAGTTCAAGGTGATAAAATAAAGTATTGGTATTTTTAATTAATTATTTACTATTTATTTATTAATTTAAGCATTCCTTTCCACACCACTTCAGAGGTAGAATGCAAGGTGCGTTTTTTTTTACATGGTATCCCCGGTAGGCCTAATCCATGTTTTCAGAAAGTATAAAAAATAAATTACTAAAAGAAAACAAATGAATAAAAACGAAATAAATGTTGGAAATTAACTTTCGTGTTATATGACGAAATCATATCATTTATATTATATAATGAAATTATCTTTCAACGCTTTTTACTTACATGCAAATACTTAAGTTATTAACTTAAAGCAAGACTTTAACAAGCTTGGAGTTACCCATAATTCTCTGCTTCTCTTTTTGAACTTTGAGCCTTTGGTTTAGGCTTTTTACCCGAAAGTAAATGCGACATTTAAAAAAGAAAAACTTTATTTCACTTGACAAATTAACATGTATGCTTTGCTCAACCAAGTGAGTTCTGAGATTGCGCATTTCAGAGACTTTGTCACCATTAACTCTATAAAAAACATGTTCTAATTCCTTGCATGCGTTAAGGAATTGAACAGTAGGTTTTTTCAAGTTGCCTTTTGAGACTTCATCGACCCAAGTCCATGAGGTATTGGTCTGATCCTCAAACTCATCTAGGTCAAGTTTTCGAACAATATAGCCCGCTACATATTTGAGACCGTCATCGTGAAGCTCATCAAAGTCGTGAGACATTATTTGAGGAGGAAATTGCTCACAGTCGTAACTTTGCTGATCAATCTCTTCAGGTATAATTTCATCAATACTTTCAATTAAGTCTTTCGAAAAAATTGAAGAAGATTGGTCGAAAGCAGATTGACTTGAATTGGCATTGTTAGTGGAAGGAGACTGAAATGCACCAAGCCAATTTGTGTTATCGACCTCGATGGTGCCTCTGTTGTTTACAACTTCAGTGTTTCTTGCTGTGTAATAAAATATTATTTTATATTAAAACTTATATTTATTTTGAAGTAATTGCAAGGGATTAGTAATTCAAACAGACATTCAGTACATTATTTTCTTAAAAATAGTTATTCTTATTATTACGTACAATTGCTTATACATATTAGATTAGCTAGAGATACAATTACTAACTTATTATTTATTTTCTGAAATGTCATTATTTTTTGTTTAATTTCTTCACAATAGGAAAACAATAAGAATACTTTTTTTTTAATTAGTATAGTTATTGTAACTTGTATTTGACACCATTGCCACTAAGGATTATTTGCAATCTTAAAAGTTACTTTAAAAGAATCCATTTGAACAAATTTAGAATTTTTTCATTAAAACTAATTGAAGTTAAAACTTTCATTAAAAGTTCTATATAACTATAAAATAATCCAATGTGTATTGCGCAGTTAAGAAATGGATCAAGGAAATAAAGGAAGATATAAACGAAGGGAAGAAGACATGAATAAATGATAACACTGGTTTACAAATAACGAAAAGTTGTTTGTACTTTGAATGCCACTATTCTTTTCTCATGTAAAATCGGTCGCTGATTCCGAAAAAAAAATTTTTTTTTTTTCTGTCATTCCGTTTTCGAGATATTGCCCACTGTAGGGTTTTCAACGAAAAAAAAGTTGGTTCCACTTAATTGCATATATCTCCTGAACCAACAAATCAAACAAATGATATATCAAATAAAAGCTAATAAAATTTCTTACAAACAATGCAAACATCATTTTTTGGTCGAGCTGTTAGTTTTGGCGGAATTCATTCAAATATCGGGGATTTTTTTTATTTTTGAGAAAAATTTCCAAAAAAAGACAAAATAGTTGCAAATTTCGTTCAGAAATCAAAATATTTTGTTACTTTTGATATTTTTTACTAAAAGCCTTTATTTTTCCAAAAAAAATAAGCTATTGTTGAAGAAAATCTATTGAGAAATGAAAAAGTTGTGTTTAATGGAACGAAAGCAGCCAAGTTATGTTTTTTTTACAAATTTTATTGTCATATAAATAAATTGGGTTATTGTACTATAATTTTTTATTTTTCATTTTTATTGTTCATAGGAATCAAGTCAAAAGTTTTGCGAAAGAAAAGATAAGAACAAACACGCTACAGTAAAAACAAGTGGGCTCACGACTGAGAGTGCAACCGTCGGAACCATCACAGCAAAACGTCTGGTTTTGACACTTATGGCTATAAGAAAGAGAGCCTACCTGTTTTTATTATGCCATGTGAATACTTATTTTGTGTTTTTTTGACAGTTTCGGCGGTCGCGCTCTGAGTCGTGGACCTACCTACCTTTATTGTACCTGCAGCACTTTCGAGATGCATAAAAGCAAAAACATTCATGCATTATACTAAAAAACGTGGCAAACAAAGGGACGCACAATTTGTTACGAAAGGAAAAAACAAGATATACTTCAAAATAAAATGAGTAAAAGACTGCGAGAATTCCAGTGTAAAAACTACCCAGATATTTTCTGCTACGTGTGCGGTGAATTTACTTTCGAAAAGAAACGAGTCAATTTTACGAATTTACTCCAAATGTCATATCTACATTATTTTGGTATTGCGGCTGAGAACATTGGTGAATCATGGACGCCAAGTATTTTGTGTCACCAGGTATTCAGTGGAGTCGCAAGGAACCACAGGTGGTAGTACTATTACAACTGAAAACACAACTCACCTTTTATCGCAAGCGCAGCTGAATGATTGGATAAGAGATTTGGAACTGTCAAGGGAAAAATCGGAATTGCATGGTTCTCGTTGGCAACAATTCAACTTTTTGAGACCCGATGTTAAGGTGACATACTACAGAAATCGTGAAAAACCGTTTGCTATACACATTACTAAGAATGACAATATCTGCTATTGCGTAGACATTCCTGGCTTATTTAATACCTTTGGTCAGCCGTACATTCCCAAAGAGTGGCGTTTTTTTATTGATGGCAGCAAAGTGAGCTTGAAGGCGGTATTACTTCATATAGGAAACAAAAAGCCATCGATTCCGATCGCACATGCAGTCAACACAAAGGTAACGTACGAAACAATGGCGAAGCTATTGACATGTATTAAATATGAACAACACGAATGGAAAATATGTTCTGATCTCCAAGTAATTCGTATGCTTTGTGGTTTACAGAGTGGCTACACAAAGTACTGATGTTTTTTATGCAAGTGGGATAGTTGAGCACGTGAACACCACTATTACAATAAGGACTGGCCAGAAAGAATTGAGTCGAAAGTTGGAGAGAGCAACGTCAAAAACGTTCCACTCGTTAAAAAGGAAAACATAATTCTCCCACCGTTGCACATCAAACTTGGACTTATGAAAAACACTGTCAAGGCGTTAGACAAAGAAAGCGAAGAATCTCGGTGACGAGAGCGACGAGCATGGGGAAAGATTCCACCAACAGATGAAAGTAATTGAGAATCGGTACCAAGGATTTTGGGACAAAGGAATGATGGGTGACGAATAATGTATATTATTAAAAGAACAATAAAAATTAAGAATATATGATTTTATAACAACAACCTTTAATTCTCATTTTTTTTTTTATGGCAATTAAATAAGTCCAAATACATAAATTGATAATCACACAATTTGGGTGCTTTCGTTTCTTTAAACACAACTTTTTCATTTCTCAATAGATTTTCTTCAACAATAGCTTATTTTTTTTGGAAAAATAAAGGCTCTTAGCAAAAAATATCAAAAGTAACAAAATATTTTGATTTCTTAACGAAATTTACAACTTTTTGTCTTTTTTTGGAAATTTTTCTGAAAAATAAAAAAAATCCCTGAAATTTGAATTTTTTCCGCCAAAACTAACAGCTCGACCAAAAAATGATGTTTGCATTGTTTTTAAGAAATTTTTTAAGCTTTTATTTGATATATCATTTATTTCATTACTGTTGTTGGTTCTGGAGATATATGCAATTAAGTGGAACCAACTTGTTTTTTTCGTTGAAAACCCTACAGTGGGCAATATCTCGAAAACGGAGTGACAGAAAAAAAAATTTTTTTTCGGAATTAGCGACCGATTTTACATGAGAAAAGAATAGTGGCATTCAAAGTACATATTGGCTGTAAGCCAGTGTAATAAACATTGCAGATTTAAAAACTTACCTAAAATGTATTTTCGCAGCCTATATTTAAATTGCAGGGGTGTTGGGTGGTCATGGAAGCCGCCTTTACTTCGCAATGTACTAAAAAAATGTTCCAGTATGTCTTGATTAAGGCGGTTGGCCAGCACATAAATCAAACCATACTTCATGTTGACATATTGATACAGCATGCGCAGTGCATTGTTCGACACCAAAATACCTCTCTGAAATGGAGCAAGGCATTTTTGTCCAGGACGTACCGGTTGTGACATGACTTTGTCCATCCTCTCCAAAACACCATCTTGGTAAGGAAGGTCTCTACCATACGGTTTTTTTCCAGGATAGTTAAATGTTCCCATCTTCGAGTTGTGAATATCGAACCAGTCGTTTACCAACTCAATGAAATAAGCCGTTTCTAATGGTAGATACATCTCCTTACCAAGACTGCAGCACCGTCGTATACCAGCAGCTACGGTATGTGAAAAAAGCTGGGCAGCGAGTTTTACTTTTTGGCGACCTGTGCAAAGAGATAATTTTAAATAGTAAGTAAGTGAACATTTTCTATAAAAGGCTTTAAATTACCTGTTTTCTTCACAGTTAGGTGGTCATCCCTTAATTTGTAAACTATAGACACATCCGACTTAGAAGCGTGAGAAGCTAGCTCTTTTATTGTTTGCGGAGATAATAATTTATTGTTCACAAACAGCCCGGTGTCTAAGAAGTGGTTCCTTATCAACTTCAAAAGGTGTGGTACATCTGCAAACACAAATATTTTTGAATCCCTATCTAAAGGATGTTCAAACCACGGCTTTTCTATAAAGCAGATATGAAAATAAAAAATTGTATATATATATCATATTAGTGCAATCTTTACTTACGAGTTGAAACTTGAAGCTCTTTCCAAAGATTTTGGTTTGTTGGCCCCATATCGGATACTATAGCTACCAAAATAAAGCCAGCTTCGTTTAATCCTGCAATTATTTTGAACAATATTACCCGCGTCGTTTTACGATCAAAGTCGTTGAAGACAGACAACTTCCACGAAGCTTTTAACCCTCTCACGATGTCCACTTGTGCATATCTTTTCGGAATCTTAATGGAATCCGACGTCGGGTCGTACTCATATGCCTCTTGCACCTTCATTTCGTCGAATGACAAAACGCAGAGTTTCTCTTCGGTCGGAAGGTTACTTCGCGACTTTAGGAATTCAATAGCACAACTAAGTACACCTTCGTCGATAGATTTTTTTCTTGCCCATGCTGATAGGGTTCTAAAATGCGGCCAGGGAAAACCTTGAGCATATAAGTGCCTGTAAGCCCTAGCATATGCTGCGTGTAGGCATATGGCACTGGAAATGTCTTCCCAATCCCAGAACACTTTCTTGTCAGGATTTTCCAGTTTTTTATTTGGCCTTTTGTAAAAATTTTGCTTATTGAAGACTAAAGCGTAGCATTCTTTTCTAATTCCTTACGAAGGCTGGCGTTTTCCTCATTAAGTTGCTGTACTTTCTCTTTCAATTGCATAATTTCCACTCTAAAACTTTGTTCCATGAAATTTTCACTTAAGAAATTGAATCCAAAAATTAAAATAAGAATCTATATATAAATTAAAAAATTAACTTACAGTGTTTAGGTGCTGCAATTTATATGGGTGGGCTCAATTTCCATATGCAAACTTTCAATAGTTTCTACAGCCATGGGTTCAGGTGTCGTTGCATTGAGCATTGGCAGTGCACCTGGCTGCAATCTGACCTTTCCTGAAGAGCATCCTGGAGTATTAATAAAGTCTGCCGTGGTAAAATGGTTTTGGCAGATTAAATCATTTTTTCCAATATTAACTCCACAAGCCTCAACCCAACGTCTACGCTTTAATTTTCACTTTGGCGTTTTAAAAAGTTTAAATGTTTTATAATTAAATCTATATTTGCACACAGCACAGCGTCGAAGTAATTTATTACTTCGATCCATGATCACAAAATCACTTGCACTCAATTAATTATTTTATTTTTATCAAATTAATACCAAAAAAATAGCACTCAATAAATTATTTCGCAACTTTTGCTTAAATACCACATATTGATTGTTTTGAAACTTCCTTAAAATCTTCAATCAGCTGTTTTTGACAACGCAAGCGGAAAATTATTTTTTCCCCAAAGAGAGAGGTGAAAAAATCACGATCACCTTATTATTCCACCATGGTTCTACCCATTTTTTCATGCACTCACGTATTGTGTATATGAATTCACCCCATTATCTGTCAAATTCTGGCAGGTTATTAATTTTGTTTTAAGGCAATATGTTTTAATATGTTTAAAGGTTAATATGTTGTATTTTATCTAAGAAAAACTATTTAAATAAAAGAAAAATATACATAGCTCTATAAAATTTATAATCATATAGGACATAATGGACATTGGAATATAATATAAAATTTTTTAACATATGTTTTTACTTGTTTATGTGTGGTCAGTTCGTATAAGCACACAAAAAGGGTTGCGTTTCCGAAAAAAAGTACTATTAAAAAAAGAGTTGCTTTGATATAATGCCCGTATTTCTTTAATAATTCCGAACAGAACAGAATTCAGAGTCAATTCAGATTAAAAACAGAATTGATTAATGCAGTTTAATAAAAATGATATGTTTCCATAGCTGCCAACCCATATTCCCACAGAAAAAAAATTATTCCCACAAGGAAACTAAAAATTACCACACCAATTCATACGGTACTTTTTTCATTAAAAAAAAATACCACAGCAATTAAAAAATACCAAAAAAATGCCTCAAATTGTCCACAAACATTAAAAATTCCATGTAAAAATGCGTCTAGAGTGTGAACTCAACCTTGTTTCATACGATTTACTCAAAATGCAAACCATAACTGAATGCAAAACAAAATATAACTGTAAATTATTTAATAAAACTATTTTTCATGCACGCGGATATAATTAAAAAATGTGTGTGAAAAAAATTCCCACACGAATTAAAAAAACCAACGAAGTACTAAATACTTGGTATTAAGGCGGTATGCGTGCAAGTGGCGATCACTATTTGCATATATCGATGGTTAAGCGCACTAAAGTGATAAGTGACCTTTTGACGAAAATAGGTTTACTGCATTTTTCAATCCATCAATATAATATCTACCTTGTGTAAATTTATTGAAAATGCATAGCCAATGAATGTGTGTCCATACACTGTTAAAATAAGTGTTTTGTAATTTATTGAAATTTAAAAACAAAATCGACGTTCCTGAACATTTGAAATTTTTCACTTATCACTTTAGTGATCTCTGGTACTTGTTTATGTCATATGTAGTGGTTAGTTCGTATAAGCACACAGAAAGGGAAAGAAAGAATTTTTTTATATAAAATTCCCACACGAATTAAAAAATACTACGCTGAATTAAAAAATACCACGGGAATTCCCTTTCACATAGCTATTAATATATTAAAACTTACGAATTGTTTGATCGTTTTTATACGAAATCAATTTTATTTTCAGTACAATAAAATATTTGGATTCAAAGGTAATCTGATGTACACAAACAAAAAAGAACAAGTAATTAACAACAAAGTATTTGCACTTCTATTTCAACACCCCTCTGCGCTGCAAACCCATCTCATACACTTCAGATGACAAGCCTCAATTTTTTTTTCATATTTTTCTTTATGTATTTGGACCTCATAAGCTCAAATAAAAAACCCGTGAGGTATACGATATAAATTTCGTAAAAAGTTCAGAAATATAACCATTTGAAGCTTGTTTTGAACATTCTGTACAAGGGTAACAAAAAAAAAAACAAATTGGCCATTTCAGCACTTGAAAAGACTTTGACCGAGCTTCTTTTGATCAATTGTGTTGTGTGTGTTATTAAATGTTTGTACACAATTGACCGAGAACTGGACCTACATGTTTTATGCCGACTCCGAACGGCTCATGTTCTCAAGAAGCTTTACATGGCATTATTTGCTCTCTAAGGTTTGCCATTGTCTGCAGAGAGGTGGTAACCGATCAGAAAAATTTTTATTGAAAAAACTTTTCGCCGCGGCTGGGGATCGAACCCGGGCTCCGAGCATACTAAGCCACACACTTAACCTGCATGCCACGGTCACCACTGTACAAGGGTAAATCATTTATTCATAAAAAACACCATAAAAAACACAAAAAATTGATACAAAGGGGAGAGGTCCATAAGTTGAACACCATGCCTTTATAACATTTCATGTGGCTAAGACTTAAATTTTCATGTGGTTAAAAGAGGCGAATAGATGTGTTACACACCACTGTGACAAACGTTGTGTTAAGAATTTGTGAAAAAATTAAAATAAGGATTTTAATAAAATCGTGGTGATAAATTTAATAATTTTTAGAAAAAATGTAAATTAAATATTTGATTCGAGCTCATTTTTATTGAATTTTAATTATCCAAAGAGTTTCCAAACATGTCAAGGAATAAATAATGTTGCTTCATTGATTTCAATAAAGCATTGAAATCGTAAGCAAAAACAGCGAATATATTCCCATATATGGCATGGGAAATATTTTGAAAAATATAAAATATTCGGAATTGCATGAATACCATTATTATGAATATAATTTATTATATGAGAAAAAATACAGTCGTAAAAAGATAGTTTTTTAAATTTAAGAGCGTTGAGAGGGCATTTATAATTATTTTTAGTGGAATGTTTAATTTTCATTAATTAAATATATGAAACTTTGTATTAATGCTGTATTCAACAACTTTTAAAAACCAAACCTATTTTTACATCCCAATTAATGTACACTCATTTCATTGTTATTGTTATCAACTTGCAAATAAAATTCTATGTACCGCTTGGTTGCGCTTTGCCTAAATAAAGGCACGACTTATGTAGAAGTTTCTCAAATTAAATATTTAGTACTAATACAAAACATACATAAATTCGTACTTTTGCCATAAAAACCTACTCCAAATTGACAACTCAACAAGGGATTCAACATTGGTGACCCCGACGTGATTCATATCCTTTTGATGAAAGCGATAGAATCATAAAAGCAACAAAAAATATATAATACATCCATTATTTAACCGTGGGAATTTAAATTCGTAAGCTGTGTGACCGCAAATAGTTCGCCGCGAATAAAATTCGTTCAAGAGAACTCGAAGGCTTTAGTTAAACATCTTGTGCACCACACCGCATCCACAATGAACATAGAAGATCTAGTAACGCAACAAGATGAAACCGCAGTGGCTCTGCAAAAACTTATAGCCAACTGCAAGAAAGCGCCATATGAGCGACAGACGCTAGAGTTCATCGACGCAAAGGTTAAGGAACTCGATGAGTTGTGGGCTCAATTCAATAACATCATTCGTAGTCTCCACGGCAGCAAAGATGATCATCCGTACTTCACTAAGGACATGCATGCAGCCATCAGTGTAAGATACCGAGAATTCCGAGACGAAATGGAACTCTATAGGTCGAATTACGCTAGACCCAGTCAAGCCAAGGGTCAGCTGAGAACACCGCAAGCTGCTTCACGGAATGCTGATGGACAATTAACGAACAACATGGAACATAGAATTGAAAGACGAAAGCTGCTGAGGAATCAGCGTGCTTTAATTCAAGCACGGACACAAAACTTGAATGAAGTGATGGGGCAGCGTGAAACAAAACACCCTCTATCATACTACACCATCAAGGCAGCAGTAATAGAAAAGCATGTGATGGATTTAGCAAAAAACAATGCGGCGCTGTGGAAGTCAACTGATGAAGATGTCATCGAAGAATACACGCCGCACATTGGGAAAAATATAGGCAAAACCCTCGCATTCAGGGTTATTCCAAAGTAATGGGGGTTTAATTTTTTTTTTTCTACTTTTATTAATGCTGTAGTATTAATGCTGTATTCAACAACTTTTAAAAACCAAACCTATTTTTACATCCCAATTAATGTTCACTCATTTCATTGTTATTGTTATCAACTTGCAAATAAAATTCTATGTACTGCTTGGTTGCGCTTTGCCTAAATATAGACACGACTTATGTAGAAGTTTCTCAAATCAATATTTAGTACTAATACACAACATACATAAATTCGTACTTTTGCCATAAAAGCCTACTCCAAATTACACAAAACTACTTTTTTATGCAGCACTGCTCTCAGGTATCAGACCGTGGTAGCATAGATGCCAACCAAAATTCACACCCGAAATCACTAAATCACACAACATATATGTAAAAATCACTCGTGTGACACTCACAGCAAAAAAATCACGCTCATAGAAAAAAAACTCACGTGCAGCAACGTACATGTGGCAGAAGTGAAACTTCTTAAACAGTAAAAAATAAGATAGATTTTAGTGTGAAATAGAGAAAGAAAGTATCTGAAAAGAAATTCAATCAATACAAAATGGAATAATATTCTGTTTATTCGATATTTACATCCAGGGACCGTACCGGTTATGGTTTTTATCGAAAAAGTCACATAATAACTGTTAACTTTTTTCCGAGAAAAATAAAAGTTATTTTGTGCCTAATATGTTTTCGTTACAATCGTAACGTAATCGTTTCGTAAAATAACACTTACTTTTTACTTTTATTTTATCGGTCAAAAATAACAGTTTTTTCTGCCGTTTATTTTTTCGGTCAAAAATATCAGGCAACTTGTATATTTTCAAAGGTCATTTTACCGACTAAAAAACTTTTGATACCATTATTTTCATTCTCATCGGTGGGACATTTTACACATGGTGTCAACAAATTGCCTGATATTTTTGACCGAAAAAATAAGTCACAAAATAATTGGTACTTATGACCGATAAAATAAAAGTCAAAAGTTACCTTTATTTTCCCCGAAAAATAACAGTTAACTTTTTATTTTTAAAGAATCAGTCGAAAATTTAAAAGGCACTTAATATTCGTGAGGCTGAAGACATTTGTAGCTTTAAGCTAGGATTTGATATTCAACAAAAAAAAAATTTGCAGTAAGTGTTGCAATAAAATTATAAGTTCATTAATGTTATTAAAGTATTCATTACAGTTGTTATATTGATTATATATGTTATATTGTTATACAGATTATATTATCTGTCAGCCTGTTGCTTTTTCTCCACACAGTTGTTATATTTTGTAAAGAAATACAATTTCCGTGCATAATCTAACGATGAAAATCAAATGGTACGGAACAAAACGCGTTCTTGAGACATGGTGTGTGTCTGTGGTATACAACACACGGACCAAAACCCATTCAATAGTACGGATCAAAACGCGTTGCTAAGACATGGTGTGTGTCTGTGGTATACAACGCACGGACCAAAACCCGTTGAATAGTACGGATCAGAACGCGTTGTTCAGACATGGTGTGTGTCTGTGGTATACAAAACACGAACCAAAACGCGTGCAATATTAATTGCATTTTGTTTGCTCATTTGTCATGTTCCTTTGTGGCATAGTGGTAGAGTTTCAGACTATTATGAAATGCAAAGTAGAAAGTCCAGGTTCTAATCCTGGCGGCGACGATAATATTTTTTAAAATTTTCATATGAATTTAAAACGTTAGCCTAGCGTCACGAAAAAAGACCTTGAAATTTCACTCGCCGCCAAAGAAGTTTCACTTCAAAAAAATCACGCAAAATCACACAAACAGAACAGAAAATCACGCAAAAATCACACACAGAACAGAAAATCACTCAGAAGCAATTCCAATTTTACAGCATAAAAGAGCATTTGGCATTAAATGCAATTTTACAAATAATGAGATATTTTCTGTTATTTGGTTACATTAGCAAAAGTTTATTGTTAAAAATTTATTAACGTATTATTTGTTAGATACAAATTATGAAGATATGAAAATTTTTGGTTATTCGATATAATATATATCAGTGGACTAATTTAAATTGTCTGAACTTGTAATATGAACTTAACATTAACTTTTTAAAAGTTTACACTTTATGCCTGCGCTGGCAAATTTCATTTGCAGTGTTGGGTTTGTTCGTTAATATACGTGTTTTCGCATATACTTGAACGCACTCTTCAACAATAAAGTGAGTGATTAAAAAAATCACGCATGAGTGAAAAATCACTCGCTTCATTTCAGAAATCACACTTTGTCACACAGCCCTCAAAAAATCACGAAAAGTGATTTATCACACGAAACTGGCATCTATGCGTGGTAGATTAAACTCAAATACAGTGGCCGCATTCAAGGGACACAATTGTTCAAGTAGCGACACTTAAGTTAGCGCTGTTATTCTATGATAATGTTTCTTAGTAAAACGCCAGAAGTTCAAAATACAGGACCGTGTGTCAAATTTGTTGGGATATTAACAACAAATGCATATGTTCTTGCAGTTTAAGAGCATATTTTATTTGCATATCATAGAATTTAAGGTGAAAAATTATTTTATTATATTAAAACATAATTAATTTATTGATCTTTAAGCAGATATGGCTTAATAGTATATATTGTTTGCTAAATTGAATGGCAACAGCGACATAAAAATCCTACACATAAGTGACAAGCTGTCAACAATAGAGTCTGCTGAATGTAGTCACTACTTCAAGCCATGGTGGAAGTTTTACGTCTTAGGGTGTGTGCTAATTGGCTACTTTTACAACGAGGTGAGAAGTGTTGAAAATATTTACACTGTGGGGAAAATAATTTACGTTTTTGTTGTGCCAATTGGGAATTTACAAATTTTGACGTATAAAATTAAAAATTTTGCTTATAAGCAATATTTCATTTATTTAATGAAAATTAATTACTTACCAATTAGATTTTAAAACGATTGACAATTAATGGCAATCTCACTTTTCAAAAATCTTGTTAAAATTCAAATGAAAAATATTTTTTTTCTTATTTGTTGTTGTCAAAAATTATACTAGCCCCTAGGGCTACTACAAATTTTGAAAGGTAAAATTCACCTCAGAACTGCCAAAATTTCCGTCGACAGTAGGAAAAGTAGCCAATTAGCACACACCCTTAGTGGTCAAATTTTACGCGAAAAAGTTTTTTCTTTGAGAATTGTGGTGAAAAATTTACTACTACAGTTAAAGCATTTGCATTAGTATTGACGATTTTTGACATTAGGCGCACATAATGCTATCTCTTTCGCATGGAAGTTTCCCATCTCTTTATCTCTGGTGTCAAGCGCTTTGAAGGAGGACTATGCTTTTTAAAAAAGTGCTTGTAAGAAACCAGAGTCAAGAATCATTCAATATATTTCACCCAGTGCAGCAACAATTTAAAAATATGTCGCTATAAAAGATGATGAATTAAATGAGTAAGTAAATACATATTAAAACTGTTGCTAACATTTTCTTAAGAACATTTTTTTCAAGAAAAGAGAGAGTAGAACTTAGATAATTTATAATTAATTTATTAAAGAAATTTGTGGAAGAGACAACCAACGAAATGATTTACATAAAGGAAAAGGGAACGTTGAAAATTTAATTGAATATAATGAAATTATTTATTAAACCAGTAAAGAAAGAATTAAAATGATATAATATAGTAATTTAACTGACAGTTTATAATAGTTTATTAAATAAGCTGTTCAATACAAATACCGATTGAAAATTTTAAATGATTATAATAAAAAATTGCAATCATCCATACGAGGTAAATTTTACCAACTTGTTCGACTATGTATACTAGTGGTATTCATGCAATGCCGAAAACGTGCCGAATATGCCGAAAATCGGAAAAAGCGTAAACGCCGTATATCAACTGTCAAAATTTGTATGGAATTTGATATACGCAAAGTTCCCAGTTTTCCTCACGATTTTGATGCGAAAACAGCGCCGAAAACTTTCGGCAAAGAGTTGTTGCCACCTATCAAATATTTATTACAAACTATAAACTTCGTGCTCAACTTCCAACTTTAGAATCCTTTTAAACGACAAATTACATGTTGTCAGTTGTCGAATAATAAAATAATTTATCTGGAATTTCGTTGTCTTCACCTAAATTATGAAACCATTTATTTATTTATATATATATTTACTTTTCAGCTCATTTATTAAACCAAAGTGGCCACTTTTGCAATATAACTTTAAGAACAGCTGATTGATATACGCCACTAACCGAAAAATACAAAAAGGTGCCTCATGCAAAAACAGCGTATATTTTCCGATATACGGCATCGGAAAATATTCGGCATTGCATGAATACCACTACTGTTTTTGAGCAACGCGAAAATATTTATTCAAATATTTAGTGTCGAATATATTTGACTTTTAATTATCCACCAGATATATATATTTAAGTGACTGATTATTCACATACCAATTGAATTATATTCAAATATAAAATTAAATTACTGATAAAAGTATATGTAAAGAAGCAGCTGTTGAAATAATATGCAAATATAAGTTTTTTCTTTTATTTTTATGTTCTTAATATTGGCCAAAGGTCAAGCGTGAACGCCCTGGACTCTATGATTTGCAATTTGTTTTTATTGGACCGAAAGAGCAAGAAAAATATATCAAAAACCGTATTTATCAATTAGGAGGAAAATTTGGTAAAAAAATAAGTGAAGAAAACATTGCCGTCATCTCTTCGGCTAAGGAAGTAAAACGAATGGGTAGTCGTATGCAAAAAGTCAAAGAAAGTCACAACCATGTTGTGCCAGTTGAATATTTAAACTCCGTTGAATTTAAAAAGTCTGGTGCCATCAGCTATATAAGTGGCATGATTTTATGTGATTGGGGTACGGATCCTTCTCTACGTATTCCAACGGAGGAAGCAAAAAGCAAAATCAAAAAGCATTTATACAAAGTCAGTCTCGAAGACTCAAACTCTTAAAGTGAAAGATGGTTCAGCAGCCGATCCTGATAGTGTATTGGAAGAAGTAGCCCATGTCTACGCAAAAGGAAAGGATAAATACAATGTTGTGTTGGACTTTACAGATATTCAACGAAATAGAAACTCTTACTACAAGCAACAGGTACTAGAAAGTGACTCAAAAATAAGTAAGTTGGTGTTTTTTTTACTAACTAATAAGTAACTAATAGACTTTGTACTAGATTTTGGGTGATTCGCTCCTGGGGACGTATTGATACCACTATTAGTGCCATAAATTGGATTATTTTTCCCAACCTGATTGAAGCTATACAATATTTTAAAGAAATTAACCTTGAAAAAACTGGGAATGCATTTGAGAATCGAACTGATTTCTAAACGGTAAGAATAGCTCCTCCTCACTAGTTAAATCTTTTTAACTTTTTATAAAAGTTCCAGGTAGAATTTTTCCTATCGATATTGATTACACCGAAGACACTCGTATGATCTTATCTGCAGAGCACAGATTTAAATAAAAATTAGATCCTCCTGTACAAAACCTCATAAAACTTCTCTTCGGTGTTGATAACATAAGGAAAACTATGTAAGAATTTCATTTGGATATGGAAAAAATGCCATTAGGAAAACTAAGTCAAAAAACAAATACAGTCGGCTTATTTGGTGCTATCTGAAATATACGAGCTCATCCAAAAAGGAAGCAATAACATGGGACTTCTAGATGCTACAATCAGATGGATGACTTTGAAGTTTCGATATATTCAAGGTTTCACGTCAAGGTGAAGCTTGACGCTATAAACCATTTAAGAAGCTTCATAATAGAAAATTGTTGTGGCACGGTTCGCGTCTTACTAATTTTGTAGGTATTCCATCGCATCGTTTGAAAATTGCTCATCCCGAAGCACCAATTAATGGCTACATGTTTGGAAAGGGTATCTATTCTACTGACATGGTGTCAAAATCGGCCAACTACTGTTGCACAAGCAAACAAAATTCAACTAGATTATTGCTTCTATCTGAGGTGGCCCTTGATGTATATATGTATATATGACGTATATATGTACAAGTGGAAAATGTTTAACCTATTTTAAATGAAAGAAGCAAATGGAAGGAAAAGAAAATAAAATATATACTGAAAAGAACATAAATATATACGAGAACAGGTACTTAAGCAGAAGGAGATCATTGGAATGCGCCGTTTCATATAAACCTAATTGAAATTGATTTCGACATTTTATTTTTAAGAAGGGATAATAAATTGTTAAATATATAAAAAAATTAAAAGGTGTCTGACGAGTAAAATTTTATATCTAAAATTGGGTTCCGATACTTCTCTGTTAAAAAATTTTAAAATGAAGTATATTCAAACTCGAATGAAAAAAGCTAAAAGAATATAATTGTCGCAGTTATCACAACAAACATATGGCTGAATATTTTACAATTGTGTAAACAATAATTGGCTAAGTCCAATCCTATGGCAATGGCTATCAAATAATTGGCAAAAAATAACGTCTAAATTTTGAATATCTATATAAATAAAAATCAAATGTCGTTCGTTGGTAATTGCATCAGTTGAGAACGGCTGGACCGATTTGGATAACTTTTTTTTTAAAATGTTCGTCGTAGTCCAACTTAGGTTTTTACGGAAAGAAAAATTGACTACGCCCACTTTTACGCCCATTTTTTAAATTTATCAAAAATCGGAAAACAGCTACACTGATTTGGTTAATTCTTTTTTAAATGTTCGTAGGAATCCAATTTAAGTTTTTACTGAAAGAAAAATTGATCACGCCCACTTTTGCGCCCACTGTTTTGATATATATATCTAAAATCGCAGAACGCCTGGGCTGGTTCTGCTAATTTTTTTTTTAAATGTTTGTAATAGTCTACAAATGTTTTTTACGTAAAGAAAAATTGTCCACTTCCAAGGTAATACACTTGGAATCAATCGTCAAAGAAATTTCAACGGCGGAAACAAGGAAATCCAGTTCCAGGTTACCCAAATTTATTTTCAACCGGCTCATTAGGTCGCATTTACACAGTCCATCCAAGACACGATGAGTGCTTCTATTTACGTTTGCTGTTACGTTGGTGGCCCAACATCATTCCAAGATTTGCGAACTATAAATGGTGAACTGTGTGACACATATAGATAAGCGTGTCAACGTTTGCGATTGTAAGAAAATGACACTCATTGGATATACGCCCTCGGAGATGCTGCGCTTTCGTCAAATCCTCATCAAAAACGAACACTGTTTTCGATAATTATCTCGACATGCTTCCCATCCAAACCAACTGATGTGTGGAGCAAATACAAAGGTGCCATGTGTGATGATATTTTGCATCAGATGCGTATTAGAACATCAAATCCAAATTTGCAACTGAGCGAGGAAATTTACAACGAGGCTTTGATATTAATTGAGGACATGTGCTTGATGATGTCAAACAAGGCATTATGTGTCTTAGGCATGACAGCTCCCAATCGTCCGATGCACAACGCATTCAATCAAGAGTTGCGACGCGAAAAGCAATATAATTGCGATGCCTTGAGGGAATTAGTTCGAACGAGCGTTCCACTGTTGAATCGACAGCAAAAATATGCGTATAATTCTCTTATGAAAGTTGTGAACGATGGAATTGGAGGGATGTTTTGGACGCTCCCGGGGAACTGGAAAAACGTTTTTGCTCGCGTTGATTTTGGCAACGATACGCTCGCAAAATGATATTGCACTTGCACTTGCTACATCAGGAATTGCAGCTACGTTGTTGGAAGGCGGTCATTCAGCACTCAAGTTGCGATTGAATATGCAAATCAATGAAAATCCAACATGCAACATTTCCAAGAACAGTGCTATGGCCAAAGTTATAGACAAAACGATGCAAGATTTACGAAACAATCAAAACCAGTTTGGTGGTGCGATGATTCTGTTGGCAGGTGATTTTCGTCAAACATTGCCAGTGATTCCACGATCAACTCCAGCCGATGAACGAAATGCGTGTTTGAAGTCGTCCGTTTTGTGGAAACACGTCAAGAAACTCAAATTGACTGTGAACATGCGTGTCAAGCTGCAGAACGATCAATCTGGAGAAGTACTTTCAAAACAACTGCTGGACATTGCCAACCGCAAAATCCCGGTTGACATTTCGACCGACTGTATTCAATTTCCCGTCGCTTTCTGCCAATTCACCGAATCAAAATCCGAACTCATCCGAAAGGTTTTTCCAAACATTGCACAAAATTACAAAAATCATGATTGGTTGAGCGAACGTGCTATAGTGGCTGCGAAAAACATTGATGTCGACGAATTGAAGTTTAAGATTTAATCTGAAATAGCTGTCGAATTGATGACGTACAAATTGGTGGATTCTGTTACTTCCCAAGATGATGTCGTCAACTATCCAACGGAGCTTTTAAACTCGCTGGAATTACCCGGATTACCGCCTCACAATCTCCAACTGAAAGTCGGGTCGGTAATCATAATGTTACGAAACATAAACCAACCACGTCTTTGTAATGGCACCCGGCTTGCGGTAAAAAACGTGATGAATAACGTCATCGAAGCAACAATACTTAAAGGAAAGTACAAAGGTGAAGACGTTTTGATACCACGGATCCCAATGATTCCGACCGACATGCCATTCGATTGTAAACGCTTGGAGTTTCCGGTAAGGCTTGCATTTGCAATGACAATTAACAAGTCTCAAGGGCAGTCATTGAGTGTTTGAGGCATTAACCTTAAAAATCCAAGCTTCTCGCATGGTCAATTGCCACCATAAACACCATCAGCATTATTTGTTTTCGCTCAAGATAACAAAACAAAAAATGTCGTGTATCATAGAGCATTGCAATAAACGAAATTATGTTATCACATTTAAGCAATCGAAAATATTTCTTTTTTTTTTAATTGGAAATTTAACACCATAAGATTCATTGTACTTATTTTCAAATCAAATGTAAATCAAATATACCCAAACCTATATGAATAAAATTATCATTAAAAAAACGTATTTTCCCCCTTTTTAACTATTTTTACACATTTGCAACAGCTTTTCACAAATTCACAAAACAATCACAAATTTTTTTTTATCATGACAGGACAACGTCTCTCGGGTCAGCTATCAAAAATAAAAAATACTTTATTTCAGCTGCGGTTAACGGTATTTGAACAATATTTGATATGTCGGTTCAGTGCACCTACCATTCTTCTTCTAAATATCAATCCGTCACGACTTAGCAACGGAACCACACTTTCAGTGAAAATAAAAATTGAAGGCAAAACAACGTTTGCCGGGTCAGCTAGTATGTAATAAAATTATCCGGAGGTTTAATGAGATTGTTTTTATCGCATTGCTTTTCTATCGTGAAAAGAAATTCATCCGAAATAATTTCTTCTCCGAAGTATGGTAATGGATATAGACAATTATGTTGTTTATACATTTTCAAATATAACCAGCCACATACGTAAGCAAACGCATTTTGCTTTAAAAATATAGTTTCATTTATATAGAAATCAATTTGTACTGTTTGTATTAATGCCGCGTTTCCATGCTATCTTCTACGATCTCCCACAAGCACATTTTTTGTAAGAAAGAATGACCATGCGAACCCTTTCTAATGGAATTGGCTAATGTAAGTGTGAAATAGGCATACATTTTCTACTTTTATAGCATGTGATATCCTCTGAGATTTCATGAGATACTAGAAGATAGAAAAGTTAAACTTTTTGAACTTTTTCTATAAAAGTGAATCACATGCTATAAGTTTTTACAACCGTGTTTATAGCTGCTTGGCATTTTTAATTCTATGTGACTTTTCTAAAAATTTTAATATTATCGGCAGACAAACAACAGCTTGAAATTGCAAAGAGTAAGTTTTTAACTGTTTCTTTCCACATAAAAAAATAAACTATTCCTTTCACGCTAGATTGTCGGCGCTCTAGGGAAGAGGAAGTGCTGGATCTCAAGCAAAAATCGCTGACCTTCTTGCCGTCATGCCAACTGATTCAATCAATATTTGCCACAATGCAGTTCCACAGACGCCAACTCAACGATACATCGCTACGTATGAACGATACTCGCCACTGCAATACCTTCCTCGCCTATATTAAGCAGTGTAAATGCGTCCGCAGCAGCAGCCAGTCAACAGCAAACGTGCACAAGACGGTCATCCATTTAATGCGTGTATCAATGCGCCAACAGAATATGTGGCTGTTTCTGAGGCACAGCAATATCAGCAGCAACAACATGAACAGGAACAAAAGCTTTGCGCTGGCGTCGTACCCGTTTTGGTAGCAACATCAGTGCTTGTTTTTGCACGTTCATCGGACTCTGGCTCTTCGAATTCCACAGGCGCCAGCTCAACGATACACAGCTTCGCATAACGATACACCGCCACTGCAGGGAGCTAGTGAAGGTCCAGGACTTTCCTCGGCCATGTTAAACAATATAAATGCGGCCGCAGCAGGAGCCAATGAGCAGCAAACGTGTGCCGCTTTTGCTCTTCAATACGCGTGGCAACGCGCTTACTAAATACGTGGTGGTTTCTGAGGCACAGCAACATCAGCAGCAGCAGCACCACCACCACAACCACCACCACCACAACCACCAACAACAACAACAGCAATGCGCTGGTGCCGTACGAGTTTCGGTAGAAACATCAGTGCTTGTTTCTTCATGTTCGTTTTAAAATCCCAATGCCACGGTCTACACGTAGAAAGGTGGCCCCGTTGCTGGTGGCTCAAGCATTAGTGGTGATGTTAACGCTTAACAAATAATTGCAAATCATTTACTACGACTAAGAAGTTTGAAATTACTATTTTATTAATTGAAACCACTTAAACAAACAACAATAAAACAAATGAAAATTGAAATTAACTCTTGAAAGCTGGCATACAGTAGACCCTTATCGAATGCGTGTTGCGTTGCGCTTCCTAGCGACACGCAAATTTTGTATACCCTTAGCCTAAACAAAAGCGCTGCGTACAATCGAAAACATATATGTCCCCAGTCGGAAAAATCATAAGGTGCTTACTAAATAATTCATGTTTTCCTTTAGCTTATGGTGGTTAAAACAGGATCATTCTGAAGTAAGTATGTTGTTTGTTACATAAGGGGCACCTTACATCTTCACTTACGTCTGCAACTGCAAAAGGAATGCACGTTTAAGCCGATCATGTCTTCGTGTGATCATTTCCATATGTACATTATTGCGTAAAGCAAGATACATGCTGTGGTATGATGACATAACGGTATTTGACTATCGTTACGAAGATGTTAAGTGAAGCAAAAAACCAAAACAAAAAACGAATAAAGAACAATCTTATGGTGAACGGCGGTGTAGTAAGATCATTCGTCGTTGCGCATACAAAAATGGCTATGTGTAAAAATAAGATTTTTTATTTATTTTACTGTTCAATAGCCATATGTATGTACAATTATATATCTTCTCTATAAAAATTACGATTTAACCCTTCATTTAAACCTTCTTCGCAACGGAAATTGTAAGCACTGCTTCCGTTTACACTTACAAAAAAGGTGAACGTAAGGCCACAGCTTACAATTTCCGTTGCGAAGAAGGTTAAAATGGATTATATGCACGTCGTATATCAATACAGTACGGGTGCCTTACGCTGTCATGCATTCATCCTGCTTATTAAATAAAGTGCATAAGCATGGAAGCCCGATTGATTCCGATTGTCGAAAGTACATTCCCTGCACTTTATTTTAGTAAAGGGTCACGTAAGCTCGTATGATGCATATCATACATTACAAAAGGACGCTTATAGTGGCGATCATGCCTGTTTAAAAGTAATGGGCATTTGGTATTGAAGTTTTCATGCCCTGCGGATGAAAAATAAGTAAAGAATAATTCATGTAAGGATGGATTTTCCCACTGGGTTTTCCTTGTTGTTTTTATGTGTTTGTTGCTCTCTGTTCGAATCTTTTTGTTTTATGCAGCCAACTTCACAACCGAACGCACTGTCAAAATAGGAAATTCGAATCGAGTTGCGCTAGTGCGTTGCGCATTTCGGTAGGCTTCATATAAAATGTATGTGCATGAACCAATTCTGATAGAAGCGCAACGCAACACGCATTCAATTAGGGTCTACTGATAGTTTTAGTTTTCTATTATTATTGCATTAGATGTCATCGTCGCTACGTCGAAGGCAATGCTGTTCCCAAGTCTAAATGTGTGTTAGCATACATCCTAATGCTTTTTAATATGTTATTTTACTTTTGAAAAATTAATTTTTGCCTTGTGTACAAATGCGGACTTGTCAAATTTTTATAACAAAAGTTACATATATGCATCTCGCTCTTTATAGCAAGTGTTTAGTGATAGAGGATAAGATAAGATACTGGAAGATCACATGAAAACGCGGCATAATGAATGCTCTGGTCTTGGCAAGCTTTGAATCTCTTGCCAAGACTGATCTTGAATCAAAGAGTCCTCGCAAACACTTTGTAGAACATCGTTTATTGGGACTGCTGGTAAAATATTTAAATCAGGACAGGGCTCGCAATTGCCTTTAACCACTAAATCAATAAATTGTAAGCCCCAGCTTTTTTGGAACATGCAGCAAAATAGGTAAGGTGTTATCATTGAAGAATTTCCGCCACCTCTTCTTATGTGTCCGAAAAAATGTTCCAGCTGGTCTTGGCACAACCTTCTCGTCATAATGAAAGGAACCCCTTGAATTTGCAAGAAATGCCATAACTGTCTTATAGTATGTTCAGACTGGAAGCTAAATGCGCATTTAAAGCTTCATTCGCATTTATTCTTAAATGCTTCTCTAAATGCGAATTTATCCATAGAAAATTCTGTCAAGTTAATTCACTTAAATGCTACTTCAAATGAGCATTTAGCAGTTTGCGACCCTGATTCGATATTCGAAAAACTGCTACTCGCTACTTTTTGCTCATCTCTGCTTTGAACTCGTTTTAAGATTTTTATGTACAAAATGCAATAATGAAAACGGAATTATGCAAAAAGGATGTTGTGTGACTACATATAAACAACAGCCCACTGGATGCACTGTCGGCTAACATGGAAGAATTGCTTCCGATCTCATTGCTAATATTGGTTCAATTGATGGTAATACAGTTATTTGAAAACGTATTTTCATTGCGATAAAGGTTCGTTAAAAATTAGTTTAAAACTATATGGTGTGGAGAAATGGTGATGTACTTATATACTGGATACATTATTATTTCCTGATTTTTATTGCTTTTTTGCTTTTTGCTTTTTTTATTATTTTGTTTTTATTTGGCTTTTCTGTTGATCTGCTTTCACCAGTTAATTGATTGGTTAATAGCTTCAATTCATAAAAGAAATGATATAGTATTGTTTTGCTGATTTTAGTTTATTATTTTTATTAATTTCTTTATATTGCTTAATTTCGTACACTATTTATTATTATATATTTTTACTAGCTAGTAAGTGCTTTAAAGTTTTTTTTGTTTGTCTTTTCTGCATTTCTTCTGTTATTTCTCACATAGGAGAAAGGAATGGCTCAGGCTCTTAGGTTTGAATGAGCCCATCGATGGAAGAAGAAAGACGTTGTTTGCGTGCCATTTGCATTTCTCTACAACCTTTACAGGAATGCTATTCATGATAATAATTTAAATTATATACCCTTAATTACAGCAGAAGGGGACTCGGGAGTAGATCTGAACGCTAGTAGTTTTAATTTCATTCCTGAAGTTCCTTCTACAGTTGTTAAATATAGACCACCTGTACAGAGTAGTTTATCCACCCTGCGTAAACCTCTTCTTCCATTGTTTGTAGATTCAATTGCATCTTGTTCTAATGTAGAGCCATCTGCACTTCACAGCCTGTATTGCCAGGAAGAAATGCCTGTGGAATATAATGAAAATTGTATGACAGCTATGGTGGGCCGTCAAGTTCAAACAGATGCAAGCTTAAGCTCAATGACACCTAGAAAAATGAAATTAATTGACGAAATAAAGAACTTAAAGCGTAAATTAGCATAAAGTGAAAATGATTTAAAATGTACAAAAGTAGAGTTAGAAATTAAAGCTAGTAAACTTAAAATGAGTTACACCGAAAGTGAAATTGATAAAAATTAAAGATGAAATAATTAAAAGTAAAGATTGTATTATTAAAAGTAAAGATGAAATTATTAAAAGTAATAAAATAGCAATTGAGAAATTAAGAATGGAAAAAGAGGTTTTACAATTAGACAAAAATCCCAATCGGGAAGTTGCAATTGCGTCGATAAGTGATATGGAAAAGTTTGAGGAAATTTGTGAAAATTTACCTTCAAAATTAAGAATTTGTGTTCTAAATAGTTTAAAAAATAGCACTCGTCATCCAAATGGTCGTAGATATGACGACCATCTTAAAACTATAGCGTTAGGTGTTTACTTTCTGTCCCCATTAGCATATCGATATTTTAAAATTTCCATGAATTGGCCTCAAGAAAGAACTCTTCATGACTTTGTTTCTTCGTGGCCCAAATCTCCAGGTTGCTCTTATAGTAGCCTTAGAGCTGCGAAGCCGTGGTTTTACTGCAGAACAAAAATTTGTTTCAATATGTTGCGATGAAATGTCGTTGAAAGTCCACCTGCAGTACAATCGGCTTAAAGATTTAATTGTAGGACTTGAAGACTATGGCGACGAGAACCGTAGTTCTAGGACGTGTAATAGCGTTATGACGTTGATGGTCCAAGGCATTGCGGGAACTTACTGGAAGCAACCATTTGCGTATTTTCTTTTGCATGGGACTTGCAAAGGAGATATAATTTAGAAATACGTTTTCGAAGTTGTCGCCCAACTTCAGAGTATTAATTTATACCCTTGCCATTTCGTTTGCGACCAGGGGTCAAATTTTCAAAACTTTGCTAAAATTGTAGGAGTAACAGAGGAACATCCATTTTTTATTGTAAATGAAAAGAGAGTATTTTTTTTCCACGACGCTCCTCATTTACTGAAAAGCAGTCGCAATTGCTTGCAGAATTCTAAAAATGTAATTACTTTTAATGATGTACCTGTCAGTTGGAACGACATGGTTCACTTCTACAATATAGATTCCAAATTACCAATTAGATGTGCATATCAGCTTACCGCAGCGCACATAATGCCGAACAATTTTCAAAAAATGAACGTCCGAATTGCTGCTCAAGTTTTGAGTAATACTGTTGCATCTGGCATGAATTCTTTGTATAGTTCAGGTGTTATAAACGCTTCCAAAGCCCCAACAACATCAAATACAGTGCAATACATCCTTTTTTTTAATAATTTATTTGATTTGATTTGATTAATTTAATAGCAGCCGTGCTGAAGCTATTTGCCCTTCTAAACAGCTGTATTCCCAAACTCAGGAGCAGTTAGACTTTTAACTTAAAGCTAAGCATTTGCTGAATTTAATGAAAATCCGGGACGCGTCCGGCATTGATGTTAGAAATAGTTTTTCTTTTATTAAGGATTGGTTTTTAGATATAAGCAGTCTAATAGTACGTTCAGACTGATTTTTAAATGCGCATTTAGAAGTTCGAAAATTCAACCAAATGTCAAGTGTTCAAATTAGGGAGAGGCTTAAAATGCGAATTTAAATTAACAAGTATTCGAACATGCCGAACATAAGGCTGTGTGCCAATCGGAAACTTTTCACTCATGGTAGGAGGAAAATTCTGATTTGAACAATATTTCTGTCTGTTGAAATTTAATGCTGCATGTGGTGACCGTGGCATGCAGGTTAAGTGTGTGACTTAGCATGCTCGGAGCCCGAGATCGATCCCCAGTCGCGGCGAAAGTTTTTTTCAATAAAAAATTTTTCTGATCGGTCACCACCTCTCTGCAGACAATGGCAAACCTCAGAGAGTAAATAATGCCATGTAAACACTTCTTGTAAATATGAACTTTAGCCGTTCGGAGTCGGCATAAAACATGTAGGTCCAGTTCTCGGTTAATTGTGTGCAACCATTTAATAACACACACAACACAATTGATCATAAGAAGCTCGGTCAAAGTCCTTTCAAGGGCTGAAATGGCCAATTTGTTGTTTTTTTTTTTAAATTTAATTGTAATTTTTACTGTGCCAAATGTAGCATGAAAAGTTATTCAGATTTTTGACAATAAAAGTACACAGTTGCCTACATATCATACTTTTTCCTAATGCGATATTACTGAAGACGCATTTAACTGCTGCATTTTCTAATACTTTTTTTTATTCAAAATTATATAAGTTTGAGCTTTAATAAATACTGTTGTGTTGCGTAAAATAAGATAATTAAAGTTGTGTTAACATGCATAAAATATAAACAAAAAACCATTTGATCTTTTGACAAAAATTAGGTTGTCAATATAATATCTATATTGTGTTAATTTGTTGAACATGCATAACCAATGAATGCTGCTCAGTACATATGCAGTTAAAATTAGTAATTTGTACTAAAATTGAAATTTAAAACCAAAATCGACGTTTCTGCACATGTAAAATTTTTCACCATCAACCATCAATTATTCATAATTATTTTCATTGCATACATTTACGATGATCAGCAACATGTTTTAGATATCATTTTATAACATTTATAAAATATACTGATGTACAAAAAAATCAGTAGCAGTGTTAAAATTTTGTCCACCGAACCTTAAAACTCTAAATCTTAACTGCGCACTCCGAAAAAATCTCACTTAGTCTTGACCTTGCAACACCCGATGTTGCAAATTTTTAGTAAACCATACAAAATTTGGACACGCATTAACACTTGGTAACCCATATATATATAGAATATATGTATATATATATATGTTCAAAAATAACTTTTCATGCATTTATGAGTTAAGTTTTGAAATAGAACAGCTTTTACTTCAACTTGTTGCTTAAAAATATTTTAAATGACAGTTTAACATTCAAATACAATTTAAAATCTTTGATAATGACCTAATATGATAATGTTATATTATCTATATAAATATAAATGAAATGTCGTTTGTTGGTAATTGCATCAATTGAGAACTGCTGGACCGATTTGGAGAATTTTTGTGGTGAATGAGTACCTCAAATTGGGTCACATGGAAAAAGTTGCAGCTCCAAAATTTGAAAAGTCACCATCTCATTATTATTTTCCGCATCACGCAGTAATGAAGCCAGAGAGCACTACAACAAAGGTTCGGGTAGTATTCAATGCGTCAAGTCCCACCTCGAATGGGGTCAGCTTGAACGATGTCCTGCACGCAGGCCCTGTTCTTCAAGCTGATTTGACGCTCCTGGTATTGAAATGGCGGTTTTTCAAATACGTTTTTAATGGTGACATCCAGCAGATGTACCGCCAGATTCTTGTTGATCCAAAACATTCTGCTTTTCAACGAATTCTATTTCGAAGCTCACCTGATGATATGATTCAGGATTATGAGCTCAAGACAGTTACGTTTGGCCTAAACTGTCCTCCATATTTAGCCATTAGAACCATGCTGCAATTAGCACATGATGTTCAGCAGCAATATCCCCTTGCTACTCAAATTTTGCGAAATTTCACATATGTCGATGACGCTCTTGCTGGAGCTCACGATGTGGAAAGCGTAATAAAGGCTAGAAATGAGCTTATCGCTGCTTTAGACTCTGCAGGTTTTACTATGCGAAAATGGACTGCAAATGCTTCAAGCATTTTGGTAGACCTACCTACAGAGCATCTTTTTCACGAAGACTTTTTAAAGTTAGAAGATGCAAGTTGCGCCAAAGCGTTAGGAATTCGTTGGAATGCCACTTCAGATCTTTTCTACTTTACCGCTAAGCGTCTTGAGATTAAATCATCGTATGCAAAACGTGAAGTATTATCAATGATAGCCCAACTATTCGATCCTGCAGGTTGGCTGGCACCCATTGTGGTGACAGCAAAAATTCTAATGCAGCGCATCTGGTTGGATGAAATTTATTGGGATGAAAATCTCCCATTACACAGTTTTCAATCTTGGCAATCTTTTTTGCTAGGTTATGAAAACATCAATAAAATTCGCATACCACGTTTTGTTGGGTTTTCACCTGATTCCGACGTTGAGTTTCACGCCTTTTGCGATGCTTCTGAAAAAGCATACGCAGCGTCGATTTACATTCGCGTAAAACAAAATGATTGTGTTGTCAGTCATCTGCTTTATGCGAAAAGTAAAGTTGCTCCAGTCAAGACGATCTCACTACCGCGTCTTGAATTATGTTGTGCAGCACTACTCGCGGATATGGTAGACACCTTATTATCGCACCTTGAAATTGAAAGGCAAAGCTTATATTGCTGGACTGATTCCACAATAGTGCTTGCGTGGCTTTGTAAGCCCCCCTGTTCCTGGACGACCTTCGTAGCCAACAGAGTTTCGAAGGTAGCAGAGAAGGTCGGAATTCACAATTGGTTTCATGTAGACACGCATGAGAAACCTGCAGATTTAGCAACGCGTGGAGTTACGCCACAAGATTTAGTCGATAATACTCTTTGGTGGCATTGACCTTCTTGGCTCTCGCTCGAACGATCGGCTCGAACGAGAACCTTCTGCTCTAGAAACTTCGCTTGAGCGCAAAGCTGTTAAGATACACTTTGCATTTTTTTCGAAATATGAAGATATTTTAGAGCGGTTTTCCTCGCTATCGCGTGGATTGAGAGTGTTAGCGTACGTGTTTCGCTTTCTGCATCGCTCCCACCCCAAGTATCGTGTGTCTTTTTCAAAAAAATCAACATGCCTAGAAACGGCAGAAATCAAATTTGTGAAAACACGATTGGCACTCTTATGTCAAAAAGTAGCTTTTCCAAACGAATATCACTGTTTGGAAACAAATCAGATAATTGGAACAAAGAGCCCCATTCTTGCTCTAAATCTATTGTTGAACAACGACAAGTTAATGTGTGTTGGTGGACGGCTAGCCTCTTCACCAATCCTATCATAAGATGAAAGGCATCCAATTATATTACCATATAATTGTCACTTTTCACGCCTTTTAGTACGTTTTGTCCATGAGATCTCACTTCATGGAGGGAATCAATTAGTGCTTCGGATGCAATATTGGATCCCGCGTGCTAAAACCCTTATAAAATCAACTTTGCACAATTGCAAAACTTGTGTAATCCACATGAACCGCCAACGAACACAAATAATGGCTGCGCTGCCAGCTGAGCGAACTGTAATTTCAAGACCATTTGCTGTGACTGGTATTGACTTCGCGGGCCCATTCGACATGTAAAGCTACATTGGTAGATCTTGTCGAATAAGGAAGGGCTATGTTTGTTTGTTTGTGTGCTTTTCAACTAAGGCAATTCATCTTGAATCCACTAGCGATCTATCGACCGCTACTTTTCTGGCAGCTTTCTCTCGATTCACTGCGAGACGTGGCTGCCCAGCTAACGTTTACTCCGACAACGGTACAAACTTTGTTGGAGCGTCAAACACGTTCAAAAAGGATTTCAAAGCCTTCTTTACTGCGTCACATGATGCAATACTATCCCAGTATTCGCATCAAGAAATTGCATGGCACTTCATTCCCGCTGGTGCTCCCCATATGGGAGGCTCATGGGAAGCTGGAGTAAAAAGCTTTAAGACGCATTTCAAAAAGATGGCCGGAAGTATGAAGTTTACTTTCGAGGAATTTTCAACTTTACTGAATCGAATCGAAGCGTGTCTTAATTCGAGGCCTCTTTCCGCCATGTCCGAAAACCCTTCTGATTTTCAGTCTCTTACTCCAGGTCATTTCTTGGTCGGCGGCCCACTGCTATCTCCAGTGGAGCCAGAAATAACTGATCAGCCTCTGACTCTTGTCAATCGTTGGCAAAAAATCAAGGCGATGCATCAGCATTTTTGCCACCGATGGAAAAATGAATACCTGAAAGAGATGCATCGGCGTTCGAAATGGAAAACTCCTCAATTAGACATCAATGTCAACGACCTAGTTGTTGTCAAAGATGATAATTTACCCGAATGAATGGCGAATCGGTCGAATTTTAAAAACCTATGTCGGTAGCGACAATAGAGTCCGTGTTGCGGACATCCGCACCGGGAGAGGTTGCATAACACGACCTATAGTGAAGCTGGTCGCAATACCGCCGACCTAGCTCCGTCACTATTTTAATTCTCTTACATGTTTCTTTTCTTTTTTCTTTTCTTTTTCTTTTCTTTTCCGTCTCGTTTCAGGATGTCAACCACCAACCACCAACATCGTGCGTGACCTGCTGGAAGAGATGCTTCTCCAAACGGACTCCGAGATGGCATTGAGCGAGACCGACACGGTGCGAGAGCGTGCACCAGTCCCCGCAGCCAGTGCTCCTTCGCCATCGAGTCCAGTGCGAAGTGTGCTGTCCCATGTGGTCCCCGTGGTGACGCGCAGCGACATGATCCTAAAGTGTCGCTTGTGCTCCATGGAGCATAATCTTATGTCGTGCCGGCGGTTCATAGCTATGAGCCTGGAGGAGCGGTTGAGAACAGTACTACTCCATTATTACTGTTCCAACTGCCTTTCAGCCGTTCATATGCGAAAGGACTGTCGGAGCGATGTGAGATGCCGTCACTGCGGTGACAGGCGTTGTCTCGCTGCTCCCCACAGCGGTCGTGAATACCTGGGCTAATGGTGGCCTAGTGCAGGAACGTGCTCTCCTCGATGCGTGCCTTCAGACCAAAATCGCCATCGAGTTGGTAAGGAAATGGAGTCTTCCAACGAGCATGGTAGATGGTCGGGAAGTATGTACGCTAGCGCTGCCGCGTTTCGTTATGGATCGAGCGTCCAGGTACACAAGACAGCTCTGGTTGAGCGCCGGTTGGAGGTCGTCACGCCGGCGAAAGACATCGACGAGAGGATCACCCAGAGCTATCCGAACATCAATCTGGCTGATCCTACCTTTTACAAGCGAGCTCCACTGCGACTCATTCTGGGTGTCGATGTCTACGCGCGAATAATGCAGCCTGGCAGTCTCCCGGCTGGGTTTAGCATGCCGTTGGCCCAAAACTCCATATTTGGATGGGTCTTATCAGGGCAGGGTTCCTGGTAGCGTCTTGCACTCGTGCAAGGCGGGCGGCATGTTCAGTCCACCGGTGAACACCCTGTAAATTGTCGATACAGCGGTGTTCAATGAGCAACTGCGGCTCTTTGTTTAGTTATATAGAAAAACTTTGTTAGTTTATAAGTTTTCAATAATAAAAGCGACATCGGTCGAACTAGTTGTTAATTTTAAACCTCCGAGTTTTATTTATTTATATTTATTTGCGACTCCCCAAGTTTGAGTTTTTTAGTAAAGTTTAAATCCTCCCCCTCGTTACGAATAAATACAGCACAATTCAAAATCGAATATATGACCAACGCTGATTTCTAATTCAACTTAAAGAAAGTCAATATTTCATTCTTTTTCCGTCCGGAAAACCGGACCCGTCATTTTTGATAATATTATAATTATTATAATTATAATAATAAATATATAATAATAATAATAATAATAATAATAATAATAATAATAAAAATAATAATAATAATAAAATAATAATAATAATAATAATAATAATAATAATAAAATAATAATAATAATAATAATAATAATAATAATAATAATAATAATAATAATAATAATAATAATAATAATAATAATAATAATAATAATAATAATAATAATTATAATTATAATAATAATAATAATACTAATAGTAAAAATAATAATAATAATAAAGATACTAATTATAATAAACATAATAATTATCATAAAAATAAAAATAATAGTAGTAATAATAATTATAATAATTAAAATAATAACAACAATAATAATAATATTAATAATAATACTTATAATAATAATAATTATTATGAGACAAGGGGCGATCTTCACATGGCAACGTGTCTGATTGCCTCAACTTGGCGAGGCTAGCATTATCCATGTCGTAATCGTCTCAAGTCGAATCAAAAACTCCGCGTTGTGTCTCCTGGAAACGTCAAAAACTATCGCCCGATAAACTTTGGCTTATTTGAGTGGCGATATCTTCTCTAGACTATAAACTTGAGGGGTCTCTTCAAGACCATAAAAATGGAATGTGCGTAGGGTTTGGGTCCCAACCACAATATAACTTCCCAATGAAAACTAAATCAGCCTCGGATATGAACCCCCACTACGTTGATTAGCACCGCAAACGAAAAACGGATAATGATTTTCGGATATGCACCTGGAATGTCCGGACCCTTTATAGGGAAGGTGCCACTGTCCAACTGGCGGAAGCCCTCGAAAAAATAAAGGCTGACATCACCGCCATCTAGGAGATGCGCTGGAAAGGACAAGGCTGCTCTAATAGAGCAGACTGCGATATCTACCACTGCTGCCATGCGGAGAAGCGTGAATTTGGATGCGTATTCGTCGTAAGTCGGAAATTACGCCATCTTATTTCCCGGTTCACACCTGTGAAAGTTAGGCTGGCGACAATCCGCATCAAGGTGAAATTCTTTTACATCAGCCTAATTTGCGCACATGCCCCGACGGAGGAAAAGGACGATGCTGTCAAGGACACCTTCTACGCGAGCCTAGAGGACGTGTATGATCACTGCCCGGCCCATGACGTAAAAACAGTTCTCGGCGATTTTAACGCGAAGGTCGGAAAAGAAGGCATCTTTGGCCACACTGTCGGTCAGTTTAGTCTCCTCGAGACCACTTTGAATAACGGTCAAAGAATGATCGACTTCGCCGCGGCGCGAAACATGGTAGTTAGTAGCACCAGATTCCAACACCTCGGTATCCAAAAGGCAACCTGGCTGTCCCGGATCGCCGGAAGGCACGCTTCAAGTGTACTGGATGTGCGCACATTTCGGTGGGAAAATATTGACTCCGACCATTATCTTGTTGCAGCCCAGATCCACATGCGATTAAGCAGTGGGAAGAATGTACGCACAGGTGTGCAACGAAAGCTTAATGTCGATAAGCTGCTATCACAACGGACCGCCGATTCCTACTCCGCTCAACTCTCGGTTAAGCTCAACCAACCTTACTCTTGCCTCAACGACGCTGGCGGACTATGGGCGCATATATCCCACTCCATGCGCACTGCTGCTGAAGAAGTCAATGGTTTTCGGCGCACGCAACCTCGTAACCAATGGTATGACCAGGAGTGTCGCGACGCGACGGAAGAAAAATACGCCGCATATAAAAAGACGCTGCAGTCAGTTGCAACGCGAGCCATGCACGAAAACTATCGCGATAAGAGGAAGGAAGAGAGATGCCTTTTCAGCCGTAAAAAAAGAGCAGGAAAAGCGTGAGAGAGAAAAAAATTGAGGTGTACTAGGGCAAGAAAGATGTTCGCAAATTCTAGCGGCAGGTTAAGCGTCTAACCCAAGGTTTCAACCCCGGAGCATCCACTTGTAGAGATGAGAATGGTGATCTGGTTACAGATACGCAGTGCGCATTGAAATTATGGAAACAGCATTTTTCCAATCTGCTTGCTGGCGATGATTCCGCCCTTGGAGAATGCAGTCTGACACCACCAATCGACGATGATGGAGTGGAAATTCCACCACCTAGCCATGACGAGGTTTAAATTGCTATCCAGCGACTCAAAAACAATAAAGCCGCAGGTGCTGACAGCCTGGCTGCTGAATTGTTTAAAACCAGCGACGGTGAATTGATAAGGTGCATTCATCAACCATCAGCAAAATATGGCTAGCGGAAAGCATGCCCGACGATTGGAATCTCAGTGTGCTTTGTCCTATACTTAAGACAGGAGACCCGTTAATCTGCGCCAATTACCGAGGTATCAGTCTTATTACAAGGTTATATATACAAGTTTCTTTCTCTTTCGAGCGTATTGTGTGAAAGATTGAAGCCGCATCCCAAAACACTGATTGGACCTTATCAGTGTGGCTTTCGTCCTGGAAAGTCCACCATACACCAGATTTTTACACTACGCCAAATCCAGGAGAAAACCCACGAAAACCAAATCGACACCCATCATCTCTTTGTTGATTACAAAGCTGCGTTCGATAGCCCGATTCGGGATTGCCTGTACGCAGCAATGTATGCGTACAATATACCTGTAAAGTTGATAAGGCTCTGCAGGATGACGTTGAGCAATACATGCAGCTCCGTCAAGGTAGGAAATGACCTCTCCGAAACCTTTAATACCGAACGAGGTTTCAGACAAGGCGACCCGCTATCACGCGATCTCTTCAATTTCATCATGGAGGGGATCCTACTAGAGGCAGGTGTACACCGAATGGTACCATTTTCTACAAAGGTGTCCAGCTCCTTGCGTATGCTGATGATATCGATATTATCGGCAGAACCAAGAGAGATGTTACTGCTGCTTTTGCCGCTATCGAAGGCATCTCTCTTCCTTCCTATTATCGCGATAGTTTTCGTGCATGGCTTGCGTTGAATCTGACTGCAGTGTCTTTTTTTATGCGGCGTATTTTCCTGTTGTCTCGTCGCAACATTCCTGGTCATACCATTGGTTGCGAGGTTGCGAGGTTGCGAGGTTGCGGGCACCGAAAACCAATGACTGCTTCAGCAGCAGTGCGCATGGAGTGGGATAAAGGCGCCCAAAGTCCGCCAGGGTCATCGAGGCAAGAGTAAGGTTTGTTGAGCTTAACCGAGAGTTATGTGCATGTGCGCAAATTAGGCTTATGTGGAATAATTTTGCCTTGATGCGGATTGTCGCCAGCCTTTCGTTCACAGGTGTGAACCGAGAACAAGGTGGCGTAGTTTCCAGCTTACAACGAATCCGCATCCAAATTGGCGCTTCTCCACATGGCAGCTGTAGTAGATATCGCAGTCTACTCTCTTAGAGCAGCCTTGTCCTTTCCATCGCAAAGATTTCCGATTTTTGATAAATTGAAAAAATGGGCGCAAAAGTGGGCGTAGTCAATTTTTATTTCCGTAAAAACCTAAGTTGGACCAACTTACGACGAACATTTAAAAAAAAATTATCCAAATCGGTCCTATAATAATATAATAAATAAATATAATAAATATATTCTATATATATATATATATATATTAGACCGGATCGAAATTTAGATTCCGCCGGTCGGGGTTTCAAAAGTTAGACGAACTCATTAAAATGATTTCTGCATATTTTTTTTCAAATCGGAGAAAAACCGCCGAAGCAATTTTGATTCTCCTGAAGGTCCTTTTTGATAAAAAAAACATGTTTTTTGCTTGTAACTTTTTATTTTTCACAGAACGCATACCCACACCTGCTAAAATATTAATTTTCTTACTTATACCAATATTCTGATATTCAAAAAATTTAAAAATTATGTTCCATTATAACTCTTATTGACCACCAAAAATTGAATTTTTTGATAATTTTAAAAAGACATTTTCTTAAAACCGCTTTAAAAGACACATTTTTTTCTAGATTTACGTGAAAGTGTCATTGTTGGAAAGGTATTAAGTTCTTCTTTCTTTCTGTGTATCGCTTTATTCAGAGCTGTGTGCGAAAACTGACAGAATGTGAGAAATCGACTTTAGAAATCTGATAAAATGAAACATTTTTTATTCATACAAACAATGAATTTAATTTGTTCACTGCTTTATGGTCCAGTTTTCGATAAGTTTTTTTTTAATCACAGAGCTTTGATTAAAGCGATACACAGAACGAAAGAAAAACTTAATAATGGTATTCAATGAACGATGTATATATACCAGGCATGCGCAAAAGGCCGCCCATGGGCGGATAGCTTTCACATGCATACGATAGCTTTCAGTCAAAAAAGCTTTGCAGTCGAGACTCGCACTGTTACACTGAATATTTATTCACATTCGTGCTATCACAGCACACGATCAGTCGCTGTGCGAACTTCATGCTGTAAGGTTGCGGTCGCTTGCTCCTGCGTTGCCTTATTAAAATCGACAAACTACCATTCATACGCATGAATATGCGTTTGTTTATTGTATTTGTTTGTCTGTAATAATTTTTTGTTTTTAAATAATAGGGATTTAATTAATTCGTAGAATTTTCCTTAATTTTTAAACGAAGCTTGTAGTATTGAATATGTCAACGCAGTAGCAAGCGACCACAACCTTTAAGCATGAAGTTTAAACAGCGACTGAACATATGCTGTGATTGTAACAATGAACAAACTCGTGCTTTTCGTTCAGTGTAAACTTGAAAAACAAAAGCTTCGCAATACAAACACAAAACTTTGTATGTATTAGTTTGCGCACCCCTGATATATACTGAAGCGTATAACTATAAGTTTACGCTGTGTGCTTCACGAACCCACCCTGAATAAAACCCGATTAAATTGTGTATGTCTAGTTAGCAAAATTTGACATCACAAAATTAATTAAAACTATCGCACTTTTTTTTACTTATGATAAAAGTTTATCCTATTGTAGTTAGCACAAATTTTAAAATATTCTTTATCAGTGCCAAAAACAAGATGCACATGCCACAATTGAATTATACGAACTATACGTTCTGTTTACACCACGTTTTTGTAGTGTAAACTGCGTATGTTTAACCCCTTACAATTTTGCTATTGCAAATTACGTTGCCGTAAACTTACCGATTATACGCTGTTTACATCACCAATACGGCGTTCATTGAATACCACTAATATCTTTCCAACAATAACAATTCCACGTATATCTAATAAAAAATGTGTCTTTTACAGCGGTTTTGAAAAAATGCCTTTTTAAAAATAGCAAAAAATTCAATTTTTGGTGGTCAATAAGAGTTATAATGAAACAAATTTTTAAAAATTTTTTAATGTCAAAATGTTAGTATGAGTAAGAAATTTAACATTTAAGAAGATGTGGGTATGCGTTCTGTGAAAAATAAAAAGTTACAAGCAAAAAACATGTTTTTTTACCAAAAAGGACCTTCTCCGATTTGAAAAAAAAGTATGCAGAAATCATTTTAATGAGTTCCTCTAACTTTTGAGACCCCGACCGGTTGACATTTTTTGTATCCATATATAAATGATCCGGCCTAATATATATGTTCAAAAATAACTTTTTATGCATTTATGAGTTAAGTTTTGTAATAGAACAGCTTTTTCTTCAACTTGTTGCTTAAAAATGTTTTAAATGACAGTTTAACATTCAAATACAATTTAAAATCTTTGATAATGACCTAATATGATAATGTTATATTATCTTTATAAATAAAAATCAAATGTCGTTCGGTGGTAATTGCATCAGTTGAGAACGGCTGGACCGATTTGGATAATTTTTTTTTAAATGTTCGTCGTAGTCCAACTTAGGTTTTTACGGAAATAAAAATTGACTACGCCCACTTTTACGCCCATTTTTTCAATTTATCAAAAATCGGAAAACGGCTACACTGATTTGGTTAATTCTTTTTTAAATGTTCGTAGGAATCCAATTTAAGTTTTTACTGAAAGAAAAATTGATCACGCCCACTTTTGCGCCCACTATTTTGATATATATATCTAAAATCGCAGAACGCCTGGCCTGGTTCTGCTAATTTTCTTTTTAAATGTAATAGTCTACAAATGTTTTTTACATAAAGAAAAATTGTCCACTTCCAAGGTAATACTTGGAATCAATTGGAATCACTTGGAATCAATCGTCAAAGAAATTTCAACGGCGGAAACAAGGAAATCCAGTTCCAGGTTACCCCAATTTATTTTCCACCGGCTCATTAGGTCGCATTTACACAGTCCATCCAAGACACGATGAGTGCTTCTATTTACGTTTGCTGCTACGTTGGTGGCCCAACATCATTCCAAGATTTGCGAACTATAAATGGTGAACTGTGTGACACATATAGAGAAGCGTGTCAACGTTTGCGATTGTTAGAAAATGACACTCATTGGATATACTCTGTAACTTTGCGGATATCGAGGGGGAAATAAACTTTAATAAAAAACTCAAACTATGGGAGTCGCAAATAAATAAAAACACGAAAGTGTCAAAGAACAAGTTGTTCGCACAATGTCGTTTTTATTAGTAAAACTTAAAAACTAACAAAGTTTGAGAAAGAGCAGCGAGAAGCACTGCTCAAAAGAAAACAAAAGAATAAGAGCCGCAGTTGCTCATTAAACACCGCTGTATCGACAATTTACAGGGTGTTCGCCGGTGGACTGAACATGCTGCCCGCCTTGCACGAGTGCAAGACACTACCAGGAACCCTGCCCTGATAAGACCCATCCAAATATGGAGTTTTGGGCCAATGGCATGCTAAACCCAGCCGGGAGACTGCCAGGCTGCATTATTCACGCGTAGACATCGACACGCAGAATAAGTCGCAGCGGAGCTCGCTTGTAAAAGTGAGGATCAGCCAGATTGATGTTCGGATAGCTCTGGGTGATCCTCTCGTCGATGTCTTTCGCCGGCGTGACGACCTCCAACCGGCGCTCAACCAGAGCTGTCTTGTGTACCTGGACGCTCGATCCATAACGAAACGCGGCAGCGCTAGCGTACATACTTCCCGACCATCTACCATGCTCGTTGGAAGACTCCATTTCCTTACCAACTCGATGGCGATTTTGGTCTGAAGGCACGCATCGAGGAGAGCACGTTCCTGCACTAGGCCACCATTAGCCCAGGTACTCACGACCGCTGTGGGGAGCAGCGAGACAACGCCTGTCACCGCAGTGACGGCATCTCACATCGCTCCGACAGTCCTTTCGCATATGAACGGCTGAAAGGCAGTTGGAACAGTAATAATGGAGTAGTACTGTTCTCAACCGCTCCTCCAGGTTCATAGCTATGAACCGCCGGCACGACATAAGATTATGCTCCATGGAGCACAAGCGACACTTTGGGATCATGTCGCTGCGCGTCACCACGGGGACCACATGGGACAGCACACTTCGCACTGGACTCGATGGCGAAGGAGCACTGGCTGCGGGGACTGGTGCACGCTCTCGCACCGTGTCGGTCTCGCTCAATGCCATCTCGGAGTCCGTTTGGAGAAGCATCTCTTCCAGCAGGTCACGCACGATGTTGGTGGTTGGTGGTTGACATCCTGAAACGAGACGGAAAAGAAAAGAAAAAGAAAAGAAAAGAAAAAAGAAAAGAAACATGTACGAGAATTAAAATAGTGACGGAGCTACGTCGGCGGTATTGCGACCAGCTTCACTATACGTCGTGTTATGCAACCTCTCCGGTGCGGATGTCCGCAACACGGACTCTATTGTCGCTACCGACATAGGTTTTTAAAATTCGACCGATTCGCCATTCATTCGGGTAAATTATCATCTTTGACAACAACTAGGTCGTTGACATTGATGTCTAATTGAGGAGTTTTCCATTTCGAACGCCGATGCATCTCTTTCAGGTATTCATTTTTCCATCCGTGGCAAAAATGCTGATGCATCGCCTTGATTTTTTGCCAACGATTGACAAGAGTCAGAGGCTGATCAGTTATTTCTGGCTCCACTGGAGATAGCAGTGGGCCGCCGACCAAGAAATGACCTGGAGTAAGAGACTTAAAATCAGAAGGATTTTCGGACATGGCGGAAAGAGGCCTCGAATTAAGACACGCTTCGATTCGATTCAGTAAAGTTGAAAATTCCTCGAAAGTAAACTTCATACTTCCGGCCATCTTTTTGAAATGCGTCTTAAAGCTTTTTACTCCAGCTTCCCATGAGCCTCCCATATGGGGAGCACCAGCGGGAATGAAGTGCCATGCAATTTCTTGATGCGAATACTGGGATAGTATTGCATCATGTGACGCAGTAAAGAAGGCTTTGAAATCCTTTTTGAACGTGTTTGACGCTCCAACAAAGTTTGTACCGTTGTCGGAGTAAACGTTAGCTGGGCAGCCACGTCTCGCAGTGAATCGAGAGAAAGCTGCCAGAAAAGTAGCGGTCGATAGATCGCTAGTGGATTCAAGATGAATTGCCTTAGTTGAAAAGCACACAAACAAACAAACATAGCCCTTCCTTATTCGACAAGATCTACCAATGTAGCTTTACATGTCGAATGGGCCCGCGAAGTCAATACCAGTCACAGCAAATGGCCTTGAAACTACAGTTCGCTCAGCTGGCAGCGCAGCCATTATTTGTGTTCGTTGGCGTTTCATGTGGATTACACAAGTTTTGCAATTGTGCAAAGTTGATTTTATAAGGGTTTTAGCACGCGGGATCCAATATTGCCTCCGAAGCACTAATTGATTCCCTCCATGAAGTGAGATCTCATGGACAAAACGTACTAAAAGGCGTGAAAAGTGACAATTATATGGTAATATAATTGGATGCCTTTCATCATATGATAGGATTGGTGAAGAGGCTAGCCGTCCACCAACACGCATTAAATTGTCGTTGTACAACAATGGAATTAGAGCAAGAATGGGGCTCTTTGTTCCAATTATCTGATTTGTTTCCAAACAGTGATATTCGTTTGGAAAAGCTACTTTTTGACATAAGAGTGCCAATCGTGTTTTCACAAATTTGATTTCTGCCGTTTCTAGGCATGTTGATTTTTTTGAAAAAGACACACGATACTTGGGGTGGGAGCGATGCAGAAAGCGAAACACGTACGCTAACACTCTCAATCCACGCGATAGCGAGGAAAACCGCTCTAAAATATCTTCATATTTCAAAAAAAATGCAAAGTGTATCTTAACAGCTTTGCGCTCAAGCGAAGTTTCTAGAGCAGGAGGTTGCGTCATTCTTGGCCAAGCCGATCGTTCGAGCGAGAGCCAAGAAGGTCAATGCCACCAAAGAGTATTATCGACTAAATCTTGTGGCGTAACTCCACGCGTTGCTAAATCTGCAGGGTTCTCGTGCGTGTCTACATGAAACCAATTGTGAATTCCGACCTTCTCTGCCACCTTCGAAACTCTGTTGGCTACGAAGGTCGTCCAGGAACAGGGGGGCTTACAAAGCCACGCAAGCACTATTGCGGAATCAGTCCAGCAATATAAGCTTTGCCTTTCAATTTCAAGGTGCGATAATAAGGTGTCTACCATATCCGCGAGTAGTGCTGCACCACATAATTCAAGACGCGGTAGTGAGATCGTCTTGACTGGAGCAACTTTACTTTTCGCATAAAGCAGATGACTGACAACACAATCATTTTGTTTTACGCGAATGTAAATCGACGCTGCGTATGCTTTTTCAGAAGCATCGCAAAAGGCGTGAAACTCAACGTCGGAATCAGGTGAAAACCCAACAAAACGTGGTATGCGAATTTTATTGATGTTTTCATAACCTAGCAAAAAAGATTGCCAAGATTGAAAACTGTGTAATGGGAGATTTTCATCCCAATAAATTTCATCCAACCAGATGCGCTGCATTAGAATTTTTGCTGTCACCACAATGGGTGCCAGCCAACCTGCAGGATCGAATAGTTGGGCTATCATTGATAATACTTCACGTTTTGCATACGATGATTTAATCTCAAGACGCTTAGCGGTAAAGTAGAAAAGATCTGAAGTGGCATTCCAACGAATTCCTAACGCTTTGGCGCAACTTGCATCTTCTAACTTTAAAAAGTCTTCGTGAAAAAGATGCTCTGTAGGTAGGTCTACCAAAATGCTTGAAGCATTTGCAGTCCATTTTCGCATAGTAAAACCTGCAGAGTCTAAAGCAGCGATAAGCTCATTTCTAGCCTTTATTACGCTTTCCACATCGTGAGCTCCAGCAAGAGCGTCATCGACATATGTGAAATTTCGCAAAATTTGAGCAGCAAGGGGATATTGCTGCTGAACATCATGTGCTAATTGTAGCATGGTTCTAATGGCTAAATATGGAGGACAGTTTAGGCCAAACGTAACTGTCTTGAGCTCATAATCCTGAATCATATCATCAGGTGAGCTTCGAAATAGAATTCGTTGAAAAGCAGAATGTTTTGGATCAACAAGAATCTGGCGTTACATCTGCTGGATGTCACCATTAAAAACGTATTTGAAAAACCGCCATTTCAATACCAGGAGCGTCAAATCAGCTTGAAGAACAGGGCCTGCGTGCAGGACATCGTTCAAGCTGACCCCATTCGAGGTGGGACTTGACGCATTGAATACTACCCGAACCTTTGTTGTAGTGCTCTCTGGCTTCATTACTGCGTGATGCGGAAAATAATAATGAGATGGTGACTTTTCAAATTTTGGAGCTGCAACTTTTTCCATGTGACCCAATTTGAGGTACTCATTCACCACAAAAATTCTCCAAATCGGTCCAGCCGTTCTCAATTGATGCAATTACCAACAAACGACATTTCATTTATATTTATATAGATAACATAACATTATCATATTAGGTCATTATCAAAGATTTTAAATTGTATTTGAATGTTAAACTGTCATTTAAAATATTTTTAAGCAACAAGTTGAAGAAAAAGCTGTTCTATTTCAAAACTTAACTCATAAATGCATGAAAAGTTATTTTTGAACATATATATATATACATATATTCTATATATATATATATGGGTTACCAAGTGTTAATGCGTGTCCAAATTTTGTATGGCTTACTAAAAATTTGCAACATCGGGTGTTGCAAGGTCAAGACTAAGTGAGATTTTTTCGGAGTGCGCAGTTAAGATTTAGAGTTTTAAGGTTCGGTGGACAAAATTTTAACACTGCTACTGATTTTTTTGTACATCAGTATATTTTATAAATGTTATAAAATGATATCTAAAACATGTTGCTGATCATCGTAAATGTATGCAATGAAAATAATTATGAATAAATCGATGGTTAAGCGCACTAAACTGATAAGTGAAAAATTTTACATGTGCAGAAACGTCGATTTTGTTTTTAAATTTCAATACATTTTAGTACAAATTACTAATTTTAACTGCATATGTTCTGAGCAGCATTCATTGGTTATGCATGTTCAACAAATTAACACAATATAGATATTATATTGACAACCTAATTTTTGTCAAAAGATCAAATAGTTTTTTGTTTATATTTTATGCATGTTAACACAACTTTAATTATCTTATTTTACGCAACACAACAGTATTTATTAAAGCTCAAACTTATATAATTTTGAATAAAAAAAAGTATTAGAAAATGCTGCAGTTAAATGCGTCTTCAGTAATATCGCATTAGGAAAAAGTATGATATGTAGGCAACTGTGTACTTTTATTGTCAAAAATCTGAATAACTTTTCATGCTACATTTGGCACAGTAAAAATTACAATTAAATTTAAAAAAAAAAAACAACAAATTGGCCATTTCAGCCCTTGAAAGGACTTTGACCGAGCTTCTTATGATCAATTGTGTTGTGTGTGTTATTAAATGGTTGCACACAATTAACCGAGAACTGGACCTACATGTTTTATGCCGACTCCGAACGGCTAAAGTTCATATTTTCAAGAAGTGTTTACATGGCATTATTTACTCTCTGAGGTTTGGCATTGTCTGCAGAGAGGTGGTGACCGATCAGAAAAATTTTTTATTGAAAAAAACTTTCGCCGCGACTGGGGATCGATCTCGGGCTCCGAGCATGCTAAGCCACACACTTAACCTGCATGCCACGGTCACCACATGCAGCATTAAATTTCAACAGACAGAATTATTGTTCAAATCAGAATTTTCCTCCTACCTGAGTGAAAAGTTTCCGATTGGCACACAGCCTTATGTTCGGCATGTTCGAATACTTGTTAATTTAAATTCGCATTTTAAGCCTCTCCCTAATTTGAACACTTGACATTTGGTTGAATTTTCGAACTTCTAAATGCGCATTTAAAAATCAGTCTGAACGTACTATTAGACTGCTTATATCTAAAAGCCAATCCTTAATAAAAGAAAAACTATTTCTAACATCAATGCCGGACGCGTCCCGGATTTTCATTAAATTCAGCAAATGGTTAGCTTTAAGTTAAAAGTCTAACTGCTCCTGAGTTTGGGAATACAGCTGTTTGGAAGGGCAAATAGCTTCAGCACGGCTGCTATTAAAAACATCAAATAAATTATTAAAAAAAAGGATGTATTGCACTGTACTTGGTGTTGTTGGGGCTTTGGAAGCGTTTATAACACCTGAACTATACAAAGTTTTCATGCCAGATGCAACAGTATTACTCAAAACTTGAGCAACAATTCGGACGTTCATTTTTTGAAAATTGTTCGGCATTATGTGCGCTGCGGTAAGCTTATATGCACATCTAATTGGTAATTTGGAATCTATATTGTAGAAGTGAACCATGTCGTTCCAACTGACAAGTACATCATTAAAAGTAATTACATTTTTAGAATTCTGCAAGCAATTGCGACTGCTTTTCAGTAAATGAGGAGCGTCGTGGAAAAAAAATACTCTCTTTTCATTTACAGTAAAAAATGGATGTTCCTCTGTTACTCCTACAATTTTAGCAAAGTTTTGAAAATTTGACCCCTGGTCGCAAACGAAATGGCAAGGGTATAAATTAATACTCTGAAGTTGGGCGACAACTTCGAAAATGTATTTCTAAATTATATCTCCTTTGCAAGTCCCATGCAAAAGAAAATACGCAAATGGTTGCTTCCAGTAAGTTCCCGCAATGCCTTGGACCATCAACGTCATAACGCTATTACACGTCCTAGAACTACGGTTCTCGTCGCCATAGTCTTCAAGTCCTACAATTAAATCTTTAAGCCGATTGTACTGCAGGTGGACTTTCAACGACATTTCATCGCAACATATTGAAACAAATTTTTGTTCTGCAGTAAAACCACGGCTTCGCAGCTCTAAGAGTTTAAGGCTACTATAAGAGCAACCTGGAGATTTGGGCCACGAAGAAACAAAGTCATGAAGAGTTCTTTCTTGAGGCCAATTCATGGAAATTTTAAAATATCGATATGCTAATGGGGACAGAAAGTAAACACCTAACGCTATAGTTTTAAGATGGTCGTCATATCTACGACCATTTGGATGACGAGTGCTATTTTTTAAACTATTTAGAACACAAATTCTTAATTTTGAAGGTAAATTTTCACAAATTTCCTCAAACTTTTCCATATCACTTATCGACGCAATTGCAACTTCCCGATTGGGATTTTTGTCTAATTGTAAAACCTCTTTTTCCATTCTTAATTTCTCAATTGCTATTTTATTACTTTTAATAATTTCATCTTTACTTTTAATAATACAATCTTTACTTTTAATTATTTCATCTTTAATTTTTATCAATTTCACTTTCGGTGTAACTCATTTTAAGTTTACTAGCTTTAATTTCTAACTCTACTTTTGTACATTTTAAATCATTTTCACTTTATGCTAATTTACGCTTTAAGTTCTTTATTTCGTCAATTAATTTCATTTTTCTAGGTGTCATTGAGCTTAAGCTTGCATCTGTTTGAACTTGACGGCCCACCATAGCTGTCATACAATTTTCATTATATTCCACAGGCATTTCTTCCTGGCAATACAGGCTGTGAAGTGCAGATGGCTCTACATTAGAACAAGATGCAATTGAATCTACAAACAATGGAAGAAGAGGTTTACGCAGGGTGGATAAACTACTCTGTACAGGTGGTCTATATTTAACAACTGTAGAAGGAACTTCAGGAATGAAATTAAAACTACTAGCGTTCAGATCTACTCCCGAGTCCCCTTCTGCTGTAATTAAGGGTATATAATTTAAATTATTATCATGAATAGCATTCCTGTAAAGGTTGTAGAGAAATGCAAATGGCACGCAAACAACGTCTTTCTTCTTCCATCGATGGGCTCATTCAAACCTAAGAGCCTGAGCCATTCCTTTCTCCTATGTGAGAAATAACAGAAGAAATACAGAAAAGACAAAAAAAAAAACTTTAAAGCACTTACTAGCTAATAAAAATATATAATAATAAATAGTGTACCAAATTAAGCAATATAAAGAAATTAATAAAAATAATAAACTAAAATCAGCAAAACAATACTATATCATTTCTTTTATGAATTGAAGCTATTAACCAATCAATTAACTGGTGAAAGCAGATCAACAGAAAAGCCAAATAAAAACAAAATAATAAAAAAAGCAACAAAACAATAAAAGCAAAAAGCAAAAAAGCAATAAAAATCAGGAAATAATACTATATCCAGTATATAAGTACATCACCATTTCTCCACACCATATAGTTTTAAACTAATTTTTAACGAACCTTTATCGCAATGAAAATACGTTTTCAAATAACTGTATTACCATCAATTGAACCAATATTAGCAATGAGATCGGAAGCAATTCTTCCATGTTAGCCGACAGTGCATCCAGTGGGCTGTTGTTTATATGTAGTCACACAACATCCTTTTTGCATAATTCCGTTTTCATTATTGCATTTTGTACATAAAAATCTTAAAACGAGTTCAAAGCAGAGATGAGCAAAAAGTAGCGAGTAGCAGTTTTTCGAATATCGAATCAGGGTCGCAAACTGCTAAATGCTCATTTGAAGTAGCATTTAAGTGAATTAACTTGACAGAATTTTCTATGGATAAATTCGCATTTAGAGAAGCATTTAAGAATAAATGCGAATGAAGCTTTAAATGCGCATTTAGCTTCCAGTCTGAACATACTATAAGACAGTTATGGCATTTCTTGCAAATTCAAGGGGTTCCTTTCATTATGAAGATAAGGTTGTGCCAAGACCAGCTGGAACATTTTTTCGGACACATAAGAAGAGGTGGCGGAAATTCTTCAATGATAACACCTTACCTATTTTGCTGCATGTTCCAAAAAAGCTGGGGCTTACAATTTATTGATTTAGTGGTTAAAGGCAATTGCGAGCCCTGTCCTGATTTAAATATTTTACCAGCAGTCCCAATAAACGATGTTCTACAAAGTGTTTGCGAGGACTCTTTGATTCAAGATCAGTCTTGGCAAGAGATTCAAAGCTTGCCAAGACCAGAGCATTCATTATGCCGCGTTTCCATGTGATCTTCCAGTATCTTATCTTATCCTCTATCACTAAACACTTGCTATAAAGAGCGAGATGCATATATGTAACTTTTGTTATAAAAATTTGACAAGTCCGCATTTGTACACAAGGCAAAAATTAATTTTTCAAAAGTAAAATAACATATTAAAAAGCATTAGGATGTATGCTAACACACATTTAGACTTGGGAACAGCATTGCCTTCGACGTAGCGACGATGACATCTAATGCAATAATAATAGAAAACTAAAACTATCAGTAGACCCTAATTGAATGCGTGTTGCGTTGCGCTTCTATCAGAATTGGTTCATGCACATACGTATTGGTTGAGCAATACATGCAGCTCCGTCAAGGTAGGAAATGAACTCTCCGCAACCTTTAATACCGAACGAGGTTTCAGACAAGGCGACCCGCTATCATGCGATCTCTTCAATTTCATCATGGAGGGGATCCTACTAGAGGCAGGTGTACACCGAATGGTACCATTTTCTACAAAGGTGTCCAGCTCCTTGCGTATGCTGATGATATCGATATTATCGGCAGAACCAAGAGAGATGTTACTGCTGCTTTTGCCGCTATCGAAGGCATCTCTCTTCCTTCCTATTATCGCGATAGTTTTCGTGCATGGCTTGCGTTGAATCTGACTGCAGTGTCTTTTTTTATGCGGCGTATTTTCCTGTTGTCTCGTCGCAACATTCCTGGTCATACCATTGGTTGCGAGGTTGCGAGGTTGCAGGCACCGAAAACCAATGACTGCTTCAGCAGCAGTGCGCATGGAGTGGGATAAAGGCGCCCAAAGTCCGCCAGGGTCATCGAGGCAAGAGTAAGGTTTGTTGAGCTTAACCGAGAGTTATGTGCATGTGCGCAAATTAGGCTTATGTGGAATAATTTTGCCTTGATGCGGATTGTCGCCAGCCTTTCGTTCACAGGTGTGAACCGAGAACAAGGTGGCGTAGTTTCCAGCTTACGACGAATCCGCATCCAAATTGGCGCTTCTCCACATGGCAGCTGTAGTAGATATCGCAGTCTACTCTCTTAGAGCAGCCTTGTCCTTTCCATCGCAAAGATTTCCGATTTTTGATAAATTGAAAAAATGGGCGCAAAAGTGGGCGTAGTCAATTTTTATTTCCGTAAAAACCTAAGTTGGACCAACTTACGACGAACATTTAAAAAAAAATTATTTAAATCGGTCCTATAATAATATAATAAATAAATATAATAAATATATTCTATATATATATATATATTAGACCGGATCGAAATTTAGATTCCGCCGGTCGGGGTCTCAAAAGTTAGACGAACTCATTAAAATGATTTCTGCATATTTTTTTTCAAATCGGAGAAAAACCGCCGAAGCAATTTTGATTCTCCTGAAGGTCCTTTTTGATAAAAAAAAACATGTTTTTTGCTTGTAACTTTTTATTTTTCACAGAACGCATACCCACACCTGCTAAAATATTAATTTTCTTACTTATACCAATATTCTGATATTCAAAAAATTTCAAAATTATGTTCCATTATAACTCTTATTGACCACCAAAAATTGAATTTTTTGATAATTTTAAAAAGACATTTTCTTAAAACCGCTTTAAAAGACACATTTTTTTCTAGATTTACGTGAAAGTGTCATTGTTGGAAAGGTATTAAGTTCTTCTTTCTTTCTGTGTATCGCTTTATTCAGAGCTGTGTGCGAAAACTGACAGAATGTGAGAAATCGACTTTAGAAATCTGATAAAATGAAACATTTTTTATTCATACAAACAATGAATTTAATTTGTTCACTGCTTTATGGTCCAGTTTTCGATAAGTTTTTTTTTAATCACAGAGCTTTGATTAAAGCGATACACAGAACGAAAGAAAAACTTAATAATGGTATTCAATGAACGATGTATATATACTGAAGCGTATAACTATAAGTTTACGCTGTGTGCTTCCACGAACCCACCCTGAATAAAACCCGATTAAATTGTGTATGTCTAGTTAGCAAAATTTGACATCACAAAATTAATTAAAACTATCGCACTTTTTTTTACTTATGATAAAAGTTTATCCTATTGTAGTTAGCACAAATTTTAAAATATTCTTTATCAGTGCCAAAAACAAGATGCACATGCCACCATTGAATTATACGAACTATACGTTCTATTTACACCACGTTTTTGTAGTGTAAACTGCGTATGTTTAACCCCTTACAATTTTGCTATTGCAAATTACGTTGCCGTAAACTTACCGATTATACGCTGTTTACATCACCAATACGGCGTTCATTGAATACCACTAATATCGTTCCAACAATAACAATTCCACGTATATCTAATAAAAAATGTGTCTTTTACAGCGGTTTTGAAAAAATGCCTTTTTAAAAATAGCAAAAAATTCCATTTTTGGTGGTCAATAAGAGTTATAATGAAACAAATTTTTAAAAATTTTTTAATGTCAAAATGTTAGCATGAGTAAGAAATTTAACATTTAAGAAGATGTGGGTATGCGTTCTGTGAAAAATAAAAAGTTACAAGCAAAAAACATGTTTTTTTATCAAAAAGGACCTTCAGGAGAATCAAAATTGCTTCGGCGGTTTTTCTCCGATTTGAAAAAAAAGTATGCAGAAATCATTTTAATGAGTTCCTCTAACTTTTGAGACCCCGACCGGTTGACATTTTTTGTATCCATATATAAATGATCCGGCCTAATATATATGTTCAAAAATAACTTTTTATACATTTATGAGTTAAGTTTTGTAATAGAACAGCTTTTTCTTCAACTTGTTGCTTAAAAATGTTTTAAATGACAGTTTAACATTCAAATACAATTTAAAATCTTTGATAATGACCTAATATGATAATGTTATATTATCTATATAAATAAAAATCAAATGTCGTTCGTTGGTAATTGCATCAGTTGAGAACGGCTGGACCGATTTGATAATTTTTTTTTAAATGTTCGTCGTAGTCCAACTTAGGTTTTTACGGAAATAAAAATTGACTACGCCCACTTTTACGCCCATTTTTTCAATTTATCAAAAATCGGAAAACGGCTACACTGATTTGGTTAATTCTTTTTTAAATGTTCGTAGGAATCCAATTTAAGTTTTTACTGAAAGAAAAATTGATCACGCCCACTTTTGCGCCCACTATTTTGATATATATATCTAAAATCACAGAACGCCTGGGCTGGTTCTGCTAATTTCCTTTTTAAATGTAATAGTCTACAAATGTTTTTTACATAAAGAAAAATTATCCACTTCCAAGGTAATACTTGGAATCAATTGGAATCACTTGGAATCAATCGTCAAAAAAATTTCAACGGCGGAAACAAGGAAATCCAGTTCCAGGTTACCCCAATTTATTTTCCACCGGCTCATTAGGTCGCATTTACACAGTCCATCCAAGACACGATGAGTGCTTCTATTTACGTTTGCTGTTACGTTGGTGGCCCAACATCATTCCAAGATTTGCGAACTATAAATGGTGAACTGTGTGACACATATAGAGAAGCGTGTCAACGTTTGCGATTGTTAGAAAATGACACTCATTGGATATACGCCCTCGGAGATGCTGCGCTTTCGTCAAATCCTCATCAAAAACGAACACTGTTTTCGATAATTATCTCGACATGCTTCCCATCCAAACCAACTGATGTGTGGAGCAAATACAAAGATGCCATGTGTGATGATATTTTGCATCAGATGCGTATTAGAACATCAAATCCAAATTTGCAACTGAGCGAGGAAATTTACAACGAGGCTTTGATATTAATTGAGGACATGTGCTTGATGATGTCAAACAAGGCATTATGTGTCTTAGGCATGACAGCTCCCAATCGTACGATGCACAACGCATTCAATCAAGAGTTGCGACGCGAAAAGCAATATGATTGCGATGCCTTGAGGGAATTAGTTCGAACGAGCGTTCCACTGTTGAATCGACAGCAAAAATATGCGTATAATTCTCTTATGAAAGTTGTGAACGATGGAATTGGAGGGATGGAATTTGGCAACGATACGCTCGCAGAATGATATTGCACTTGCACTTGCTACATCAGGAATTGCAAATACGTTGTTGGAAGGCGGTCATTCAGCACTCAAGTTGCGATTGAATATGCAAATCAATGAAAATCCAACATGCAACATTTCCAAGAACAGTGCTATGGCCAAAGTTTTAGACAAAACGATGCAAGATTTACGAAACAATCAAAACCAGTTTGGTGGTGCGATGATTCTGTTGGCAGGTGATTTTCGTCAAACATTGCCAGTGATTCCACGATCAACTCCAGCCGATGAACTAAATGCGTGTTTGAAGTCATCCGTTTTGTGGAAACACGTCAAGAAACTCAAATTGACTGTGAACATGCGTGTCGAGCTGCAGAACGATCAATCTGGAGAAGTATTTTCAAAAAAACTGCTGGACATTGGCAACCGCAAAATCCCGGTTGACATTTCGACCGACTGTATTCAATTTCCCGTCGCTTTCTGCCAATTCACCGAATCAAAATCCGAACTCATCCGAAAGGTTTTTCCAAACATTGCACAAAATTACAAAAATCATGATTGGTTGAGCGAACGTGCTATAGTGGCTGCGAAAAACATTGATGTCGACGAATTGAAGTTTAAGATTTAATCTGAAATAGCTGTCGAATTGATGACGTACAAATTGGTGGATTCTGTTACTTCCCAAGATGATGTCGTCAACTATCCAACGGAGCTTTTAAACTCGCTGGAATTACCCGGATTACCGCCTCACAATCTCCAACTGAAAGTCGGGTCGGTAATCATAATGTTACGAAACATAAACCAACCACGTCTTTGTAATGGCACCCGGCTTGCGGTAAAAAACGTGATGAATAACGTCATCGAAGCAACAATACTTAAAGGAAAGTACAAAGGTGAAGACGTTTTGATACCACGGATCCCAATGATTCCGACCGACATGCCATTCGATTGTAAACGCTTGGAGTTTCCGGTAAGGCTTGCATTTGCAATGACAATTAACAAGTCTCAAGGGCAGTCATTGAGTGTTTGCGGCATTAACCTTGAAAACATAAACACCATTGATTCATTGTACTTATTTTCAAATCAAATGTAAATCAAATATACCCAAACAAATTTTTTTTTTATCATGACAGGACAACGTCTCTCGGGTCAGCTATCAAAAATAAAAAATACTTTATTTCAGCTGCGGTTAACGGTATTTGAACAATATTTGCTATGTCGGTTCAGTGCACCTACCATTCTTCTTCTAAATATCAATCCGCCACGACTTAGCAACGGAACCACACTTTCAGTGAAAATAAAAATTGAAGGCAAAACAACGTTTGCCGGGTCAGTTAGTATATATAATAAATTAAAAAAACAAATCCTTAAATACATTACATTTTGAGCCCATTGCTTTCATGAAAAATTAATATATTCTGAATATTCCAAAAACATCATCAAGCAATACTATTTTTTCAAAACAAAACTGCAAAATAATGTAGATAATATATTTTACATAACCCTACTTTTAATTTTTCCAACCTACAATCAACTAAGACATACTTTTCTTTAAATTTTCGCTTGTGTCGAAAATTCTCTTGCCACTTGTCAAAATTTATACTAGACCTTGGAGCTACATGAATTTTTGACTATCATATTCACCTCAGAAATGCCAAATATTGTCTTGCTACTGTAAAAATTTCATCAATCCGAGTGAAAAGTTTCCAATTGGCACACAGCCTAAGCAAAAAAATCTGACAGCAAACAAAATTGACAACTAATGAAACGAGTTCAAAGCAGAGATGAGCAAAAAGTAGCGAGTAGTAGTTTTTCGAATATCGAATCAGGGTCGCAAACTGCTAAATGCTCATTTGAAGTAGCATTTAAGTGAATTAACTTGACAGAATTTTCTATGGATAAATTTAGCTAAATGCGCATTTAGCTTCCAGTCTGAACATACTATAAGACAGTTATAGCATTTCTTGCAAATTCAAGGGGTTCCTTTCATTGTGACGAGAAGGTTGTGCCAAGACCAGCTGGAACATTTTTTCGGACACATAAGAAGAGTTGGCGGAAATTCTTCAAGGATAATACCTTACCTATTTTGCTGCATGTTCCAAAAAAGCTGGGGCTTACAATTTATTGATTTAGTGGTCAAAGGCAATTGCGAGCCATGTCCTGATTTAAATATTTTACCAGCAGTCCCAATAAACGATGTTCTACAAAGTGTTTGCGAGGACTCTTTGATTCAAGATCAGTCTTGGCAAGAGATTCAAAGCTTGCCAAGACCAGAGCATTCATTAATTCAAACAGTACAAATTGATTTCGATATAAATGAAACTATATTTTTAAAGCAAAATGCGTTTGCTTACGTATGTGGCTGGTTATATTTGAAAATGTATAAACAACATAATTGTCTATATCCATTACCATATTTTTTTATTTATTTATTTATTTATTATTAATTAATGTTGTACAACAAGACGAAGTCTTTTATAGTACACCAGAGTGGCGAAAAGCATTTAATAAAAACTTATAACTAAAAACAATTTTTCATCAAACAAACTTTTATGTTAGGCAAAGTTAAAATTCAATGACTTAATAAGAACATTATTTAAAACATTAATAACTTAACAACTTAAGAGTAAAGCGAAGTAAAGTAGCAGAGTAGCAAAGTTATGAAAAAGATTTACAGAAAGCGAAATGAAAGACAATATATATGACAGACTATAAAATTTAAACACAAAAAAAATCATAAATTGCACGTTTGAAGCTTATAAAGAAAAATCTACTGCTGTTGAGATAGGAGTACCTAGGAACAATTAAATTAATAGACCTGACTGATTGAAAAAACTGAAGTTTTTCATAGAGATATTCTGGGGTTTGGGTATAGATAAGTTTATGCAAAAAAATAAGGTTCCGTATTTTTAAATAATCCAACAGGTCGCAGCCAAGAATACCTTTACTTCTTAAGGAGATATGGTCAAACCTATGAACCCCATAAACATACCTAGCAGCGCAGTTGAATGCCACAAGAAGTTTATGCTGCGACTGTGAATCAAGTTGACTATAAACAATATCGGCAAAGGTAATGTGAGGTATAATGAGTTGAACAACAAGCCTGCGTCGAGTTTCGAGAGGTGTAAAATCAACAGAAGTTCGTAAATAACGTAACGTCCCATATATTTTTCCTACTGTCCTGTTTATATGGTCTTTACAAGTAAGTTGTGAATTTAATACAAAGCCTAGGTTTTTCACTTTATTAACAACTTCCAACTCATCCCGCCCAATAAACAGGGGCAAAATGTCCACAAAGCTTGATTCACTTCTCGCAATAGGCAGTAGTTTAGATTTTAATGGATTAATACAAAGCAAGTTGTTGTGAGCCCATTTGTTCAAAGAATCTAAGTCAGAATTCAGCCTGTAGTTCAAATCTTCCATGAGCCAAGTGGGCCAAGAGAGATAAAGCTGTATGTCGTCAGCGTATGCATGGACAGTCGCATATTTGCAAACAGAAAAAACATCATTAATGAACATAGAGAAAAGGAGGGGACCCAGGATAGACCCCTGGGGAACTCCGGTATTGACAGTTTTAAGAGAAGAATATATATTTCCAACTTTTACACGTTGCATTCTATTTCCAAGGTAATTGGATAATAAATTTACTGCACTCACACTAAAATTAAAGTTATTTTTAAGCTTCTTGCAAAGCAAATTATGGTTGACAGAATCAAATGCCTTAGAGAAGTCAATAAGACAGAGAAGGGTTATAAAGTTCTGATCATAAGATAGTCTTATGTTCTCAATAATTTTCAATGCAGCAGTAGAGCAGCTGTGGCCAGACCGAAAGCCTGATTGCAGTGGTGATAACAATTTGTTTACATGTAGGTAATCAGATATTTGATCGGACAATATTCTCTCAAAGACTTTCGCCAACGCCGGGAGTATACTTATGGGCCTGTAGTCTTTAGGCTCTGAAGCGAATGCTGTTTTCGCAATAGGAATTACTGTGGCAGCTTTCCACAGTTCAAGAAAACGAGAAGAAGTAAAACAGTGGTTGATTATATGAGTTAGAGGCGCTAATATAAATGGGATGAATAATTTTATAAACTTGATTGGCATTCCATCAATTCCTATTGCATTAGAGCTTACCTTCAGTATACATTTTGCTACATAATCTTCATTGACATTCGAAAATTCAAAAGGGCGGAAAGGAAAGTTGTTTTCATGTTCACATAACTCTGTATTAATACCAAGACTATTAACAATAGGCATGCCAGAGGTGAGAAAGAAGTCATTAATCACAGCTGGGTCAAATTTGCAGTACTAGGCTCTTTGCTAATTACTCTAAACTTTTTTATATTTTGCCACAACTGAGATTAACACGAGAGGTAAACCAAGGACACGAGTTATTAGAAGCACGAATCGAACGTAAGGGAACATGACGAGTAAAAGCAGCATCTAAATTATACATTAGCACATTTAGTTTTTCATCTACCGAGTCATGGAACCAACAGTCGTTCCAGCACATATTGCATAAGTCATCAGATAAGGCATTGAAATCTATAGATCTGTAGTCATAATAAGAAAAAGTAGTCTGAGAAGTTCTATCAAAGCAGATATTAAGGCAACAAAAAATTAAGTCGTGATCGGATAGAAATGACATTTGATCAAATTTAAGCAGTAGGGACGAGTCAGAGACTAAAACAATGTCAAGCAAACTTGGCTCACAACCTTTGGCATAACGGGTTGGAATGTCAAAGTTAGTTACATTTAAACCATATATCGTAGCCAAATCATAAAAATTATCAGTAGCAGAGTCATTTCGTAACAAGTTGACATTAAAATCACCACAAACAATATAAAAATCATACTCAATTATCTTATTAGTAAGATCGGTAAAGTATGGTTCTAAGCTATGACAACGATTAGGGTTATAAACACATGAGACTAATATCTTGGTATTATTATCAAATATTTCAACATTAAGGAATTCAACGACATCAGTACTTTTACTAACAAGTTTAACATTAAGACTAGACCTACAATAAACAGCCACACCACCACCCCTTTTTCCATGCCTGTCACTACGAACAAATTTAAAACCATTAAAATTATATAAAGAATCAGAAATGTCACTTCTAAACCAAGTTTCTGAAATACACACAATATCAACCGGTGAATTTTCAAAAATATGTCTTGCATGGTCAAGCTTCAATCCATTCAAACTCCTCGCATTAAAATGTACTACGTTTAACCCACTATACTGTTTACATAGCACATGAATCAATGCTTTGTAATTATCAATAGCACCATTAGACGAAACGTCAAAATTGGTCAACACTAAACAAGTCAGAAACAGCTACAAACATAAAAGAAGGTAAATTGATTATATGAAAAGATAAAAGATAAGAAAAGAGACACAAGTAAGTCAAGAGAAGAGAGAGTTTAGCTTAGCAGAATAAAGTTTTAATGAAAATAAAACTTAAGTACAATAATTCATATATATAAATTATATTAGAAAAAAAATAAGAAAATAAATATAAGTTAGTTGAGCGATGAGAGAGTAGTAGCACAAAACAGAACATAGTTTTAAGAGCAACGAAAATTAAATATACTAAAATAAAATAAAATAAAATAAAAAATTTTAAGATACACATTCAATCACTTAGAGATAACTTTATGAGTTTAGGTTCGATGTTCCAGCGACGCAATCTACGCTCTCCTTGTCATTAAACAATTTCGCATCACTATCTCGGCATGATCTTACGAACACACGCCCACGCAATGAAAACACAGCAACCAACCGGTTCTCCCGCCTAAGTTGGTTAGCATACAGCATAATTGTTCGATTAGCTTTAGTCAAGCTCTCATGAACATAAAAGTTAGAACCTCCGCCACACCCGATGTCATTGAGTCTGAGCTGCCTCTTGTTCGATTTGCGAAATTCAGCAATTGCTCTACATATATTGTTGCGCTCAGATGAGGTGGAAAGCTTTACGATGATCGACGAATTTTTGTTATTGTTGTTGGCTCGCACTCTAAAAATGTCGCGAAGCTTAGGAGTAGAACAGTTAATTACAGTGCATATTCTATCAAAAATAGACTCAAGGTTCTCATTGGAATAAAAAGGCACTCCATTTATGATGAGGTCCGTTGCAACAGCATCACTCTCGTACTTCTCAACTTGCGCTTTTAGAGCATTCACCTCATTATTCAGCACAAGGGCGTGAGGGGAGTCATTTTCACTGCCAAGTTTACGACTTTCATTTTGCATTTTCAGTTCTTTAATCTCCACCTTCAACAAACTCAATTCGGCACAAGCAGCTTCAACTACTGTAACTCTCTCAATAACGTTATTCAAAGAGTACTTTATATTCATCAGCTCAGTTGAAATTTCACCAATCCTCTCCATGACTCTTCCCTCTGAAGATTTTACAGCTTCGGTAAGTTGATCAACGATGCTCTCTCTAATGCAGTTAAGCTAAGAATTAAAGTCTGCATTCGAGTGTGTAGGTGTTGTTGAAGCCGATGAATCATCCACACGAGGACTGCCAGCAAGAGGGGACGGCACAGCATTTTTACGACTGATTGTCGCACTTCGGGTGTTTTTAGTTATTGAAGTCGACATTTTTCACAGTAAGCACAGTGTATATTAAAAATTATTTCAATCAAAATTAAAATTAAATTCTCCGACCTTCAATTGAAAAAAGTGATAAACCGCGGCTACAATAATATTTTGTGGTGAGAACACGAAAACTTGGTCTTGTTGGCCAGAAATTAAAGTTTAAATAGCGTTGCAATTGCGGACACCAAAAAACACGTCTACTCGCTGAACATGACAAATTTCAAATTTTGATATTTCGGAGAAGAAATTATTTCGGATGAATTTCTTTTCACGATAGAAAAGCAATGCGATAAATATAATCTCATTAAGCCTCCGGATAATTTTATTACATACTAGCTGACCCGGCAAACGTTGTTTTGCCTTCAATTTTTATTTTCACTGAAAGTGTGGTTCCGTTGCAAAGTCGTGGCGGATTGATATTTAGAAGAAGAATGGTAGGTGCACTGAACCGACATATCAAATATTGTTCAAATACCGTTAACCGCAGCTGAAATAAAGTATTTTTTATTTTTGATAGCTGACCCGAGAGACGTTGTCCTGTCATGATAAAAAAAAAATTTGTGATTGTTTTGTGAATTTGTGAAAAGCTGTTGCAAATGTGTAAAAATAGTTAAAAAGGGGGAAAAAACGTTTTTTTAATGATAATTTTATTCATATAGGTTTGGGTATATTTGATTTACATTTGATTTTAAAATAAGTACAATGAATCTTATGGTGTTAAATTTCCAATTAAAAAAAAAAGAAATATTTTTCGATTGCTTAAATGTGATAACATAATTTCGTTTATTGCAATGCTCTATGATACACGACATTTTTTGTTTTGTTATCTTGAGCGAAAACAAATAATGCTGATGGTGTTTATGGTGGCAATTGACCATGCGAGAAGCTTGGATTTTCAAGGTTAATGCCTCAAACACTCAATGACTGCCCTTGAGACTTGGTAATTGTTATTGCAAATGCAAGCCTTACCGGAAACTGCAAGCGTTTACAATTGAATGGCATGTCGGTCGGAATCATTGGGATCCGTGGTATCAAAACGTCTTCACCTTCGTACTTTCCTTTAAGTATTGTTGCTTCGATGACGTTATTCATCAAGTTTTGTACCGCAAGCCGGGTGTAATTACAAAGACGTGGTTGGTTTATGTTTCGTAACATTATGATTACCGACCCGACTTTCAGTTGGAGATTGTGAAGTGGTAATCCGGGTAATTCCAGCGAGTTTAAAAGCTCCGTTGGATAGTTGACGACATCATCTTGGGAAGTAACAGAATCCACCAATATGTACGTCATCAAATCGACAGCTATTTCAGATTAAATCTTAAAATTCAATACGTCGACATCAATGTTTTTCGCAGCCACTATAGCACGTTCGCTCAACCAATCATGATTTTTGTAATTTTGTGCAATGTTTGGAAAAACCTTTCGGATGAGTTCGGATTTTGATTCGGTGAATTGGCAGAAAGCGACGTGAAATTGAATACAGTCGGTCGAAATGTCAACCGGGATTTTGCGGTTGCCAATGTCTAGCAGTTGTTTTGAAAATACTTCTCCAGATTGATCATTCTGCAGCTCGACACGCATGTTCACAGTCAATTTGAGTTTCTTGACGTGTTTCCACAAAATGGACGACTTCACCCACGCATTTAGTTCATCGGCTGGAGTTGATCGTGGAATCACTGGCAATGTTTGACGAAAATCACCTGTCAACAGAATCATCGCACCACCAAACTGGTTTTGATTGTTTCGTAAATCTTGCATCGTTTTGTCTAAAACTTTGGCCATAGCACTGTTCTTGAAAATGTTGCATGTTGGATTTTCAATGATTTGCATATTCAATCGCAACTTGAGTGCTGAATGAGCAGTTCGACCGCCTTCCAACAACGTAGCTGCAATTCCTGATGTAGCAAGTGCAAGTGCAATATCATTCTGCGAGCGTATCGTTGCCAAAATCAACGCGAGCAAAAAAGTTTTTCCAGTTCCACCGGGATCGTCCAAAACATCCCTCCAATTCCATCGTTCACAACTTTCATAAGAGAATTATACGCATATTTTTGCTGTCGTTTCAACAGTGGAACGCTTGTTCGAACTAATTCCCTCAAGGCATCGCAATCATATTGCTTTTCGCGTCGCAACTCTTGATTGAATGCGTTGTGCATCGTACGATTGGGAGCTGTCATGCCTAAGACACATAATGCCTTGTTTGACATCATCAAGCACATGTCCTCAATTAATATCAAAGCCTCGTTGTAAATTTCCTCGCTCAGTTGCAAATTTGGATTTGATGTTCTAATACGCATCTGATGCAAAATATCATCACACATGGCATCTTTGTATTTGCTCCACACATAAGTTGGTTTGGACGGGAAGCATGTCGAGATAATTATCGAAAACAGTGTTCGTTTTTGATGAGGATTTTACGAAAGCGCAGCATCTCCGAGGGCGTATATCCAATGAGTGTCATTTTCTAACAATCGCAAACGTTGACACGCTTCTCTATATGTGTCACACAGTTCACCATTTATAGTTCGCAAATCTTGGAATGATGTTGGGCCACCAACGTAACAGCAAACGTAAATAGAAGCACTCATCGTGTCTTGGATGGACTGTGTAAATGCGACCTAATTAGCCGGTGGAAAATAAATTGGGGTAACCTGCAACTGGATTTCCTTGTTTCCGCCGTTGAAATTTCTTTGACGGTTAATTCCAAGTGTATTACCTTGGAAGTGGACAATTTTTCTTTATGTAAAACTTTTGTAGACTATTACAAACATTTAAAAAGAAAATTAGCAGAACCAGCCCAGGCGTTCTGCGATTTTAGATATATATATCAAAACAGTGGGCGCAAAAGTGGGCGCAAAAGTGGGCGTGATAAATTTTTCTTTCAGTAAAAACTTAAATTGGATTCCTACGAACATTTAAAAAGAATTAACCAAATCAGTGTAGCTGTTTTCCGATTTTTGATAAATTTAAAAAATTTTTCAATTTTTCAATTCTTCTTTCCGTCAATTTTTCTTTCCGTAAAAACCTAAGTTGAACTACGACGAACATTTAAAAAAAAAGTTATCCAAATCGGTCCAGCCGTTCTCAACTGATGCAATTACCAACGAACGACATTTGATTTTTATTTATATAGATATATGGGTTACCAAGTGTTAATGCGTGTTCAACTTTTGTATGGCTTACTAAAAATTTGCAACATCGGGTGTTGCAAGGTCAAGACTAAGTGAGATTTTTTCGGAGTGCGCAGTTAAGATTTAGAGTTTTAAGGTTCGGTGGACAAAATTTTAACACTGCTACTGATTTTTTTGTACATCAGTATATTTTATAAATGTTATAAAATGATATCTAAAACATGTTGCTGATCATCGTAAATGTATGCAATGAAAATAATTATGAATAAATCGATGGTTAAGCGCACTAAACTGATAAGTGAAAAATTTTACATGTGCAGAAACGTCGATTTTGTTTTTAAATTTCAATACATTTTAGTACAAATTACTAATTTTAACTGCATATGTTCTGAGCAGCATTCATTGGTTATGCATGTTCAACAAATTAACACAATATAGATATTATATTGACAACCTAATTTTTGTCAAAAGATCAAATAGTTTTTTGTTTATATTTTATGCATGTTAACACAACTTTAATTATCTTATTTTACGCAACACAACAGTATTTATTAAAGCTCAAACTTATATAATTTTGAATAAAAAAAAGTATTAGAAAATGCTGCAGTTAAATGCGTCTTCAGTAATATCGCATTAGGAAAAAGTATGATATGTAGGCAACTGTGTACTTTTATTGTCAAAAATCTGAATAACTTTTCATGCTACATTTGGCACAGTAAAAATTACAATTAAATTTAAAAAAAAAAACAACAAATTGGCCATTTCAGCCCTTGAAAGGACTTTGACCGAGCTTCTTATGATCAATTGTGTTGTGTGTGTTATTAAATGGTTGCACACAATTAACCGAGAACTGGACCTACATGTTTTATGCCGACTCCGAACGGCTAAAGTTCATATTTTCAAGAAGTGTTTACATGGCATTATTTACTCTCTGAGGTTTGGCATTGTCTGCAGAGAGGTGGTGACCGATCAGAAAAATTTTTTATTGAAAAAAACTTTCGCCGCGACTGGGGATCGATCTCGGGCTCCGAGCATGCTAAGCCACACACTTAACCTGCATGCCACGGTCACCACATGCAGCATTAAATTTCAACAGACAGAATTATTGTTCAAATCAGAATTTTCCTCCTACCTGAGTGAAAAGTTTCCGATTGGCACACAGCCTTATGTTCGGCATGTTCGAATACTTGTTAATTTAAATTCGCATTTTAAGCCTCTCCCTAATTTGAACACTTGACATTTGGTTGAATTTTCGAACTTCTAAATGCGCATTTAAAAATCAGTCTGAACGTACTATTAGACTGCTTATATCTAAAAGCCAATCCTTAATAAAAGAAAAACTATTTCTAACATCAATGCCGGACGCGTCCCGGATTTTCATTAAATTCAGCAAATGGTTAGCTTTAAGTTAAAAGTCTAACTGCTCCTGAGTTTGGGAATACAGCTGTTTGGAAGGGCAAATAGCTTCAGCACGGCTGCTATTAAAAACATCAAATAAATTATTAAAAAAAAGGATGTATTGCACTGTACTTGGTGTTGTTGGGGCTTTGGAAGCGTTTATAACACCTGAACTATACAAAGTTTTCATGCCAGATGCAACAGTATTACTCAAAACTTGAGCAACAATTCGGACGTTCATTTTTTGAAAATTGTTCGGCATTATGTGCGCTGCGGTAAGCTTATATGCACATCTAATTGGTAATTTGGAATCTATATTGTAGAAGTGAACCATGTCGTTCCAACTGACAAGTACATCATTAAAAGTAATTACATTTTTAGAATTCTGCAAGCAATTGCGACTGCTTTTCAGTAAATGAGGAGCGTTGTGGAAAAAAAATACTCTCTTTTCATTTACAGTAAAAAATGGATGTTCCTCTGTTACTCCTATAATTTTAGCAAAGTTTTGAAAATTTGACCCCTGGTCGCAAACGAAATGGCAAGGGTATAAATTAATACTCTGAAGTTGGGCGACAACTTCGAAAACGTATTTCTAAATTATATCTCCTTTGCAAGTCCCATGCAAAAGAAAATACGCAAATGGTTGCTTCCAGTAAGTTCCCGCAATGCCTTGGACCATCAACGTCATAACGCTATTACACGTCCTAGAACTACGGTTCTCGTCGCCATAGTCTTCAAGTCCTACAATTAAATCTTTAAGCCGATTGTACTGCAGGTGGACTTTCAACGACATTTCATCGCAACATATTGAAACAAATTTTTGTTCTGCAGTAAAACCACGGCTTCGCAGCTCTAAGGCTACTATAAGAGCAACCTGGAGATTTGGGCCACGAAGAAACAAAGTCATGAAGAGTTCTTTCTTGAGGCCAATTCATGGAAATTTTAAAATATCGATATGCTAATGGGGACAGAAAGTAAACACCTAACGCTATAGTTTTAAGATGGTCGTCATATCTACGACCATTTGTATGACGAGTGCTATTTTTTAAACTATTTAGAACACAAATTCTTAATTTTGAAGGTAAATTTTCACAAATTTCCTCAAACTTTTCCATATCACTTATCGACGCAATTGCAACTTCCCGATTGGGATTTTTGTCTAATTGTAAAACCTCTTTTTCCATTCTTAATTTCTCAATTGCTATTTTATTACTTTTAATAATTTCATCTTTACTTTTAATAATACAATCTTTACTTTTAATTATTTCATCTTTAATTTTTATCAATTTCACTTTCGGTGTAACTCATTTTAAGTTTACTAGCTTTAATTTCTAACTCTACTTTTGTACATTTTAAATCATTTTCACTTTATGCTAATTTACGCTTTAAGTTCTTTATTTCGTCAATTAATTTCATTTTTCTAGGTGTCATTGAGCTTAAGCTTGCATCTGTTTGAACTTGACGGCCCACCATAGCTGTCATACAATTTTCATTATATTCCACAGGCATTTCTTCCTGGCAATACAGGCTGTGAAGTGCAGATGGATCTACATTAGAACAAGATGCAATTGAATCTACAAACAATGGAAGAAGAGGTTTACGCAGGGTGGATAAACTACTCTGTACAGGTGGTCTATATTTAACAACTGTAGAAGGAACTTCAGGAATGAAATTAAAACTACTAGCGTTCAGATCTACTCCCGAGTCCCCTTCTGCTTAATTAAGGGTATATAATTTAAATTATTATCATGAATAGCATTCCTGTAAAGGTTGTATTTATTATAAATAGTGTACCAAATTAAGCAATATAAAGAAATTAATAAAAATAATAAACTGAAATCAACAAAACAATACTATATCATTTCTTTTATGTATTGAAGCTATTAACCAATTAATTAACTGGTGAAAGCAGATCAACAGAAAAGCCAAATAAAAACAAAATAATAAAAAAAGCAACAAAACAATAAAAGCAAAAAGCAAAAAAGCAATAAAAATCAGGAAATAATACTGTATCCAGTATATAAGTACATCACCATTTCTCCACACCATATAGTTTTAAACTAATTTTTAACGAACCTTTATCGCAATGAAAATACGTTTTCAAATAACTGTATTACCATCAATTGAACCAATGTTAGCGATGAGATCGGAAGCAATTCTTCCATGTTAGCCGACAGTGCATCCAGAGGGCTGTTGTTTATATGTAGTCACACAACGTCCTTTTTGCATAATGTACGTTTTCATGTACATATTGCATTTTGTACATAAAAATCTTGATTTTCAAAAGTTTTAAGAAACCATTATTTTTTAATTCAAAATTGATTTTTAAATTCCCAGTTGTGGCGAAGAATACTGACAAGCGCAATAGCCGAGTTAGAGATAAATATTACAGCGAATACTCTGATCGAAAAAACAAAAATAATTTTGTCTCAGTTAGCTTAGTAACAACATTTGTATTACACTGGCTTACAGCCAATATGTACTTTGAATGCCACTATTCTTTTCTCATGTAAAATCGGTCGCTAATTCCAAAAAAAAATTTTTTTTTTTTTTCTGTCACTCCGTTTTCGAGATATTGCCCACTGTAGGGTTTTCAACGAAAAAAAAAAGTTGGTTCCACTTAATTGCATATATCTCCAGAACCGACAACAGTAATCAAACAAATGATATATCAAATAAAAGCTTATAAAAATAATAAAAAACAAATCTTACAAACAATGCGAACAACATTTTTTGGTCGAGCTGTTAGTTTTGGCGGAATAAATTCAAATTTCGGGGATTTTTTTTATTTTTCAGAAAAATTTCCAAAAAAAGACAAAATAGTTGCAAATTTCGTTAAGAAATCAAAATATTTTGTTACTTTTGATATTTTTTACTAAGAGCCTTTATTTTTCCAAAAAAAATAAGCTATTGTTGAAGAAAATCTATTGAGAAATGAAAAAGTTGTGTTTAATGGAACGAAAGCACCCAAATTGTGTGATTATCAATTTATGTATTTGGACTTATTTAATTGCCATAAAAAAAAATGAGAAGTAAAGGTTGTTGTTATAAAATCATATATTCTTAATTTTTATTGTTCTTTTAATAATTTACATTATTCGTCGCCCATCATTCCTTTGTCCCAAAATCCTTGGTACCGATTCTCAATTACTTTCATCTGTTGGTGGAATCTTTCCCCATGTTCGTCGCTCTCGTCACCGAGATTCTTCGCTTTCTTTGTCTAACGCCTTGACAGTGTTTTTCATAAGTCCAAGTTTGATGTGCAACGGTGGGAGAATAATGTTTTCCTTTTTGACGAGTGGAACGTTTTTGACGAGTGGAACGTTTTTGACGTTGCTCTCTCCAGCTTTCGACTCAATTCTTTTTGGCCAGTCCTTATTGTAATAGTGGTGTTCACGTGCTCAACTATCCCACTTGCATAGAAAACAGCAGTACTTTGTGTAGCCACTCTGTAAACCACAAAGCATACCAACGACTTTGAGATCAGAACATATTTTCCAGTCGTGTTGTTCATATTTAATAGATGTCAATAGCTTCGCCATTGTTTCGTACGTTTCCTTTGTGTTGACTGCATGTGCGATCGGAATCGATGGCTTTTTGTTTCCTATATGAAGTAATACGCCTTCAAGCTCACTTTGCTGCCATCAATAAAAAAACGCCACTCTTTGGGAATGTACGGCTGACCAAAGGTATTAAATAAGCCAGGAATGTCTACGCAATAGCAGATATTGTCATTCTTAGTAATGTGTATAGCAAACGGTTTTTCACGATTTCTGTAGTATGTCACCTTAACATCGGGTCTCAAAAAGTTGAATTGTTGCCAACGAGAACCATGCAATTCCGATTTTTCCCTTGACAGTTCCAAATCTCTTATCCAATCATTCAGCTGCGCTTGCGATAAAAGGTGAGTTGTGTTTTCAGTTGTAATAGTACTACCACCTGTGGTTCCTTCCGACTCCACTGAATCTACGGATTTTCGATTGTTTTCACGTGTTGAATCGGGACAAGTAGGATATGGAACATCGTCAGAATGAGATACTGGCAATGAAACAGTCGGGACAGTGGCGTATATCACTCGTTTGTGTTTTCCAACACCAGTCACTTTGGCCAGACAAAAATAGCAATCGTTTAGGTGGCAAAACGGTTGTCTCCAGATCATCGGAACATCGAATTTCATGTATCGGTTTTTACCCGAGCTCCATTCAGACAATATTAATTTGCACGATTGACACAAAATACTTGGCGTCCATGATTCACCAATGTTCTCAGCCGCAATACCAAAATAATGTAGATATGACATTTGAAGTAAATTCGTAAAATTGACTCGTTTCTTTTCGAAAGTAAATTCACCGCACACGTAGCAGAAAATATCTGGGTAGTTTTACACTGGAATTCTCGCAGTCTTTTACTCATTTTATTTTTAAGTATATCTTGTTTTTACCTTTCGTTACAAATTGTGCGTCCCTTTGTTTGCCACGTTTTTTAGTATAATGCATGAATGTTTTTGCTTTTATGCATCTCGAAAGTGCTGCAAGTACAATAAAGGTAGGTAGGTCCACGACTCAGAGCGCGACCGCCGAAACTGTCAAAAAAACACAATATAAGTATTCACATGGCATAATAAAAACAGGTAGGCTCCCTTTCTTATAGCCATAAGTGTCAAAACCAGACGTTTTGCTGTGACGGTTCCGACGGTTGCACTCTCAGTCGTGAGCCTACCTGTTTTTATTGTAGCGTGTTTGTTCTTATCTTTTCTTTCGCAAAACTCTTGACTTGATTCCTATGAACAATAAAAATGAAAAATAAAAAATTATAGTACAATAACCCAATTTATTTATATGACAATAAAATTTGTAAAAAAAACATGACTTGGGTGCTTTCGTTCCATTAAACACAACTTTTTCATTTCTCAATAGATTTTCTTCAACAATGGCTTATTGTTTTTGAAAAATAAAGGCTCTTAGTAAAAAATATCAAAAGTAACAAAATATTTTGATTTCTTAACGAAATTTGCAACTCTTTTGTCTTTTTTTGAAAATTTTTCTGAAAAATAAAAAAAATCCCCGATATTTGAATGAATTCCGCCAAAACTAACAGCTCGACCAAAAAATGATGTTCGCATTGTTTGTAAGAAATTTTATTAGCTTTTATTTGATATATCATTTGTTTGATTACTGTTGTTGGTTCAGGAGATATATGCAATTAAGTGGAACCAACTTTTTTTTTCGTTGAAAACCCTACAGTGGGCAATATCTCGAAAACGGAGTGACAGAAAAAAAAAAAAATTTCGGAATCAGCGACCGAGTTTACATGAGAAAAGAATAGTGGCATTCAAAGTACAAACAACTTTTCGTTATTTGTAAACCAGTGTTACACAGAGAAAAAAAAACAGACTATAAAATTAAACAAAAAATTAAAAAAATTTTAAACATTTACGATGCTACAAAACAAAATTCAAACGAAAATGTGTAATTTTCAACTGTTAACTTTTTTATAATTTTCTTGTATTATTTCTTTGCAATGATAAAAAACTATCGCTATCCGATATTGAGTCAAAAATTATGTTCAGGACATAACTATTGTAAAAACAGTTGTGTTTAACTTAAATTAAATTGTCTATATATTTATCAAACGAATTTGTTTGATATGAACACAATTTTATTTAATTATAACACATATTTTTTATTTTTCTCAGTGTCTGAATTAAAAAAATCATAAAAAGTAACCGTTTGAATCTCCGTAGGATATATTTTTAATAACCACTATACATAGCTGCCAACTTTGTGGGAAAAATCCCTTTTTTTGGGAATTCTTGATTGCTGTGAGAAAAGGGAATTCCCGTGGAATTTTATAATACAGCGTGGTATTTTTTAATTCGTAAAGGAATTTTTGTTTCAACTCATTTTTTAAGTAAATTCGCGTTTATAAATAAAAGTTTTATTCAATAATTTAGAGTTATATTTTGCCTTGAATTTAGTTATGGTTTGCATTTTGAGGAAATCTTACGTAATAAGGTTGAGTTCAGACTCGACACACATTTTTACAAGGAATTTTTAATTTTTTTGTGAATTTTGAGGTTTTTTTAATGACTATGGGAATTTTTGTGGTATTTTTTAATTGCTGTGGTATGTTTTAATGAAAAAATCCCGTGTTAATTTGTGTGGTAATTTTTTAATTTGCTTGTGGGAAAAAAGGTATTTTCTGTGGGAAAAGGTTTGGCAGCTATGCTATTATATAGCGTTTTCAATATAGTGGGTTGAATGGGAGGTGGGCGTGTTTGTGCGCCGATGACCCCCATTTTGTGTACACATTTTAATTTTATCTCCTTATCCTGTGTTTACGGACAACACGCAGATGGACGGACGAGCATGGATAATTTTACTCACGGTGACAATGATCAAAAATATTAATACAAATATTGTATATCCAAATATTGTATATCCAAATTGTTTCTCTCTTGCACAATAATAATATACCCTGACCTCCGGGTCTAAGGTATAAAAAAGGAGGTCTGGCCTCTTAACTAAAATTATGTCAATATTTAATGCATTTACTTACCTTTCTAAGCTTTCCGTATTATTTCCATGTGGAAACTTGAAAAGCGGCCTCCCTTCATTGCATCCAAGCGCACATCTTTGAAAGTTGTCCATGTCCTGCACAATAATCACTATTTATATAAATTTTATTGTTTTAATCAAATTATCAATCAGAATTATGCGTGTCAAATTAAATTATGTCCAATCAGATTAGAATATAGTATTCGAATTAACGTAAAATCACTTTGAGTGGTGAGTTTTGCAAGGTGAAGGGGTTGCCGTCTGTTATTTAAAAAAAATAGTAGTAATATTTAATTTTTAGGGTCTGTAATTTTAAAAAAATAGTAGTAATATTTAGTTTTTAGGGTCGTAATTTTTGAGCTTTAAGAGTACTATATTAAACAATTATGGTATGTTAGAAGATTTTAATTTCAATTAAATGCAAATTTTTTTAATTCACAGTTGGTTATGTAAAGGTATTTATTGCAGATATTTTAAGATCGACTTAACAACGATTAAATGCCTTAAAGTATATAAAAAAAAATATAAAAACAAACAGAAGCATTACATTTGAATACAAAACTAAACCTTATATTTTATTAGTTTCATTAAAGCAAAACGAGTCCATTACAAATTAAACTTTTTGAACTTTTCCGTTTAAAATTCATACTTTTGTACTTCGAATCAACTTTTACTTATATGTGTTTTTAAATTCATTATCTATACTATCTATACTATTACATAAAATTGAAGTGGAAATATTAAGTGCGCAATAGACTCCAAAACTACTGGACCGATTTTTATGAAAAACATTTTAAAATATCATATTTGTGCTACAGAATGCCATAAGCGGGGTTTATTTAAGAAAATTTAACAATAAATATTTTTAATTAAGTTGTTAAGTTTTTTAAGAAATTACCACCGATGCTAAGCATTGCTTGGTCGTTTGCTTTTCACGCGTTGTGTTACGAGAGTTTCAGCTACATGTTGCTATCAACCCTTCTCTTTAAAGTTTATTGATCTCGCTCTCCACACTCATTGGAAGAGTAACCAAAAGCAGTTGGCGCTCTTTGACGTGATGGGAATACAAGTTAAATAAAGCTTGCTGTGCTGTTGCTGCTGTAGAATGATGAGCTGCAAACCAATGAGTGCATATTTTTTTCGCAGCATGCAATTTCTTTACACATATTTTTATTGTAGTTTTCCAATTGTTTAATTCACACTTAAGAAAGAAAGATATTTTAATATTAATATTGTTTAAAATGTGGCATTGACAAGTGTGATAGCATATTTTGTATAGATTAAAGATAAATTAAAAGCTTGAAAAATGAAGTGTTCGTATTTCCCTTAAACTACAAATAAATGCCTTGACGTAAAACCAGTTTGACAAGGTCAACTGAAAA